>CM031243.1:840636391-841836391 GCA_018340775.1 Taxus wallichiana var. yunnanensis | reverse complement strand
AGAAAAATTCCTAAGGCCCATAAAGGGACACATGGCCATGTTGAAAAGTCAAAGTGGGAAGGTGGGTCGTCGGAGGCAATTTGAACTTTTTTCCTTGAGTAGGCATAAAGTGAAAAAATGAGCCTCATCTCTGTTGATGCCCAAGGAACCACATGTCGGGCATAAATTGCATGTGGGATAGCGGGCCTTGGAGTGATTTTTTTCCCATATGGAAAATGCACCTTTGGTGTGCCCAAAGATGATTTTTTCCAAAAGTGAATTACAGGGGTTGTGGGGCAATTTTTTCATTTTGTTCTTTTAAGGTGCCAAAAGGCACAAAGTGAGTTTCGAGACCCACGGACTGTTACTTTAACTATTTTTCACCATTTTTGTATAGACTCAACTCAAACATTCAAATGAACATATCTTTTGATCTAGTGTAAGAAATTCAACAAATTTTACACCGTTGGAAAGGTCTCGACCTCTACTAAGCCGTGAGTGCCTGAAAATTTAATTTTGACAAGGTTAGGTGGGTGAAAATGGGAAAATGTCTTTCAAGACATTAATGCAGAATTATATTACTTCACTTACCATATCCAATTTGATTCGATCCTCCTTTCTTCATTATTCAACACACCAAATAGACATGGGGAACTAGACTCGACAGATTGAGGATGGATTCGTTGCAGGAATTGATGGTTGGTGGTTGGATTTTAAGAGCAGAGTTGTGTCTCTCCTCTCTTTTTTTGGTTTTCATCATCTATATATTGTAACACTTCTCATTTGAGAAGGGGGAGACATTCTAGGATGTGGGAAAACTCTATCAAATTTGTTTCCTAACTCCATTTGAACTGTAGGAATTGTCCTACACTTAGAGAGCATATTTGTGCCATTTAGCACCATATGTAATAGTTTGTACGCCTTATAGAGCAATAAAATCTTGTTTCGTGGCGTATTTCAACCCTTGGAATTGTTTTGTTCTTTCTCTATGGCTCTCTATCTCATTTTTATCCATGTGTATGTATTTCACGTTTGCAAGTGTAAGATGTTGTGCTTCATAGAGTTTCGATGGAGGTTCTGGATCTAGGTCTGTGTCACTTTTGTCTGACCTCCCTCAGTCCCCTTTTCCCTATTTCATTGTCCCTCAATAAAGTATCTTGCCACTTCCTTTTCTGGTGTATCACAACTTAGTGTAGGATCTTTCACCCTCTCTCTCTCTCTCTGTCCCCTTGGAACAATTAGATTAGGATAGATTAGATTTTACATGCACTAGAGTAGCTTGTGGTAGGTAGATTAGGAAGCAAGAACCAAATTTCTCCAGAGGTCCATCTCAATTTTGGCAACTCCCATAGCTTTAGATATGGTCCCATGTTGTGCAATCACACTGAATGTCCCACTCACACCCAGGCCATTTAGGGGTGCTATGATTCTACACTAAAAATCTATACATTTTCATAAAGAAAGAATGTTGCTCATTCTAACAATTTTAAATACTTACTTTCCTTCTACAACTTAACAATGAATATAACTATAGATTTTATCACTTTCAAATTTTTCTTTCCTTTCCATAAAATAAGTAACCATCTACTTTCATTCACCATAACTAATTTGCAACCATTCCAATCAACAAGTGCAATTTCACAAGACTTTCAAGGATAGTAAAATAACAAGAAACACACTTTGGAGGGAGTGAAACAAACTTTATAGAGGAAGATATATTGCTATTTTCACCCATTTGTAAGTTGTCTATTTTGTTTAACTAATGCAACAAATTTTGTAACTTCCATACACCAAATCAATACATTTAGAAATATAAGTCTCTTAAACAATCACTCTTAAGGAGAGTTCACAATACCAATGTATTTCCAAGTATAACAACAATTTTATCACAACTTACAATTTTACAATGCATCCACTCAAAGTGGGAAGTATGAATTTGAAAATAAGTCACAACAAGGCTATCCACAACCAACTTTCAAGTCTTCAAAAGTATGTCTTCTCTAGAAAGGTAGCTTTAACTTTGGCTCTCTTCAACTTCACAAAGGAATCACAAAACAAGGAAGGGGGAGTAGGAAACGCTCTCTTCCCAACCTTAAATACATTAAGGAAGAATCCATTCCCTTAATGACCCCCAAGCCCCAAACAAGGAGCCATGAGGTGAATTGAGTAACAATGAAAAATTGGTCAAGGTGGCTTCACAACAAACACAAATATGACAACATAATCCACAAAATTCGAATATCACAACAACACAAATGTTTGAGGATCAAACCAAATAGATAAATGGTTATGGGATACCACCTCTTTATGCTTCTCAAGTGAAGTGGGAGTCTTACCCTAAGCCTGCAAGTGCACAAAATAATCACACAAATCCTTATCTCTCCCTTGCAACAAGCAACAAATCCATGAATCTATTTTCTCTCCCCATAGGTAATACTCCCATTCACACTCCCACAAATTTTCATGGCTCACATAAATTCCCTTTTCTTTCCCCAATGGTCCCATAAGCCCTTCTCCGACACCCAACTAAGGAAAAACTACTCAACCAACCCACATAAACACCATCAAAAGACAAAAATACTTTTAACAAGCAGAATATTGCTTACAAAAACAAAATATCATAATAATAAAAATGGTGGATACCCTACCTCTCCATCAAGATCCAAGAAAAACCTTTACAAGCCTCTTCAAATCCAAGCCAAGCAATTTCCAAGCACTCCAAAAGCTCCAAAATCCAAAAGTGCACAAGAAGCAAAATGAGCAAGTAACCCCCATTCCAACCAAAAATCACAAATAAATAGAAATGGGAAGTGAGGATGATGAGGTGGCTCCATGTAGGATGCCACTTCATCATCCCCCATCCCCACACTCAAGTCAAACACACCAAGACCAAGAAACATCAATGCACAAGCAAGGACTATGACAACCCACATGGCTCAAAATTGCACACCATGCTTTCAAGGGACATAATAAATTGGATTAGAAGGAAAGTGTAATGATTTTCCTTCTCTTACACTCAAAAATGGAAAAATAATTCAAAATTAAAATTTTTCAACCCATAGGTAAGGTTGTTGGGTCAAATTAAGAGGCATGGGACAAGTCTTGCTTGTCCCACAAGTCTTCAAAAGTGCCCCCAAGTCAAAATCCGAATTTTGAACTTGGGGTGGAGTAAAACACTCCCAAATCAACATAAATTCTACTTACAAAAGGACAAAATATCTCATCATCACTATTAGTCACATCTCGATTGTGGTTAAGCAAAACAACAAGGGTTAAGTCTAATAAGCACACATTTACACATGATAATAAAGTGACAAATTTTCCAAATTTAAATACAAAAACATAAATAGGAACATAAAAAAAAATGAAAGGGACAAAATTCACCCCATGGCCACATATATTAAATCACCCCCTTGGGAGACTTCTTAACAAGACATGAAAAATACATAGTAAACAACATTACATAAGTTTTCAATTTTGGCCTCGTTTCTCAATGTTTGACATCCTTCCATGGTTGGTCCCCTATCCCCTTCAATGTTTTTGATAAAATTCCTACACACAAAAAATACCTCTCTTTGCTTTCAATCGTATTAACAACATCGAAAAATATGCATATAAAGTCAATGTTCATCATTCAACGTTTAAAATTTTTATTTTCCATCAATATGTCAAACTCTAAACATAACATCCATGAGATTACAATTCTACTCAAAACATCCCAAGACATGATGTGTCAGTAAGAAATCCATATCATGAAAATCAACATATATCAACTATCTAACATCACTATCTAGTGCATCATAATAAAACATAACATCATAGTGTCAATAATACACATATCAGTATAATCTATCATCTACTGATCAATGTATCATAATCAAATGTCTAAACATCAATCCAATAGTATCAATATAAAGATAGAAAAGTGTCAAAGAGGAGTGGGCACTACATACCCCTCCTCTTAGCCTCAAATTCCTCTTGGAAGTCACAAGAATATATGAGGAAATTGATCTCAAAAAATTATAGCATCCTCCCATATGGTTGTAGTCTCATCATACCTATCCAACTGGACCCGCACTTTGGTCAATATTGCAGCATCAATGTCCTAAGGTCCTAAGATCTATGATGCGCATGGGCTCCAGTTACACCTACCCCTACTCCCGCTCCTACAATGTGGTGTAATCTAAAACATGAGAGGGATATGGAATATATCTCATAAGTACATATACATGAAAAACATCGTGCACGCGAGACAAGCTAGGTGGAAATGCTAGATGATAGGCCAAGGGACCAATACACTCCAAGATCTCGAAGGGACCCAAAATCTTGGAGCTAACTTAGAGCCCTTTCCATAATGGATCAGACTCTTATGAGGCTGACATGAAGAAAAACCTTCGTGCCCACCTCAAAACTACAATCTGTCCTCCTCAAATCTGTATACTTCTTTTGCCTATCCTGAGCCTCCTGAGGCCTATAACGAATGAAGACAACCTTCTACTCCATATCCTGTACCAAATATAGCCCAAGAGAAACCCTTTCCTCTAACCTATCCCAACTCAAGGGTTTCCTACACTCTCTTCCATACAACACCTGAAAAGGATCCATGCCAATCAAACTCTGAAAATTGTTGTTATAAGAAAACTCTACCAAATACAAGTACTCCTCCCACTAGACTATTGGTCCATGACATGTATCCACAACATATCCTCCAAGATCTGATTCACTTTCTCTTTCTACCCATATGTCTCTGAATGATAAGTTGTGATACATTTTATACTCATACCAAGAACTCGTTTGCATGGTAGTCTAGAAGTGAGAAGTGTACAAGGGATCGCGGTCGTAAATGATCTTCTGCGAGAATCCCGTGTAACCTTATAATCTCATAAAGGCATACCCACGGTACAATACTAGTTATATAGGTGGTATTCACTGGACAAAAACTATCAACTTTTGTGAATTTATCCACTGTGACAATGATGGCATCGTGGTGATATATCGAAGTCGGTATCCCTATGCTGAAATCTATGGAAATGGTGTCCCATTTCAAATCTGTATGGCATGCGAGGTAGAGAAGGCTAGATGGAGGTTGCTACTTGACCTTCACCCTCTAACACTATAAAAATCATGACAAAAACTAAGCTATGTCCCACCAAAGGCCTCTCTAATGAAAAATTTGTCTCAAAGTAGCATGCATATTCTTCACCCCCGGATGGACTAAATAAGGTGCATGATGAGTCTCTGTGAAGATATCCTATCTTAAGCCTCCATCTCTAGGAACATAACTCTAGCCTCTTTTTCTGATAAAACCATTTGCCTCTTATGATAATCCATCAAAATTCCCATCAAAGGCCCTCTCGGACTCAATCTATTATTTGGATGCAAGGTAGAAACTATCACGAGGAAGTTGCTACAAGATTCTGCTCCACAAATCTATAATCACCGAGGCAGCCATAACAACATTTATCCATCTACAACAACATTCTCCTTCCCCTTCACATACTCTATCTCTTTGTTGTATTCACAAATCAAATCCATCCAATTCCGTTGATGATAATTGAGATTGGGTTACGTGAAGAGGTAGTGAAGACTCAAGTGATCAATCCTTAGTATGAACCTCGACCAAGAAGAAAGTGTCCCCATCAAACCAAGGTATGAACAACTGCTGTAAGCTCAAGGTCATGATTTGGATAATTGAGCTTATAATCCTTGAATTTACAAGACTCAAAAGTTACAACATGGCCCTCCTGTGTATTAACACACCTTGTAATCCTACCAAAGAAGCATCTGTGCAAATGAAGAACTCGCCATGAGGATCTGGCACTACAAGAATATGTGTTATCGTAAGGCATTAATTCAGTTTCCTTAAGTAATTCTCACATATATCTAACCAGATGAACTTATTCCCTTTCCACTGAAGGGAAGTGATGGGGTGCACAACCTAAGAGAAGTCCTGAAAAAATCTCCTATAGTATCCTGCCAACCCCATGAAACTACATGACTCAGTCACACTAGTGGGTGTTGGCCAATCAATAATGGCTCTAATCTTGGAAGGATTGACTGTGATACCTTCCCTAGAAATGATGTGACCCAAATACTACACCTCTGATTGGAAGAATGCACACTTCTCTAGGTTCCCATAAAGCTTCTTCTCACGAAGACAACTCAGTAAAACATGATGAAGTTTTTCCTTGTGCTGCTAATGCATACGAGATAAGATCAAGATGTCATCAAGGAAAATGAGAAAAAATGATATATAAAGGTCATGTTATCCATATTTCACCCTGTGCCAAATATTCGATCAACCATGATCATACATAGGAGGAAACAGAGTCAAAAGGTGGACAAAAAAGGGCTTCAAAATTGGCTAAGTATAAAGGTGTAAGTGGAGAATGCCAAGTGTCAGTATGGCACTGATTCAAGGGGTGAATAGAGAAAAGATTTCTAAATGAGTGCCAGACTACCGTGTATCCCAGGGGAAAGTGGACTGTCAGGGAAAAAGTTGGTTCTTTGCCCCTTGTTATCTCAAAAGGGGTAAAAGTTGCAAAATGGCCCGTAACTCTGCCCAAGGAAAAAGTTAGCATTTGGGCCCGAGTCAAAGCCAAAGTGGGGAATCAAAGGAAAGGGAAAAGATAAATTGCAAACCCATAGGCCCGATTTTTGTTCCAATTTGGCTGCCATGTGTCCCATATCAAAAGGGGACCCATTTTTCAAGTTGTTTTCCTACCCTCTTGTATGAACTTGATACAAACTTTGAAGGGGCATATCTTTCAATTCAGGGCTCAAAATATTACAAATATGATGCCGTTGGAAATATATCAGCCTCACCTATGCCATGGAGGTTTTAGACTTTAATATTTGAGGATGTTAGGTAAAGGAAAATGGAGGAAACGTCATCGGTCCTTCAATGCGGGATTCATCTGTCTTAACTACCGAGATCAAATTCAACTGCTTCCTCCATTTCTTCTTCTTTCAAGGCACGAAATTAAGGAATCATGTAGTAAAGATGGATTTGGGGAATATTTCATTAGAGGAATTAACAACGGTGGTTGAGCTTCACTGGATTTTCCCGCTTCTCTCGCTCTTCTTCTTTCGGGTTGAATCTATAAATACAGAGGTAGGATTCATTGTAAAGGGTCGACATTCTTTGTTTTACAGGCTCCCTCCTCCTAGCAAAGGGATCTGTGGGATTCAAGCCTTGTATCAAAATTGCATTATGTTTCTGCCTCTTGGCTACTTTGTAATGGACTATATCAATCTACAGAGAAATAAAACACATCTATGATCGATTTTAGATCCTCTCTTGTCTCTTTTTGTTTTCATCTAGTCTTCCATTACATATCTGGTTATCTATGCTTGTTTATTGTATGCATTTTTTTGGTTTGTGTCTATTAGCAAAATAAGTGTTCATCATTCCTTTGGTGCATCACCTGGTAGTTTAGTTATTGTTTATTTCTTGTACCCCTTTCTTATCCCTATCTCCTTGGCAAGTTTTAGTTTAGGTTTAGAGATAAACCCTCTACAAGCTCCCATGCATGCACTTGAACAGAGGAATAAGGAACCAACCTTTAATCTGGAGAGCTTTCCAATTTTTCAAGGTCCCACACCTTGGGAAAGTTCAATGTTATGCAATCACACCAAATGATTCTTGCCTTAGAAAAGTAGACCTGTAGAACTCATTTGGGGGTGCTGTGATTTTACACTAACAGCTATGGCACGCCCAAGTAGGTAGGTCTGAAGCACCTTACCACTTCACTTCATCAAGTTTTATGTGCTCTTGGTGAAGGTTTTAACCTTCGCGAACTTTCAAGCACATATGCAGACTCCATCTAGTTAACAACCCATCCTCTCGAGTTGTAGACCTTCTTCCCATCCATTTCCACCCATTATTTCTTCCTTCTCTTTCACTTTTTCCCATTCCATTAAGTTTTACAATCATTACTTCATTCCCTTCATGGAATTCACACTTACACCAATGTAATCCACCTCTAATGCATTTCCCACCTCCTCCAAATTAGCATTATGATAAAATCAAGGTTATGCTTACCCATATGAGTAGAGTCAAAGTCGGTTTGGCCATGGATCTTATCAAGAACAAGGAGGCACATACAATGGTGATAAATATGTGGAGAATGCTGGTTTATTGGAGAAAATTCAAAAATGGAAGCTAACATGGTTCAATCAAGGGCAAGATCTCAAATGATGGCTTTCAGAATTGGTTGTAGGGCACCTTGTTCATGGGAAGGCCCTTTTCCAAGACATTACAGCACCTCAAGAGAATCTTGACTTCATGGTTGAAGTGTTGCCTTAGATTACATAGTAGATTGAGGATATTGGGGCTTATGAGTTAGATTCAAGACAACCTTGTCAATGGGTAAGTCAATCACCAACTCCATGTCTTTCATTTTCTCTCCCTCAATCTTTATCATTTCGGCAGAGGCAAGACTCAAACCCTCACTTATTGCCCCAAGTGTTGATTTCATTTCTCCATTCCCTCGTCTTCCACCTCATCACCATTCTTCTGTCCTTTTCCCTTCCAAACAGTCATCCCCTCCAAACAAACAATAATTTCCACCTCCCTCCCCACCACAAACAATTACAAATCTAGTCAAATCCCAACATGACACTCCTCTTTCTTTCCCAAGCCCATGTTAGGAAGAGACTCAAGAATCCAGTCAAGGAGAATAGCAATAAGAGGAGCCCAACGGAAAATAAACGAAAGACAATTTTAAGAGTTGGGCTGCCTAATTTGGGTTTACAAAGACCCCTTGTTGGCTAAGCCTACAGAGGAGGCCAAGGTTGAAGACTCAATGGTGGTTAGGAATAATATTTTTGCAGCAGAAGAACAAGGAAAGGAAGAAGATCAGTTATCAAGTTTCTCATGCCACTTTTTCTCGAGAGAAATATTGATCCAATTCATGTTGCAAAATCAGCCAAGGAATAAGAAGAATAATCAGCTCAAAGTCTAATAGAGAAGGAGCAAATGGATGAGACCAAATCATATTTTGTAACAACAGAAGAAGAAGGCATCATTGATAATTTCTTGCTTTCATTTGAAGGGCCTATTTTGGTTGATGAGTCCATAATGGAGGAAAATTATAAAGAAGACATGGCTATCCCAAACAGTCCTCTAGAGCAGAAGTTTGAAGATTTTTCTTTGACAAGATGCATGCTAGAGGAAGAAGTTATCCAAGGGCAAGATGGTCTTCAAACATAAGAGGAAGGAGAAGCTGATCGAAATCAAAAAGAACAGGAACACTTAACAACTATTGAGGATAACATTCATTTGCAGTAGCCTACACCTTATAACAGCCTTTTGGGATCAAGTTTGGGAGGTTCGGATCTTCCATGATCTTCAAAGGAGGAAGAATAGAAACAACAAAGAGTTCCACCATTCCTTCCATACCATTCACCCAAAGAGGTCTAAGAGAAGACTCCATTTTTGGAGTGGAAAATCAAAGCAATGGGAATATCAAATGGATAAGAACTTTCCCAATTAGGTATTTGTATCTAGTGGAGCCAAAAGAGTAGCCACAACTAGTCATATCCATTTCAGGGTATGAGGATGATATGCAAAGCACCAAGGATCAGTTGTCATACCTCTTCAATCCAAATGAAGAGAAACAAAAAGAATTATTTTATTTATCTCCAGCTGATACTTTAGTGATTTGGGTGGAAGATCAACTTGTAGTTAGTTTTTCACTCATCCAACCAGCCATGTTCAGTGCCAAATCAGTTGTATGGCTGTCATTTTTTAGGAAGGGAAGCTATTTCTCCCTGCCAGTTGCAGGTTTTGTTTGAGTTCCCTTTGCTCTTGGTTAGAGTAGAGTAGGTAGGTTTGTTTTTAGTAGAAGAAGTTCTTTTGCACACTCTGCATATCCCACTTGGGGTATGTATGATTTTTAGTTTGTACATAGTTTTTGGTGTTGTTTTTCTCTTGCACAGTGCATTGTAATGGTTTTGGAAAAGATTAGCTCCAAGTTTCAGTGGGTTTCCAAATGGCTCAGAGGTTGGAGTTTTAGAGTTCAGATCAGTTTCATGTTTATCAGGTAGACTCCATGCCCAATGGATACTTCAAGGCCACTGGTCTCTTTATCTAGTAGGTAGATGTCCCCGTGAGTTGCCAAATTGTTATTCATATTTCACCTGTGCTAAATATTGGATCAACCATGATCCCACATAGGAGGAAACAGAGTCAAAAGGTGGACAGAAAAGGGCTTCAAAATTGGCTAAGTATAAAGGTGTAAGCGAGAGAATGCCAAGTGTTAGTATGGCACTGATTCAAGGGGTGAATAGAGAAAAGGTTTCCAAATGAGTGCCAGACTACCGCATGTCCTAGGGGAAAGTGAACTATTGAGGAAAAGTTGGTTTTTTCCCATTGTTATCTCAAAAGAGGTAAAATTTACAAAATGGCCATAACTCCGCCCAAGGAAAAAGTCAACATTTGGGCCTGAGTCAAAGCCAAAGTGGGGAATCGGAGGAAAGGGAAAAAGATAAATTGTGGACCCGTAGGCCCAATTTTTGTTCCAATCTAGCTGCCACATGTCCCATATCAAAAGGGGACCCATTTTTCAAGTTTTTTTCCCACCCTCTTATACGGACCCGATACAAACTTCAAAGGGGCATATCTTTCAACTCAGGGCTCAAAATATTGTAAATATGATGTTGTTGAAAATATCTCGGCCTCACCTATGCCATGGAGGTCTGAGACTTTAATTTTTGAGGAGGTTACATAAAGGAAAATGGAGGAAACGTCTTATGTCTTTCAATGTAGGATTTATCTATCTCAATAACTGTATCATAGTTGATTTGTTTATGTCGTTTCCTCTTCTTTCAAGGCACCAAATCAAGGAATCATGCAGTAAAGATGGATTTGGGGCATATTTCATCGAGAGACATTAACAATGGTGGTTGATATTCAACCTTCTTTTCCCAATTCTCTCTCTCTTATTCTTTCAAAGTTGAATCTATAAATATGGGGCATGATTCATTATAAAGGGTTAGACATTCTTTGTTTTGTAGGCTCCCTACTCCTAGCAAAGGGATCTATGGGGTTCAGGCCTTCTATCAATATTGCATTATGTTTCTTCCTCTTGGATACTTTATAATGGACTGTATCAATCTACAGAGAAATAAAACACGTCTATGATTGATTCTAGATCCTCTCTTCTCTCTTGTTGATTTCATTTGGTCTTCCATTACATATCTAGTTATATGTGCTTGTTTATTTTATGCATTTTGTTGGTTTGTGTCTATTAGAAAAATAAGTGTTCATCATTCCTTCATGTATCACCTAGTAGTTTAGTTATTGTTTATTTCTTGTACCCCATTCTTATCACTTGTCTCCTTGGAAATTTTTAGTTTAGGTTTAGAGATAGAGCCTCTGCAAGCTCCTATGCATGCACTCAGCAGAGGAATAAAAATTCATCCTTTAATCTGGAGAGCTTTCCCATTTTGCAAGGTCCCACACCTTGGGAAAGTTTAATATTATGCAATCACACCAAGTGAATCTGCCTTAGAAAATCAGACCTGTAGAACTCATTTGGGGTGTTATGATTTTGCACTAATAGGTCTGAACACCTCGTTCATCAAACTCATGAACATTGTTGGGGCATTAGTAAGACCAAATGGTACACCTGTGAAATCATAGTGGCGATACCTCATTTGAAAAGTTGACTTGTTGATATCTTCCTCTGTAATCCTCACCGATGGTATTCTAACGTAAGATCAATCTAAGAAAACACGGTGGTCCCCTTCATCTGATTAAACAAAAAATTGATGCATGGAAGGGGGTTACGATTCATTATTGTTACTTTTTTCAACTTACAATAGTCTACACACAACCATAAGGATCTTTCCTTCTTCTTTATAAATATCACCAAAGGTGCACCGCATGGGATACACTACGATAAATTAGTCATTTCTCAAGAAGGCCCTCAAGTTGTAACTTGAGATCACATAGATCAGGTGTGGTCATCCTATATGGAGTACACAAGATAGGTTCCACTCCTGGAACCAAATCAATGTGAAAATCTATCTCACACGAGGGAGGCATCCCTGGAAGCTCACTAGGAAACACATCGAGAACTCTTGCAAAATGGGGTGATCATAAAGTGAAGGTATACTAGCATCATCATTTGACCTATCACTAACTATGATAGCATACAATTGACAACCCCATTGCACACACTACTTCAGATGCATAGAGAAAATAGTGCGGATAGATATGGGTCTCTTGACTCCAACAATCACTTACTCCAATCCCAAGTCTTTTGCATAAGATATAACCATACTTGTAATAATCAACTTTGGCTCTATGTGTAGACAACCAATCCATGCCCAAGATAACACTATAAGATCCCAAGGGAAGGATACAAAGATCCAAAGTAGTGGTAAAGGGTCCTAGGTCCACTATGCACTCCTTGACTAAGGAGTCAACTGAGATCTTGGCTCCAGAAGCCATCTCGATGTCCCAACTAAGGCACTTTGCCTAACTATCACAAGCCCGTAAAAATCTACTAAACATGGTGAAATGAAAGAGTTTGATGACTCTGAGTCAAATAAAAAAGGGATATAAATACCACCAATGCTACCCGTGGTCTCTATCACTTTGTGTCCTAGTACCCTTCTTGGCGATTACGGAGTGTTGCATATATCTTGTGGCTCCTAGCCATGTTACCAAAAATAGGCTCGAAATAACAACCTTACCTTGATTAGCATGGTTATGAGGTTACTCTCTCATGATGTCCATGCATGCTACATCCATAAAAAGTTCCTGGTCCTTTCCACTATGCAGATAGTCCTCCCAGGCGGCCCAGTAGTACATGCTAAAGAACCTGATGATCTGGCCATAGACCTCTGTGGGTGTTTTGGTGGGCATGTTACTTTGCTGAATGTGCTCGAGGTGGAGCTCATGTCCTATTGGCCACCTACCTAGAAGTCCCATACTATTCCCTCTCTCGAGTATCATTAAGTTTTGGAGGTGGAAACGGTGGTCGAGTCTTCTCACTGCTACTGCTAAGGAGGTAGAAGAGGCTAGAAGGAAGAATGTGC
Organism: Taxus wallichiana var. yunnanensis; assembly: GCA_018340775.1. NCBI lineage: Eukaryota > Viridiplantae > Streptophyta > Pinopsida > Cupressales > Taxaceae > Taxus > Taxus wallichiana. Next base: position 841,823,362 of record CM031243.1, on the reverse strand, counting down.
TGAGGTGTTTCCACCACGAGGAGGAGGAGTTGATCCCCTCGACCTACTATCCTGAAATTTTTGTATACGACTCCTCACTCTGGCACGTGCCTACTAAGTCTTCCCCCTGGTTTCCTCTGTAATATAGGCCTTCTCCATGGCCTTTGATAATGTCTATGGGTAATGAATGTGCACTACCCCACCCATGTTCAAGTTCAGGCCCCTGATGAAGCTGTGAACTCGAACTTGCTCATCTTGCATATAATCTACATATTAAAGTAGATCCAAGAACCGTCCCTCATACTCTACTACAGTCATTGGAAGTCAACAATCCGATGTTGAGTGAACTTACGAAATAGATCTTCTCCTGAAACGCTCCTTAAAGAGCTCCTAAGTGTCTATCTCAGAATCTACATGGAGCTTCTGCTCCTCATTCCTCCACCATAATCTGGCTCCATCTCTCAGAAGGTGGATGGCAACATGATATTTCATGTTGCTAGAATAAGGAATATCTAGAAGCATCCTATCAAGATAACCAACTACGCCTCGGCCTAAAATCCATTTGTGTCTCTAGAAAAATGATGTGGGTGCACCTTACGTATCTCTCTAATGTGCTCTGCTGCAGATGACTGTCACCCTCTAGGCCTCTCTACATGATCATATCTCGGCCTAGGGATCCTAGACCTATCTCTATGCATCACATCTCAATATTTGAGCTATCTTAGAGGTGACTCGTGTCTAAATGAATCCACATGGGATTTCTATACCCTCTCCTCTGTAATATGATGTGAAGGTGCACGAGCCTCCACTGATGGCTCCATGTCATGCCTGCTAGGTCGCCCTCCTATCAATCCTGTTGTGTATAGTGGCATTAACCTCATGTAATGTCTACAATATATGAGGTAGGATAGTGGCTAATACCTGATCTGGGGGTGGTAGATCTAGGTCCATGTGTAAGAACCCCTCGTCTAGTCCGTACCTCCTGCACATACTAAGGAAAAATTTAGTTTATAATCATCTAAGCTTTTGTTTTCAATTTTCTAAAATTTCTATGTTTCAAAACATCATGCATAGTTGTGTGTACTAGGTTTAAAGTTACACTAGGTTTTTTTTTTTTTGTTTCGTGTTTTCTAGGTGTGCTCGGGGTCCAAGTGTTGAACCCACGGCTCTGATACCAAATGTAATACCCACAAAATTTTACACACGAAACCCAAAACTAGACAAAGGTTATACTTGAAAATTATGGAATTTGTTTTAAAAGAACTACGATGACGATAAGGTCAACCTTAGATTTAAAAAGGTCGTCACAAAATAAGTTAAATAATGTTATTAAATAAAATAAGGATTTAATCTAGGATTAGATTTAAAATTATTTCAATCAATTAATCCTAAGTTAAATTTAATACTTAGGTTTCTAAGGTCATGCAATAATTTAATGATTAAAATTCCAAGGTCTAAAAGTTCTCCCATTTACACAACTTATTAAATTCAAATCTAAAATATCAATGATGTCTATACATTTAAAGGAAAGAGACTACTAAAAATAATTCAAAAGAAATATACAAATATTTTAATTAACTTACAACCCACACAAGTGGCCCCATTCAAGGGAAGGCCCATGTGACCAAATGATTATCTCTCACCCACCCCACCTAACTTTTGTAGGGGAAAATCTTAGCCCTTAGATGGAGGAATTCAAATCAACCCTAAAATCCTTAAGGAAGGCTTTTATTCTTTTCTTTTGCTCATTTCTCTCATTTTGGTTTTGCAGGTTAAGGGAAGATGGAAGAGGAGGAAGCCATGGATGAAGAGGTTACAAGCTTGGGGGATGGATATACACATCCCAAATCCATATTACTTTATTTTTCTTTCTCTATTCTACCCCTTTCAAGGGTTTGTAAATTTCTTGATTTAATTGCAAACATGATTTAAAAGAATACCCATTTGGGTATTTTACATTTTCTCTTCTCTTGTTTTACAAATAATACTCTCTTCTCTTGTTTTATATGTGTATATCTCCAAATTTATACAAATATATGTATATATATACATATACACTTGTGTGTGTGTGTGTGTGTCTATATATATGTACATACACACACACACACATATATATATATATATATATATATATAACCCAACAATCTAAATTTATTAAGAGGATGGATATACACATCCAAACACACACACACACACACACACACACACACACACACACACACATACGATTATAAAGATTAAAAATTATTTACTAGCGTCGTGGTTATAATACCTACGGACTATGTTTAACTATGGAGCGGCCGCAATTAGGTAAGGTTTAAAAAAATCATTCGGTGGGAGCTCAGACCCCACCCACCCTACACTTATTAACAACAAAAAGAGGGGGGGTGGTGACCCTCCCCCCATCCCATTTCCCAACTCCCCAAAATTAAAAAGGTGCAGACCTTACCCATAATGTGCTTTCCTCTTTTATTTTTAATTTAATTTTGTTTACAATAAAACCTTTAAGGAATAATATATTAACATATACAATATGATATAAAATTAGATATATTATATAATTAAATGTATATATATTATAATTACATTATATTATATATAAAACTAAACATATTTGTTTTATATACTTATAATATAATATATATCAAATTAAGGTTAAGATAAATGCTTTATAGTAAGTAAATTTTATTTATTTAATCAATTCAACATATAAATTTACAATTAAATTTATATAATTAGGTATTGTTAAACTTGTAAGTGCCTTTATAATCTTCCTTTGAATGAATTAACTAAATATCCCACAAGGTAATTGTTGATGGTGAATCACAACACCCCTAAATGTCTGCAACTCAATGGGTTGAGACTTTCAGTGCGATTGCATAACATGGATCTTTTCCCAAGTGTGGGACCTTGTGAAATGGGAAAGCTCTCTGGATGAAGGCCGGTTCCTATTCCTCTGTTCAGATGCACACATAAAAATGCAGAGGGTTTACTCAAAACCTAATCTAACTTTCCAAGGAGACAGGGTAAGAAGATGCATAAAAAAAAACCTAAACTAACAAAGGTGATGCACCAAGGAATGAAGAACACCTGTCTTGCTAATAAATACAAACCATTAAAATGCAATGCAAGATCATGCAGAGATAACCAAATTTGCAGTGAAAGATCACGAGGATGCAAATGAACACTGAGAGGGTTGATAATCATCCACAGACATGCATTACTTTCTCCAAAGATTGATACAATACACTACAAAATGCCAAGAGGCAAAGTTGCATTACAATTTTGAATGGGAGGTTTTAATTCCACAAATTCACCTGCCAAAGAGAAGAAGGGAGGGGAAAACAAGAATGTCCAACCTTTAGAAAGAAGCCCCTCCTTACAATTTATAGGGAGAAAAAGAGAGGGAGAAGAGAGGAATTCAAAATCTACCCCAACCACCCCCAGACTGCACTTAATTCATCTCATTATGGCGGTAGGTGAGAACCCTGGCAAACCCAAAAAATGGCAAACTATATTTTACATTTTTGAAGAACTTGTTCTCACCCAATTAAATATATCCAGTCGTAGTTGGACAGAGGACCTTGTAAGCTTTCCAAAAGTCCAACCTTGCGTGAATCTGAGCTCCCTGTGAAAATTTATGGCCATCTGAATATTTCTAGCGTCGGGGCTGCTTCTGTCAGTTCGGGGTTCTCCTCTGCATTTGCATCGGGTTTGGAGGATGCCTTGACATGTGTTTGATGCTTGTGTTTTCCCAAAACCCACTTCCGCTGCTATTTCCAAGATTTCCTTTGTTTCGGGTTCAGAAATTGGACTTGCATATGCATCGAGTTTGGAAGGTGGCTCGACATGTTTTCGCCCCATGCTTTCCCGACCCCAAAACCCAATTTTCCTGGGTAGTGTTTTGGGTTTGTGGAACTCTTGAGCATCGGAACATGCCTTACAATTTTCATGCTTCATGTCTCATGTTTCCCGAAACCCGAAACCCGAAATCCTTTGTGTCGGGTTTTTCACCTCTCTGACATATTTCCTTTGTGTCGGGTTTTCCATCTCACCGACATATTTCCTTTGTGTCAGGTTTTTCCACCTCTTCGACATATTTCCTTTATGTCGGGTTTTTCCACCTCTCCGACATATTTCCTTTGTGTCAGGTTTTTATTTACCAGGGGGTAGATATATACAACAATTTGGTGACTCAACGGGATTACCTGCCTACTAGGTAGAATATCAGTGGATTTTTAGCGATCCATTGGGCATAGAGTCATAAGTAATAACCTGAAACCAACCTTTGCCGAACTCCTTCTCCAAGAGCACGCTGAACTATAGAAATCCAACGTAGGAGCAACAAAACCTGTGTCAAAGCACTTAGGGAAATGAAACCTAACTACAACAAGACAATGTGCATACGCACTTAGAGGAATTGAAATCTAGGCTAATATTTACAAGGGTAAACCTTTTCTTTTCAGTAGCAATGTTTAAGATAGATTTCGTTAACCGAATTGGGATTTCTTCTCTGTCTAATGTAGACAATTGGAAGGCATTGCTATTATTACATCTTGTGACCACGTAGGGGCCACTCCAAATGGCATCAAACTTGAAATGCCTTCCTAGTTTTTCCCAATCTACATCCCATTTTAGAACTAGGTCCCCTTCCTGGAAGGTCCTTTCTCTTGCTTTCTTATCAAACCATCTTTTTACTAAGGCTTGATCTTTCTCAATTGTTTGAACTGAATGTTCTCTGATTTCCTCCAATTCCATCAACTCTACATACCTGTCCTCCATTGGTTCGAACTGAGCCAACTCCAACTACTTTATGAACTCTAATGCAGGCAGTTCTAATGATATAGGCAATACTACCTCTTTCCCATAGACCAGCGTGTAAGGGGAGTTACCTATAGACCTCTTTGGTGTTATTCTGTCATCCCATAATGCTGATTTTAGGTTGGTATGCCATGTTATTTGATTTTCATCTAGAGTCCTTCTAATGATTCTTAGCAGAAAAAAATTCGTGGACTCTGCTTGTCCATTACCCTATGGGTAATAGTTGGAAGAGGTGCTCAAGTAGATTCCATTCTTGACAGCCCATTCTATAATCTTGGAACCTATGAATGCTAATACATTGTCTGATATGATAGTGGCCGGAACACCAAACCTAGTCGCTAATCCTTCATAAAATTCTAGTACATTAGACTCATTTGCTTCTTTGAGCGCTACTACTTCGGTCCACTTGGTGAAATAGTCTATTGCCTTGAGAATCCACTTGTGTCCTTGGCTTTAGTTTGGGTTGACGACCTCGATGAAATCCAATCCCCATTGCATAAATGGTTGGTTAGCAAAAATTTGGTGCAATGGAAGTGTTGCTAGTATTTCTTTGCTTGTGAAGAGTGCACATTTTTTGCAGTTTTTTATCCATGTATAGCAGTCATTGAACACCATGGGCCAATAATACCCTACCTTCATTATCTTGAGAGTTGTTACCCATGGGGCAAAATTTCCTCTAGAATCTCCATCGTGAAAATCTCGTAACACCCTCTTAATTTGATTTGTCCCAATGCACCTCAATAAAACTCCATTGATGTCTTTCTTGAACAAAACACCATCAACAAGCACATATGGAATAGCTTGTAATCTAAAGTATCTCCTCTTTGTTTTTCTCATTTCTGGAGGGCATAGGCCTATCTGTAGGAAGTGTATCATATTCTGAGTCCAACAAGGAGTGGGCACATCATCATTTTCCTGTTCTTGACCATCATGTAGTACCAAGACAATATCTTTTTCATCACCTACTTCAACTTGTTGACTCAAGGCTAGTTGTTCACATAGTCCCTTTCCATGTACTAGTTTGGTGACCTTGATCTCGATGTCATATTCCATGACATGAGTGATCCATCCTGCACGCTTCTCATTTAGATCCTTGTTTAGAAGGAAGTCCTTGACTCCCGCATGAGAGACCAACAATTGGATCTTGTTGTTTGAGACTAGGTGCTTGAATTTCTTTAAGCTCCTGATCACTGTAAGGACATGCTTTTCAATGAAAGAGTACCTAGTTTCGTATTCCTCCAAGCCTTGACTAAAGAAAGCAACTGGTTGTTCTGATCCCTCTTTGTTTTGTTGTATTAGGATTGTAGAAATCGTGTCCCCACCACCAAAGGCATATAACATGAAATCCTTGGAGAAGTCTGGATTGACGAGAGTTGGAGCTTGAGATATAGCCTCTTTTATTGCCTCAAAACTTGCCTTGCCTTCAGATGTCCACTTAAATGCCATGCTCTTCTTTAACATCAGTGTTATTGGCTTTACGAGAGCTGCAAAGTTTGGAACAAACTTGCGGACAAAATTGATCCTTCCTAAGAAGCTTTGAAGAGCCTTCTTGTGACTTGGCAATGGCAATGCTCTAATTGCTTCAACTCTCTCTAGGTCAATCATCAACCCCTCCTTTGAAACAATATGGCCTAGAAGTTTTCCTTCATGAGCCAAGAATATGCATTTTTTGGGATTCAACGATACCCCAAATCTCCTACATCTCTGAAATACCTGTCTTAGATGAAAGAGGTGATCCGATGCATTTTTTCAGAACATAGTGATGTCGTCAAGATATATCAGAACTATTTTATTGATCAACCCTTGAATGCCATATCCATTTCCCTTTGGAAAGTGGCTCCATCATTTGATAGCCCAAATGGCATCTTCTTATAGGCATAGGTGCCCCATTTGGTGGTGAAATCCGTCTTAAACTGGTCATCTTATTTCACCATTATCTGATTATACCATGAGTAGCCATCTAGGAGAGAGAATCTCTCCAAACCGAATACCACTTGCAATATTTGTTCCATTGAAGGAAGTGGGTAATGGTCTTTGAGAGATGCCCTGTTGAGGTCTCGGAGTACACGCACACGGCTGATCTCCCGTGCTTCTTCTTCTGACCGGTACTGTGTTTACAACCCTAATTGAGTGATTGATGGGGAATATAATGCTTTCCTTTATTAGCTTGTTTAGATCTTTCTTCATTAGAGGCTCGATGTGAGGGTTGAATGGTCTTTGTTTCTTCCTGATGGGCTTAGCATCTGGATCTAATTCTATTGTATGTTGTGCCAACTTTGGGTTGAATCCTTGCAGATCCTCATAGCTCCAAGTGAAGACATCTCAAAATTCTTGGTAAATTTGTATGAAATCTGATTTCTCCTATTCAGTGGTCACTTTACCAATTTGAAGTGTTTTTCGTTCCCCAACTGGAATTGGTTCTGAATCTTCTCCTTTGACCTGTATGTTAGCCTTTTCTTTACGGAACTAGTCGTTAGGATTGAATATGAATTCCAATGTTACTAAACCCTTGGGAAGTTTGTTTGTCCACAGCTGCACTACTTCATCCCCGTACTGCTGCTCTAGTCTGTCCTGATTCCTAGCCGAGAATTCAGCCTCTTCTTGCAAGAAATTGATGATCTATTGATCATTCTCAAACACCTGCTAGCTCATGTTATTATCTGGCACTGCTGGCCTCACAATCACATGGATATGTGGCTATGTTTTTTCCCTTTTGATGTTTTCAACCACATCAAACATTTCTCCAACTGCTGTGAGCCTATCTGCACTTCATTTTTCTTCCTAGGTATGGACACAATGTTGAAAGCTTCGAAATCCTCAATGAGGTCCCATACCCTGTTCTTGTAGCTCTTCAGCAGGTCATTCTTTGTAGCATGTTGTCCCCTGACTTGGTTGACGATTAGCTCACTATCTCCAAACACCTGCAAGTTCTTTATGCCCTTTTTCCTAGCCCAATGAAGTCCATGAATCAATGCCTCGTATTCAGCTGTGTTGTTTGAACAAGAAAACTGGAAATGAAAAGCTGAAAAATATTTGATGTCTTGTGAAAAAATCAACATTGCACCACCTCTAGCACCTTGTCTGCTTCTCGAACCATCGAAAATAGTTTCCAAACTTCATTTTCATCCTTTTGTTCAGGTTGAATGATGTTGGGAATGGGTGAATTTTCTTAGTGTACACAATACATGCCCAATTTTTATTCTTCAATTTCCTTGTATGGGTCAAATTCATGACTCTTGTTTGCCCATTCATCCAAAGTCAAATCAGGAATTCCCTTGACCTTAGTACCTATTTCTAGATCATTTAAACACTCCTCCTGATCAAAAGATGAGCAATTTTCATTGATAGGACTTGGTACATGAGGCTCAATATGGAAATTGGCAATTGGTTCTGACCTGATTGTTGCTTTGGCCCCATACCTTGTCCTGAAAATCATGTGTGACCAATCTGCAGATAAATATCCATTGATTTTTAGTGAAGTCTCTTGATAGACACAACACAAAGAGTGGCGGAAGGTCAATCATAGACACATCTTGTAGAACTGTAACATTAGGATAGGAATGTAGTGTTAGGATTAACCCTTTGATGACCCCAACTGTTCCTACTGCTGTTCCATCTAGCTGCACTACTCCTTTTAACACTGGATCATACTTGACCCAGTTGATCTGCTATTTACTTCGGCATCACTGAACTACTTGCCCCTGAATCTATCATGCAGTTGTGTACCAAGTGGTTTCCAATAACCAATGACACATAGAATGGTGGAGGCTTCAAATTCTTGCTTGTCTGGCCCCCATCATGTTGCACTGCATTAGTGAGAACTTTCTCATGTCCCCAGTTTGATACATTTGAGGTAGACCAATTAGCCATTGCAGCTTGCAATAAATCTCGTTGCCCTGGGATCACAAGTGATTCCCACATGGAAATTTTCACATGTGTATTCTTCATTTAATCAATGATGTTGAAAGGGGATGAATTCTCCTTTTGTTGTCCCTTACTTGGCGCAACCTTTTCTAGAGCTTGAACAGGTGCATGTGTTGCTACAAAAGGTACCTTAGGCTGATTTTGCACATTTGGAGCTGCGTTTGGTCTACTGACCCCTTGTTGTGTAGGAGTGGGCTGAGAAACAATTGGATTAGATGGTTGTCGCTCTTCTATGCTTCTCTTCTTTGACCGTGTGTTGGCAACCACGCCTTGAAAAGGCTATTGGTTAACTCCACAGAAGTCTTCCATTTTCCAATTGGCCAATGTGGTTTCTGTTGGAGGTCCTTCTTGTTGTGTTTCTTGCTATTGATTCTCTTCTTGGCTTGGTTCTTGAGGCACACCAATGGTTTGCACCATCAAGGCCTGATTCAGTGCACCATTTAAACATGCTGACTAATTGTGAGGTAGAATGCGAGGGTAACACTATTCGTACTCCTGTGCCATGTTATTTTGTGTTGGGACCAAGGCTCTTGAGGATGTCATTGCATTTGGATCATACGGTCCTTGGTTTTGGTTTTGATTCACAGCCTGATGTGGTGGTTTCTTTTGTTGGTATGAGGGCCTAGCTTGGTACTGTGCTTGAGGCTGATACGGTCTAGAACTTTGAGCTTGTTGTCTTTTGATAGTCACCAGCTCATTTCCAAGGTTCTGTAGCTGTTTCATAACCTCCTGTAATTCCTTTGAAGTATTTGAAGGAGTTGATGCCTCATTATTGCTTTGATTTCTAGGGGTTGGAATGGGATTCAGTTCTGGTGCTTGACTGGTTGTAGGATTTCCCATATCTGGATAGAGAGGCATTGGTGGCCTTGGTGCAAGCTTGCCAACTTGGATCAAACAGTTCTCTTCTCTGATAGCTATGTCATAGGCCCCTGGCAATGTTGTTCCTCCCATTGATTGGATCATCATGGCTATGTTTGAATTTATAGCCTTTAAGAAATAAAGGAATGCGCCTTTGGTTCGGCAAATGGTCTAACAACTATTGGAATCTTGTCCCATGTCCATTGGAATCAAAGTTGAAATCTGTCATTTGTTCATTAGGAGCCCTTTTGATTGTTGTCAGTTGTTCCAATAAAGACAAATTATCTGCCCTCTCCCCAAATTGGTTACAAAGAGCTGAACAAAGTTGGTTCCAATTTGTAATAGACCCTGCTGCTAGGCTCCTAAACCATTGTAAGGCCTTACCTTTGAAATTTTAATCCAATAACTTGATTGCAACATCCATTTCATTTATTTCGTGGAATGCACATGCATTAGCAATATCTGGATGTGATCAATATGAGTAGTATGATTTTATCCTGTGAAATAGGGGATATTCTTTAGTGCTGCAAACTGGAACTTTATTATGAGAATTTAGGGCAAGTGGACTACTTCCCGTGAAATTGACAAAGGAATTTGGTGGTAGATGTGCCATTATGATTAACCTAAGAACCCTGGTTGATGCAAGAAAAGTTCTACCAGGTGGAGGTGTAGAAAAAGTCCTGTTAAGTGGAGATGGTGATCTTTGTGGTCTTCTTCCTCTCCTCCCTCTACCTGGTGATAGTTATAAGTGGAAAAATAGCCCCTCTTCTCAAGTATTAGACCTGGTTCGAATTCTTCTCATGTGCCTAGGCAACTTTTGCTGCTACACCGCTGAATTATATCCCTTTGGAGTCGCCAAATGTGTTATAGAATGAGCCTCAAAAGGCTATTTTTTGCCAAGTTACTCACCAAACTTGATAATATTGAAAATAGAATTTAAAACTTCGAACGAACTAGGGGATAAAACCTTCAATTCGGTTATCGAGTCTTATTGTGTAGCTACTAATCCCCGAAAGGTATAGGCGAAGCTCAGGTCATGCAAGGTAACTTACAAAATCTGAAATACACTGTGTCAGAACTTGGGACATGCTCAACACCTGGGAAAACCTGAAACACTAAAAACCATGAAATTTTGAAAGTCAAAATCTAAAAAATCTAAGGATACCCTTTTGAATATTTTTCCCGATCTACCAACTAGTGAAATTTTGACTTGTTTTGAGCGAGTTAAGCCCTTGGAAATTGATTTCGGAGTTCATCCTGGAAGGTGAAAAATCCAAAAATTGTAAAACTTGCAATTTCTAAGTCCAAATTTCTTGAAAATTCCTTCAAATCTTATGGAATGACCTCTTGGTCCCACCAGCATGCCAAAACTATTGATGGCAAATCACAACACCCCTAAATGTTTGCAACTCAATGGGTTGAGACTCTCAATGCGATTGCATAACATGGAGCTTTTCCCAAGTGTGGGACCTTGTGAAACAGGAAAGCTCTCTGGATGAAGGCTGGTTCCTATTCCTCTATTCAGATGCACACATAAAAATGTAGAGGGTTTACTCAAAAACCTAATCTAACTTGCCAAGGAGACATTGTAAGAAGATGCATAAAACAAACCTAAACTAACAAAGGTGATGCATCGAGGAATGAAGAACACTGTCTTGCTAATAAAAACAAACAATTAAAATGCAATGCAAGATCATGCACGAGATAACCAAATTTGCGGTGAAAGATCGGGAGGATGCAAATGAAAAATGAGAGGGTTGAGAATCATCCACATACATGCATTACTTGCTCCAAAGATTGATACAATACACTACAAAATGTCAAGAGACAAAGTTTCATTACATTTTTTTTTGAATGGGAGGTTTTAATTCCAGAAATTCACTGCCAAAGAGAAGAAGGGAGGGGAAAAGAAGAATGTCCAACCTTTAGAAAGAAGCCCCTCCTTACAATTTATAGGAAGAAAAAGAGAGGGAGAATAGAGGAATTCAAAATCTACCCCGACCACCCCCAGACTTCACTTAATTCATCTCATTATGGTGGTAGGTGACAACAATGGCAAACCCAAAACATGGTGAACTGTATTTTACATTTTTGAAGAACTTGTTCTCACCCAATTAAAGATATCCAGTCGTAGTTGGATAGAGGACATTGTAATATTTCCAAAAAGTCCAACCTTGCGTGAATCTGAGCTCCCTATGAAAATTTATGGCCATCTGAATATTTCCCACGTCAGGGCCTATTTCCTGTCGGGTTTTGGGTTCTCCTCTAAATTTGCATCGGGTTTGAAGGATGCCTCAACATGCGTTTGATGCTTGTGTTTTCCCAAAACCCGCTTCCGCCGGTATTTCCAAGATTTCCTTTGTTTCGGGTTCGGAAATTGGACTTGCATATGCATCGGGTTTGGAAGGTGGCTCAACATGTTTTCGCCCCATGCTTTCCCGACCCCAAAACCTGATTTTCCTGGGTAGTGTTTCAGGTTTGTGGAACTCCCAAGCATCGGGACATGCCTTGCGATTTTCATGCTTCATGTCTCATGTTTCTGAAACCAAAACCCGAAATCCTTTGTGTCGGGTTTTCACCTCTCTGACATATTTCCTTTGTGTTGGGTTTTTCCACCTCTCCGACATATTTCCTTTGTGTCAGGTTTTTTCACCTCTCGGACATATTTCCTTTGTGTCGGGTTTTTCCACCTCTCTGACATATTTCCTTTGTGTCGTGTTTTCCACCTCTCCGACATATTTCCTTTGTGTTGGGTTTTCCACCTCTCAACATATTTCCTTTGTGTCGGGGTTTTATTTACAGGGGTAGATATATACAATAGTAATTTGTGGAAAATATTTAAGCAAGAATGTAGGATGAATTTATTTCAACTATAGCCCTTTTTTTGTATTTATTTCAACTAAGGCTAGGCTTGGTAGGATGAATTTTTTTATTACAAAACTCTATAAATTTTAGTAAAGAAAGAATGTTGCTCATTCTAACAATTATAAATACTTACCTTCATTATACAACTTAACAATGAATATAACTATAAATTTTATCACTTTCAAATTTTCCTTTCCTTTCCATAAAATAAGTAACCATCTACGTTCATTAACCATAACCAATTTGCAACCATTCCATTCAACAAGTACAATTTCGAGAAAACTTTTGAGGATCGCAAAATGACAAGAAAAACACATTATAGGGATTGAAACAAACTTCATAGATGAAGATATATTGTCGTTTTCACCAATTTGTAAATTGTCAATTTTGTTTAACTAATGCAACAAATTTTTAAACTTGCATACACCGGATCAATACATTTAGAAATATAAGTCTCTTAAACAATCTTTCTTAAGGAGAGTTCACAATACCAGCGTATTTCCAAGTATAACAACAATTTTATCACAACTTACAATTTTACAATGCATCCACTCAAAGTGGGAAGTGTGAATTTGAAAATAAGTCACAACAAGGCTATCCAAAACCAAATTTCAAGTCTTCAAAACGTATGTCTTCTCCACAAAGGTAGCTTCAAATTCGGCTCTCTTCAAATTCACAAAGGAATCACAAAACAAGTAAGGGAGAGTAGGTAATGCTCTCCGCCCAATCTTAAATCCATTAAGGGAAGAATCCATTCCCTTAATACCCCCCCGAGCCCTAACCAAGGAACTACGAGGAGCATTGTGCAACAATGATAACTGAACAAGATGGCTTCACAAAAAGCACATACACGACATTCAACACAAACATGACAACATAATCCACAAAATTACAATATTACAACCACACGAATGTTTGAGGGTCAAACTAAGCAATTAAAGGGTAATGGGAACAACATCCTTATGCCTCCCAAGTGAAGTGGGAGTCTTACCCTAAGCCTCCAAGTGCAAAAAATAATCACACAAATCCTTATCTCTCCCTTGCAACAAACAACAAATCCATGAATCCCTTTTCTCTCCCCATAGGTAAGAATCCCATTCACACTCCCACCAATTTTCATGCCTCACATAAACTCCCTTTTCCCTCCCCAATGGTCCCATAAGCCCTTCTCACACACCCAACTAAGGCCAACTACTCAACCAACCCACACAAACACCATCACAAGACAAAAATACTTTTAACAAGCACAACATTGCTTACAAAAACAAAATATCATAATAATAAAACATAACATCTTAGTGTCAAAAATCCACGTATCGGTATAACCTATCATCTATTGATCCATGTATCATAATAAAATTTCTAAACATCAGTCCAATAATATCAATATCAAGATAGAAGAGTGTCGAAGAGGAGTTGGAACTACAAAATCCCTCTTGCGAGCTTCATTATAGTTGAGTCACCTCTACTCTCTCTCCATTTCTGCAGAATGTTCCACCATCCTCTACAACACCAACTTCCATTCCCCATGCCTACAAGGAGTTTAGGTAGCCATGGGAAAGGCTTCCAAACTCAAAGAAATGACTAGGATCTTCATAGCTAGTGGAATAACATGGGAGAATGATTCTCTAGGATCCCTCAAGAACTCAAACTCAACAATATCTAGGAAATAATATGTATAAATAATGTATTCCAAGGTATAACTAGTCGAGTGCTCTACCCCACCAGGTGATCAACAACACGGGTCCAGTTATATCAACATCATGCAACCATTGATATTCCTCCTGGGTACAAACATCAGGTATATAGTACCAACTTTTCTTTGATGCATATGTTAAGAACCACTCATAAAACTCTACTGGGAAACAAAAGAATAATTTCTCATAGAGTTCATGATACAGGTTATCCTCCACCCATTTTCATGCATCAAACTCAGATCCAATACTAAATCTCTAAGAAAACTAATCCTCCATGTTTTTAAGTTGAGTCTTGATGTTGTGCAAGGTCGAAGCTCCATCATCACACATTTATCTCATAATAGCTTCAAAAGAGGCCTGAAAACATAATCAAGATGTATACATTATTTTACCCATAATACCTCTTCCTAACGCCAAGTGTGTTGACCTATCGCCCAACATATTTTAGTCACTCATCCCACATGCGTGAGCATTGATCCCCTCCTTTATGTGAGATTTTCATATAGGTTCCATGGGGTGGGGGCCCTATCTCTCTATGGGGGCATGCCCTGATGTCGCCTATCGATTGGGTGCCGACTAGAGATAGTCCCCCTCGACTGTATAGATAGATGGCCCCATCCCCATCTATCTATAGAGATCTGGGCGCCATATATAGATATGAAGGGACCCTCAAATCAATTGAGTGAAGGCCCTCTCCCCACCGCATCGATCTACTAATTTTCAGTTATCCCAAACCCTACCTGGGTTGGGGACTATACCTATGTCAAAGATAGTATATGCGGGAGGGACCTATCTATCTATCTATCTATCTATCTATCTATGGGGGTAGAGCCATCCGATCTATCACATAGAAATCAATAGACACCTTCCTTGCTGCACTAGCTTGCTCCTGTCTATCTAGAGATAGAGCAATCTGATTGATTCTTTGCATCTCTCTTCTCGTTATAGAGTTCCACCATTAATAGAGGATTATTTATAAAAGCAGATGTACATGCATCTACTTAAAATACAGAAGATATAACAAAAAAATCTACACATCAATGCATCAAAAAGGTAAATAAACATTGTATGAAGCACAAGGAACAATATCTGAGTCATGAAAAACCAAATAACATTATGGTTTACACCCATAAATAACATGTACGTAATAGATCCATGTATATTGATTTGAAAGAGTTTCTAGTAGCCACACTACGTTTAAAAGGGTCATCTCAGACCATATACATCAAATGACAGAGATCCAACCCCTCTAAACTAATCTGATCATAGATCCTAACTATGATTTCCTGTTATAAACCTTGTTACAGACCCCAACACCCATACATATGCTTAATGATATCATCTACAATCCTCTAGGATCAAGAACTCTAAACCCTAACATCATGAGCTCTAAATCCCTAACATTACCTAACATTTACACAACACCTTGTTACCCTCCTTCTCTTACAACTATCATACCCTGTAGCACCTTTTGCACTACCTTGTCCCTTCTTCTATTTATGTCCCAAGCACTCTTTTAAATAGGATCAATGTCCAACGCCATGACTTCTCTCATGAGAAGATTGTGTGCCAAGTGTCAAAATTTTCCTTCATAGGTGAATGCTTATCCCCTTTACAAAACCTTCCACTAAGCGTAGTGATGCGTCTAAGAATATTTCCTAGGTAGAATATCCTTTTCTTGGCCTCCAGGTTCCATCCCGACATCTTATCCACTTAACACACCTAGTTGGGTCCTCACATTTTTCCTCAAGTGACTTCATGATGCCAAATATGGCTAATTCCTTTAAACTCTTGTTCAGCCTCCAACACGTGCCCTAGTTTCACTTAGACCCTTCTTAAACCCTTTTCCTATGCACTTTTCCCTAAGCACCCTTTTATTTAGTGGTCTGTGTGTGCACTGTCCTACTTACCCAATATTTTGGGTCCAACAAAACTTGGTAATAACTAGTGTGGGGTTAATAATATAAAGAGCCTTTGGAGTGTAAATTGTACATGCGCATAACATATTTTCATTACTAAAAGGTGGTTACGGAAAATCGTGTGCATACCAGGGGGTGAGATTTTGAGTATAGCCAAGGAGTGAATCATCATATATATATATGTCTAAAATAAATGTGATACGTGATATGAGTATGATTAAGATCTAAAGTGCAACTAGTGTAGTCAATTCAAGATTTCCCAAGTGTCAGTGGAGAGGAACGAGGAGTACATGAAAGGAAGAATAATAAGTGAAAGATGTGGAGGCCATAAACAACACTAACAAATACACATCCATGACAAAGGTGAGGAGAGTGAGGAAGTGGGTGGAGATCATAAATTTTTAATTGTATCCGGGCTAAGCCATCATGTATGTAAATAGTTTCGAGAACATGGGATTGAATGGAATTTGAGGCCGATAAAAGTAACGTATGAAAAGAGTGCATGTGAAAGGAGGAATTTTGATGTAGGGTGTACTTGGGAAGATGAGGTAGATCGTATGATTTCAATTATATGGATATAACCCCTGAAGAGTATCATAACATTAGTGTAAGGAGGGGTTTTATGAATTGATATTCACCGAGCGCTAATAATAATGATCCTTGAATTAGGACTAATCAATTTTGATAGGAGTAAAGATAAGATTGTGTAATAAGAAATCATTGAGATATACAACATCAACTTACTCATTAGATGCATCGATGCTATCATTATGATTTTCAATAGCAATATTAATTATATCATTAGGAATGGACCTAGACCTAGCACTAAGAGGATCGGTGACAAGTGGAAGAGTGGTAGCTATGGAAGTAGAGAAGGTGGGTGAAATGATATCCATAGTATAGGTAGGAATGGACAATATACTTGTAGAGGGAGAAGAAGGTTGTGAGGGACATGATTGACAAAATCATATGTACCAATATTATGATATGGAATAGGCTATGATGGAGGAATAAGCGTAGTAGTAATGGTGTCTACGCTGAAAAAATTGAATGAAGCACGGTCGAGTAGCAATGGAATGTTTATAGCCATCATGTAGGAATTTAATGCAACAATGAGCTATAGAAAGGACCTTGAGAATTAAATTAATCCATGGTCTACCTAGTAAGATATTAAATTGAAATGGGAATCAATAAAAGAATACAATAGGAATATATTAAGGTACAACTTATATAGGTACGATGATACTCTCCATAAATGTACGAGTAGTAGAATCAAATCGATAATGAATTGAGAGGATTTTTAATTAAATCATCATTAACAATGATTTTCCTAAGGAGGGATAAAGCAAAGAGATTTATAGCAAAAGCATTGTAAATGAGTACATGCTTAATACAAATGGTGTCAATCGTAGCATTGATAAGAAAAAACATGAATGGATCATCAACGGGAGAGGGAGGGATATCCTCATCACTAAAAGATTTATCATGTGGTATATTTTTGAGAGATTAAATGATGTGAGTAAATGAAATAGGTGAGTTATTACTTTTAATGTGAATGGAATGAAGGGAGGGCTCTAATGTATGACAAAAATTTGCTGCACTACGTAAAAGATCATAAAGAGATCATTTTTCTTGTGTATTCTTAATTTTCCCAATGATCTCATAACCCTTACAGATGGTGGTAGGAAGTGTAGGATTGATAGGTGATGGAATAGAGATAGATGGAGCTATAGGTGGATGATTGTGGTAATTGGTGACTTTATTGGTGGTTGGATTGGACGTTGGACTAATAAAGTGAGGAGGATGCTGAGTACGAACTCACATAAAATTAGTAGCAGTAGTAGCCATGCTAGAAACTTTAGTTGGAGTAAAATAAGGATATGAAGATTGATCCATGAATTCAAAAGAAGGAGATAGATTATGATGCATTCTCATAAGGTAGGGTTTGATCAATGGGGTTCACCAAATGATTTAACATAATTTACTTTAATTAAATCTAAATATTTTAGAGTAACTGATGTATAAATTATAAACTACAACAATTACACAAGAAAACTAAGATGTAAATATAAAAACTTAAGAAAGATATGGAGAAAGAAGACTTAGCTGATTTATGCACAATTTAAGATTGATCCCTAGCCGAGAGAAGTGATGCAAAAATGGGAAAAGTGTCATTACTACACACTGTAAATTATGACCGGCGGGGATGAGTCCAGACATATGCACCTAGGATAGGGCAAGGTTGCCTAGCACTGAAGACTATTTTTTGGAAACAAAGACTATGCATGAGTTAGAATGTGATCTCAAATGTGTCATGAGGATTCGCAATTACTTCCTTTTGATCGCTTGACGGTAGTTCCTTGGTCATTGAAGCTACCCGTAACTTGTAAAATAGAAAGCTCACCTACACAAGGGCACAAAGCATATCAAATCCTAAATAGAAGAATGATGCAGAGTCATATTGACACCGAGAGGTTACCTTGGGAATGAACTTACAACCGAGTGTTTCACTACATCTTAGACTCCATGTAGTTCTTGTGAGTTTGTGTAAAAATTGTGCGTAGGATGCCCTTGTGTAGCTTGCACTTGATAGTGGGATGTAGCTAGAATGTAACAATGTAGTAGAATGCTTTGATGGAATAAAATGAAATTTTCATTCATATGTTGTGTTTGCGAGACTATGCAGTCCCTTGTCCCTTGAATGAATGTTAGATGGATGCCTTTCAAGTGATTTAGTGGATTTGGATGCAAGCTTAGGTGGTTATAGTAATTTTTAGTGCTTGGACCCTCATTTTTAAAACATAGCTATGTATTTATAGGATTTTATTTTTTTAATTTCATATTTGATAATCGGAAGGCCTACCTATAAGGAAATAGATGCCAAAAAGATAAAAGAGAGATAGAAAGAATGAGTAAGGTGTATAAGGGTCGGAGGATCCCAACGGGACTTGAGCACCTACGTGTTGCTTTTGTGGCTAGGCGTTGGTGTTTGAATCCATAAAATATAATTCAAAAAAATCCCGTGTGGGCTTTGGGGTGTGGAATACCAAATAGAAAACAATAGAAAAAAGAAAACAGTCTAAAGATAGTTTTCAACCACTAGTTTTCTTTCTTATGAATAATGTAAATGCTTGTATGCTTTTAGGACTTAGAAATGTACCCAAGTGCATGATTTTCTTTCTACACAAATAAAGATCTAAAAAATACAAAAACGATGCAATATAGAGTTAAGGAAAACAATCCCTAGGTCAAGGAGATTGTAGCTGGAAATGAATTTTGGAAGCTCACATTTATCATGTATCTATATCTAATGTAGATAACTTGTATGTGGTAATCCATGTTTTATGCCATTTTGATTATCTTGAATAGAACGAAAATTTCATTTCTATAGAAGGGCCCTAAAGGATCTTGGATCCACTAGTAGTAGGTAGATCACAAACACCATTTTCAATAGTGAATGTATAGTTATCATCATCGAGAGTGCTTACTTTGCTTTTAAACTTGTCAATTGACATTCCATACTGCTCAAGAATATGGGAGAAGGATTGGATCTTAATTTTGTAATTTGAAATGAATATTTATCATTCAGAGTATATGGGTTGAATAATTTTTGGCTATACCAACAGTATGAACCCATAATTCCAAAAGGAAGGAAGGTCATCAAAACCCATTTAAGAGATGTATCCTTCAAAAAGAAATACTACACGTTTTGTATACATAATTTCCTAGTGCACTTGCAACTATGATAATTCCCATCACCTTTTCCTTGTTTTAATCCCATTTGAAAAAGGATGAGTGTGTGCAAGCAAAGGTGAACTCTTTGGGCTCTTTGTAATGACCCAAAAATTCACACACGCTAACAACACAAAGGAATACAGGATAACTTTTTTTTTTTGACTTGATTGACACAAAACATGACACAACATGTCGCCACCAAGGTTACAACTAACTCTGTGAACAACTCGATACAAGGATGACCACAAAGGTAACACGGAAATGTTCACACCCATCAAGGATAATTCACTTTTCTTTTTGACAAGACAACATAGGAAACCACCACATAACACACTTACAGTTAGGGCAAGCCACAATGAGAAATTATTGCAGGTTATTTATTTTGATAAAGCATCCTTCAATCATTAACTTATGTTTTCTAGGACTCTGGATATGATTCGAACAATTCTTCTTACAATGCTAAGTTTCTTACTTTT
The DNA here is from genome assembly GCA_018340775.1 of Taxus wallichiana var. yunnanensis. Classification (NCBI taxonomy): domain Eukaryota; kingdom Viridiplantae; phylum Streptophyta; class Pinopsida; order Cupressales; family Taxaceae; genus Taxus; species Taxus wallichiana. Next base: position 841,803,088 of record CM031243.1, on the reverse strand, counting down.
ACACTGAAGAGAATTTTTCTTTAAGTCTTCTCTATTATGACCTTTATTTGCTTAATTCATTTATTTAGTAAAAGGGTTAATTTAATTCCACAGGGCCATCTTCCCACACTTACGCTACTAGAACTTGTTCATACCCTTATGACAACATGGGTTCACGTTCAACACACTTAAGAGAAGGAATACAAAGCACCTTGGAAAAAGTTAGGAAGAAGGTCAAGTTGAATTCATCTTTAAAACCTCATTAGTTATTACCAGGATTTAATTGAAGCTTGAGAATTTATCTAGAATTATTAAAGATTTTACTTAGGCTTCACTGAATGAGTTTTATAAAATAAAACAATTTACCTTCCAATGGCTGAGAGATAGATTGTGTGGTTTCTAAATTTTTTTCCCCTGCTTATTAAATCTTATTGTCTTCCAGAACTAACCATAGATTTCCCTTAAGTTCGTTTAATAATTTCACCATAAAAGGGATAGTGTTCACTAGTGTAGCTAGGGATATCAAGTTATATAATGTTACTTAACAAAGGATAGTTTCATCTTTGATCACTTATGGAATTACATGCTCTCAAGTTGGTCACCTCTACATTAATTTATTTGCAATATAAATTTTATTTTAACTTCTATAAGTATTAAACAACCCATTTTATTTTACTTATGACACATTATTACTAAGTCTTAGAAAGATTTAACTCAACATTTATTCACAAGGGTAAAGTTTAACAATACTCATTTACGAAAACAAAACAAGGTCACATCAACTCTTAGAATACCGATAATCCATTAAGGCCACTCAACAAAGAGGTAAACCAATTTTCTTATATTTTCCAAGATAGACAGACAATCCAAGGTTTCCAAAGTTAAGATGACATAATCCACGATACAATATACTAAGACATTGATCCTCTTCTAAATTTTCCACTGGACGTTATCAATAGTTGAACAATATAAAAAGGATTCATGCAAAATAACTTCTCAACTGAGGTTGATGCAAAAGTCTACAAGTCTATCCCTCATCTACCCACATAAGCCATCTGCAACAATTTTTTTCACAAGAGTCAGTTCGTGAGAACTGAGCAAGATAAGGCTACACAAAGCCACCATAACTAAAGTCTAACAATACCATGAAAGAAACACTCTATTACGAGAATTGGGTCAATGCCCTAAACACAACAACACCTCAAATTATCATAAAGTCTCTACCATGCCAATCAAAGAAGAAAAGGCCTTGTACTTCAATTATGAACAAAAGCAATGAAAGTATAACAATTGTACGAGAATGGCTCTTGGCCTTATAAGAAGAAATAAACAATCTATAAGAAACAAGATTCCCATCAACAATTAAATATTTACAAGATTGAAGTTTGTCACACATGCCATCCATCTAAAATTACCAAAAGATACCAAAAGCATAGGCTTTAATATAAGATTTCTAAAAGACAAGAGTTGATCAGCCTAACCAAGAGGAACCACAATGTTCACAGATTAACATGAAAGGCCAAGCATATTAGAATTTCATTCCTATAATCACATAGAGCATATCACTGAAATTAGATACACAGACCTACACGACATAAGTTTCGAAGCGAAGGAAAAGTATACTAGTCTTGACCATTAACTCCAAGAGATTCCCAAATCATTCAAGAAGGGCCAATGCCTTAAAGGCTAGTAATAACACGCAAGAGAAGAAGGGAACTCCATCAAACAAGAGTATACAAAATGTCATCCAAATTTTTATATCACTAAGGATTTACAAACCTCCATAGTAATTCTAAAGTTCGGTTAATTTAAAATAAATTACTTTTTTTTAAACAACAATATTTTAAGTCAACCCTTCATAACACAATCAACCGTCACACATAGATACAAACATAAATTTCTAAGTGACATTAACAAAACAAAACCTTCCACTATGAATCCATAAGACTATCAAATGCAAGATGAGTTTTTCCCGAAGATTAATCACGTTTAAGGCAATTTCCATCACAAAATATTAAGGTAATTACATGCATAGAAACCGACCAATATTAATTAATAGCGTTAACATTATAAAGGAGAAAGAATGCAAGTTAGGAAAATAGAAAAATGCCATCAACAATTATTCTGAGAGGGGATTAGACCAAAACTATTCTAGTGTCAACGAGGTACTGGATTCGCACAATGAAACCTCGAGCTTAGTTGATCTGAAAATCTAGTTATGGTTCAAGTTAATAGGGATGGTCAAGGTACTTCCTGAGGATGGCCTTAAAAGCCTAGAAACAAGATGAAAGATAAAACAAGAGTCTAAACACGTGAGATGGAAATGCATTGCACACAAACCTTTTCATTCTAAAAGTTTTAATACCAAATCTCTAACCTAGCTAGCCCAAGCATTGATCACACTAATCCTACAACCTTTCTTTCTTGATGCCAAAATGTTATCAAAGGGACTTGAGAGGGAGTTAACAACAAATGTCAAAAGACAAAGAAAGAAAAACTTGGGTGATAGGGAGGAGCTTCATAGTTATCGTAAACTTACTTCAACGATAATGAAAATACTAGTTGGATCAACATAATAACTTGAAACTCAATCGCAGAGAAGAATAAATACATAAAAAAATAGACGAAGGTCTATCACTCGAGAAAGAGAAACATAACACCTAGAGGAGAGGGCATACACATGATTTCCACCAACATACTGAAAACGATAAAAGCTAAAACAAGAAGAAACAGAGCATAAAGGGGAGGTCTCCCATCATGGCGTCCAACTGACAAATCAATGCAAGGAACAGTTGGTTCAATTTCAAAATAATTTAAATACCGCAATAGTAGCAAAGTGTAGAAATATCTTTCCTTCTTCTCCAGCTTCAATAGGTCGCATGGACACCGCACAGACCAGTAGCAACAATCCTCGGGTTGAATCTCCATCCATAGCATGCAAGGCGCCAACATTCCATTTTCCTCCAACTTGTTGGGTGGTCCACACTCTTCTCACAACCAAATATGGCATAGGAAGTTACAGCTAGGGTATGGTGTCCCCAAAACAAAGATCTAGAGTACCTTGAAGGAAACGTGGTCTCTAGGACTGCTAAGGCTGTAGTAACTACACACAAAGGGGGTTTGATAAAAATCCCAGGAACTCAAAAAGGAAAGGAAACGCCAAGAGGAAAATCAGCCACCCTAAACTTGAAAACATATTCCCACCCTGCATCTAAAAGGGGGTGATTAGAGCAGAACACAATGTCCATCTCCGCACAAGGGGAACCAAATCTGCCAAAATCAACTAACAGGTGTCAAAGTGATCAGTTCACCTTACCCAGTAATCATGTAGCTAGAGACAATGGCACCAAGGGATAGGAATAGGCATCCAACAAGGGAGCAGGGAGGCGGGTTTGAAGGATGGAATCGTAGGAGTCAAAGGGACTGTGAGTGTAAACATGGAGGTATGTACAATGCGTGGAAGCTATAAACAAAATCCCATGTAATTTATCCTTGCTTCACCACCCTCACGCCATCACTAGGTGTCCAATCAGAATAGTTCACCTTTTCCAAGCACCCCACGCAGCTAGGTCAAAATGGTAGCTTGGAACAGGTATGGACATCCGTCCACGCATGCAGGATATGTGTAGAAGGATCTCCAAAAAGTAACCAACATGTTTCAAAGTCTTTTCCAGCATTTACATAGCTAGAGAAAGCTACAGTTTAGAATAGGCAACATCATCCATCGAGCAAGGGGAAGAAATCAGACCCACATCCCAGAAAATAAAACAATGCACCCAGGGAGAACTATTAATGAAAAATACCTTGACAGAAATGATTCCAAGCTTCTCTCCACAGTCTAAAAACCTTCTCTCCAGAGGTGGATAGGAGGAAATAGAATACTCACGCACCAAGGGAAAAAAAAATCTGAGAAAAAAAAAAACACAACCCAACAAATATGCGGCCAGGAGGAAAAGGCGTTTCATTCCAGCAAAAAAGTCAAATCATGATTTAATTAAAACCGACAAGGAAACAAATAGGCAGCCAAATAATAAATTTACACTTTCTCCACCAAACATGTCAGGCATTAATAGCAAAAAGAAAGAAACAATAAGGAAGGACAAGGGCCAGAAATTCCTCCACGCCAAGCATGGCATAAATAATTAAAAACAAGGAAACAACCAGTGGCCAGCAAGATGTATATGCAAAGTGTGAAACTATATAAAAAGATAAATTGTTTGACAAAAGAACATGCACTATAGTTTACAACCCCATACGCAATTGCTAACCATAATTACATATCCACAAAATGAAATAAATTTAGTTAATCACAAATTCATTTTAAAATTCCGTTAGATCAACAAAATTGATGGCAGTATACAGCTGCTAAGTCCAGGGAACCGACAAAAACTCACATATTTTAGTTAATAATAATTCTTAGTAATTGAAAATGTGCAATCCTATTGGTCAGCGTTCTTAGTAAAGGAAAATGTGCAATCCTATTGGTCATCCTATTTATCCGACAATATACATAATACATTTACGTGAACAAATCATCTTTTATTTATCTCTGCAAAGAAATCCATGTCTCCACGCCAAGTATGAGGATAAATTGATAATAAAAATTTACCAGCTGGTGGATGAGAAACATCAAATAAACAATAACTCGCAATAAGGCATGCGTACGGCCCGAAAAGGCTTAATTAATTCAAAATGAAATTTTATTATCTATATACACATAAGAATATAACTGATACCCATTCCTTTATTATTTATTATTATTATGTTTTAAAATGTCGTGACACCTAAACGGGGTTCAAATAATCATTTAGGACCTAACACGATAGTGACAAAACAAAAAAATAATTTAATCGAGGGGTCGAGCACGAGAGTGATCAATACTACGGAAAAATATCTTGTAGGCAATTAACAACAATCAACAGGAGGTTCGATAAAGCAAGAACAAGGTTTTCCTTTAATAGGATAATCGCGAGGGATGTTGCGGGACCAAAAACCAAAAACATCAACACCGACACAAGAAGGCAAGCTCAACAAGATGAAGACACCAACGTTTCAATGGAAACGCAATGGCGTTCAGCCCTTAGAAGCATGGTCGTCGCAGAATAACAGAGCAATGGTGAATGGGGCATTACAGCCCGAATTTAGAGGAAAGTGGCATTGTTGTTGTAGGATTCCCATACTATGGTCTAAATATCCCAATTTGTCTCTCGTGTGGGAGGATGCTAACAGTTTGGAGGATAGATTTTAAACACACAAACGGAATTTTATTAGAAAATTATTAAACCCTTTCAACAAACTAATTTTTTTCATATCCTTCGACCAACGCATTCTATGAGACTAGATCTCTTTGGCTCCTTGTTAAACATCCACGTGCCAGTGTATGCTCCCATTAGCACACTCGCAGGGGAGAATACTAGTCAAAGGTTACATAGCTAGCTTCACATCTACCAATAGAATTTTTATTGAATCTTTTAAAACCTTTTCAATGCCTCCATGTTGACCACACCAAAAGATGCATTTTTCCAAACTGCTCATGTTCCTAGTCTATGCTTCATTATTACTCGAGACATTTCTAACAGGAATTCACAGCTACAAAACCCAACAAAAACAAGGCCATGAAATGGCAAATCCTACCGATGAAGGTGCATTTTAGTGGAGGAAGAGGTTATGGTTTTCTTGTAGACCACGTGGTCAATCGTGCATTTACAAAGTGGCAAGTATGCGTAAAGAGTCGAGTGAGAAGTTATGATAGAACAATTGGTTATATAATATAGTTAAGTCCCTAGTTTGTTTCTTCAAAGTTGCAAATTATATGTTGATGTATGGTGGAAGGCTTATAACCACACTTTCATTTTGTGAAGACTACTATGTAAATTGTAGTAGCATGTAAATATTTGCAACAATTTGGAATGCATGTAGAGTAAATACAATAATAAATAGAAATTGGAAGCAAAAAATATCATAAAGTGATATTATAATGTTTAAAGTATAGTATATAAAAAACTTGAAAATTCTTGTTTTTAGTAATCAAAAAAACTTGAGATGCTTATAATTTATTTTCAGCCAATAGAAAAATAGAATCTATTTTTGAAAAAATCAAATAAATACATATTTAAAAAAACTATATACAAATGATCTAAAATGTAATATGCTTTATTGTGATTGGTCATTAAAAATTCAAAATTTAATGTTGTACTTGATACATTAATTATAATAATTTAATATTTTTGTAATTATAATGTTTAAAGTATAGTATATTTTTAATAAAGCTATATACAAATGATCTAAAATGTAATATGCTTTATTGTGATTGGTCATTAAAAAAGTGAAAATTTAATGTTGTACTTGATACATTAATTACAATAATTTAATATTTTTGTAATTATAATGTTTAAAGTATAGTATATAAAAAACTTGAAAATTCTTGTTTTTATTAATAAAAAAACTTGAGATGCTTATAATTTATTTTCAGCCAATAGAAAAATAGAATCTACTTTTTGAAAAAATCAAATAAATACATATTTTTAAAAAAACTATGTACAAATGATCTAAAATGTAATATGCTTTATTGTGATTGGTCATTAAAAAGGTGAAAATTAGTTTTTTGAAACCTATATATCTATGATGTACGATAATAATGTCGCCAAGATTTACACCTGCCAACTATGGTGTTTTAGACTTTCCAAGGCCATTTCAACAAATTCATTTTGTGGATTTAGGTTGCATTTGAATGGGACATCTGGAGCCAATTCCCACGCATTTACTATTCTCCCTTAGTTGGCACAAGCTAAAATAATGTTGGTAAAGGTTGTTAGGAAAGACTACCTACCAATGCAATTATTTGGTTTAAACATTTAATGCCTATTCAACCCATCTACAATTACTACTTCCACATTTTGAATATATATCTACCATAACACTTTCCACTACAAAATGTGACAAGATTCCTCACACACTCGAGGCATCCACTTTGTCCTAATTTATTAAAGAAAATAAATTAACTTCTCCCTCCTCAACGAGCCCTGCTCGTATACAAAATGTGTCCTCCTCATTACTTTTGTCATTATTACTAATGAGATATACTAATTTATTATCCTATTTTATTATCATTAAATTTTCATTTTTAATTTTCCTTTTAAAAAATAAAAATAATTTTTATTTTTGATCCATTGTTGTTATTATTACTAAAAATAATAATTACTCTAAGGCTTGTAATGAGCCTTGTTGTCGATCCTAAACCGGGTGTTACATAAGGCTTTTGCGATACAATTATTATTATCATTTAATTGTCACCACTTGGTATCTCATTAGGCACTCTAGCATAATGATACTCAACATGATATATGCTCATAAGAAATAGAGAAGCAAGTATTCTAGTACGAGAACTCAAGGCAACACACTAGACTAGGGTGTTATAAAATTAGTAAAGAAAAGGCACTATAAAGATTCAATTGACTAAACCTCACAAGAACGTAAAAAATGAAACCATTGGTGAACTTGATGGCTTAGAATGGAATTTTTGGATAAGTACAACGTAAAAGATCATTACAAATTGGCATTTTGTTATCATATATGTTATAAAAATGACATATGAAAAATAATTTTGGGCAATCCAAGTGTAGTAGTGGGGCTAATTTGGCTAGGTGGAATGATTATCTCCCTTCTCACTTGACCTTTAAAGCCTCATCCGAACTTGGTGAATATTATTCTTGTAAACAGTGTCCATCAAGGGTTGATTTTATCCTTGTTCTAGTGATAATCCTCCTTATGACCCTAGTCAATAATCACATCATTTTAGGAAATCTCTTTGGGCCCCTCACAAGTTAGCTAAGGAGAAATAACCCCTCTCTTCCCCTTCAAACTCTTGTAGGCCTATCCCTTATCTTGATGTTCTTCTTTTGCATGTCCCTAATTATGATTGATCCAGAGGATAGTAAAGAGGAGACATTATTCCCTAAATCACCCAGGGATCTCTATAGTATAGAAGATTACTTGAGAGCTTTCCGGTGGCTATTTGAATGTCGAAAATGGAGTCCGTACGTGCAAATTGTGGCTAGTCAAAGTTGAAGTCAACCCTAGGCAAGACTGGGTCAACTCATGAGTCACAAAGTGGAAAATTCGAATGGGTGTAGGTCAAGTTCGGGTGGACCTCCGGTCTTCAAAACATGATATAAACATGTTCATCGATGATTGAGAAACAATATGCCACATGGTGGGTCCTCAGGCCACCAAGTGGCATGTCACCACTTTACCCTATTAGTCAACTCACGCGAGTTATTTTTAGCTCGAGAGATCTATCTACATTGGCGAGTTTGATATGTTAATCAAGTTTTTCATCGAGCTATTTCATTACAAGGGTGATTTGATAGAGTAGTTCATCGAGCTATATGGTGAGCTATAGCTTTGGCTAATAAAAGCTTGGGTACGTGGCCTAAGACATAGCTAGTAAGTTGAATAAAGGCTATTTAAAGCCTTATCATAAGCATCTGTCACTATATGTGGCATAAAAATTATCCTAGCCAAAGTGTCAAAACCACCAAATGGGACTCATGGAGGATGACTTGGCGTCATCACAAAGGTCAGCCAAAACCATGGCATGGATAGGAGACACATGGCGGTCACGAAATGTTATAGAAGGTCCATGGGAAACCATTGGGGCACATGGATGGATCGAGCTCGGGTCACAGTGTGGAAAAAGTGGATAAGCATGCTGGTGTAAAACAAAACATCAAGAGTGGAATTTAAACCGCAAGCTCCCCGATCGATCGCATCGGCCCAACAAGTTGGCCAACAAGTTGGTTGAGATATGACATCCATGATAAGCCCTATAAACATGATCTGCAAGCACCCTTGGCCTATATAAAGGCATTAAACACTCCTCTACAACATAAGCTCCTCTTGAGCTTCATACAAGCTCTCCCAAACAAAGCTCATGGAGGCCAAGGAAGATAGGAGTGATGCGGTGAAATATATGGCCTTAGTAAAATGCAAAGGTCCATATTTTTGGAGGAAGATAAGCTCTATATTTTACAATAGGTATTTTTGGATGAAGAGGAAGCTTTGAGTTCTTTCCAAGAAGTAGTACTCGAAGCCTAGGCCGAGGAGGAAATTTGGTGAAGTTCAAAGGCATGATCGAAGAGGCATTATGGAGATGGAAGCCCTATTATACTATAGGTGTTGTCGAGAGAGAAAATGTATTGAAATCATATATTATTTGTTATAGACATTATATAATGTCCTATATTATTTTTTATAGGCATGAAAGATGTAGGAGACCTATAATTATTATTTGATAGGCACTACCAAAGGCCTATATTATTTGTTATGGGAAATATGGAGAAGTAAGTCCTATTTATTTTTATAAGCGTATCGAGGGCCGATATTATTTGTTATCGGAAAGATGAAGATAAGACCTATTATTTAATAGGAATAATATGGTTTGGGAGTTATTATTTGTTAACTCGATGATCAAGAGTCTTCTCAAGCTAGATCCTAGAGACACAATGGAGCTGACGGATGTGACAGAGCATTAGAGAATTAGTAGATCTCATAACCTCAGTACGCTGGACAAGTCGTCAAACTGTTAGCTTCGTAGGAGGGCCGTTATTCAATTTTGAGCTCGTTGGTGACAATTTTAGTCTGCTGAAATTTAGAGACTTAGCATCATGCAACAAAGGCATGGAGGTTTTGAATAGATACTTAACACTGCACAACATAGGTGTGGAGGTTTCTAGAAGAAGACTTAGCACCGTGTAATGAAAGTGTAGAGGTATTCATGGATAGAATATTAGATAGAATTTTTCAGGATAACTACTTGGTGTAGAGGTTCTTGTTCCATATATATTTAGTATTATTATTCTTAGATTCTAATTTGATATTAGAATTGCATTGGTTGAAATGGATAATATATCGGTTCTATTAATGAACCGGAGACATAGGTATTCGCGCGAATTCATTTATCAACCTATGTGAAGTGTGTTTTTAATTATTACATTTGTTAAAGTTTATTATAATGGGGTAAGTTTGGAAACTAATTTAACAAGCCTATAGGGGTCCATGATCGAGAAAATATTTTGATCAATTTTCAGATCAAGTTGGTATCAAAGCTGGTTGTTCTTGTCGGCGAACCTTTTATTCTTTGAGCGAGTTGATTGGTGCGGAGTTAAGTTGAAAGAGATGGCATCATCTTGTACTTGTGGAGTCCATATTGGTGGGATAGGCTGAGGGACAAGTTTACCATACTCAATATTTTTCCTACATTTATATTTGGATTACTCCATTATATCTCCTAATTAGCTTTTGAGTACCTATTACATCTTGCAGCAGGATTTAACTCATATTTATAAGCTTGGAGATTTGTTATCCATTTATGCGATACAATTGAGCTCACATGTATCGGTTTGGATCTTCATTCTGTGTAGCGGCATTGTGACCATGTAACATGATGGTAGTTGATCACCGTTGGCATCTAACATCAGGTCGGATCTTCATTCTTTGAAGAGGCCATCATGGCCATACAATAGAATGGTACATGATATTTTCATCAACAAGAGGAGCTCACGAGAGATTAGCTTGGATCATCATTCGGTGTCAAGGCATTGTGACCATACATCCAAATGGTAGCTAATCATCATGGACGTGGTAGTACAAGTGTCAGGGATTGTCAAAGTGTAAGACCCTAGAGGGTAGATGTGGCAACCAAGACAAAGGAAGGAGACTTAGCACCATACAACGGAGGTGTGGAGGTATTCTAAATATATCGAGTTGTGTAGTAGGAGGCGGTGGGCCTAAGTGCCACAGGTCCCAGAGATTGAGCCATTAGTTGTTTGATTGTGGAGTTGGCAGTATATTGTATAGATCTCTTCTCAGCAACGTGATTTTGGATTCACAAGATTTTTGGAAAAAATCCTTTCCCATTGGGGAGGTGTGATCTGGAGGATAATACGGAGGAGACATTGTTCCCTAAATCTACCAATATCACTACAAAGACAAAAGATTAATCCAAAATCTTTCAGTGACTATTTAAATGTCAAAAATAGAGTTTTTACATGAAAACGGTTGTTGGTCAAATTAGAAGTCAACCATAGGTGAGACCAGAGTCAACCAAAGTCACAAAGTGACAAATTCAAATTGGGTTTAGGTCAAGTTCGGGTGGACCTCCGGTCTTTGACACTTGATATCAACATGTTTGTGAGCGATCAAAAAAATTATGCCACTTGGTGGGTGCTCGTGTCACCACTTTGCCCTATTAGTCGACTCTCAAGCAAGTTATATTTAGCTCATTGAGCTATATACATTGGTGAGTTTGACTTAATAACTGATTTTTTCATCGATCTATTTCATTGTAAGGCCAAGTTGATAGAGTAGCTCATTGAGTTATATAGTGAGCTATTTCTTTGGCCAGTAAAAGCTTGGTTACGTGGCCTAAGCCACAATTAGTAAGTTGAATAAAGGCTATTTAAAGCCTTATCATAACCATCCTCCACTAAATGTGGGATAAAAAAATTATCCCTAGCCCGTAAAAAATCCACCAAACGGGTCTCGTGGATGATGACTCTCCGTCAGCATAGAGGTCATCCACAAATAAGGCATGGACACGAGACACATGGTAGTCACGATAGTGATGTAGCAGGTAGGTGGGAAACATTCAGGGCATGTGGATAGGTAAATCTTGGGTCTCAATGTGGTGTAAGTGGATAAGCGGCTTGATGTAACACAAAACAAAGGGGAGTGGGATTCAAATTAAAATCTCCCCTCCGATCACGTAGAGGCTCAACCAACTTGGCCAATGAGTTGGTTGGGATATGACATCCATGATAATCCCTATCAACATGAACTGTGAGTTTCCTTGGTCTATATAAATTCCTTCGACACTCCTTTAGAACATAATCTCCTCTAGAGCTTCATAAACTCTCTCCTAAGAGATTCTTTTGGAGGCCAAGGAAGATAAGAGTGACGAAGTGAAATATATGGCCTTAATAAAATTTAAAGGTGCATATTTTTGGAGGAAGATAAGTTCTATATTTTACTATAGAAATTTTTAGATCTAAGGCCTATATAGGCATGTAAATATATAAGTCCTATTTATATAGGAATTATTATGAAGATGAAGCTCTAAGTTCTCTCCAAGATGTAGTAATCGAAGCCTGAGCCGAGGAGGAAAACTATCAAAGTTCAAAGGCATGATCGAAGAGGTGTTATGGAAATGGAAGCCCTATTATATTATAGGTGTTGTGGAGAGAGAAAAATATATAAGTCCTATATTATTTGTTATAGGCATTATATAAGGTCCTATATTATTTTTATAGGCATGAAAGATGTAGAAGGCCTATTATTATTATTTGATAGGCACTACCAAAGGCCTATATTATTTGTTATGGGAAATATGGAGAAGTAAGTCCTATTTATTTTTATAGGCATATCAAGGGCCAATATTATTTGTTATTGGCAAGATGAAGATAAGACCTATTATTTAATAGGCATAATATAGTTCGAGTTATTATTTATTAACTCACTGATCAAGAGTCTTCTCAAGTTGGAGCTCTAGAGATGCCATGGAGCCGAGGGATGTGACAAAGCATCAGAGAAGTAGTAGATCTTAAAACCTTAGTATGTTAGAGAAGTCATCGGATTGTTAGCTTCGGAGGAGGGATTATTCAATTTTGAGCTTGTTGGCGACAATTTTAGTTTGCTGACATCTAGAGACTTAACACCAAGCAACAAAGGCATGGATGTTTCGAATAGAGACTTATCACTATACATCAAAGGTGTGGAGGTTTTTAGAAGAATACTTAGCATCGTGTAATGGAAGCATACAGGTTTTCTTGAATAGAATACTGGATCGAATCTTCAAGGATAGTTACTTGGTGTTAAGGTTATTTTTCCATATGTATTCAATATTATCGTGCTTAGATTGTAATTTTAAATTAGAATTATAGTCATTGAAGTGGATAATATATCGGTTCTATTAATGAACCCGAAGACATAGGCATTCTTCCAAACTTCGTTATCAACCTATGTGTAGTGTGTTTTTAATTCTTGCATTGCTTAAAGGTGATTTTAATGGGGTAAGTTCATAAATGAATTTAACAAGCCTATAGGGGTAAGTGATCGAAAAATTATTTTTGTAAATTTTTGATCAATGATGACGATCTTAACAAAGAGGAGTGGATGGTTGTCAAAAATAGTTAAATCATTTCTTCAAAGTAGTACTCAGCTCTCACTCTACTTCTTTAAACTGATTGTCTTGTCTTTTTTTGTTTGTGACAGTTTGAGATTTTATTTTCTATGCTTGTTGTTTGAGTCAAGAATCTTTTACTCCTCGATTGTCTATTATTTAGTGTCTTGTGATATTTTTGTAATATCTTTCTTGTAATGGCCCTTGGAGGCTTTCCAAAAATTACCAATAAAAAAATGTTTTACATTATTTCCTACTAGTTTAAAAACAAATAAAATAATCCAAAACTAGAGATCTCTCTCATTCTCAAATAAATACTTGTAATAAATGGAAAAATTTAAACCATTTTATCTTGACAACTTACTAAGTACACTAAATTATAATAAAAATATTTTCCAAATATTTTAATATAACCTTTATGGTATTTTAAAATAAATAATTTGTAAATTTAATAGTAGAATAAATACCACATAGATAACATTACAATCCTTCATCTATTATTTATGTGTGATTCATTGTGCATATGAAAAATAATGACTTGAATTATTTCTATTTTATCTCATTCGAGGGTTGAAATTTTTTTTTCCTTGTCATATGTTATAATATCTACATCTTATACATTCCCAAAAATATAAATAGAAGCAATGTGACAAATGAAAACTATATAACTACTTATCATTAATAGCTTTATTAAAATCACTTTTATCTCATATATTCTCTCATCTTACATCATTAATTTTACTAAGTGAACTATAGTAAAAAAGGTCTTAGTTTCGGGATTTGAAATTCTATAAATTTAGACAATTTCTATTTTTAGAAATGTTGTACAACTAGAATTTTAGGATTTTTTTGAACTTATTTATTTGATTCATACGTTTTTAGTTGTGTACGAGAAAATAAGTTATTTTCAATAATTTGCTAGCAAATAGATGAAAAAGCTAAAATTATACTATCAACTACTAGTTTTCGAATAAGTATATATTCTTGTGTAGTCATCAATAAAGAGGTAGAAGATGACTTCTAAGGTAATACAATTGAAAATATGTAATTTTTTTTAACAATTCCTAGATATTAAGTACCATGGGGTGCATTCTCTACAAGAGATCCATAACTAACCTTTAAATGCATGTCTATATTCTTTTTTTGTGCAAAATGTCTAGTGTTAAAAGTTGAAATTTCTTGGTATGACAACTAAGCCCATACTCAAGAAATCCCTAACCGGTAATGTGAGCCTGCCCTCGGCCAATATCTGAAAATGTAAACCCCATAATAAATGAGAGGGATGTGATTAATATACTTTAAAATTGTTTTCCATGTGGAGGCTAGGTGGTGAGAAGTAATACATGGATTCATTTTTATCCACTTTGAAGTAATCACTCCCGATGGCCCAAAAAGTCCTATTTTCAGGACTCTTACACATAATGAAAACTTCCCGAGGATGTACCAAGAAGAGATAAGACATCCAAAAAATGTATGAAAAATTTATGAAGTAATCCAAGTAAGTTTAGGAAAGTTATTGAAGAAAATCAATGTTTAGGAACTAGTTATGTGAAATCAGGTATTTGTGAGTAAGGTATTTGGAAATGCATGTTCTCAAAAAGCTAGTCACCTTGTTTGAAGTGTTTTAGGAGACTCGTGAAAATTTAGAATCTCATACCCCGGCATTTGAGAGATAAAAAATCCTATGTCATGTTAGAGTCATTAAGGAATTTTTTTGACAAAATTGAGATGTGGAAAAATCTGTAACAATACAACACGAAGGTCCTTCTACATGCTGTAACTTCATAGAAATGTTTCAGGAGCCTCATGAAGATTTTTGAGCCTAGAAAAACTAAAATGAAATTATATTTAATTATCTGCGGTCCCATATGATTTTTTGGTTCATGGTGATCATAAACTCTTCTTGCCATTCATTCTATTGGTGCAAAACTTTGTGAAAAAAGGAATATATTGCTATAACTTGATGAATAATTAATTTTAAGAACTTAGAAATAGTCTCATTGTATTCGTTGGACCTTTTTTCATTAATATTCATATATTAGATGACCACATTTCCTTAAAAGTTTCTCTCGAGGTTGAAAGAAAGTTTTTAGCGACCTTAACAACTACAAACATGTGTTAGCAAACTCCATTCGTGCGATTGCAAGCCCTTAGATGCCCAAAAACATGTTCCACATGCAATACAACAAGATTTTGTGACCCAACAAGGTAATTTTTTTCCCAACAAAGAATTTTATGTATTTAGGAGGTTGTAGACTGTAAACAACAAGGTTTAGACATGCATCACAGAGGCCTAAGTGACAATAGAATGCACTCGCGAGACCAAAGACATGTGTTATAGAGGCCTAGGAAACCAAAAATGTAGTCATGAAACCATACAATGTAGTTGC
Source organism: Taxus wallichiana var. yunnanensis (assembly GCA_018340775.1). Classification (NCBI taxonomy): domain Eukaryota; kingdom Viridiplantae; phylum Streptophyta; class Pinopsida; order Cupressales; family Taxaceae; genus Taxus; species Taxus wallichiana. The sequence continues at coordinate 841,787,542 of CM031243.1, read as the reverse complement.
ATGGCCAAAATGTATGGTTAAACATCAAGAAAGTGTTGAGCGACCCGAGATGTTGTCACGCATTCGGAAGAGTTTGGTCAGAGCTTAAGGAGATTTTGGGTGACCTGGAAAACAATGTCATGTGTCAAGGAGATTATCGGTAACACGTAAGATGATGTCACACATAAATAAGGTTTTAGGTAACCCAAGGATGCTATCATGTGACGAGAGGATGAAGTAAGGTATCTGCATGACAAACGAAGGAGAAAGGTCACAAGTGATGAAGCGATATAGAAGGTCGTGAAAGGAATTCAAAAGGTAAACAAACACAAATGAAGGTGAAAGGTCATGCGGGGAGATGAATGGGAAGCCATAGAACTATAAATATAAAAGATACCCTTATTTTCTCGGGATGGTTAATGCTTGTTTACTATCTCTCATTGTCTTTATAGATACAAGTGTCTTCCTTTCTTTTGTTCCTTGTCTACTACTTTCCTATCTCCATCTCAACTTGTACTCCAGGAGAACTATAAATTATGTAACATGATGTAATAAATCTTTGTGTTTCTTGTGCATTGTTCCTCTTTCTTTGTAAATGGTTTCTTCTCATTGATGCAAGTGAAATATTCTGATTTTAATGCAACAAAATCTACTATGCTACTTTTTTATTTAAATCCCTTTCTTTTTCCCTCTCCTATCTCCCCCACTAAGAAAATTTCCTCCCTTTTATTACATAGAAATAATTGCAATAGATTCGAAGTATTCCTTTGTGATCCTTGATCTTCGAGCCATAGTGGAAATTAGTTTAGTTTGTTTTCATTTCCTTTTTTTCAATAATGGATCTATCCCATTCAAGCATAGGTACTCATTCCAACACACTATTGGTCGAACCCACTGATTTTCCAACTTAAAAATTAATTTTCTAACTTTTTTGTCTCCCATTGTGGGGAAAGATTTAACATATTTGCACCTAATATTGATTCTAAAAATCCATAAAAATTATATTTTATAAAAATAAAAATTCTAGAATTTAAAAATTCATTCAGGCTTATGTATTTCACTCTAGGCTATCCCTTGTAATCCATAGTCCTAAGACCCAAAATTCTCTTCCACATCCGAGAGGATATTGCATCGACTTAAAGGATGTTATTTGGTACAACAAAATAAAATTCTTCCATTACCACACTGCTACAAGATTCCTTGATTCTAATGGAGAACATATAGAAGCCTTGTAAAGAGTTTGACAAGTTAAAAATCAAAAGAGGAGATATTGAGGAAACTTTTCTTAAGTTACATATTCAATTTTGCTGAAAAAAGGTATACAAGATCTTCAAGAGCTAGTGGTGTGTCTGATCCTAATTTTGAATAAAATTTATAAGATAATTTTAGATGTCCTATCAGTCAAATTACAATAAGAATGAGAGGAAAATACTCCCCATAATTAAATCCTCCTTTTTATTTTCAGCACATTCTTTGACGGGGTTACTGATTGAACCTTCAAGCTATGTTCCTTAATAATAGGAATTTTATGAATAATATATCCAAAGAATAAAAGTTTTCTCAAAGGAGTTGAAGTAGAAGAATCTTAAGTAAAATAATAATAACCACTAATGGCTTAACAAGTACCTCTTCCTGGGGAAAAATATAGGTCATTTAGCTCTCACCCCATCTCTATGTGATCTAATTAGAGGGTTAAGAAATAACTTCCCCAAGTTCCATAGTGATGGGAAGTATTATATAGATGACTACATTGCAACACTCATCAATGGTTGTGGAGTGTTAGGAGTTAGATATGAAGTCATATCAATCAAAAAAATTCATAGAATCTTTGCAAGATGTAACAACAAACTAATTCTACCACTTTACGTATGTAATGAAAAATTGCAAAAGCTATGGAATGAGGCTAAAGAACCTCAAATCTTAACTAACTCAACTATGCACCATGAGATAAGAGCTAAATAAGAGTTAATCCTATACATGCATCATAACTTTGAAAAAAACATAAAAAACTAGCATATATACTACTCTTTACTCTTTTGAAAGCTATAAAACATTAAACCTATGAAGATCATAGTAATCAAATGTGATGTTTGATATGAAACTCAAGATTTTTAAGAATGAGAGCTCACCATTAATGGCTACAAGGCCATATGGTTCTTCTCATTTACTCAAGCTTGGATGATGGATGGTGTATTAAGATATTAGCTACAATGGAGGAGGTCTTAACAATGGAGTATGGCCAAGATCAAATGTCTTATAGCTTAAAGCTACCAAAAATGAGGTCTAATGCCTTTCCAAAGTGCTTGAGAGATTTTTTTGTAAACAAAATGCATGGTTGAAAGGGTAGGCTTAGCCTTCTATTTATAGTTTTCCATTTTGGAAAAGATTGGAATTTGGGTGCATGTGGGAATAAAGGTAAGCCAATTTTTTTAGATTATATAAGGATAAACATGCTTTAGGATAGTTAAGCTAGGTTTAGGCTAGTTAAAATTGATTAGCAAGTGATTAGAGACTCATTGAGAGTTGGGAGGGGTATGGTTAATCATTTTTGACTCACTTGGTTCAAAGAGAATTAGGTAGGTACTAAATGGTAAAAAAGGAGTGTTTAGCTAATAAGAGATATATTAATAAAATGGGTTTAATATAAGAGGAATATGACCGAAAGAGGGTCATGAATGGGCATCCGAGCATGCGGTGAAGAATAGATAATTAATGAAGTTTTGTTAATCAGTTGAATATGAGGAAATGCTAAATGTAATAATATTTTAGTTGTCTACATTTTCTCCTCTTTGGGGCGAGTAAGTGACGTCACTTCAAAGAAAGTAGACAAGCATAAAAAAGTAGAAAATTTTGAAGGGATAGAAGAAAAATGAGTAAAATGAAGGTTTCACCCTCAATTTTTGATGGTGTGATGGATGAAACTGATAAAAAATTGAAAATATGATAGAAAGAGAACATAAGAGAGAATATTGTGAAGAAGAAGAAAAGGGATATAGAAGAAAATGAGTATGAGGAAGGGGGAATGAGCTAACATCCATCTAGTGCCGTTTAAAAAAATTTATTTTTCATCATATTGCTAGTTATCTTCATCATTGTTCCTTATTTAATAATAATGAAAAAAGTGTAGTATGACATGAAAAGCCATATACGATAAAATGTCCATTGCTAAAAATACTAAATCCATGCAACTTACAAAATGTAATGCAATACGAGAAAGTATAAAATGCCAAAATCAATGCAACATACATAACACAATGCAATGCGAGAAAGTAAAAAAGCTAACCTAATAGAGAAACATAATGTAATATTTTTTTATTATCGAGCTTTAGTTCCAACCTATTTGAATTAACAACAAGGTTTAATGATGGTGCCCCAAGCAAGGATACATGCAAGGGGAATAACGAGCACACTTGGGTCTAGTGATAAAGCATTGTGCGTTATGAAAAATACTAGGAAAATTATTGTGCCCCATAGTACAAAATAAGTAAGAAACTTATCCTTTTTTATGGAGGTAGATCAATATGATCTGCAGTCGCGCACATGAACAGGTGAAAACCAAAGAGTGAAGTTTTGTAGGATGATTTATATTGTTTTTATGTTTCTTGAAAAATATTTGAATGTTTTTGTGATTTTTAATAATATATTTGAATTTTTGATGATTCTAAAAGTTTTTGAAACTATGTATAGGAAGACATAAAAGTGTGGATGCCCCCAGCGATAGATGGGATGTAAAAGGAAGAATGCCACACACATGTGCAAAAAGTGAAGATGTGAAAATTCCTCAGCCGTAGGTGGGAGTATTCAATGGTAAACTCTTCACATGCTAATGATGAATGGGGAAAAAGACCAATATGAACAAGTTCAAAATGATGATGAACATAAAATAATGGAGTGTTGGGAATGAGCAAGGATGCCCCCAGTGTAAGATGTCCAAGAAACACATGATAGAAATGAAGTGGAAGATTGTATTTTTAAAAAGGGAAAAAGTTGTCTTAAAACATGGAAAAAGGTAATATTATACACATGGATGTTTTGAATTAAGTAGAATAAAAAATAATGTTATGAATGTAGCTTATAATCCTCATGACTAAAAATTATTAGAAAAAGGCACAAATCGTGAGATGAGATAAAGACTAAGGCAAGGGTCTAAACAAGGTCCAACAAAATACACTTGATAACATACTAATCTTGTTTTTCTCATATAGATCAAGTGTGTGCACATGGAAAGTAATTACCTCTTGAAGGGAATATTTAATAGACAACAATTTAAGACACCCTAGCCAAGATTTAGGAATGACTGATTTTGATAGGTGATTTATGAATGGAGGGTGGAGGGAGATCCGTGAATTTCTTTCTTTGCTAGTCATTTGTCCATAGCCCTAATGGAGATGCATTTGATTCTAATTGAAAAATTTCTCTACTTTGAGTCAAGCATCCATATCCCTAGTAGAGATTATTGGAAATACCCCAAGAGAGTGTTATATATCAATTTGATTTTGATTTTAGATTTTAGATTTTTATTTTTGATTGATTTTGATTCTTTTGCTTTCTGAAAACTTATTTCAGCTCTTTTGTTTGACAAGGGGTTAAGAACCAGTGATGGCTTGACAAAAGGAGGTGGAAGTTATTTTGTTGACAACATTGGCTAGTGTCAATAGATATGGCCAAAACTTCTTCGCAACAAGTTTATTATATGTTGAATGTGATAGGATCTTTAAGAGGTGATGAAATACCAAGGTCAAATAGATACCATAGAGATAAATGTCACAAAATGTGTGTGAATAGGCTAACCAAAATATCATCAAAGGGATGAAAATGGTAGGAAGACTTTCAAAATAATAACAAGGAAGGGAAGAAAGAAACATACATGTTTATGCAATACCTGATTGCAATATTTAATCTTTGTACCTTTGATTTTTGTATGTTTTCTCAATTTTTTTGTATTTTTGAAGTGTTGTTTTCTTTAGGTTTTTGATAGTTTTTGGAAATTTGGGACTTAATAAACTCAATCGTCATGATAGGATCCAAAAATAATGTTTGTGGCTTCCTTGATAAGGGAGATTAGACATTTTTGCTTCTCAAGAGTCATATTATCTCTAATATCAATGATTGTGCTGAGCTCGTACTCAACAAATGACTTTAATTTATCTTGAAACATGGATTTTGTTTATAGGAAACTAAGTTCCCTATCCATAGGTTTCTGCTCTTTACACCATACTTGATGGTTACGTTAATGTGTGTTCTTGAATCAAGTTTCATTTTTAATCTTAAGATCATTAGAAGTGTTGGAAAATTTTGATCTTGTGGGATGTGTGACCTAATCTTGATGAAGAATTCATTTTGGTTTCTTATGAGTGACTATGTGACCTATTTGATCTCGAGAAGTGGGTGATGAAAGTGAACATTTATGATTGATGATAAGAATAAGAGAAATGATGGTGGGATTGCACCAGTCATTGGTAGAAGGATGAAAAGGATACGTTGTGAGAATTGAAGAGGATGGGATACCGGGAGGTGATCCAATGATAGAAGGTGATGAAGGGCTACTAGGATATGGCCCTAAGATGGAAAAAATTGGGCTAGGAGGACATGTACTAGGAATAGAAGATGATGTACTAACTAGAGGTTTCTCATAGATAGAAGAGGATGAAGGGATACTATGACGTGACCCAAGAATAGAAGGTAATGGGTTACCCTAAGGTGACTCATATATGAAAGATAATGGAGGGCTATTAGGACATGACCCTAGAATGGAATAAGATAATGAGGTAATACTAGGGGGTGACCCAAGTACATATGAAGAGGGGTTACTTGGAGGTGTCTCATAGGTAGAAGATAATTAAGGGATACTTAGGATGTGGCCCCAACAATAGAAGGTAATGGGCTACAGGTAGGTGAACCACAACTAGAAAATGGAGGGCTACACGAGAATGACTCCAAAATATAAGAATACAATGGGTTACTCAGGCGGTGACCCAAGGAGAGAATTAGATTGAGGAATGATGATAGAAAAGGAATGATTCAAAAATGAGAAGATAGGTCATGGATCAATGCTAAACCTTAACATCTCATCATGCTTAGAGGAAGGTGAAGACGGAATAAAAATGAAGAATCAAGTTCCATAAATTTCAGTTCTTCCTCTATGTTCTAACAAAAGGAATCAACTTCTTCCTCCCCGTATGTGAGTGTATCAAGTTCTAGAAAAAACCCTTGTTGGAAATCCTCTAGAGGGATATCTTCATGTTGTCTGATTTTTCCACCATCATGAGAGAAATCAATCAACGAGAGGTTACTTTTCTTCGACCATACGAGGTTGAATAGAAAAATTTGTCCGATAAGTGGGGAATATTGATTGACGAAGAATATGAAGATGTTAGATGATGTAGATGAGTGGAAGGTTTGACCTTATCACTCTCACAAAGAGTGTTGATAGTTCTTCCAAAAGATACCTTAGCACATGGATTCTTTCTATTGGTTCGATGTGGTCATAAAAATTGATCTTTAGAAGATGGATTAGGAAATGGTACGATATGGTTGAAAGGGCTTAAGGGCCGAAGAGGGATTGAATTTGGAATGATAGCAGAAGATGACTCAAGAGAGGAAGTAGGCCTAGAGGTAGGAATCTCATGAATGGACGATTTCAATCTAGACCTAGGTTGTTTTTCTAGAAGATGACGTAATGTAGGAAGAAAAATAGGATCACATAGCCATTAATTAAGTTCCCACATAGGAGTAAAATTAGATGATTTACTAGAGGGAATAAAAGTTTTGGAAATATTTAATGGAGGAAGAGGTTGTTAAAGAGATTGATAAAGGTGGTCTGTAAAGGAAGGGAGGAATGTGTCTCAAGAACCGAATTATATGTTTGATCAACGAAACTTAGAGTCATACAAGTATTAAAAGGAGGAAGAAATTCTTGAGGTGATTTGGAATGAAGGTACTTGAACAAAGGGAGGACCATGATTCTCGGATTTGATCTAGGGGTATTTAAATTATATTTGGGATCGACTCTTGGAAGAAGAGTGGGAATCAAACAATAGCTTAGATCTAAATCGGAAGAAGAATGGGGGAACTGAATGATAATTTGGATAAGAAATTTGCAAACCATACCACCAATTATGAGATGAAAGGGGAATATGGTACCCAAATGGGCCTTCTAGCGTGAAGAACCAAATGAGGTTTGGTCATAATGGGAATATTTTGATTTGAATGCCTAAATCTAGGATCCCTATTCTTGTAAGTGTGAGGAACCACATTATAATTAGTCATTGTTTGCGTCATTTAGTTATAAATGTCTAGACCTAGATAGTGTAATCTAACTCCTTCAAAGGGAATAAGGATCGATATCAATTCGGGTAGCATAACCGAAACCAACTAGACATTTCATAAGTATGGAGATATGTGCATGATTTTTCAAAGGTATAAGGAAAATAGACATCGTGATGATGCAATCTTGATGAGATCAAAAAGGATTGTCCTAAAAATAATTTTTCCAGATGAATGATCACAAGGAACAATCATGCAAGTGTGAAACACAAAGCCAATCAATAAGGAAATACTCCCTATGTAAAATGTGTGTACAAAATGATAGTTTGATGTAAAGATGATCAACAAAATGTCAATACTTACGTCAAGCTTGAAATGAACAAGGCATAAATATTAACAAAGGGTAAATGTGACTCCCAATCAAAGGATACCACGACAAGTTTAGTAACCAATAGAACCTAAATGTCAAAGGGAAAGGATTACAAATGTAATCCACATAACCACACCATTGGACACGTTAATCAAGATTAACAAAGAAGTGAGATATTAGTGCCAAAATGGTATTGAAATGACACAAAAAAGTAACAAAAACTCTTCAATATTTCAGAAAATGTTTGAAGTTATACTAAATCAAATTATACTAAGGATTTTCTAAAATGTGTGCAACGTAATACATAATGAGGACACTCGATCAATTTTACAAGAAACATGACGTAAGTATTTTAATTGTGTCGAGATAATGCCAACAATGTAACATGTCAAAGGGAGATCAAATGATGAATCAATCCTAACTATGACGATGATCTTGAAATCAAGATCAAGTGTCCATCAAGGATATAAGGATGCATCCACACACTTTATATGTTTAACAACTCAATCGCAAATATGGATGCGCGTAAATACACAAAAAAGTGGTGAACACTATCTTTGACAACACTCCCAAAATATGCCTTCTCTTGTCGCAAATGGGCAAAAAGAATGTAAAGAAATAAAATAAGTGTCACTTGGGCAGAGTTTCACCTCTTCCTAATGAGAGAAAGAAACTAAGCTAAGTGATACATCTTAAATCTCATGATGAGTAACACTTTGATCAAACTTAAGTGTAGTTTTTACCGTGTTTGAAAAACAAGGCTTTGAATCCAAACAAATTATCACTTTGTGATGGATAAGACATGATAATGGACTTGAAAAGTAGGCTCCTCAATGAAATATCTTTCCTAAGTAGATCACTCAACTAGGTGTCAATAGTTTGTCTAATGCGAGCTTGATTTACCAAGGTTTCCCAAGGATTATCTCAGCTTTACTTTACTCCCTTCAAATATGATGAGAAATAAATGTGTTCACATTTATTCTCACTGGGGTCACAATATGGACAACTTTGACTCTAACTCACAATGTAAAAACTAGTCAAGTGGGTAAGCGAAGTGCTTCCTATTTCATCCATGAGGTTACTCAGTGGTGGATTAATTTAGGGTTCCTAGAACCACCCCCATTGTTGTAGCTTAAGGCATTATGCCAAAGGGGTTATGTTCTAGTTGAGTGGATAGGGACGTACCCTTTTCTGAAACCTACAATACAATGTGATGTATGTGGTGTGTTTTTTATCTTTTTAGGTTTAATGTGGTTTTAAGTAGCACACCATTTGGAAATGTATATGAAAACATGTATTAGTTGGTTTTGTTGTACAAATTGTTTCTACGACAAATGATTTGGTCCTATATGTAAATGGTTAGTAATTTTTCACAAAATATCATGATATCAAAAGAGATTTTATGTGTATCCTTTGATTCTCATTGTCACCAAAAAGGTGCAAGGGAAGAGCATACACAATGTGACAAACTCAACTAAATAAAAAAAGGAAAAATACTTGAAGCAACTTACAAAAGGATGTTCATTTTAACCAAAATTTAAAGATTAATCCCTTAGAAAATAAGTACAATGTGATGTTTTTGAAAGAATAGATGAGGTTTAGAATCATTTCTGATTCCCAAGTTTACCTAAAAGGTCTGAGGGAAGAGCATACATGATCCTAGCCTCCTAAATGATAATGCAACATTCATTAACTTTAATCAAGAAAAATTAGCACAAAATATGTTCAAATATACCCTACAAAATAAAAATTAGTCTCAAATAAACCCTGCAAGGTGTTAGAACATCAAAAGACCAAACATTCCAAAGAATTTAGACATGTTAGAAATGACTAATTTTATAAAAAAAAAAAAACCCCTAAATTTTCTATAATTCAAAATCCTAATTTTATGTTTCCATTGCATAGTTTGCTTCAATACCTTTCCAACATAAAAAAAAAACGAGTCTTTTCGAGTTCAAGGGAAAAATTTATGGCCTCGATAAGATTAGTAATGAACACAGTTTGATGCATATGCACCCATAATGACTTATGTGCCTATTTCAAGGATACATGCCCCTTTTCACGATATCGTGCCCCTATGCAAGAAAAAAGAAAATATAGTAACATTGACGGATACGAGCCTAGAATGATGAATACCTTTCTATTTTGATGGATATGTGTCATGTTTCAACTAAAAAATGATTATTTTAAAGGAAATGAACCTATTTTGATGGATACATGCTTGGTCGAGAATGTGCACGTGCAACATCGGTAAACTTAGTAAAATACACGGAAATAAAAAAATTTCAACAATCAAACAGGTTAGTTGTTAGCCACTAAATCCAATTTCTAACTTCAACCCATGAAATGCCTTAGCAAAAGGATGATTAAGCCCCTCTAAAATGTGAAATATGTTTAAAAACAAGCATTTAAAACCTAGAAAGCATAAAAATGGTTAGAAATGGACATGTAAAGCTTAAAAAGACCTCCATTAATGGAGGATGGACTAAGAGTCCCATCGGGCATGCCAAATGTATGCAATGAAAAGTTGCAAAGCTATGGAATGAGGCTAAAGAACCTCAAAGCTTAACTAACTCAACTATGCACCATGAGATAAGATCTAAACAAGAGTTAATCCTATACATGCATCATAACTTTGACAAAAAAACATCAAAACCTAGCATATATACTACTCTCTACTCTTTTGAAAGCTATAAAACATTGAACCTATGAAGATCCTAGCAATCAAATGTGATGTTTGATATGAAACTCAAGCTTTTAAGGAATGATATCTCACCATTAATGGCTACAAGGCCATATGGTTCTTCTCATTTACTCAAACTTCGTGATGGATGGTGTATTAATATATTAGCTACAATGGAGGAGCTCTTAACAGTGAATTATGGTGAAGATCAAATGTCTTATAGCTTAAAGCTACCACAAATGAGGTCTAATGTCTTTGCAAAGTGCTTGAGATTTTTTTAATGTAAACAAGGTGTAAGGTTGAAAGGGTAGGCTTATCCTTCTATTTATAGTTTTCCATTTGGGATAATTTGGAATTTGGGTGCATGTGGGACTAAATGTAAGCCAAAAAGTCATTTTAGCTTAGATTAGGATAAACATTATTTAAGGTTAATTAATATATGTTTAGGATAGTTAAATTTGATTAGGAAGTGATTAGAGACTAATTAAGAGTTAGGAGGGTATGATTAATCATTTGTGACTGATATATAGCCTAGGAAGCCTATAGAAGTGGTTTAGAGAGAATTAGGGAGGTTACGAATGGTCGAAAAGAGGAGTGTTTAGCTAATAAGAGAGATATTAACCAAATTGGTTAGATATGGGAGGAATATGACCGAAAGAGGGTCGTGAGTGGGCATCCGAGAATGGAGAAAAAAATAGCTAATTAATGAAGTGTTGTTAATTAGTTGAATCTAAGGAAATTCTAAGTGTTATCATATTTTAGGTGTCTACATTTTACAACTAGATTTATAACTAAGCTGGAATGACATGAAAGACCAATTTTGAAACAAAGTTTAAAACACTGGAGAAGATGTTCATGCACTTCTAACCTGTTATTCTCTACTAAATAAATGACCCTTTAAACCAATGAGGGAGTTCATGGAGAAGTTAAACAGGATGTTTTAAAAGATACATGAAATGGTTTGATTTCTTGAAGTCAACAAGCTATGATTCTTCACAAATTCTCAACTTTTGAGCTGAGTTTTATGCGAAGGAGAACTTAACCAAAATATTTGGAAGAAGAAAAAAAGTTTTAAATTGAAGTGGAAAATGATCTAATCACGTCAGGAAAGATTAAAAAAGGTACAAGTAAGAAGAAAGTCCAAATCTCAAACACCATATATTCATTAGTCTAGTAATAGCCTGATTATGTGTTTTTCCATTAAGATGTAGTTGGCTCAAGGTTCCATTAATAAAGAGGAACCTAAGAAGAAATCTCCAAATAAATAAAGGATTTTCCCACCACCTCGAATACTCATCCTAGAGGATCCTCCTATCAATACAACCTATAATACACAAGGTGATGATAAAGATGAGATTGTTGATCAAAATGATGATGAAGAAGAAGAAAATGGGCTTGAAATTGAAGAGCTTGATGATGATGAGATTGGTTACTTTGAGTACTCATCTAGTTATGAAAGTGAAAAAGATGATGCACTTTGAGTTTCTCTTATGTACAGTGTTCACTTGTTTTAAATCTAATATGTAAATTTCTTCCACTACTACTCCCAAGAATAAGAAGGATGTATATTATCATGTGGCGAGTCCATCTAAGAAAACAATCAATAGAGGAGTTTTACTTCCACCTTCTATGGAATTTTCAAGGGAAAAAATAAAGCTTGTGGAAGAAAGAAAATCCCAGCTGAAACAAGTATCCTAAGTGTACATCAATTAAAGCATCTACTTATAAATTTACTATTGTTGCTTCACAAAATGTGAATGTATCTACTAAAACTTTTGAGGTACATAGTAGGCCCATGAATAGCTTCCAATCCTACCTCTATTTCAAAAGTACCCCGAGTTTCCAAAGTATTGTCTTCTTCACTACCCAAATCTTCCCCCACCTAAGAAAAAGTGACATCCTCCCATTTTGATATCATAGGTAATGTAAAAGGTCTAAGGCAAAAATATCGCTATTTGAATAATTGGAAACCCATCCGAACAATTTAATAAACTCACAGGTTGATCAAATGTAGTAACCTAAATACCAATGTTGTCACACCCTCTTATAAAGGGTTACTACCAAATCCTCCTTCACCATCATCTAAAAATATGCTATCCTTAAGTGCATCCAAGATTGACAATATTGAATTGTTCTACCTTTCTCTTCTTATTACAAGCTACCAATTGAATAACTATATCATAGACTCAATAACTTATGGCAATGTGATGATAATCAAATTATTTAATTCCTTTGGTATCACCCTAGTATAGACTAAAGGTCGATGTTATTATATGGAAACTAAAGTCCCACTTATGGGAATAATAAATGATGCTCAAGTTGCTCTAGCTAATTTTCCTAATAAGAAAATCATATTGAATATCTTGGTGGTAGAAATTTATACCTCATACTGGATGTTGTTAAGTAGAATATTTTGTAGGTATTTGGGATAATAAATTCATATGGAATACTCTTCTTCAAAAATTATAGTTAAGGGCCAAATCACATAGTTTTTGCCAAGGAGAAAAATGAAGTATAAAATGAAAAAATCGAGAAGATCCTAGGGTGGATATTCGTTATCAAGACAATGAACATGGGAATTACTTCATGAATTCTAGAGGAGATGATTATGTGCCTCCTATCTCTCGAAGAAGATGAAGAAAAGCTATGGACTATGGAGTTTTATCGAATCCATTACAAGTATAGGCTCTGGATCTAGTGTGGTTCTTATTTCCCCATTAGGTGATATGTTTTCTTTTTGTTTCAAGCTTTAATTTTAAAATGTAAATAATAATAAAGAATACGAAGCCCTTATCTTAGGCATGGAAACAACTGATTCTACGGTAATTAAAAAATTGAAATTCCTAGAAGATATAGACGTAATTGCGAAATAAGTTCATAATCAACACCAGTGAAGAATACACGACTCAATAATTATAGGAAAAAAGTTTGGGATTGCATTGAATACTTTTATGCTTTCTCTATACAAGCTATACCCCATGATTAAAATGATAAATCTGATTTTCTTGTTGTGTTAGCTTCTCTATTGATACAACACCCTTCATTTGATAAAGATAAATATTCTAGTTAGATGATATATAGGCTAAGTGTTCTCGATAACTCCAACCATTGAAAATTATTCAATAAAGATAAAAATATCCTCTCTTTCCTAGAGAAACAAGATAATTTTAAAAACCTTTTATTAGAAGGAAGTACTTCTTCACCCCGAGATTCAACTCAAAAGAATACAAGGTGAATACAAAGAGGTTACTTCCGATAGAGTGTTGGTGCTAAAAGGTAAAAATATTCCGAAGGGCCTAGTATCACTTGAAGAATTGTTTGACAGAATGAAATATTTGTGAAAGATATATCTAAGGAGTATCCTAAGAGTACTGCTGATTTTGAAAAAGTAAACATTGGAATAGAGAAGCAACCTTAGTTTGTGAATATAGGAAAAATTTTATCACCAGAGGAAAAGAGAAGATTTTTTCATTGTTGAAAAACTATTCGAGATGTATTGGCCTATTCTTATAATGAGCTGAAATATTATAAACCAAAAGAGATGTATTACTCAATACCGCTCAATCTTGAAACAAAATTATTCTAGAAAAATCAAAAAATATAATCCAACAATTGTTGGACAAATCGAGAGGATTTTTTTAAAATGTTAAATGGAAGGATCATTTTTCCAATCTATCACGCTATATGGGTGACAAATATTGTCCCATTTTGGAAGAAAAGTGGAGAAATAAGGATTTTTGTAGACTTTGGGAATGTGAATCAAGATTTTCTAAATGACAATTATCCACTCCCAATCATGGATCAAATTTTACAAACAAATTTTTGCTATGCTTGGAAAAATTATTCGGCTAAAATCAAATTAAAGTTTCCTAAGAATATCAATATAAGACTATTTTTACAACTTTGTGATGAACCTTTTCCTAAATGCGGATGCCATTTTTTCTTGTCAATGCTAGGGCCACTTTCAAAGAGAAATGTACTTGGATTTAGGGGATTTGAAGAACAAATGTATTTTCATTTATATTGATGACCTCATAGTATTCTCTAAAAAGAGGAAAGAAAATTTTCTACACATCGAAAAAGTTGTTCGAAGGTACCGAGAACATGGAATATCATTGAATCCAAAAAATTCAATCTTTGGAGTTACTAAAGGAAAGATATTAGGACATATTTTAAACAAAGAAGGAACAAAGATAAACCTGGAAAGAGTCCAATCCATTCAAAATATCTCCTTTCTCGTAAGAAAGAAGGAGTTCATTTACTCTTTTTTAAGGTAAAGTTCCTCTTCCACTTCATTCCATACTTTATTGAGTTGACCAAGCATATTAAAAAATTGATCAAGCCCTAAGAGTGTTTTAAGTGGAGTAAGGAGGGAAAAGAAGCTTTCAATAACATCAAAAAGGCCATATCCAAAGCTTTGACACCAATATTCCTGAATTTCAATAAATATTTCATTGTGTATTACCATGCATTTCAGCACACTCTTTTAGCTATTTTAGTTCAGTATAATGAGGAATGGCTTGAGTCTCGTATTGACTTTAGGAGTTTCCCATTTAAGAATCATGAGCTAAAATGCTATACCATGGAAAATCATGCTTATGTTGTGGTTAAGGAACTCAATAGTTTCAAATTATAAATACTAAACTCTCACACCATTGTGATGGTTCCTAGATCATCTATAAAGTCTATATTGACTCACCAAGACCTTGCAACAAAAAGAGGTAACTGGGTGTCAAAGATTCAAGAATATGACTTGGAGATAAGGCCATCTAATTTTGTTAGAGGAAATGGATTATTTAGTTTAATAGTTGAAGATAAGTCTCTTGTGACTCAGTATGAAGATAAAGAATGCCATTGGTATGAATGCATAACTAAATATTTACCCCAAGTACTCTTTGTGAATACCACCAATGAGTGGTATAATGATATTGCTTACTTCCTCACTTATGGTGATTGTCTCAAGTATATTGATTACAAGAAAAGATGGACATTCAAGCTCAAAGCTATAAGGTATGTGATTTGGAACCATGTATTGTATAGGAGAGCCCTTGATTGATGTTTATTAAGGTGCGTTGATAAATAGAAATAGGAGAAGTTGTTGAGAGCATATCCCACCACACTTATGGTGGAAATTTCTCTGCCATGGTCACTTTGCACAAAGGATCCTTTAAGGGAGGCACTACTGAAATAATCTCTTTCAAGATGATCGAAGTGGGTATTTAAGTGTGATCCTTATCGAGAGTTTATGAGGAGACCATAAGTAATTGCACTTCCACTCAAAATAGTTTTGACTGTAGATACTATCCAAAAATGGGGTATGGACTTCATTGGTGCTCTTAATCCTTATTCTAGTGCAAGTCATATCTTCACTCTCATAGCAATGGATTACTTCACTAAGTTGGTGGAGGTCATAGTGGTCAATCAAGCCAATTCAAAAATGATATGTAACTTCATTAAGGAAAACATTATTATCCTATGAAGTTAAATCCACATACCCAAAATGCCATATATCGCTCTTCTATGAAGTTAACTGTTTTCTATTATGAATAAACAATATCCTTAGCCCATACATCTAACTATTACCCTTAAGGGAATAGTCAAACACAATCTTGTGACAATTGTGTGAAAGCTCATAAATTAGAATCAAGGAAATTGGCACAAGAATCCATATGATACATTATGGGATATTTGTATCACTCTATAAAAGAAATTGGTATGCCTCTATTCCAAATCCTATATGGGATAAATGTAAAAGTTTTAATCACTATCGAGTTATGAGAATTGAAACTAATCCAAGCAGTAGAAGATGGTGAGTTCCACAACACACTTGACAAAAGGATTTTAGACCGGAAGAATCTATGTTAAGATAGGGTGTTGGTGGTTGATAGGATAAAATACCATCGAGTTGAAACTAAATAAAATTTTTGATAACGAGGAAAAGAAGAGAAATTTTCACATCGATTATCTTTTCCTACTATGAGATAAGAGGAGAGAACCAAAAGAAATCCATGGATTCACCCATTTCAAATACAAGAAACATGTGGAGAGAATACTTTCCAACTATCTTATCTTGATGGCACTCACTTGGAATTTTCACGTTGTAGAAAATATCTGAAACTATACAAACAATGAAAGAGGGTTGTTCCTGTATGTACCATAGGTGAATATAGGTTTGTGTGATTCTCTTAATGTTGCATGTTTATTTTGTCATTTTTGTGTTTAATAAATGAGGTTTGTTTGTATCCATCACTATTTTGCAATGACTCTTTCAAGCCAATGGATAAGGCATTGGTCCTATTAGTGTCTTGAGATTCAGCGATTCCTACTTTCCTTGTCTTCATTTTTTTAATATGAAACAATACCCAAAGCTAGAGATATTTGTTTTTGTGTTAAATATCTAGCATGAAAAATTGGAAAAAAATCCATGACAACTAAGCCCATACTAAAAAAATCCCTAAAGCGAGTAAGGTCGACTTACCCTCCGGCTAATCTTTGACTATGTATACCATATAATGGAAAGGAAGGATGTGAAAAATAGATTTTTGAAGTGAGGTTCATGTGCAATTAATATGGTGGGATGCAATACATGGATTCATTTTGATCCACATTGAGCACTCAGAGAGGTACAAAAAGTCCTATTTTCAAGACTCTTGAACCTAATGAACACCTCCCAATGATGTACTAAGAAGAGATAAGACATCCAATAAATGTATGATAGAACTATGAAATCATCCGAGGAAGTTAAGTAAATTTTTATAGTAATATAATTTTTTAGGAACAAGTTATGTGAAACTGGGTATTTGTGAGAAAGGTATTTGGAAATGCATGTTTTGAAAAAGGTAGTCACCTTGTTTGAATAATTTCAGGAGACTAGTGGAGAGTTAGAAAATAATATCCTAATCATTGGAGAGATAACAAAGCCTATGTAATGCTATAATCATCAATAAAATATTTTTGGAACATTGAGATGTGGAAAAATATCTGTAGTGGAACAAAATGGTCCTTCTAAAATCTATAACTTCCCCAAAAGGTGTCAAGAGCCTCGTGAAGGATTTTGAGTCTACCAAAATCCAAAATGATAGTATATTTAATTATATTCATTACCCATATGATATTTTAGTCTGTGGTGATCATAAAATCTTTTTACCACTCATTTTACAGTGTGCACAACTTGAGGAAAATACAAATATATGTATAAAACTTGATGAATAATTAATTTCAAGACTTCTAAATAGTCTAATCTTATTAATTATACCTTTTTCATAAAGATTCATATATTGGACGCCCAAATTTTGTTAACATTTTCTCTCGGGGTGAATAAAAAAGATTTTAGTGATCTTGGTAACTCCAAACATGCTGCAACAAACTCCTGTCACACAACTACAAGCTTCATTTGCATGACTTGAAGCTCTAATATTCATGGTAACATGTTTAAAATGCATGGTACTAATTTTTTGTCACCCAACATCAATTTTTTGGAGTAAAAGTTAATTTTAGGTTTTCATGAGGTTGTAAATGTGCAACAAGGTGTAGATACATGTCATGAAGGCCTAGGTGACCATAAGATGTAGTCGTGTAATATAAATTTCTATAAACATGTCACAAAGGCCCAAGAGACCATAAAATGTGGTCGTGGGACCTCAAAACGTAATCACACAACCATAATGTATGATTTCATGTCAAGAAGGTGTTAGGAAACCCATAGATGTTGTCACCATATGGAAGATTCAGTGGCGCATCATGGCGATTGTGGGTGACCAGGTAAAATAATGTCATGCGTCAAGGATATTTTAGGCGACCCGAAAAATATGTCTCACATCAAGAAGGTTTTAGGAGACCCAAGGATGTTATCATGTGACTAGAAGATGAAGTAAGGTATCTACATGATGAAGGAAGCTAAAAGGTCACAAGTGATGAAGGGATATGAATAATCAAAGGTCATGATAGGATTTGTAATGGTCAGCGAGTCATGAGCGAAAGTGAAAGGTCATGCGGGGGAGATGAAAGGGAAGTCATAGCATTATAAATATGAATGACGCCCTAATTTTTAGGGGATGGTTAATGCTTGTTTACTATCTCTCATTTTCTTTCTAGAAACAAGTGCCTTCATTTATTCTATTCCTTCTTTACTAATTTTCTATCTCCATTTCAACTTTTACTCTAGGAGCATTGTAAATTGTGTAACATGATGCAATGAAACTTTGTATTAATTTTTTATTATTCCTCTTTCTTTGTAAATTGTTTCTTCTCATTTATGCAAGTGAAATGTTCTGATTTTAATGTAAAAAACTCTTATATGTTACTTTTTGAATGATTTTCATTTCTTATTTCCCTCTTCTATCTCCCCCACTAAGAATTTTTCCTCCCTTGTATTACATACAAGAAATTTCCACAAGTTTAGGGAAGTATTCCGTGTGATACCAAGTCTTTTTGATTACCCACTAATTTAGATGTCCCATTCAAGAAGAGAGAATAAATCCTACACACCTTTTGTGATTACCCACTAATTTTACCACTAGATAAATTAGTTCACCAACAATTGCATAATTCTATTCTCGAGAAAATCTTCTTGCATGTTGAATTTTTTTACAAGTTGTTTGTGTCTATTTTTTTATGTAACTTGAAGTCCAAAATTAATTTAAGAGTAATTTAATATTATTATATTTTATATTATGATTTTCACTTGCTTTGCAATTTCAGTTATAATGCACAATTTTAGGCTTTTAAGTTAATGAAAGCATGGCGCGAAAAAGAATGACACCTTAATCTTGTATAATTGGAAGTGTTTCGACTAATTTTAGTAAAGGTAATCAGAATTAATAACCATAAATTTTACAAATCTTATTTTTAAGCTTACTAGTCCATACACTTCATAGCTTGATCATCAAGTATAAAATCAATTATACTATCTTAATCACTATTTTTTTGGGACTTATTTGAGTGATTCAAAATTTATTTATGGGTTATTATATCGGTTATATTAGGGGTTTATCATCACTTCAATTTATTTATTTTGTTATGATTTCACTCCCATATTTGAATTTTCTATCATAGACTTATTTTAAAAGAAATTGCTTCATGAATTCTACTTATATGAATATCCTTGTTTTAAAAGGAGACAACTTTGAGTATAGGAAGGATAAGTTGAATAAAAAAATTGTAAGGGATTTTTTGATAAAATTGTCATCAAGTGTCAATCATGTGCTGATTAGAATTCTCTCTCTCAATATTAGAAGAGAGTACAAATTTGTGAAGATAATAGAAATGCTTAAGCGTTTTTAAACTTGAGTGTTATAGATCTGGCATCTAGCCAAGAAGTGTTGGCTACAAAAATTCTCATGAAGCATGGGTCATCTTGGAGACTTCAAATGAAGTATCTATTAAGTTAAGAGAAGAAGAAAACAAAACCCTCAATATGATTTTTGAAAATTTAATAATCTCATAAAGTGAAGGTGTAAGATATCTTTTCATCAGGGTAAATAATATGGTTTATAGAATCAGAGTTTATGGAGAAACCATTAAAGATTGAATAAATTCTAGAAATATTTTTAGACCTTTGACATAAATATGTATGTAGATTCAGGTAACTCTTGAAGAGTGTAATGACATGAACACTACAAGTGTTACTAGAATATTAGGTCCTCTTATGTCCCATAAGGATAAGATGAATATATATGCAAGAAATCTAGAGCATAAACTTGAAGCCAAGGATGAAATTTCAAATACAAAGAGAAATATTGAAAAAAAAAAAAATTAGAACATTTAGAGATATTTATCTAAAACGGAAAGAGTAAGGAAATTTCATAGGGAAGAGTAAGAAATCCTTTATTTTTCATTATTACAGAATACCTGACAATTCATAAAATATTACAAGAAATTGACAACCAATATTCAAGCTTATCATAAGAGTGAAAAGAAATTATTTCAAGATGAACAAAATGAGATTAAAGAGAACTTAAATTATAGTCTCACATGTAATTTAGGAAAAGAGGGTGTTTATTGTAGTGCTCACTTCCCTTTGACACCTTTTGATACTTTGACCATGACACTATTGACTATATTATGGATAGTATTATAGTTTTGATTTAGTATGATGTTAGATGTTGGACCATGTATTCTTGTTAATCTTGATTTAGTTATGATGCATGATGATTATTAGAGACACTTTATATGTGGATGATGATATAATATTTGCCATGGATATATTTTGAATGTTGTTTAGACATGTGATTTGTGGATATTGTGAGTAGACCTAGAAAATGGACATTATATGATGATGATATAGTTGTTGATATAAATTGTAAGTGATATTGTTAATTTCCTTGATGTTTTTATGATTCATATGTATGGATGATTTTTGATTATATTTATACCATGTTGGATGTTCGATATGGCCACAGGCCGAAGGAGGTACTTGTGTTTTGCGAGTTAAAATATCACAACAAACATCGGGGATTAGAGACCAACCACATTCAAATTCTAGATGAATTCAACAAGGTGACCATGAAAACATGTTTTGTGTGTGTGTGTTATTTTTTTATAGGGATTCCCGTTGGGGGATTACCTTTGAATGTGACCAAGGGCTTTGTGTATTTTATTAATGTGGTTTTTTTTTTTTGCATATGTTTATTTTGTGATGCATTTACCCCTTTAATTATTATTTTAACTATGGAGAATTAAAGTGAGTAATCATATTGTTAAAATAAATATATCAATCAAATTTGGGATATAAGAAAATAATTATAGAATTTGTTGGCTCTTGTATTAAATGTGGTAAGTGATATGTAAGAGTTACGTAAGTCGATTTTGGAGTATGAAACACTCCACATCCTCGAAAATTTGAATTTTTCCTTGGAGGATGATTTTGGAGGCTTGTGGGACAAGTAAAACTTGTCCCATACCTCTTAATTTTATATACCAACAATACCTAGGGTTGGAGGGTTGATTTTAGACCTTTTTGATGCATTTTTATAAGTCAATTCGCATGTTTTAATTGCATTTTATTCATTTTTAAATTTGTAGTTCTTATGGGGTGTGGGCTTTGTTGGAGTGTGTAAGTAATTTGTCATATTATTCACCCACCTATTTATTATGCTTGGGGGAATGAATTCGACTTTTGTGTTGGAGTTGAGGATGTGTGATGTGGAATCCTACATGGATTCACCTCATCCTCTTCTCTTCCCTCTTCTATAAAATTCAAACTCCTATCTTTGTTTTGGGTTGTTGAACTTTTAGAATGCTTCCTTTGGGAAAATTATCCTTTGCTGTTTGGAGCTCTTGTTGATTTTGGAGGATATTAGAGAGCATTTCATACTTGGGCATTGCTTATTTTAGGACTGTATTTTGACATTGAAAGCTTGTTGTATTAGAACAAGATCTACCACGGAGAGGTAGGAGCTTGACTATTTAAAAATGCTTTTTGTTTTGTATGCATGTATGAAATGGTGAACATTTATTGTGTGTTTGTTGGCTAGTTGGGTAGACGCCTAAGAATGGTGTAGGAGAAGGCTATGGGAAATCCATATGGGGCGGCATAAGGGAATGCCAGTGGCATCAAAATTATTATGGAGCGAGTTGCATTGAGTTTCCACCTTGGAAAAGAAATAGCTTACATTTCTTACTTTGTGGGGGTATAAGGAGGGATTGTGGGGGGCATAAGGATATATGAGAGATGTTTTATATTGGCGGTTTGTTACAGGTGGATACCTAGTTCCCATTGGGAGGCATAAGTAGCTTTCCCCATAGTTCTTGCTCATTTGGCTTACATGGTGAAGCCTGAGTCTTGTGTGACGTATTTAATGTGGTTGGAAAACTACTGTTTTGTTTTGGACTCTATTTTTAATTTGAAATGTGCATGTTGAAAGATTGCTTTGTGATGTGGAAACTTGTTGTTTCCATGAGTTGAAATAAATTTCTTATTGCATTTTGGTTGGGGCTCGGGGGCCAATGAAGAAGGATGGCTTCTCCTTTTCATTGTATGTCTTGGTTGGGTAGAGAGTATTTCCTTTCCCCTACTCCTATTGTGATCAAATTGGATGAATGAGAAGAAATTTATGTTGTTTAGTAGAGCGAGGAGAAATCTTGTTTGTGAGTTCCATGTGAAAGAAAATATCATTGTAACCATTCCCACTTGAAGTGGATGAATTTGTAAATGTTTTGAAATGGAAAGATGTTTAATGGATTATGAAATTTGTAAATTGAAATGTAAAGATGTTGTATGGATTTAGGAATTTTTAAAGTGAAATGAAAAAAAAGATAGAATCTGTTTTGCTTTGAAATAATGTGAAATATATATATATATATATATATATATATACTTTTCTATTCATTTGAAAGGAACAAATTGAAATCTATTATTTGCATTCAAGAAATTGAGAGATGTAAAGTTGTATTTGAAATCAATAAAGGATTGCAATACCTTTCTTCATTTGCATTGTTGCATTGAAATCTGATCTTTAAATGTTATTGAAATATCTGGTTGAAAGAAAGGAATACGTATGAAGGAACTATATTACTTTGTTCTTTTGAAAATAAGAAAAATTGGAAACCAAACTTTACATTTTAGCCATTAAATGGTTTGTTGAATCAACTAAATGGATTTGCCTAGGATTAGAATTAATCTCCATACTTGGAATGTGAAAAGCGATAAAAAGATCTTTTAGAAATTGACCTCTGTTTTGAATTTTAAACTAGCAAATACTTCCTCTATAATGCACATTTTGAACCTGTAAAAAATAAATGACATTGAAACATTGCAATCTAACATGCCATGATATAAATGAACTCAATTGGACTAAAAAACTTAAGGAAAATTTCTTCAAACACTGCAAAATCGGGCCCAAACCTTTCACAGTTGTTTTGCTATCTAAAGTTGTAAAAAAATTGAATTGGAAATCAATCAAGAAAACTTACCTTCCCAATACATCCTAAGTTCTTCTTAGAACAATCCTCCATGTTCATTTGATAGGTTTAAGGGCAAAGAATGACAAAATTGAACAAAATTTATAAGTTAAAATTTACTAGTTTACTTTTTAAAATCCTACAGGTCATTTCCTTAAAATTGACCCCTTAAACTTTATCAAAATCCAAAATTAATGATTTCAATGAAAAGAGGGCTTCGAGATATTTCTAGAAAGTCCTTTTTTCCCAAAAATGATCTCTCCATCAAAATTTATGGCCCTCTGAAGTTTTCCTTCCTTGACAGAAAATTTTGAGAAAAATTTCCTTGGCGAGCCCGCATCACGAATTTTTCCCTTAAAACACTAAGAATTTTTTTTGGGAAAATTTCCCTAAATTTCCTCATAGCCCTGCCATCCCACATCCAATTGGGTACTGCCACATGGCATGGCGGAGGGGTAGAACATTTCTAACTTAACCTTTTTACAAAACTAGTTTTGGAAAAAAATTTAAAATTTCCCAGCTGACCCTAAGCAACCCATACCCAATCGGATGCTTCCATGTGGCTCGATGGAGGCGTGGGAGGATTTTGGAACTTATAATTTTAATTCTAATGTTGGAAAAATTTCCTAAATTTATCCGTGGCCCCACATCCCGCCTTTGCTTTGGAAAATTCATTTTCGTGAACGTGCGGAACCGCGTGTGCAACTTAATCTTTTACCTTTTTGGGCAACATTTCTAAAGTTTACCCACCACATGTGACCAATGGAATGCTAACACATGGCAGCCTTAGGTTTTGGTGAAGTCACGCAATGTTTTAATACTTTGAACCTTTTCTCCCCTTAAAATCTTAAAACCAAAAACCACTCTCGATGACCCGACTTTCCACCCGAGTTTTTATAAGCTGACACGTGTCCTCCTCGGGATCATGGGTGTGCAGAGAAAAATAAAACTTTTTCCGTGAAGAGACAAAAATATCTTCCCTGCTTTGCTGACCAGCGCAAGAGGAAAAGTTTCTCCCCTAGGCTGCAGGCCCGCACTTGGGAAAATTTTCCTCCCAAGGTCCGTCGGCCCATAACTTGAGTTTTATGAAGAGTTAGGATGACTTCTTTATATCAATGGAAAGGTGATGAAATTTCCTATCCAATGGGAGAGATTTATAGAAATTTTGAATGCATTAAGTTTGACAAAAATCAAGTTGACTCTTTAAGTCTCATTAAAGAGTGGGTATGGTGAGGAATTTACCCTATGAACCTTATTGAACCTTCTAACCCTTAGTTATGGACCTTATGACATCTAATAAATATTAATAAAATAAAAGTATGTTCTAGTGGATTTGAATTGTTTTGGAACTTGTTAGTGGCAGTTGTTACCTTGTAACCTGGTTGTAGATTCTTTTAAACAAAACAAATTATTCCATAATTTTCCTAACTAATCCTAGGTTGTTTCTTGGGTTTCAAGTGAGTTGTTTTAACGGACGTTACATTTATAATATGTTGTTTCTTGGTTTAGGTTAATCAAATCAAACATGTTAGAAAGAGGCTTTTAAAATGTTTAATGAAACATTCAAAATTTAAATGTAGTTAGCGGATGAAAAATCCCGTCAAATTGAAGGCAATTGCAACATATAAATATCCTCAAGTAAATGTATGCGTGAAAATAATTATGAGTATTATTATCCTAGTTTGAATCATAGTTTGATTAGTGGTGAAAAACTAATTTAGAATGGCTTTGAATTACCTTTTGAAGATAGAATTTGATCAATTTTTGATAAGAATTTTTGAAATAGATTAATTGGAAAATCCTACATATATAAAAAGGATGTTTCCACTAAGGGTAAAATTTATTAATGGAGATATTTTTATTTTTACCATTTATGTTATATTTTTGTGGCATTAAAGATATTGTCACATTAGTTTCAAAAATTATATATTATTTACACAAAAGGTAATGTAAGAGGTCTTTAGAAGTTGGATTAAAAGAGGAACTATGCATACAAGTCATGTATTATTGGGAAAAATTATAGGGAGTATTTCCTATCAAAAATGGAAAGCAATACAACCTTTAGAGTTAATCCATTCATATTTGTGTGGACCAATGTGTTGCGAAGTATTGATAATAATTTACATTTCATTTGATAATGTTATAAAATTTATGTGCGTTTTAATTTAAAAGAGAAGAGTCGAGATTATATAATTTTTATAACTTTAAAATATTTGGCTGAAAACCAAGTGGAAATTCCATCAAAATATTGAGAATAGATAGAGGTGAAAAATATTTCTCTAATGAAATTTTAGAGTTTTTTTCTTCAATCGGCACTTAACATCTCATTCCACACCACAACAAAATGGTGTGACTAAAACAAAGAAAAATATGTCCATCACTTTGAATTAATAAGGAAATTGTTATAATATAAAAAGGTAGAAATATGTATTTCAGTAGAACCGTTAAAAACTATAGTTTACATCATAATCATCAGTCATACAATAGAAATTGAAGACCAAATACCTTATGAGGTTGGGTATGGTTAGAAACTAGATATAGCTCATATAAAGGGTTTTGGATATTTTGATTTTATTGTGCTCTGATCAAAATATGAAAAAATTGGGTCCTAAAGGTGTAGCTCGTATTTTCTTTGCTGTAGTGATGAAATAAAAACATACAAGTTGTATAAATTTACTAGTAAAACTTTAATTATTTCAAGAGATTGTAATTTCTTTAGAATAAGATGGACAATGATCTTGATCATGTAGCTAAGAGGGTAACCAAATG
Source organism: Taxus wallichiana var. yunnanensis (assembly GCA_018340775.1). Classification (NCBI taxonomy): domain Eukaryota; kingdom Viridiplantae; phylum Streptophyta; class Pinopsida; order Cupressales; family Taxaceae; genus Taxus; species Taxus wallichiana. Next base: position 841,761,575 of record CM031243.1, on the reverse strand, counting down.
CAGGAGGGAATCCTATTGATGAATATTTTGATGAATTACAAATTCCTATAAAAGTTTCTAATGCTAAAGGAAATGCTATGATAAATTAGTTATTTACAAGAGAATAATATTCCATATACAACAACTCTATGTAAGTATAATCGAGTTTTGAATTCACATGCGAAAATAAAATACTATAGAAATTACATGATAGAAGTATTACAATGATGTCATCTCAACAAGGTATTTTACTTTTTGCTTCATATGATGAAAATACTAACTTTGAATTCTATTTTATTACTAGTGAAGCTAGTAGTTTCTGAAAGATAGATAACTTAAAGAGTAGGTTGATGCTAGATGAAAATTGAGATATATTCCATTATGGGTCTACAATACCAAAGTAAATAATGATGATATTTAATTGATAAGGTAAAATAGATACTTGATGTAAATGAATTTTCACAAGCGTTGTATGTTTATTATTAGGATATTTGTGCTCATGTAACAAGGAAAGATACTATATGACTAATTCTTTAAGTTTCTGCTCATAAAGGTTGGAAAATACATCAAATGGATGTAAAGAGTGCATTCTTAAATGGAGTGATTAAATAATAATTTTTTTGGGGCGAGGTACAAGTTTTGGAGGTAAATGTTAGAGAATGTTTTTCTACATATTGAAAAAGGATCTTAATGGAATGAACAAAGCTCCAAGATCATGTTACTAAATAATTGATAAATGAATTTTACTAAGATGATTTTCAAGAATTCAAAATAAGAAAAATATTTATATAATAACATCTATTTACTATATTATATATGTTTTCTTTTATGTAGATGATTTGGTCTTCACATATATATCTATGGTGATGTTATATGACTTCATACAAGCTATGGAATCAAAATTTAAGATGTGTGATCCTGGAATTATGATTTTTTTGTATGGAGTTTCATAAAAAGAAAGAGGGCGTATTAAATTATAAAGAGAATCATGTTTAAGATATATTTTTGATTGTCAATCTTCCATATTCTCAACCTATATATACTCCAAATTTTCTAGTGTAAAAAACCTAATCGAGAGGAAGGAATCCCATTTGCTGATGAGAATTTTATTAAAATAATTGCGGGATGTTTGATGTATCTCACTATAACTAGAGCTGATATAGCTTGTGGGATTTCACTAGTTTCTAGACTCATACGCATGTCTTCACTCTAACCCATGCACGATGTGAAAAGTTTTATTCGATCTTTGAAATGAATGTATGGGCATTGTTTTCAATTTAGAAAATAAATTTCATTATGTCTTATTGGATATGTAAACTCAATTTTTTTAGGTTATCTTGACGACATGCTGTCTACTTCAAGTTATTGCATCACATTTGACAACAGTTTGGTTTCTTTGTTTTTCAAATAAACAAGATAACATTACACTATCCTCCACTAAAGCTGAATATGTAGCCCTTACGTTAGTTGGAACACAAGAAATATGGTTGAGGATACTCTTATTTTATTTCAAAAATTCTCAAATTGAGCCTCCACAAATATTTTATTATAACATTGGTGCAATACAATTTTCCAAGAAACAATATTTCCATGAAAGAACCAAACACATTGAAATCAAGCATCACTCTATGAGTTAATTGGTCAATGAAACGTTTTTCCATTAAATATGTGAAAAAATACGATCAATTTTTGTTATACTCATTGAGGGATTGATGAAGCACATACATGAAATAATCAAGAAGATATTTAGAATTTTTTCCATTAGCATCAAAGGAGAATGTTGGGAATGATGCCATTTTGGAATTTTATGTTTTAGAAATACGCTAAATATATACTTTTAGGATCTTGAACTTTTTTTTCATTCACATTTTTAAAGTCACATCGGACCAAATAATTGATTTTAAATGATTTCCTTAAAATAGCTAAAATTATAAAAATAGGTATCATCAACTGGAAGTTTTTATAATTACAAATTATAGTGTAGTTATTTCCAAAGATGTGGGATACAATATCTAAGTTACAAAACTACAAATATAAATTTTTATGACAATCCCTATATTTTGGTGACCATGGGAATAATTCTCTAGAAGAGTGAAATAATTAGGAATTTTTTAATGGTAAAATAGGGTTGAGGGGCGCTACCCCATAACAATATGTTCAAGTGGATAAATGGATATAAATATGAGGAACACATAAAGATACATGTTCCAGTGACAATGAGCTATAAACATTACACATCCAAACAAATAATGAAATAGAAACAAAAGAAAAAAGTATCCATCTTACCATTGAGACACCTTCCCATGGGATCGCAAAATCATCAAAAGGGGATCATTAAATAATTTCCTCTTCTTCTTTTATGCACCTTAATCGAGAATAGCAACAATATTCGAGAATTACATTTTTGTTAGAGTGAACTGGTATGATGATTTCAATATTCTCCATATCTCTAGGAATTTGAATCTCCAATGACAGAGAGGAGCAAGAGAGAAAGAGTCTTCGACATAAAAATGTAGAAGGAAACCTTAACTATTGGAGTAAGGAAAGGAATTGATTTTACATTCTTTAAACTGTAGACACTATATCATGCACTTTGGGTATCTATATATTCTTGTTCACATACTACTATTCTTATGATTCCTAAGTAAGAAAAGTGACAATTTAACCATATCTTTAGATTTCTTGCTGGCTTTTTGTTTTCTCTTTTGGTCGTATGCTTCTACTTTCACGAGTCTATCTTTTTATACTTCAAAACTTTTCATTTTAGACACCAACAGCCGAGCCAAGAGGCCAATGTCATGCGCCCTCGTCCCCTCTATGTGCCCCTCACTTCTTTGGAATTTTCTCACATCTTTTGAGTCCTATCTAGCCATTAAAGCATATTATTTTTTTGGTAGTTAGAGTTTTCAAGGATAAATACAAAATTCAAGGAAGGGAATCATATAGATATAAAGTTATGTGACCATAATAAAAGACCATGCACTAAGCATTAGCTATCACCACCTAAGCGGACATATACAAAATTGACTATTGCTCCACATATTCTCTTGCCACAAATTATCAAGAGAAATAATATTAAGCTTCCTCCTCCACTCAATTTGGTTTCATCTTGTCTAAAATTACAACAAAAAAATAAGATGCAACTACCATCAATGTGTCAGACATTATATAGATTGATCTTTAAACTTCAAAATCTTATTCAAGACCTTATCGATAATAATGTTATTGATATTCATAATCCCAAGGCATCCATTCCATTCAACCAAAATCATACACTCGAAATATTCAACAAATCTATATTTTAAATCATGATAAACAAGAGGCATAATCATGCCCTAATCATACATAACACGTAGTGCCTCCTCCTACATAGGGAGCTATCAATTTTCTAGTTTCTCATGTTGAGGAATCTCCAAAAATAATTACTTTATTTGATCATGACTATCATGCTACATTCTCTTTTGATCACTTACACATTAGTGCTTCTATTGGATCCACTTCTATCAATAACACTATAGTTGATCCATCATTTCACATCAATGCATGTTCTATTGCACTTCTTATCTCCAATGGCTATCCACACTCACAAATTTCATATCCCATTCCTATTTATCGTATGGTTGTTTCAAGATTCCGGTTATTATCACTCCTCTTACTATGTTTTTACTTTTCCTATGGAACCATCACTCGAAGGTTGTGACATGCTCTTAGGTCTCCTCTAGCTCAATGCAACTCGGGCCATTACTTCCATAACTAAATTTTGTCTAATTCGGTTTCACAATAAGCATGTTATCACTATCAATTGTGTACCTCCATCAACACCATGGCCACATCCTCCTCTTTAGGTCATCCTTGCACTTGCTTTAGAGAATCTAGGTCCTATGGACCTCTGAATTCTAAAGAATAATCTCCTCCTACCTTGCATGTTCGCACATGACCTACATAGTCTCGGTGGTATGCTAGTCCAACACATTAGTCTAGGTCGACTACTTGTAGCGACCCATTAATTCACACACGAACAACACAGGATAATTTTTTTTGACTTGCTTGACACATAACATGACACAACATGTCGTCACCAAGGATACAACTAACACTGTGAACAACTTGATACAAGGATGGCCATAAAGGCAACGCACGAAAACATTCACACCTTTCAAGGACAATTTACTTTTCTTTTAGACATGACAACATAGAAGTCCAACCACAAAACACACTTACAGTTAGGGCCAACCATAATGAGATTTTTTTGATGGTTATTTATTTTAATAAAACACCTTGCAATTCTTAGCTTATGTTTTCAAGGAGACTCAAGATATGATTCATACAATTCATCTTACCAAGCTAAGTTTATTCCTTTTTCACTAAGTAATTAACTTTAAATCTTCTCTATTATGACATTTATTTGTTTAATTCAATTATTTAATAAAGGAGGTAATTTAATTCCACAAGGCCATCTATCCTCACTTATGCTACTAAAACTCGCTCATAACCTTATTACAATATGGATTCGCTTTCAACATACTCAAGAGAAAGATTACCAAGCACCTAAAAAAAAATGGTTAGAGGAAGAAGGTTGAGTTGAATTCATCTTTATGACCTCATTAGTTATTAACCCGGTTTTTATTGAAGCTTGAGGATTTATCGAAAAAGTATTAATTATTTTACTTAGGCTTCACTAGATGATTTCTACAAAAGAAAACAATTTACCTTTCAAATGGTTGAGAGACAGATTACATGGTTTCGAAACCGATTCCTCCTACTTATTAAATCTTATTATCTTATATCAACTAATAATTTGTTTCACCTTAGGATCATTCTAAGAATTCACCATAAAAGGATAATGTTCGCTAGTGTAGCTAGGGATATCAAGTTATAAAATTTTTACTTCACAAAGGATGGTTTCATTTTGATCACTCATGGAATTATTTGATTTCAAATAGATCACCTCTACATTTATTTGTTGAATATAAAATTATTATTTTTGTTTAGCTTCTTTAAGGGTTAACCGACCCATTTTACTTTACTTATAATATATTGTCACTCAGTCTTAGAAAGATTTAACTTGACAATTTATTCTCAAGATCAAAGTTTTACAATACTCATATCAATGTAAAGATTGAATACCATTTCTCACAAAGGTAAGTTACCAGTTTACCTACAGAAGGACAAGACAACATCATCACGAAATTTCAGAACAACCCAAGGCAAGAGGTCTTCTAAACTCCTTTGCAAGCACTATTACAAAATTTACCTCACATTGGACATTTTTACAAGGAACTTCATAAATTGCACTGATGAAACCTTTACAACTCTTTCCTTTAATCTACTCGCATAATCCATCTGCACAAATACTAGCTAGAATCAGTTCGCGAGAACTGAGCATGTTAAGGCTACACATTGCAACAGTAAGCTAACATTTAACAATATCAAGAAAGGAATGTTCTAATTCAAAAATGGATTAAAACACAACCCACAACTCCAAAATTATTCGCATGAGAAAGAAATCTAAACCATCCAACAAGGAGAAAGTCAAAATACCAGTAAGAACAAAATCACATAAATCAAGGCAAGACCTTATGGGTTAGGAACAAGAAAGTCAAGAGTGTTGATATTTCCTTCATGTAATCCTATGGATTACGTGATTGGAATCCAATACCCAATCCATCCATCTAAAGAGGTCCAAGAGAAGACAAAACATACTAATTATGATCGTAGGCGCGAAACAAAATGACGTTATCCAAATCTCCCAGGGGGAGGCTTCATAGTAATAAGGGTTCAACGCCCTTAAAAGAAAAACAACTATAGTTTCAGTTTTAACCAAGGAGTTTTACCACTACCTTCTTATAGGATTTCTTAAACGTAGGACTAGTTAACAAAACAAATCCACTCTTCCAAAAGCATACAAATGAGACACAAAAAGGGCCATTATTCTACCAACAAACCTTATCCTAATCGTCAACTTCTCTACATAATATAAGGGAAGGCTAAACCCAAAATTCGTTAATAATTTTTATATATTTCTAACAAATTCAATAAGTATTTTAAAATAAAAATAAAAATTTATTTCCTTAACAAAGCCACAAAATGGGACTTTTAGTAACAAAGTTCGAAGAATAAGATATTCGAGTTCGAAACAAAGGGATTCGATACACGGTGGGTAATACACCAGCGATGCCTCAAAATCAAAAGACCTTACCATGAGTGCAAGCACAAAAATAAGGACCAACACACATATCCATCAGGAAGGTTACGCAGTGTAGTCAGGCCTAGAAGTTCTATGAGCTCCTTGCCAATGGTAAAGAAGATGGAAATTTTACCCGATCCATGTGGGCTTATCAAGGAAATGTCTAGAAAATATAAAAAAAATGAATATAATAGCCACCTATTATATTATCACTATAATCAGCTGTCATCTAACAGGAAACGAGTTCACGAGTCCAATACCATGGATTCACCTACAACTTTTGTTTCAGTCCAGCTATTAATAGCTTGCTCGCGACCCTTAATAAAAATTGTAGAGATTTCATTCAATTAAACTTACAATGTTTCCCCCTTACTTTAATCAAACAAGAGTTTGAACCAGGAAGTAGGTATAGTAATTCTCTCAACACGTAGAGGCCAAAATAGATGTCAGGTTATTCATCCTCTAGAACTGGGTACAAAATTCAACCATGTACAGTTCTAAAGCAAAACCCTAATGCCATTTTCTAATTAAACAAAAAGTAAGGAATGCCCATAGGCTTAAACAAGTTTTAGAACACAATGTCACTATTAATGTACCTTTTAGCAAAATAGGAGAGCCCTAAACAGGAAATACGTATTTATTCAACCCAAATAGAGATATGAAGGCTTAACCTTCCATATAGTAAGCCTTCAATTATAAATACCATCACAAAATTCTTTTAAAAGAGAGTCATATAAGCAAACGAAACTCTATAATGTTTCCTTCCCTACGAACTAGACTGCATCACTCAATATTGCAGTAGCCCATTTAGACAAATATGAAATAGAGTAAGCTATAAGAGAGGAAAAGAACATTCCAAGCAAAACCAGTGAAATTGGAACGAGATTTAAAGGAACAACCAACACAATCAGGCAGCGATATAAACAACCACGAAAACATTTTGTCTAGGCGCCATTCAAGAGGAAAGAATATTCATTTCAAGATACTGAAAGAAGGTAGAAAACTATTACAAGGAGTAGATTTAACATGCCTGATTAGAATTCTTCCAATCCAACAAGCACGTCGACCAGGGCTCGGGCAACAGCAACACAACCTGCGCAACTTCTCTTCCTCAGCCTGCTGAAGGTCCAAACTCTGTTAACGGCCATGCTCTTGACTTCATAAAATCAATTGTATAGTCCGAAATGTGCATCTCTGCCCATAGTTCGGTCGGGTCGCATTGACACCCGATTATCATTCCCTCGCTGATCTTCTGGCGACACCCTATCTCCTCTTCCCAAAGATTGTTGCCATGCATCCCTGGGTTTCTCAGAAGTAGATCCAAAATCCTCCGAACACCGCTCCAAATTAGCCCTAGAACTTCTGTAGGCCCCATTTTTGGCAATTGAACTTGATCCTTCGTCATTCATCCAAACACCTCCACCATCTCCATATGCATCTGATTGTTTCTAATTTGGACCTCCTAACCTTGGTGCTCTCATATTAGGAGCAGCCCTAGTCTGAGACGAAGCAAAAGAAGATGGCTTTATTAACCAAAAAAATCTCTTGGTACAGACTCCATATCCATAAAACAGTCCCTAGACTTAGCATCCTCAATTAAGGCTGACCAGTCACTAGATTGCTTCAATGCAGCTATTTTTCCCTTAACCCAAAGTGCTCTGCGAGCTCGTGCTAGTGCCACATTCATGCGGTGAATATCAGCTACAAAGCCAACCCCATGATTACATCACGCTCCTGGCTCTGAAAGGCATCTACCATAATGATATATAAACCTTTTCCTTCATCAGATTTGAGGACAACATCAAACTCTCGGTGCAAACATTTCAGCTGTAGCTTGTAAGGTGTGATAATTCCAACAGAAACCTTTATGCCTGCCAACTTAGTGACTCGTTGAAGAAGCTCATATAATTGCAAAGCAAATTGTGCTTCATGAATATTCTGATATGAAACAGATCCACGCCTATGAGATTCTCTTCCATGAGTTACATCGTAAAACAAGTAAGGTCTCAATAGAGAATCTTTGCAATAATTTTCATCAGGTCTCCTGGTAACACTCTCACTGTCACATAGTCGATTTTGATAAAAATATTTTGAAGGAGAGTCCCGAATTTGAGGATGCATTCTATACTGAACAGATAACAACATAGCTGGACATTCTGCTTGTTGGAAGTGCTCAAAAGGCTTCAACCATACTGTAACATGCCTGTCATGCTCGGCTAATTCTTTATTGCGAGTTGTTGTTGTGGATTCCCACCAGAACACACCTCACAGCACCCAATGAAAGTGGAGGTAACATGCCTACTTCACTAGCTGGTAGTCATGGCGCGACGCCCAAAGAAAAGAAAGCAAAACAGTGCTCCTTCTTCCCCCAAAACGTATTAGGAACAACATAAACCATGTCCATGCGACTACACCAAACAATTATTCCTTCACCCACAAATCCACGCGGCCAGGGCAGGAAAAAGGAAAGCATCCAGGAGAAACCATGAGAAAACACCTTGACAGACAAGATTTCGATGGCTTCTCAACCACTCCACACGCAGTCCAACAAAAAGGAGATCTCACGCGGTCAGAGGAGGATAATGCAGGCAGTCAACAAGAAGCAAGGAAGATTTGCAAATCAGAAATAATAAATGAAGTGCGGCCACCAGCAAGGAGTCCAACACGTCTAGATTTTAATAACTCCACCCTCCACGCCAAGAAGGAGATAAAGCTGACCGTGACAAATTTACAAGTCTATGGATGAGTAACGTGGCCTAAAAGGCTTTAATAATTGAACACAAAATTTTATAATTTATTTACACAAATAAAAAAATATAACTGACATGAATTCATTTATTATTACAATAGTTTTCTCCATATAATTCACATAAGCTAAAAGGTATAAGAAATTTTGTATGATTTACTATTCAACCTGAGAAGATTAAATCACATACAGATGAGCAAGCAAGAGGAAGTAAGAGTCGAATTATCCATTACTCCCAATGATTAAAACAACATGCGAACAGGCTTAAGCAACCAAGCGAAGAAAACTAGAGGTTGACATTCAAAAGCAAATACGAAGCAAGGAACGACCATGGCACCAAGGCGAGTAATCCCTTCCTCAGCGCGGAACGGGGTTCATTCTACAAAGCGACCAACCAAACAATAAAATCGCTTAACGATAATTAAATTAAACAACATTGTTATCATTATATACTATAAATATAAATAATTTCTACTCACACCAATAATGACCAATGATCCAGCTTAACCATGCGACAACAAGATCCTTCTTTAATTAGGTTAACGCACAGGACATTACACAGTCCACACACAGAGGTGTCAATGACGACTTGAGAACGCAAGAAGGAGAGGGAAGGTTCTAAAACATCACTGAGACAAGATCTAAGTCAACAGAAATTCACACAGTCATTCGACACTCAACAAAAAGGGTCATTGCGACAAGAACTAGGGTACACGCCAAATGGGGCATTACACTACTCTAACAAGTCCTTCACATTGGTATACGTCACTCCCTTGTTCATCAGCTCTGCATTCTACTTCACATAGGTGTCCATCACTTTCACATTCTACCTCACATAGATGTCCATCATCTCTGCATTCTACTTCACATAGGTTTGTATCTTATTTTCATTATCCTCATCATTCACATGCACATATGATTCATTTATCTATACAATGTCTATTTCATATACAAATGATTTGAGCATCATCACAAAACTTCATAGCCATAAGCATTGGTTCAAGGACCTTCATGCTTCATTGTAATCAGCTAGTGTATTCACTATCATGTGTTTGGGGAAATAATTCTTATTCTAACCCTACTTCTATAATTCATAGGTTTTTTCACACTTTATGTAACACCCGCTAAAACAACTCACTTAAGAACCAATAACAACCTAAGATTAGTTAGGAAAAATTATCGAATAATTTTTTTGTTATAAGAATCTACAATCGGGTTATAAGACAACAACTATCACTAATAGGTTCCAGGACCAATTCTAACCTACTAGAGTATAATTTTCTTTTATTAATAATTATTACAGGTCATAAGGTCCAAAAATTTAGGATTAGAAGTTTCAATTAGGTTGAGAGGGAAATTCCTCACCAAACACACTCTATAACAGTCTAAAGTTTTAACTTAATTTTTATCACCCTTAACACATTCAAAAATTTCCTAAATTACACTCATTGGATAGGAAATTTCCTCACCTTTCCAGTGATATAAATAAGTCCTCCTAACTCCTCATAAAATTCAAGTTATGGGCCAGCGGACTTTGGGAGGAAATTTTTCTCAAGGGTGAGCCTACATGCCTAGGGAGGAAATTTTTTCCATGCACGGACCGGTGGAGTAGGGAGAATTTTATTACTTTTTCCCTCTTTGGGGAAAAAGCACGATTTGCATCCATGTGCTTGCGAGCCCAAAGAGGACACGTGTCGAGCTCACGATTAGCGCAGGAAAAGAGACTTGCGGGACACATTCAAATTTAAGAATTTCAGGTTTAAAAATGCAAGGGGTTAAAATCCACACACAGCTGCTCCACTGCTCCTAGGTTCTGCCATGTGTCATTATTTTATTCACTTCAGGTCATCATGTTGGTGGAGAGATTTAGGAAATTATGCCAAAAAGGTTTAAAATCTTAGGTTTCTAAGCACACCCGCTTCTTTGCCAGTACCACGTGATGCCTTATAGCAGCACCTCATTGGTTGCGGGTTGGTGGGGAGGTGAAGGAAAATTAGAAAAAAATTCCTGATTTTTTTCTAAAATGCTAAGGTCAAAACGGATTCTGATTGGAAACTTCGATTGGTTGTGGGACGGTAGAGATGCAGGGCAAACTTGTAAAATTTTCCAAATTTAAAAAAAAAATTAAATTCAAATTTCTAGCTCGCAAAAAGACAATAAAGGGAAAAAGTGGGGCGGCAGGTCCGTGGGGGAAATTTTTCTAAAATTTCTTTTTGACAGTTAGATTAATTTTTGAAGCCTAAATGAAGTAAAACTTCAAAAGGCCATAACTTTTGATGAGAAGTTCGATTTTGGGAAAATAAGGACTTTCTAGAAATCTCCCGATGCCCTCTTTTGCATGGGAATCAATAATTTTATAATTTGACAAGGTTTAGGGGTCAATTTCATGAAATCAATCTGCAGAATTTTACAGTGCAAGCTAGTAAATTTTTGACTTAAAGGATTTGTTCAAATTTTCATTATTTCCTACACTCATCATGCCCAACAGACATGGAGGGTTGTTCTAGGATGGTTTTAGGATGGAAAATCATATTTGATTGGTTTAATTGAGTTGCAAATCGATTGAACCTAATTTTACAAGGTATGAAAGATTTCCTTAAGTGTTTTAGCCCAAATTGAATTAATTTACATCATAACATGTTCAATTTTAATGTTTCATTTTTATTTCTTGAATTGTACTTTCAAACGATTCATTTTAGATAAATTATTTACCAGGATGAAATACAAAACAAAGATCAATTTCTAAATGATTTATTTATCATTTTCACCTTCCAAGTATGGAGATTCATTTCCATTCCAGTCTAATACATTTAAGTGATTTAATCAAACCATTTAAGAGCCAAAATACAAAGTCTAATTTCTTTTTTTTTTAATGTATTTCAAAATACAAAATATTACCATTCCTTCATATGCATTTCTCTCTTTCAAATAGAGATTTTAGTAACAATTAAATGATCAGATTTCAATATAACATTGCAATTTGAGAAAGATAGGACACCATTTATTGATTCCAAAGGACAACTTACAACTTCCTTCTTTCATACTTCAAAATTCATCATACATATTACATTTCCTTCACATTCTTTCAAAGCAAAAACAAAGTCTATCTCTTTTTCATTTCACTTTACAAATTTCATGATCCATACAACATCTTTCCATTTCAAAACATTTACAAATTCATCCACTTCAAAGTGGGAAAGGTTCAATGAGATTTAATTTCATAAGGTCTTCACAAACCATCTTTCTCCTCTGCTCTAAAACAACAACACGAATTTCTCCTTTTGGATCACAATAGAAGAAGGGGAAAGGCAACACTCTCCACCCAACCAAGACATCTAATGAAGAGAAGAGGTAGTCCTTCTTCATTGGCCCCTAAGCCACAACCTTAATGTAATAAAAGATGTGATTCAACCCATGGCAACAAGGCTTCCACAACACACATGCAAGATTTTCACATTTTAAACACAGTTAAAAACAGAATGTATTTTACAACTACATTAAAACATACAAACAAGACTAAGGATCCATCAAGCAAGCCGAAGGTGAAAGGAACTATGGGGAAGCTACTTATGCCTCCCAATGGAAATTAGGTATCCACCTATAACAAGCTGAAAATATAAAACTCTCCCATATATCCTTATGCCCCTCACAATCCCTCCTCATGCCCCCAAAAAAATTTCTTGTGCCCCCACAAAGTAATAAATGCAATGCCATTTATTTTCCAAGGTAGAAACCCTATCCCAACTCCTTCGTAGGAATTATGATGCCACGAGGCATTCCCTTATGCCCCCCACATGGATTCCCCATAGCCTTCTCCTACACCATTCCTAGATAGTCTACCCAAACAACCCACAAAAATGCTAGAACATACACATAATAACATGTACATTCATAAAGAAAAATATTATTTTAAGAGGCAATATCTTACCTCTCCATGAAGGAGTTGTCTAAGTTCCAAAACAACAAGCTTTCTATTGCCAAAATAAAGTCCAAAATAAATAACCAACAAGCATGCAAAGATCTCCAATATCCTTCCAAAACAAGAGCTCCACATAGCAAAATTTTGCCTAAAAGGAAGTATGCAAAATGTTCAACAACCCAAAATAAACGAAGAAGTTATAATTTTATAGAAGAGGGAAGAGAAGAGGATGAGGTTGATCCATGTAGGATTCCACATCACACATCCTCAACTCAAACAAAAAGTCAAATTGATTCTCCAATGCAATATAAAGAGGTGGGTGAATAATATGACAATAAATTTACACACTCCAAAAAGCCCACACCCCATAAGGACTGAATTTAATAAAATGTAAGAAGAGTGCAATTAAAACTTATAATTAGTCATATCAAAATGCATAAAAAGGTCTAAATTCGACACTCCAACCATAGGTATGGTTGGTAAATAAAGTTAAGAGGTATGGGACAAGTTTTACTTGTCCCACAAGCCTCAAAATCAACCTCCAAGGAAAAACTCGAATTTCCAAGAAGGTGGAGTGTTTCACACTCATAAATAAACTTACACATCACTTACAAGGTAACTTACACATACTTACAACATTTAATACAAAATCCAATCACTTCATTGATTAATTTCTTATGACATATTGATTCGTTTACTTTAACAACATGATTATTCACAACATCAACACAACATTTAATAACTAATGAAATAGGGTAAAAGCACCAAAAATAAACACATGCAAACATTAATAAAGGGACCAAAAATAAAAGAAATAATAAAATCTCTTGGTCACATTTAAAGGTGATCCCCACAATGGAAATCTCAAACACTAACAAACACACCCACAAACAAAACTAGTTGCAATGGTGACCTTGTTGAATTCATCTAGAATTCCAATGTGATTGGTCTCCAATCCATTGATGTTTGTTATGATAGTTTAACCTACAAAAAAAACAAACACCTCCTTCGGTCTCGTGGCCATATCGGAACATCCAACATTATATAAATATAATCACAAACTCATCTATACATACGAATCACAACAACATCAAGGCAATAAATAATATCACTTCCAATTTATATCGACAACTATATCATCATTATATAATGTCCATCTTCTAGGTATAATCACAATATCCAAACATCACATGTCTGAATAACATTCATAATATATCCATGTCAAATAGTATATCATCATCCACATATGAAGTGTCTCTAATAATCATCATGTGTCATAACTAAATCAGATCAACAATAATCTATTGTCTAACATCTAACATTCTACTAAATAAAAACTAAAATAATGTTTGTAATATAGCCAACAGTTGTCATGATCAACATCAAAAGGTGTCAAAGGGAAGTGGGCACAACATCCCTCCCCTTAGACTTGACTTACTTCTGAAGTCACTCAAAAAATGTGGAAAATGAACCCATAATAATGTAGCATCCTCCCATGTAGATGTAGTATCATCATATTTGTCCTACTACACCTAGACCTGATCAACCTCTCTACCTCGAAGGCCCGGGGTCTTGTGATCTATAATGCGAATGAGCTCCACCGTCACCTACCCCGATCCTACATCTGTAATGAGGTCCAATCCAACACATGAGAACGATCTGCAATATATTTCCTAAGAATTGAAACATGAAACACATCATGTATGCAAGAAAAGCTAGGTGGCCAAAAGGCCAATACGCTCCAAGATCTGAAAAGGATTAACAAATCTAGGAGATAACTTATAACATTTTCCATAACGCATAGTGCTATTATGTTCCTTGACATGAAGAAACACCTTCATGCAGGGCACATCAAAACTACGGTCGGTCTTATGCTGATCTGCATACTTCTTTTGTTTGTCTTGTGCCTCCCGTAGTCTCTGTGTGATCAATACCACTTGCTGCTCCATGTCTTGCAACAAATATGGTCCAAGAGAAACCCTATCTTCTAGCTTTGTCCCAGGCCTAAGAGGTGTCTTGCACTCTCTATCATGCAAAGCCTAAAAATAGACATGCCTATCGAACTCGAAAACTTTTATTGTAGGAAAACTCAACTAAGTATAAGTACTCCTCCCATTTAGGCTCGTTGATCCATCACATACATCTTGAGCATGTCCTCTAAACTATGATTCAAATGCTTAGTCTATCCATTTGTCTCGAGGTTGATATGTTGTGCTAAAATTGATCTTTGTCCCAAGGGCATGCTGCATAGTACTCAAAAATGGGAAGTGTACAAAGGATTGTGGTCACTAATGATCTTCCGAGAATCCCATGCAACCTAAAAATCTCATCCAAATACACCCGTGCTACCACTCTAGTTGTCTAAGTGGTCTAAACCAGAAAAAAGTGAGCCACTTTTGTCAATTTATCAACCATCACCATGATGGCATCATGATGATATCTTGACATCGATAGCCCAACAATGAAGTCCATAAAAATGGTGTCACATTTCCACTTTGATATCGCATAAGGTAAAATAAGGCCGGATGGATGTTGATGCTTGGCCTTAACTCTCTAGCACTCTAAATAACATGACATGAACTGGCCCACATCTCTCCAAAGTCCTCTCCAATGATATAACTATCTCAAGATGGCATGCATCTTCTTCACCTCGGGATGGGCTAAATAGGGCACGATGTGCCTCAGCCAAGATGTCTTGCCTCAAGCCTCCATCTCTGGGAACATAAATCTAGACTCGTGCCTAAGAAAACCATTTTCCTCTAAAGAAAAACCATCAAAATTCCCCTTGAGGGGCCTCTCGAGACTTGATCTTTGCTTCAAATGTAATGTAGAAGGCACGAAGGGAGTTGCGAAGAATCCCGCTCCGCAAATCAGCTCACTAAGGTGGCCATAGCCACATTTCTCCATTTTTTGAGAGTGTCTACAACCACATTCTACTTCCCTTCCACATTCTCTATCTCCATATCATACTCACAAAGCAACTCCATCCAACACTGCTGATGAGCATTGAGATTGGGATGCGTGAAGAGGTGGTGAAGACTTAATTGATCTGTCCTGAGTTTGAATCTCCTGACAAGAAGAAAGTGCCTTCATCGAACTAAGGCATCCACAACTACTGCAAGCTCAAGATCATCATTTAGATAATTAAGCTCATAATCCTTGAGTTTACGAGACTAAAAAGCACAAGTCTTCCTCTTACATCATCACAACTCCAAGGCCTACCAATGAAGCATCCGTACAAACAAAGAACTCACCATGTGGATCCGGTACTACAACGATAGGTGTTATAGTGAGATAGTCCTTCATTTTCTTGAAGGATTTCTCACATCTATCCAACCAAACAAACTTCTTCCCTTTCCACCAAGGGAAGTGACGAGTGTGCAATCTCGAGAGAAGTCCTGAACAAATCTCCTATAATAACCTACTAATCCCATGAAGCTGTGCACCTCTGTCAAATTAGTGGGTAGTTTCCAATCCATAATGGCTCTAATCTTTGAAGGATCTATGCCAATACCTTCCCCATAAATGATGTGACCCAAAAATCGCACCTCCATCGAAATAATGCATACTTCTCCAAGTTCTGAAAAGTTACTTCTCTCGAAGACAATGAAGTATCTATAAAAGGTTCCCCTAATTCTCCTCACGCATACGTGAGTAAATCAAAATTTCATCAAGGAAGAACAACACGAAGCGATCTAAGAAGGTCATAAATACCCTATTCATGAAACTCATAAACACTGCGGGGCATTAGTCAAACCAAAAGGCACCACTTTGTGAACTCATAGTGGCCATATCTCGTATGAAAAGTAGTCTTATGAATATCCACCTCTATAATCCTCAACCGATGATAGCCGACTTTAAATCAATCTTAGAGAAAATTGTGGCTCCCTTTAGGGTAAGTGCATGAAGTTGGTGGACAATTCCGTGGACATAAAAACCCGAAATAAAGGTACCACGATCGCGGTTTTAAAACCGCGAGCGCGGTCCTAAAACCGCGATCGCGGTTATTGAATTCTAGGTTCGGTAATTACCGAACCTAGTTCCGCGATCGCGGTTTATAACCGCGAGCGCGGTTATAAACCGCGATCGCGGAACTCTGAGACAAAATTTAACAGTCCCGCGACTCGTTATTTTCCTAATTTTCAATTCAAACCGCGACTTTTCCTAAACGTTTTTCACTCGCACTTTCAATACTATCTCAAAATTGCTCATCGGACTTCTGGATAGCGATAGATTCAACCATGCCGCCAAGACGAGGAGGTAAGTCCCCGATTGTAATCATTTTTTTGCATTTTAGGTTGTTTTTTTTGCATTTTAGGTTTTTTTGGCATTTTCATGGGTTTTGTGAATTGTTTGTTTATGTATACAATTTTATTGTTTTATCGGTTAATCAATGCAAGCTCGGGCTCGTGCAAACCGTCAAAACATTCCTCAAAACCACCGAACATTCCTCAAAACCCTCCGAACATTCCTCAAAACCCTCCTCCAAACATAGATCCGCCCCCTGTGGCTCCTTCAGTCCCCACTGAGCCAACAGGAACGCAAGATAATATCATTGGAAGAATCCAAGAAAATAAAATTGTCATTGAGAACCTAATTCAAACTTTAAGACAAAACCATGCTACAAATCCATCCCGCATGACTTTAGCTTGAATACATTGCAAACATTGATTGGCGAAGTCGAGTCTGCAACCAACCAAATACATAGATGGAACACCTTTAGAAGTGACTGTAGGCGGTGGTATGCGGATAAACTATCTCATGCGGCCGTCAAAGACAAAAAAATTGGAAAAGACCTAATTTGTGCATTATTTACCGACCCTAGAACTAATGCCCCCTGCATGATTTACTTGCAACGGTTCCCAATCCATTGGTGCCATGATGATAGAATCAAAAAAATTTTGGGACCGATGGTGGATGGTTTTTGATTATCCACCATGCAACAATAATGAGGTTCCTCTTTATTTTTTGAAGAAATTATATTGTGAGTTTGTGCTCAATGAGGTCCCGAATTATTTTGACTTTTCAGACTTTTTGGTCGAGGAGGTGGCTCTGCACAGAGCAGACCTGGTGCACGCGTAGGTCAGCCTAGGATCCCCCATGCCCCAAAACCCCCATTGCCTTCAGTTATCCCTCCTACAGTGAAGGAGGTTGTGGAGATTGATACATTGCATGCATTGAGGGAGCTCACTGACACTCTCACCCAGCATAGCACCCAGATTGCATCCGGTGATGTTGGTGGAGGTGCCAGTTCTAGTGCACCACACCACTGTGGATCATGTGGTGCCGTATGCACTGCAGGCGAGACATCATTTGCTGGTTCACAGGATTTTTTTTCTATAGATGAGATGCTGGGGAATGTTTTTGGAACTGGAGCCACTGATATTGGTCTTTCACAGGTAAATTTTAAATAAATTTAAATAATATATATATGTACAATAGTTTAATTCACATGTTTGAGATATTAATATATATATGATTGTACTTCATGTACATACATGTAAAAAACTAATTTTTTATTTTATTTTAAATAGCAAGAGCCGGTGAAGGAAACATCCGGTGTTGACATGCTAGCTACTGCGGTTGGGCGTGTTTCAAACATAAGTTTCAAGTTGTACAAACTTACATTTTTAATAAATCATTTAATTGCACTAGATTATTATTATAATTTGTTTCACGTGTATGTTGCACATGTATTAATATTTTTCTCTTTTATACACAGGAGCCTGGCGGGTCATCATCTGCTCAGGGAACTGAAGCTATTGGCATGCCTCGCGTGAGTTTTACGCAGGTTAGTTACAAATCTCTTTAATGAATGATAAGAGTGATGAAGAAATGTAAAAAAGGTTAAATCCTCTCGTACCCTTTATCTAAAAAAATCTATGCGTCCTTTCCATATGATTATAAGTTTTATATGGATTGGTGTACTGAGATTTAAGAATTTACAACATCATTGTACCCTTAATAGACAGCTCCTCCAATTTATGACAACTCCTGCGAACCCTAACTCCACCACTCATATGAACCCTAATAGATTTGGAGGCGGCGGACATATATATGTGCACACGTAGGGTTGTGTGAAATTACGTGATGGAGGTGTCCTTTCATTTTAGAAACTACATCCCCCTCTGCAGAACATGTAGACCCCTAAGGGTTTGTTTCTAGAAATATTCTTGGGCACTGGGTGTGGGGCTTCAGTTGCTCAAACTGCAGGTGGCAATGGAGCCATTGTTGGGGTTGGATCGACACTCTTGCCGGCACCAATGTTGCCAAGAACTTGCAAGGAGGAATGGAAAATCCTGTTATCTTTGTTGGGGACACTAATAACCCATTGGGAGGTTGAGTGAATCCTAACATCTTTGTTAGGGGTGCAAACACTATGGTTTTCTCCCTAAAGCTTTAGTCAATCACTCATTTAATGAGGTTTTGTAAAAGAAGACATAGATCAAAACCATGAGGCCTACTAAGAGAAACCCAAGTGTAACCTTTGGCGATGAAGTCCTCGAAATATATTCATTTTACCAAGATCATGCCTTGATCTGTAGATTCACTCATCTTTAGCCTAGCCTCCCTATCCTCCATGATTAGATCTCCAAGAATTGGTTCCCGCTTCTAGCGGGTAGGTTAGACCTCTACCCCTATGCTAAGGGAATTTTTATTATTTTTTCCCCTCTATAGCTGACAAGGACAAAATTTCTAAACAACTTTGGGTTTTCCAACAAAGGTACCTTATCTTAAAACCATGGTTCACATCATTCAACCCTCTCACTGAATCTTTATCACACAAACCAATCTAGATCAAATTACCCCACTTACCCCTATAATTTTAGGACCATAGTTGTCTGATATCCATAGGAAATACCTTGGGAAACATCATTAACGTCGAATCCCAAACCTATGATTTCACACATACAATGTATATGCAAGAATCCTAGTTGAGATTGATACTTCAAAGAATCTTCCAACCCACCTTAATCTTAAAGTGCAAAATCAAACTTGCACTCATCCTCTGGACTATAAGGGCCTACCTTTCAGATGTAGGAGATGTATTTTTTTGGGGCATTCTGCTCCTGATTGTGAGATGGTAAAACATTAAAAAAGAGAATAATAATTGGTGGATAAATGCCCTCCCTAAACATATCGTATTTAAATCTAAGTAAATCCCTAATTCAAACACTAAGGAGGAAGACATGGTCAAATCTTTCCTAGCAACCCCTTTGAGAGAGATCACAGATCATGTAAACAAGGGGTTATCCGTGGGTGAAACATAGAGGACCGGAAACACTAAATCAAAACCGCATGTAGCGGCAAAGGAGAATGTTCCTCCTCATTCTCCTTGTTCAAGCAACACATATCAGTCGATCACAGATTTTGAAGTTGTTATTCCTGTACAAAAAGCTCCCAATGTGACCAATGTCTCACTCTATATCCACTTCGCTTCTACTAGATAACGAGTATTCTCCATCCCAACCTTTGGACACAAATACATATGAAGATAGATGGCCTCCGTGCTAACATTTATAGATCCTATGTATTTAGCCTAAATAGAAGATAAAATTTAATAATGTATTTTTATTCTTTCTTGAGTAACTAAATATTGATTTGTACATGTTTTTTGTATAGCTCTTAAGTAGATTTTAATAAATTGATTTGTACATGTTTTTTGTATAGCTTATGACTGCTAGAGAGACTCCTCCACATATGCAGACTGTGGAGGCTGCTGTAGATACTGCCATAGCATCTGCAAATCCACTAACCGAGGTACACAATTTTTTAAATTTGTTAAATTTTGGAGGTTCATTATTTCTTATTAAACTTAAATCTACAATATCAAATTTTGTAGGTATATATATGAGTGTGAAATATTTAATTTGAAAATTAATTATTTGTATGTAGCTTACCCCTCGTGAGTCTATTGTTGTCCCTGCGAAGCGTCAACAACAAATCGATAGGGATCATGACATTGCGGTAAGATTGCACATGCATTTTAACTAAATTGTACAAGTTTCTAAATTTTGAAGGTATTTTAAAATTTTGGGTGTTAAAAACTTGTTGTTTATGAATGTGCAGGTTAGGTTGCAGGCATGCTTGGAGACACCTAGGACCACATGGATGAAATCCGTAGTGGCATCTCCCTCCACTACATCCCCAGGTCGTGGACGTGCTACTTCTAGCAGGGCGAAGAGAGGGAAGATGTTTCATGAGTAGATTTATAGTCCACTTGGATGCCACATATATGTGGTCATGAGTACATCTATTCACAGTCCATTGTATATATATCTAGCCTTTTGCGACCGCATGTGGTCCCATATGTACATTATGGCACGTGCTTAGTTCGAGATCTGTATACATACATTATGAACTTATACATGTACATATATATTTTCAGAGACGTGCGCGTCTGGAGCACACTTTATTTGATTCTTATATATATATATATATATATATATATATATATATATCCATGTGTGTTGGTTAAATAAGGCTATAAATTTGGTTATTTTGGTATTATTGCTAACTCTGAGAAAGTGGGTTTTGATCTCTGTTCGGTGGATTTAGTGTATTACTTCTAGTTATATATTTTCTAGTATCTTTCTGATTATTATTTGTGGTATATTTCGTGCCATGGGCATTTTGAATTTTTATTTTTCAAACTAAAACAATATTGTTAGCTCTATATCAAGCCAACTTAAGTATTAGTAACTAGAGATGTGCTATGTATAACGTACATTGATTCTTGAGGTACCAATTTACATGAAGAAAAAGTAATGAAATGGCGGACTTAGAATTTGGGAGTGAGAAAGATGGATATTTTTTGTAGGTTGATTACTTTTTATTTTTCTCTAGTTTTTTATTTTGTTTAAATAAGTTAATTTTTTGGAAAACTCAAAACTATACTTAGCCATTTAAAACTTTAAACTAATCTGGAATAAGTTGTATTCTTAAATTATGTATCTTCTACCTTCAATGATGATGTGGATCTCGCTAACTGTCTTCTTGAATACATGTAGATTATGATTCTATATGCACTTTGTCATCTTCTAAGTAGTTTTGAGTTTCTTGACTATTATGAATAAGAGGTTTTTCTTAATGATTTTATTTCATTTAAGAAACTATATCTCTAGCAACATGAACTCTTTTTGTACATGCATAACTATTTCATCTTTCTCTCAATCTGTGATTTCCTTGTAAGAGCTATGGTATTTAGATAATTTTTGTACCTATTGTACACTTGTAATCTATATTTTCTGAGATTCATTCCTTGTTGTATTTAATTTTTAAATCAGACCTTTAAAGGCCTCTTCACAAATTTCTTCTCATATATTGTGTACTTATTCTTCATGACTTCAAAAAATCATGGAAATTGGTTCTCCTCTTTAGTGTTTTTCTAACTTGCTTTGCATCTTACTCATTTAACCATGATTATCATACAAGTGCTGCATATGATACACTCTTTGTATAGAAATTTTCCTTACATTTAATAAATTATAACCTTATGGATGCAATGTATTTATAAACCGCGAGCGCTCTTTATAAACTGATGAGCGCTTTATAAACGGCGTTCATGTATTTTTACAAAAAAACCGCGATCGCGGAGCTATTTTCCGAACCTTAGCCTCGGAAAATCTTTGTTTTCCCAACCAAAGCTATGGAAGGTCATTATGAAATGCAAAAGATTTGAAAACCTCAAATCTGCTCTTCCAAAGACTTGAACCATGCTAAAAAACTAAAAGCATTTCACAAAAATGGTGCCATCACGTAGGGTAGACTCTTAGCTTTGCAAAAATATTGTTTTTAAAGTGAATAGAATAATATAAATATCATTTTATAATTTATTACTAACAATAGGTCCTTAAGACATTTTTTCCGTGAATGTTCATGTCTACGTTTAAGACTCAGTAACTTTTGTTTCGCTTATCAAAATATGATAAAAATTATACCATCCCAAGTGTGGACAAATTCTATACACCTTAAAAAAAAAAAAAAATTGATTTCGATATTTTTTGATATAGTTATGGCGGGCAAACGGAAAGCGCTCCATTTTCTAAATATTTTCAGACCACTTTCACGGAAAAAATCATAAAAAAAAAAAATATTGCTAAAAAAAATACAAAATAAAATCCATCCCAAGATAGACAACTACATCTAACGTTTCACCAAAGGAAAAAAAAATAACAAGATTTGGTCATCCAAAATGCGGGCAAACGGACTACATCTTATAAGTTTTTTTCGAAAAGAAAAAGTAAGTCATATAATTTTAAGTGTTTAATATAGCTGAACTTGTCCATTTTTTACAAAAATTAGTATTTTAGAAACTAGATTCCGAATGCTACGATTCATATTTATATAACTTTTTCTAATTTAGAGTGCATGTATAGCTAATAATCCCTACAAGTTGAGATTTCACTGTTTTTGCAATATGACGTCCACGGATGACCCTATATTTGTCCATCAACTTGGTGCACTTACCCTTTATCTAATCAAACAAATCATCAATACATGGAAGGGGATAATGATTCTTGATCATTACTTTTCTAATCTTGCGGTAATCACTAGACAACCGCAAGGATCCATCCTTCTTCTTCACAAAGTTCATCTTTGCACCTTAGGCGGATATACTAGAATGGATAAGGCCTTTCTCCAAAAATCCCTCAAGCTACATCTTGACCTCGCAGAGCTCTGGGGTGGTCATTTGATAAGGTGCTCGTGAGATAGGCTCAGCTCCCGAAACTAGATCTATATGAAAATCTATCTCACATTAGGGTTGTAACCACGATATATCCCAGAAAAAATGGGTGATCATCTACCAATGGTCCACTAGACCCATCCTCTGATCTGTCACTAATTGTAACAACATACCTCGACAACATTGTCACACACACCACTTAAGTTGCATATCGAGATGGTGCGAATAGAAACGGGTCTCCTAACCCCCGAAATCACTAACTCCACCCCTAGATCATCTACAAAATATACTCTTGTTGTAATAATCCATCCTAGCCCTATGTGTAGATAACCAATCCATACCCAATATGAATCCATACGAGCCCAAAGGAAGGATACAGAGATCAAAGGTAGTGGTGAAAAGTCCCAAATCCACTACACACTCATTAACTAAGGATTCTATAGAGATATTGGCATCGAAGCCATCTCAACATCCCAACAAACACACCTACCTAACTACCACCCTCCCGTATCACTCTACTAAATATGGTGCAATGAAAGAGTTAGAAGAATCGAATCAAACAATATATAGTTAGGAATGCCCCCAATGCTACACTGTAGTCTCAATGATTGTACTCGACACTCGGCCTAGTGGTTCTCAACCATTACATAAATCCTGTGGTTATATCCCATGTCACCAATAGTCGGCTCTGAGATCTGTGTCTTAC
The DNA here is from genome assembly GCA_018340775.1 of Taxus wallichiana var. yunnanensis. Lineage (NCBI taxonomy): Eukaryota > Viridiplantae > Streptophyta > Pinopsida > Cupressales > Taxaceae > Taxus > Taxus wallichiana. Next base: position 841,737,351 of record CM031243.1, on the reverse strand, counting down.
CCTTGTTAGGGTTCTGAGGGAAGTCTCTCCAAAAATGTCCCACAACTCCACAACCAAAACAACCACTTGATCCTCTCCAATGAGTAGCACCTCCAGTAGGTGCTCTAGAAGTCTATGTTGTGGATCTTGATGATCCAAATGGTGGTATTCTCGGGCCTCTACCGGTGAACTCCCACCGATTAAGCTCTAGGTCCACCCTGTGTCCTAATGGGACCCCTAGGAGGAGGCCCCATACTTTGACCTCTCTGTGCATCAAATCTCTGTGGAGGTCTATAAGGTGGGCGGGACTACTATTGGTGCTGATACTACTACTAGGGTCTAAATGATGACTGTGAGGAACTAGGGCCACCACAAGGAGGAGGAGATGACCCCCTCGATCTACGCCTGCATCTATTGTATGTGTCTCCGGACTCGAGTCTTTAACTTTCGCTTGGTGTTCCCAGAGTCTCCTTTGCTATGTAGGCCTTCTCAATGACCTCTCGCTAAATCTCAGGGGTAGTGGAACCAAACCACACCTCCGATGTCTAGGTTATGGCCCTAGATAAACTCGTGGATGCGTACTGCTCATCTTACATGTACTTAACATACTGGAGTAGATATAAAAACCTACTCTCATACTCTGCTATCTTGAAAGAGGTGCTTGTCGGAGGTCATGAAACTCATCTATCCGCTGCTATATGAACCTCCATGACAAATATCTGCTCCGGAAACACTCCTCAAAGAGCTCCCAAGTAACTATCTCAGAATCAACATGGAGCTTCTGCTCCTCTGTCCTCCACTAGACACCAGCTCCATCCCTCAGTAGATGGATCGCAACATGATCTTTTGTGTTGCTAGAACAAGGAAAGAGCTTGAAGTATTCTCTCAAGCTCACCAACCAGGCCTCTTCCTGAAATCCACCTATGTCACCAGAATAATGTGATGGTTGAAGCTTCAAGATCTCCCTGATGTGATCTGTAGTTGTGGTCTGATGGCCTCTAGGTCTCTCTGCATGCTCATCCCTAATCCTAGGGCTCTGAGACCTCTCTCTATGTCTTGAAACTCGATCATCTTGTCCCCTCTTTAGTTAGTCTACCATAGTTTACTCTACATGGGATTTCTCTCCTCCATTATCCTCACTAGGTCAAGGAGATACCTGACCCTCAATGGAAGGGATTCTGTCATGTCTGGCTACATGTCCTCCTACTGATCCTCCGCGTAATGCGGTATTAACCTCCTGAAGGGTCTGTAAAATCTGTTGTAGGATGGCTACTACAACATGCTCTAGAGGTGGTATGCCGAGTCTATGTAAAAAGGATCCTCATCTTGTCTGTGCCTCCTACACAAAACAAAACGAGAGTTAGTTCCTTATTCCAGTTCTTACTCAGTTTCCATGTTTACTAAAATGTGAAAGTTCCAAACTGAACTGTTTTCTAGATTTAAAAGTGTGCTAGGTTTAAGTTTCATGTCTCAAGTTTTCTAGTGTTCCCAATTGTCCAATCTTTTGAACCACTACTCGATACCAAGTGTAACTCCCGTTAAAACAACCCACTTGAGACCCAAGAACAACCTAGGATTAGTTAGGAAAAATTATGGAATAATTTTTTTTTATTAAAAGAATCTATAACCAAGTTAATAGACAAAGAAATTATATCACTAATAGGTTACGAACAATTCTAATCTACTAGAGTACACTTTACTTTTATTAATAATTATTAGAGGTCATAAGGTAAAAAAATTTAGGGTTATAAGTTTCAATTAGGTTCAGAGGGAAATTCCTCACCAAACACACTCTCTAATAAGACTAAAGTTTCAACTTGATTTTTCTGACCCTTAACACATTCAACAATTTCCTAAATTAGTCCCATTGGATAGGAAATTTCCTCACCTTTCAAGTGATATAAATAAGTCCTCCCAACCCCTTATAAAACTCAAGTTATGGGCCGATGACCTTAGGAGAAAACTTTTCCCAAGGGCGAGCCTGCAGCCCTAGGGAAGAAAATTTTCCCATGCGTGGACTGAGGAGCGGGGATAATTTTACACTTCTTCCTTCTTTGGGGAAAAAGTGTGATTTGCCTCCGCGCACCTGCGAGCCCAAAGAGAACACGTGTTAAGCTCACGATTAGCATGGGGAAAATAGACTTGTGGGAACATATTCGAATTTAAGACTTTTAGGTTTTAAAATGCAAGGGGTTAAAATCCATGTGTGCCTCCATTACTACTAGCTTCTACCACGTGTCATGAATTTATTCGTTGCGGTTCATCAAAGTTAGTTGAGAGATTCGGAAATTATGCCAAAAAATTTTAAAAGCTTATGTTTTCAAGCACACCCGCTTCTCTGCCAAAGCACCTCGTGATGCCACGTGGTTATGGGTCGAGTGGGAGGTGGAGGAAAATTAGAAAATTTTCCCAAAATTTTTCTAAAACGCTAAGGTCAAAATAGATTCCGCGCCTCTACCATTGCCCCTCAAGCACACGTGGTAGCTTCACGATTGGGCTGCGTGACCACGGAGATATAGGGCAAAGTTGTAATATTTTACTAATTTTTTTTAAAAATTAAGTTCAAATTTCAGCTTGCAAAAGGCGGCAAACGGAAAAAGTGGGGCGGTGGATCCGCGGGAAATTTTTCAAAAATTTCTTTTTGACAATTAGATTAATTTTTGAAGCCAAAATGAAGTAAAAATTCAAAGGCCATAACTTTTGATAGAAATCTCGGTTTTGGGGAAACAAGGACTTTCTAGAAAGATCTCGATGCCTTTTTTACATAGAAATCAATCATTTTAGAACTTAATAAGGTTTAAGGGGTAAATTTCATGAAATTAGTCCGCAGCCTTTTACAAAGTGCAAGCTGGTAAATTTTTGACTTAAAGGATTTGTTCAAAATTTGATTATTTCCTTCACTCATCATGCCCAAAAGACATGGAGGGTTGTTCTAGGATGGTTTTAGGATGGAAAACCAGATTTGATTGGTTTGATTGAGTTGCAAATCAATTTTACAACTTTTAACAACAAAAGGGACTACAAATGGATTGAGCCCGATTTTACAAGGTCTGAAATATTTCCTTAAGTGTTTTAGCCCAAATTGAATTCATTTACATCATAGCATGTTCAATTTTAATGTTTCATTTTTATTTCTTGAATTGCAGGTTCAAACTGTTCATTTTAGATAAATTATTTTCCAGGATGAAATACAAAACAAAGATCAATTTGTAAACAATTTATTTATCATTTTTCATCTTCCAAGTACGGAGATTCATTTCTATTCTAGTACAATAAATTTAAGGTATTTAATCAAACCATTTAAGAGCCAAAATACAAAGTCTGATTTCTAATTTTTTAACATATTTCAAAATACAAAATATTACCATTCCTTCATATGCATTTCTCTCTTTCAAATAGAGATTTCAGTAATAATTAAATGATCAGATTTCAATATAACATTACAATTTGAGAAAGATAGGACACCATTTATTGATTCCAAAGGACAACTTACAACTTCCTTCTTTCATACTTCAAAATTCATCATACAAATTACATTTCCTTCACATTCTTTCAAAGCAAAAATAGAGTCTATCTCTTTTTCATTTCACTTTACAAATTTCATGATCCATACAACATATTTCCATTTCAAAACATTTACAAATTCATCCACTTCAAAGTGGGAAAGGTTACAATGAGATTTTATTTCACAAGGTACTGTCAAACTATCTTTCTCCTCTACTCTAGAACAAAAACATGAATTTCTCAATTTGGATCACAACAAAGGCAAGGGAAATGCAACTCTCTCCACCCAAAAAATACATCCAATGAAGAGGAGAATCCATCCTTCTTCATTGGTCCCCGAGCCCCAACCATAATGCAATAAAATATGTGATTCAACCCATGGCAACAAGGCTTCCACAACACACATGCAACATTTTCACATTTTAAACACAATTCAAAATAAAATGTAGTTTACAACTACATTAAACCATACAAACAAGACTAATGATCCATCAAGCAAGCCAAAGGAGCAAGGAACTATGGGGGAAGCTACTTATGCCTCCCAATGGGAATTGGGTATCCACCTGTAACAAACCTCCAATATAAAATATCTACCATATATCCTTATGCCCCCCAAAAAGAAAAAAATGGAATGCCATTTCTTTTCCAAGGTAGAAACCCTATCCCAACTCCCTCCACATGAATTTTGATACCACTAACATTCCCTTATGCCCCCCACATGGATTCCACATAGCCTTCTCCTACACCATTCCTAGGAAGTTTACCCAAACAACCCACAAACATGCTAAAACATTCATATAATAACATGTACATAAATAAAGAAAAAGAGTATTTCAAGAGCCAAGTTCTTAACTCTCCATTAAGGAGTTGTCTAAGTTCCAAAAACAAGAAGATTTCCAATGCCAAAATACAGTCCAAAATCAACAGCCAACAAGCATGCAAAGGTCTCCAATACACTTCCAAAGCAAGAGCTCCACATAGAAAAATTTCACCCAAAATAAAGTGTGCAAAATGTCCAACAACCCAAAACAAAGCAAGGAGTTATAATTTTATAGAAGAGGGAAGAAAAGAGGATTAGGTGGATCCATGTAGGATGCCACATCACACATCCTCAACTCAAACAAAAAAGTCAAACTCATTCTCCAATGCATAATAAAGAGGTGGGTGAATAATATGACAATAAACTTACCCACTCGAAGAAGCCCACACCCCATAAGGACTAAATTTAATAAAATGTAAGAAGAGTGCAATTAAAACTTACAATTAGTCATATCAAAATTCATAAAGAAGCTATAAATTCAACCCTTCAACCATAGGTATGGTTGGTAAATAAAGTTAAGAGGTATGGGACAAGTTTTACTTGTCCCACAAGCCTCAAAAATCAGCCTCCAAGGACAAATTCGAATTTCCAAGAAGGTGGAGTGTTTCACATTGAGAAGCAAACTTACACATCACTTACAAGGTCACTTAAATATACTTACAACATTTAATACAAAAGCCAACCACTTCATTAATTAATTTCTTATGACATATTGATTTGTTTACTTTAACAACATGATTATTCACAACATTAACACAACATTTAATAACTAATGAAAAAGGGTAAAAGCACCACAAAATAAACACATGCAAACATTAATAAAGGGACCAAAATAAAAGAAATACATAAAATCTCTTGGTCACATTTAAAGGTTATCCCCCATGGGAATCCCTAACACTAACAAACACACCCACAAACAAAACTAGTTGCCATGGTGACCTTGTTGAATTCATCTATAATTTCAATTTGGTATGTCTCGAATCCCTCGACGTTTGTTGTGATAGTTTAACCTATAAAAAAACAAACACCTCCTTCGGCCTCATGGCCATATCGAACATCCAACATGACATAAATATAATCACAAACTCATCTATACATATGAATCACAACAACATCAAGGCAATCAACAATATCACTTACAATTTATATCAACAACTATACAATCATCATATAATGTCCATTTTCTAGGTCTACTCACAATATCCAAACATCACATGTCCAAACAACATTCATAATATATCCATGTCAAATAATATATCATCATCCACATATGAAGTGTCTACGTAATAATCATCATGCATCATAACTAAATCAGATCAACAATAATCCATGGTCTACCATCTAATATCGTACTAAACTAGAACTACAATAATGTCCATAATATAGCCGATAGTGTCATGATTAGCATTAAAAGTTGTCAAAGGGAAGTGGGAACTACACTTTAAGTATAGTATCTCGCACGCAACATACACGTCTTGATGCACTATTTTATAATAATTACTTGATGACACACTCTCGTAATTTAAGTGACACTTGACTATTTAAGGAATACTACATTTAAGAACCTCAAACACTTCATACTTCACATGTACTTGATATATTTCTCTCTCACCTTCCACCACACACCGTGAGCATCCTTCAATTTACACATTCATGATACGTCTTTCCCGCATAAATTTTTTTATGTTGTCGACATTATTGTATGACACACTCTATTCTCGTGGTTTATACTTGACTATTGAGAGTCATAATCTAAAATGAAGTTCACCACATTCACTCACTCACTCACGCACCGTCTACACTCTACGCTTTGACGATCATATCTTTCTAGTGCACAACTCAAACCATTTCCCGATAACACACTCTAGTTCCACAGTTCATACTCGATTGTTGAGGGTCACAATATAAAATGAACCTCACCACACTCACTCATTCATGTACTCTCTACACTCTACACTTTTAAGATCATATCTTTGTAGAACATGAATCAAACCATTTCCCAGTGATGCACTCTTGTTCTATGGTTTATTTTTGAGTGTTGAGGGGTCATTTATAAATGAACCTCATCTCATGCATATGCATTCACATTCACTTAGGGGGCACACTACTCCTATCACTAATTTTGCACTACATTCCATTCACATTTACAACATACAACATATTCTTTCCTATGCTTACAAGTACACTTTATTACACGTGCTAGCTAGATACATTGTATATCTTTTCTATATACATGTGAAATTTCACTTTCCTTCTAGTTGTGATTACAAACTTTACAAAATCGATACACACAACATGGATACTTAGCACAATACATCATACTAGTCCCACAATAGATTTGATGGGCATCCACTTTTGTATACGGTACATGTGCTATTGAATCATTTTTCATAGCAATTTACTATATTAGCTTTCACATATTACATACTTTGACATAATTTTGGTCTTCCTAACATGATAATGGGTGCTTTATGTGCAAAATTTTCCTTGCGCAGGTTTATTAACTTCCATGTTTTTAGTTACTATTTGTCTTCTATTAATTTTCATTATGTGTTGGCATTTCCATTTTTCATGTGTGCACAATGTCTACTTTTGGCTATATCATCCTTGCATGTCTTGCAACATCGCGAGTGATGTCCCATGTTTGAAACTCTATTTTCACAGTTTAATTTTTCTACATTATTTTTATATTTGTGTATCATCCTCTTGCTTCCTATTTTCCATCTTATCTTCTTACATGCGTGTTTAATTTTTTTGCATTAACACTTGTTTTTTGTCCACTTTTCTTGTATGTGCCTTCTTGTCCACTAAGCACACTTCATTTCCCATGTAGGGAATTAGTTTTAGTTTAGCGGTTGGCCCTCCTTTGGGCCACATACTCCTCAAAGGACATTGTACACACCCTAAACAAGGGGGCATCTTCAGGTGAATAAGTCACCCCATATAGTAATTTGATCACATTATAGTAAAATTTAGCACACAACTAGCATAGTATTGACTACTAGACTCTCAACAATGGTCCGTAGTTTGACTTAGGTGTTAAGCACAACACGAAACTAGCACCTAGACTTAGACACTAGCATCTAGGAACCCCCGAAACTTCATGCATTCCTATTATAAGGGGGAAGTTACACAACATTTTTAGTTCATCACAAGTTTTTCCAGTTTATATACAACAACTTTTATAGGACATGCAATCCTTCAACACTCAACATGCATGCAATAAACCTTGTTTTCTACTTTTGCGTTGGATCGAATTATTCAAAATGGATTGGATTTGTACACACCATATGTAGTGGTGTTCACACTTCGAGAAGTAGTTAAAGATTTGAGGATGACACCAGAATTTTCTCCCTACACTTCTTTCATTCTTGGCATGAGATCACCCAAAAAATCATTCTTTTACATCATATTCAAGACATTTTCTATCTCTTTCACTCATCATGGATCAGGTGCACATGTTCCTTTTTCATTTTCTTGCATAGGTTTATACTTTTTTATCACATATACACATATTTGACTACTTGTTTATTCTTCTCTTTTGCAGAACATCCTTATGGGAAGTGGTAGTCACATCCATCAAACATCAATCATGCTACATCACTAACAATCAACATCCACAATAGGCACAATCACGACATCTACACACATGCTCTCACCCTAGGGTCATCATCATCATCACTTACTTTCCGCTTCCTCTTCTCTAGCTTCCACACTTCACTTTTTATCACTCCACGCTTTTCTTTGTTTCTTAGCATGATTTTTGACATCGTTCTATATGGTTATCAAGTACGCATATCTTATCTACTTTATATTATCAAGAATTAGGTCAACAAAATAAAGTGGGGAAAATGTGGACACTAAATCATGCACTTTGGGTATCTATCTAGTCCTGATCACATACTACTATTCATATGATTCCTAAGTAAGAACAGTAGTAATTGACCCATATCTTTGGCCTTTGTGCTTGCTTTTGTTTCCTTTTTTGGTCTTACACTTTTTCTTTCCTATAAATTATTTTCATACTTAAATTTTTTCATTCTAGACACCACCTCCCAGCTTAAAACACCAAAGTGCAGGACACCTTCATCCCTTTCATGTGCCCCCGACATCTTTTTACTCTTCTCACATATTTTGTGTCCTTTCTAATTGTCTAGGCATCTTATCTTTTCGTATTTCTCCTTTGCGGGATTAATTACGTAATTCAACTAAAGGAATGATATAAATATGAAATTATATAAAAATAATAAAGGACTAAGAACTAGTTGTTAGCTATCATCACCTAAGGTTGAATCCAAAAGCATTATCAAGAGCATTCAAACATCCATCTAGCATCCACACAAGGGAAAGGAAAATAATTATTATGTATAATATTCATAGGAGGGGAAGTTTATTCTTTCATCCAAACATATATTTACATCATTTACGTCTAGCTTCTTGCTCATTATCAACTGTGACATGCACAAGAGCCACCTAGGGGACAATTTCGACACACACACACACAAAGCTACATTGGGTCTATGATGTAGTGTAACATTTAGTTGTAAGTTCACTTATTTTACATCCGAGGATAGTTCAACCCCTCATTTGCATTATTTAATTTTTGGGATTTGATTCACTTTTGGGTTTTAGTAGGTCATTTCTTCATTCCAAGTTACAGGTGAAATATGAAAACTTGATGCGACATACTAGCAATAGGAAGAGAAGGAAAAAAATATCTCACAACCATCCAAATTTAGTTTTATGAGGTTCTCGACAAGTCAAGGCAACCGAGTAGGTCTACAGTGCCTGCAAGCACCACCGTCCCAATGAGCACCCCTGTCTAAGTTTATCTTGTCGTCACAAATTTTTTTAAGACTTAGTCTGAAACTTCTCTCCTTCTATTTATTAGTTCATCACTTCATCAAAGCCCAAAATTATATGCAAATAATCTAAGTATGTTATCCCTTCATTTAGAACTATGGTTTCATGCCTTTTAGCTTAATTTGTTTGGGTCAATTTCTACACTCCTCTGCATATATTTGCGCTTGCACATAATTAGTATTATACATATATTTATACAATATTTACTTAATCAAGAACCATAAATATCCTAGTTCTTTGAATATTCCTTAGAAAAAAATCAAACTTACTATCAATAAATAAGTGAGAAGGATGTGAGCTCTTCCACCAAAAATATCTACTTTTGGACTTTTGTTTACCCCTTCTCATAATTTGACACTAAGTGACCAAGGGAAAAATAAGTCCTACACATGAAGGGCTAATCTTCATAATAAATATTTTGAGTCCAAACTTGTTCCTCCACAATGAGTTCAATAAAAGATGGAAAATCAATGGAAGTATGAATATCTAACATAATATGTGTATATGTAGTAAAGTCACAACATGATGCCTTAGGGTAAATAGAAAACATTTACCCAAGTAATCCCCTATAGAAATCAAGAATCCTTCACCCAGAAGTGGAGAGGAAAATATGGAAGCCAAAACTAAATAGGATTCACACATGGAATGTGTCTCACACAGGATTAAATAAGGGGAAACATAGTTTCATAAGAAAAAATGAGACTTAAATTCACAAAATTTTCCAAAAATTAGATCCTTATCATAGGTTTTCTCAAACAGATTAATGAAAAAACTTGTAGAAGTAGGATAAATGTCCAATCTACCTTCCATAAGAGGCCTCCAATGAGTCAAGATCCACTCGTGAAGAGCGAGGAGACCAGGGAAAAGATTGTTAAATCTATAGATGATCCTATTTTTCTTGTAATATGCCTCTCGATCGAGATCCTTAGCACAAAAGGTGACTAAAGGTGTTATATTTTCATAATATATAGGCTTGGAAGGATGGCATGAGTGCTTAGCCACTTCAAGAAAACTCCTTGAACCAAAAATGGCCTTGTCTGCTCCATAAGATTTGAGCCTCCACAATGAGTTCAATACAAGATGGAAAATCAATAGAACTATTAATATCTACCGAATACGTGTATATTTAGTAAAGCCACAACATGGCGCCTTAGGGTAAATAGAAAACATTTACCCAAGTAATCCCTATAAAAATCAAGAATCCTTCACTCAAGAAGTGGAGAGGCAAATATCGGCTTAACTAAACATGAATCTAATGGAATGTGTCTCACATAGGATTAAATAAGGGGAAACATGGTTTCATAAGAAAAAGTGAGACTTCAATTCCCAAAATTTTCCAAAAATTAGATCCTTATCGAGGTTTAATCAAACATATTAATGAAAAAACATCGAATTAGGATAAATGTCCAATCTACCTTCCATAAAAGGCCTCCAATGAGTCAAGATCCACTCGTGAAGAGCGGGAGACCAGGGGAAAAGATTTTTAAATCCATAGATGATCCTATTTTTTGTAATATGACTCGGATCTGAGATCCTTAGCACAAAAGGTGACTAAAGGTGTTATATTTTAATAATCTTTAGGCTTTGAAGGATGGCATGAGTGCTTAGCCACTTCAAGAAAACTCCTTTAACCAAAAATGGCCTTGTCTGTCTGCTCCATAAGATTTGAGCCTCCACAATGAGTTCAATAAAATATGGAAAATCAATAGAAGTATTAATATCTACGAATACGTGTATATGTAGTAAAGCCACAAGATGACGCCTTAGGGTAAATAGAAAAAAAAATACCCAAGTAATCCCCTATAGAAATCAAGAATCCTTCACTCAAGAAGTGGAGAGGCAAATATGGAAGCCAAAACTAAACATGATTCTAATGGAATGTGTCTTTCATAGGATTAAATAAGGGGAAACATGGTTTCATAAGCAAAAAGTGAGACTTCAATTCCCAAAATTTTCACAAAATTAGATCCTTATCGAGGTTTAATCAAACATATTAATGAAAACATATGCAAAAGTAGGATAAATGTCCAATCTACCTTCCATAAGAGGCCTCAAATTAGTCAAGATCCACTCGTGAAGAGCAGGGAGACCAGGGGAAAATATTGTTAAATCTACAGATGATCCCATTTTTCATGTAATATGTCTCCGATCTGAGATCATTAGAGCAAAAGGTGACTAAAGGTGTTATATTTTCATAATCCATAGGCTTAGAAGGATGGCATGAGTGCTTAGCCACTTCAAGAAAACTCCTAGAACCAAAAATGGCCTTATCTGTTCCATAATAGTTGAGCCCAATTGCTCTAGAAGTCCCAACTACAATAGAAACCCTAGCCATCGCCAAAACAAAGGCATGAATAGGGCTAAATAGGGCATTAACACCCATACCGGAACAAATGAATTTTTCCATTTTTATGCACCAAAGGCGCCATTGGGATAAAACAAAATTGTCACGCCACTGGGAACAGGGGAACATCGAGGAGAAACATCAGGGCACCCCCATAGTAGCCAAAGCATATGTTATCACCTACACAAGGGAGAAAAATAATACTCCCATAGATGAATCTGGAGACGCCAACCCCGTGTCACCAGTTTTACCTGCTAAGAGGCTACCACTACACAATAATTTGGATTTAAATGCATGTTTATATTAGTTCATTCTATTTCAGGAAAAATTTCTTGCATGTTGACATTGTCCATAGATTGCATGAGTATATGTTTGGCTTAGCTAGAATTCCAAAATTAGTTTAGGATTATTTTAATACTATTCAAGTTTTTTTGTGAGTTTAACTTACTTTCCAAATTGAGTCTTAATCTGAAATTTTAACCTTTCGAGTTAATGAAAGCATGGCCCAAAGTATAGTTACATAATACTAGATTATTATAATTAGTGCACATATTTTTTTATTACAGAAAATAGTTTTTGAAAGGGACTATACCCTTGTACAAAGAGGCTCTGCAAACCAGATTTAAACAATTAAGGCCCAAATGGTAGAAAAGAAACAATCTTCTCATGAGAAGTTCCAAAAACCAACAACACATCAGAAAAAAAAACAGCTGATGTACAACAAACAAACAACTGATGTCCGAAGCTAAGAAATGTAAAGCAATACAGACTACTCGAACAACAGGGAAACTACCTCGGTGGAAAAGCAGTATTCTTGGAATTTTTTTTTCCCTAACTCGTAATCCAATCATCCGAAGTTTCCTGTATAGGAATAAGAACTTCAAGATCAGCTATCGGTTGATATGTATTGTTTGAACAAGGGGGGCCCTTAGCTACTATAGGCGCGTTTGGTTCAATGTTTTTGGTCCTTTTAGTTTCATCCCTAGATGAATCCATCATTGCATGATCTGTGCTTTCACTCAAGGGGGTATGAGGACCTTTTCCATCATGTCTTCCATGCCAAAATCAGCATTAGTATCAACATCAGTATCCTCATCCTCATCCACATCCACATCTAGGATGTCTTTAGGTTCGAAAACCAGATGTTCGGGAGGGCATTTTTCCACCAGTTAGCCTTCTCATTTTTCTATTTTACTATCTCACAATTAGTGGCCGAATGTCCTAAAGAGAAACATCTCCTAGCATCTAAAAGGTAGACCTTCATAGTCCAAAGGTTGAGTCCAAGTTCTATTTTGCACTTTTAGCTCAATATGAGCTGGAAGATCCTTTGAAGTATCAACCTCAACAAGAATTCTTGCATAGGTTGTATGTGTAAAATCAGAGGTTTGGGAGTCAATGTTAATGATACGCCCAAGGCATTACCTATGGATATCAAACACTTTTGATCCCAAAATTGAAGAGGAAGGTGGGGTAATCGAATCCAGATCAGTTTTTGGGAGAAAGATTCGGTGAGAGGGTTAAATGATGGGAACCACGGTTTTAAGATACAATATTTTTGCAAACAGAAAAATACTTGCTTAGCAATGATATTCTTATCGGTAATGGATTCAAAGTAAGAATAAAAATTCCTTTAGTAGAATGGTAGAGATCTAACCTTCCTTCTAGGAGCGGGATTCAATGTTTGGAGATCCATGCATGGAAGATATGTAGGCTAGGCCAAAGTCCAACGAATGTAAAAATAAAGGCATGAGCTTGATAAAATGATTATGGTTCGATGATTTCATCTCCAAAGGTTATGCATGGGTTGCTCTTAGTAGGCTTCATGCTTACAAACTTTGGATTTTTCTACAAATCTCTTGTCCATAGCTTTCATTGTTACAACAGGGAGGAAGCCTTACTGGTGGGGATATTATATTTTATCTTATTGTTATTAGTGGTCTGAGTGAAACCCCCAAATGGAATCTCAGGAAATAGGTCTGTGACCCATCTCTATTCAGGTTTATGTGTGTGTTGTTTATGCTCAGATCCATGGCCTTGCATAAGATTTGGACCAATGTTCTCCTGGTAAACATGACCGCCTCGAGAGGAATCACAGTCAAATGTTCCAGGAGATTCATGTCCACCCAATGTCGTTCTCCTCCAAATGATCTGTTGCTGCCTTCATTCACGCAGCTAGGAGGATGTTTAGAGTTTTTGAAGCCTCCAAGGAACTGACAAGATGGTATCACCACTAAAATCTCAGGAAACAGGTCTATGAACTTCGATTGTTCTGCGCTCTGTGCGTGCCCTCCCTGTATATTCCCAGATCCATGGCCGCTCCTAATATTTGGTTTGACGTTTTCTTGAAGAACTTTTCCGCCTCTAGAAAAGAAGCAGTCTTTATTTTTGCGTGAATCCCTCCCTACCAATAATCTATTGCCGCAATTCACTCTAGTAGGGAATCTCTTAGGGGTTCCGGTAGATCTTGTGAGGGGTCTTTTAGGGCGCACACTTTTTAATAGTTATTTTTATTAGTGCACATGTTTACTACTATTATTATTAAATTTAGTGTGCATGTTTACTACTATTTTTATTAGGGCTCATAGAGTTCGTAGTTTGACCATAAACTACACAAATAATTACAATAGCTTAGTAGCTGGTTTTTCTGGAACTTCTTCGGAAGATATAAAGCTTCATTGTAGGTAATTATACAAGTTACATAAGAGTTTTCTGAACACTAAAAATTGATTTTTGTTCCCCTGCACTCTTATATATTCTCTTATCTTCCATCTTGCATTTTCTTCAATATTTATAACCAAAAATGTCACACTTCGATGAAGATAAAATTATTTTAATTTTTAAACATAGTTTTCTAATAAGAAATTATATTTTTACACCAATATTCTTTTTATATGTTTCATAATTATAGGAGAGTGTTTTGTAATAACTTATAAGATAATATATGTCTCTATTCTATTGCTTCTCTTTTATGTCCCTTCCTAATAATTTTATTCTCTTTAAAGTACCTACGTTGTAAATGACATTGTATCAATGAAATTTTGCAATGTCAAAATATAACATGGAAAAAAGAGATAAGTTATGTTTCAAATCATATAAAATGTATCTTTCTCAATTTCAAATACTTATAATTATTTCTTTCAAATATACCAAAGCACATGTATATAACACATTTGAATTAATTACCTTCTCCATTATGTTCGGTGGATATCCATACCTTATTCAAAAATTACTATTTTGTTAGAGATTTGGCGTAAGCTAGAAAATGTTGAGTGATTTTGTTGGAAACCTTTTGGTTTCATTTTATAAAACAATGGAAGCATTTCATAAAGATATCCAAATCTTCTATTCACTCTAATCATGATATTATATGTAAAAAGGTTACAAATTAAAAATAATAAACATTAAATTTTCCATCAAAACTAATATTAGCCTCGAATATAAAAACAAAAGTAGATGAAAAGATAAAAATTACTTACATGACTACTATTATTGGATCCTTTACATGGTTTTGTACCAAGTGTTTGATGAAATCCTTCAAAGATTATTTTTAAAAATTACATAGTGGTTACACATATGAAAATAATGGATTTATTCAATAAGTCTTCAAATATTTACCAAATGTATTTGGAAGATGAAAAATAAAGTACACAACCATTATAATATCCTCTAAAAATGTTCTAAAAGATAGGGTTGAAATAAACAAGATTGAGTGTCAAATTAATTATTTTTTTCCTATATTTTTTCAAACAGTTTGCATGCATGACCCTGTGCCTCCACAAGTAATATAATTTTCCAATTTTGAGCACTATTCTTACATTTGCTAAGTGTTTTTGATATTTTATCCTAATTTTTTTAAGTTATTGACCTATTTCTTTCCATTTTAGGTTCTACCCGAATCAATATATAGGAGGAAAATGGTGTATGTCTTTTAATAGAGTATACATAAAAGAATCCAAGAAAGTAAAATAATTTAGAGAGATTATTTCAATAATGTAAAATGTCATTCTATACTACTAACTCCATAATGTATGATGTAAAATGTATTTATACTCTTCCATTTCCATGTTTTACTCCATCGTACCTAATCAATCATGATTCTAATATAAAACAAATGTTTGTATATTAGTTATAGGTGAATTTTCCCACAACCCAAACTTTCATAAAACCTATTATACTATTCTTATCTATGAAAAATTTAGTCCACACATTATTCCCATTTGTATAATGTATTTCTTATTCTAGAATGTATTGTTTCACTCCCACCAATAAAATTAATGAAACCATGTCAAACAAATATATTCAAATCCTTTTGAATAGGTATCATTTAATTTCGAGGAAGACGATGTAAAAACTTCAATCAAAGGAAATAAACCTCTAAAAATTGATTCCCTAAATGTTTGAGAACAAGAGAAGTGATGTTAGCTCAAGATAATAAAGTAGAGTCTTAAGAAGAGGCATTAAGAAGATATTTTACTAAATCTTGGGGATATTTGTGGGATATGTAATCAAACAATTCAAGACATAAAATTATATATAGGGTTTTAAAAACTATCATAAAGAAGTGGGAAAGAAAAGAAGCCCAAGACCAAAAAAAAAAAAAAATCTATAAAATAAGATTTTAAATATGAAAAAGAATGTTCAATTAGTAGCATGGAAAGTTAAGTCTAAACAATTTCAATGACATAAAATTATTTATCTTTTTATTGAGAGTTGATGACTAGGTTCCTAAGCTAGAAGAAATAAGAGTCACCTTGTGGGGTTAAATGTTCATTAAACTCAATTTGAGAAGAAAATGTGAGTCCTTAGGTTAATTTTCTTAATGGTAGGTTGTATAAATACTCATTAACATGATAAATTTTTTGATTAGGCACCTCGTGAGTAATGTTTCCCTATGAAACTACCTCATTTTCCTAGGGCATAATCTAACCTTCTATACCATTTTTTTGTGCTCAAAAGTTAATAAGCTCAACCTACCTCTGGACTTTCTTACCTAGCCAGTGTGTGAATTACTCCAACAACTGGATCAACTTCTATAAACCAAGATTCAAATATTGCATTTTCAAATTTCTAATATGGTGGCTTTACCAAAGTAAGAAATTTTACTCATTCGCCCTCAATATGGTTATTGCGAATCTCACCTCGATACCACATGAAAAATAGCATGAAAATGAATTCAATAAATTCAAAAAGGGGCATAATAAAACCCTAAAATACAAAATGAATTATTTATTTTAAAATACAAACTACAAATTCGTATGTTTATAAAATGAGTTTGTTAATTCAAGTTCTCAAGGGTCTCTCCCTTGGGTTAGGTTTTTGTCAAAGCACTTATTATTTAGTGGAGGTCGTTTGAAAATATTAACAACACTCCTTAAGAGATTTATTTTATATGAAATTTCATTAATTTACAAATTCTCAAATAATGAACTATTTTCAATAGAATTTTTAGGATTTTTGTAGAATAAATTTATCTTTTTGATATATTTTTTTGAGGGTTATAAAATTGGTTTTTTAAGGTGAGCAAAAAAATATATTTTAACATATGTAACAAAAAATATAATTCTTTATTAAATTTTTTAATAGAATATTTTTTAAATGAGTATTTTATATATATCTTTGAAGATTTTTTATAATATTGATTATAAAAAGAGGTTTTTATTGAAAAGGTTCATATATATATATATATATATATATAATTTTATTAGAAAATTTAATAGTAAGTATTCTTATAAATAAACTAGAGTTTAAAATTAAATAATTTAGAATATTATATATTTTAAATTATTTAATATAAACTACATGTTTATGGTTAAATTGATTTTTATAAATCAATTAATTAATAGTTTGGGGAGATTCACGAAAAAGTCACGGGTGCATTTACACTATTTAAATAGACCCTCAAGGTGAAATGAATTATAATGTATAAGATAATTCATGTGGGTGAATTATTTTACATGGAGAGAAGTCGGGGAATGGAGGTTTAACTCGACTATAATTATATAATTTTAAATTGAGTTGGTAAGTAGGTCATTGCGCTAGCGGTAATCGGTTGTTGGCTTATTCAAGTTAGTTGCACTACCAATTCGATATGTACATTACAAGGAGCTTATCTTCACAAATTCTTTTATATAAATTATATTAATTTATCTAAAGAAAATTTATTTTAGAAAAAATTATTATTTTTGTATATATTTAAATAGTAAGAAAAAAATAGTGATTTTTTTTCTAAAATAAGTAGTATTCCACTTAATTTGTATGACCACTAGGTCAATTTATTCTTTCAAAAACAAAAAGAATTATTTACATTTCAAAGTGGAATATGTGAATATTATACTCAAATAAATATATTATGTGCAATTATTCTCTTGACAGTAATTTGTACATGAAAATGATAAAACCACATAAATATGACCCCGTATTCAGGTTTGAAAAACAACAGACGAACTTTCTCAAAATCCTTTATAGGAACCTATTTTTTTCTCCTCATTTGAATTGTTTAAAAATGTAAAAATGGGGTCTAATAATTCTACTATTGACGAATAAAAAATGTTGAATGGTTCAAATACAACATCTAGAACATCGAAATGAAGGAGAAATTCATCAGCACTAAAACTCTTGACTTTTGTCAATGGTATGGAGAAGGATTTGTCTAGTAAACAAGAAACAATAGACAATGTATCCACATATCAACTAAAGGTGCATGAGGAAATGTACATCATATTGCAAAGTATGTAGGATGAATTCCTACTTCTAATTGGGAATCGAAAGTTTGAGGAAAGCTTGGACATAACTAGAATTAATGCATACGAGATAGAAAATATAAAACTAGATATGTGTTCAAGTTTGGTATAGGTGACACTACTTGGAGTAGTAAAAGTAGCCAATATTCCCCATCTCTTATACTAAGGAATAATATAGAATTGGAATAGAAGAAATAAAAGAATCTATGTGGCTAAAGTGGCTTTTGGATTGACATAAAAGTTAAGGGTATTAATCCTCTTTAATGTGATAACTAGAGTCAGTGGTGGGTATGGAGATTAATTGCTTCATAAGAAACTTGTTTGTACATGTTACTGGTTTTGATAGTGACTGACATCGATCGGGTATAACTAGCATCGGTCGACATGACTGGAATCGATCAGAAGGGACTAACATCAGTCACCCGTGCGACGATGTTTCTTGTTCTTTAATAAGAAATAGAATACATATCCAACTTTAAAGATGATTTATTAATTGTAAAAGCATAGTTAGTTACCCCGAATAGATATATATCCATATATGCATTGATGAGAGTATATAGAAGAAAATCATGTATGGTTTGCATGATAGTTTTTCATTGTGCGTAAAAAGAGTAGTTGAGTGATGGAAAATAATTGAACACCCCGTGAGGAGCTGGAAGGAAACAAATCTTCATTGTATTTCCTCCGTAAAGAAATGAATAATTATATTGGTTCTTTCTTGGTGGATGTAAACCACACCGAGTGAACCACATTAAATCTAGTGTTATATTTCTCTTGTTTTATTTCATCTTCTCGTTATTTCCATATTCATGTTTTGTATGATTTATCTGATAATAGATATATGCAATACTATTATATGGTTTAACCCCAAAAATTTTCATTTCTCTTGCTAATAATCAAGGAAAAAGAGGGTGGACTAAAAGGTAGAAGGCCGGGCTTGTGGTAAAGGGATTTAGACATAAATTAGGTATTGAAATTGATGAGATTTTTTCTCCTATAGTTATGTTGACTTCTATTCATATTATCTAAGTTTTGTTGCAACAAAATATTTGCATTTAGAATAGCTTGATCTTAAGACAGATTTTCTTCATGGTGATTTGGAGGAAGAGATTTATATGCAACAACCGCTTGGTTATGATGTCAAGGGTAAGGAGAAACTTGTGTGCATATTGAAAAAGAGCCTATATGAGCTCAAACAAGCTCGAAGGAAATGGTATTTGATATTTGATAGTTTTATGCATGAGAATGGTTATATGAGATGTGAATATGTCTATTGTATTTATTTTAAGAAGTTTGAAAATGATAGCTATGTTATTTTGCTACTGTATGTGGATGATATGCTAATTGTAGGATCTAGTATATAGGACATTGGTAAACTTAAAGATTGTTTACCTCACATTTTCAATGAAGGATTTGGGAGCTGCAAAGAAAATCCTTGGCATGCAAATTCGTTAATAGAGTAAAAATAAGATGTTGTATTTATCTTAGGAAGCTTATATCAAGAAGGTGTTGGAAAGGTTTAACATGCGAATGAAAAACTTGTTAGTACACCTATGCTTGGACACTTAAATTGAGCAATGATAAGTTTCCTTCATCACACGAGGATGTTGAGTACATGACACATGTTCTATATGCTTCAAGAGTAGGAAGTCTTATCTATGCCATGGTTTGTCCTAGACCAGATATTACATAGGCAGTAGGAGTTGTGAGCAATTTTATGGCTAATCCAGGTAAAGAACATTGGAAAGTTGTCCAATGGATTCTTGGATATTTTAGAGGGCCATCCAAGATGGAGTTATGCTATGGAGGGTAAGATACTTATTTATGTGACTATGTTGATTTAGATATGGCTAGTGATTTGGATGGTAGTAGGAGCACAATTGGATATGTTTTCAAAGTAGTTGGAATGACAATTAGCTAGATTTCGAGATTGCAGAAGGTTGTGGCTTTGTCTACTACAAATGCATAGCACATTGCATCTACGAGAAGCTAGCAAGGAGATGATATGGATGAGTAGGTTCATGAAAGAGTTGGGTAAGGAGAAAGAGGATTGCAGATTATACAGTGATAGTCAAAGCACAATCCATCTAGAAAAGAACTCAACATTTCATTCAAGAACGAAACACATTTAGTTGAGGTATCACTTCATACGGAAGGTGTTGGAGGATGGGAAACTGAAGTTAGAGAAAATCCATATGGATGAGAACCCTTCATATATGCTAACGAAACCATTCCTAAGGGAAAAGTTGGAGATTCACTCCATTTTTGTTGGTCTTTGAGTTTGAGACTTGAAGAGGAAGAAATGGGCCAAGGAAAAGGAACCAAGGATGGTGATGTATAGTACAATGCATAAATTGATCTCCAAGTGGGAGATTGTTGAGTATAGAGCTTAATTTTTTCACAAGAAACATTATTTTACATGTTACTAGTTTTGAATGTGACTGGATCGGTCAAGGGATGACCGACATAGGTCAAGGTATAACCAAGATTGATCGGACATGAATGATATCATTCGTGCAAGTACCAACATCGGTCACACAATGCAAATTTTTTTGTTCTTTAATGAGTAATAGAATAAATATCTTGCTTTAAAGATGATTTGTTTATTATAAAAGCATAGTTTGTATCCAAGAATAAATATATATATGCATGTATGCATTGTATGAGGGTATATGAAAAGAAAATAGAAATGTTTTTGCATGTTATTTTTCTTGGTGAGAAAGAAAGAGTACCTTACTAAGGGAAAAACATTGAACACCCTATGAGGTGTTGGAAGACAACATATCTTCATTGTATTTCCTCTGTAAAGCATTGAATAATTATATTTCCCATTTCTTGGTGGATGTAGCCCATAC
Source organism: Taxus wallichiana var. yunnanensis (assembly GCA_018340775.1). Classification (NCBI taxonomy): domain Eukaryota; kingdom Viridiplantae; phylum Streptophyta; class Pinopsida; order Cupressales; family Taxaceae; genus Taxus; species Taxus wallichiana. The sequence continues at coordinate 841,716,246 of CM031243.1, read as the reverse complement.
TGGGTGAACCATGTTAAATCTAGTATTATCTTTCTCTTGTTTTATTTCATATTTTGGTTATTTTCGTATTCATTATTTGTATTATTTATTTGATAATAGATTTGTGCCACATTTGTATATGGTTTAACCACAACAAGTTGCATTGCTCTTGCTACGAATCTAGTTGAGCTTAAAAAAATGAAACATACTGAGATTCATATGCATTTTATCTGAGATAGAGATCTCTGTGGTGATATAAATATCAAGTATTTCCCAACAGAAGATCAAGTTTCATTAATGTTTATGAAGCCATTGTGTGTGATCAAGATCTGCAAGTTTTGTACAATGTTTGGCCTTTCAGAGTTACCATTAAGGGGGAGTATGTAAGGATATGTAACCTCCTAATGGTTAGTCATATGTTTTCTCCTTCTCATATATACTTCCTCTCTAGTGTAAATCACTGTAAAATATTTTTGTATGCTCTTAGTAAACATATAACTCTAAGGTTAATGTACAATTCAAGGTTGTTACATATTTTGTAAATGAAGTCCTTACTTTATAAAATACTTGTAGAGATGTTGGTAGTGATTTTCAATGAGAAATTGTGAGATGTAGTCTCACAAATCATGCCTTTCCTAAATCATAACTTATGATTTATGGATTACAAATCCATTTTTACCAAAAGGTAATTTGAGCATGATGAAGGTGTATAAATCCTTCAAAAGTGATACGCTACCCTATACCTTAACTATGGTTTATTTGTATATCATGTTGTATAAACTAGTAACTTTGGAGTATGTTCCCAGCTAAATATTAAGGGGGTGTTAGAAAATTTAATTTTAAGTGTTCTTTTAAATAACCATAGTTTATAATTAAATAATTTAGAATATTATATATTTTAAGTTTTTTAATATACACTATATGTGTATGGTAAAATTAATTTTTATAAATAAATTAAATAATAGTTTTGGGTGCTTCACGAGAAGTCACACCCATTTAAACTATTTAAATAGACCCTCGTGGTCAAATGAATTATTATGTAATTTTTAACCGACGTTAGTGAATTATTGTTAAATGGAGATAAGTGAGGGAAAAGGAGGTTTTACTGGACTTTAATTATGTTTCTTAAGTTGATGGAAATATTACCTTTATTCAAGGTTTTTAACCCTCGGGTCTTTCCATGTTAAATATTTTTGTTTTGTTTCTTTTTAATTTGTATTTTTATATTATAATTAATTCTTCTATACAAAAATTAATTAATAATTAATGGATCAGACCTCACAAATGTGAATATTATGGTAAAGGAGAAAACTACTATTTAAGGTTCGCAGTAAAATTTTGATCGGAGGATTGTTGGTTACGACCAACAACAAAAATATTTTAAGATTAAGGGGTTTTTCAAAAATATTTTGATGTACTATCTATGAAAATATGCTGTAAATAAACAATATTTATAAACTTGTAGAGCCGAGGAAGAAATCTTAAAATTTGATTATAACTACCTTAACAAATTCCCAACATTGTATTTTATAGCCATGATAACCTTTATTATAAATCCAATAGTAGGATCTTTTATCATTTTAGGAACATCCCCAAGCTCAATTTTATATATGATGAAAATGAATTTAATTAATTTATCACAACATTTTCCTACATTTCAATAATACATTGTTGGCTTTTCTAGTCAAGGGGAGACAGGTGAGGGGTGTTGTAAGTTGTACATATGCCTTTTTCAATAGAATAATAGATTTAATTGTTACTTTTGCAATGTATATTTTCACATCATCTCAACTTAACATCCTATGAAATTTCTTTAAGAATCCAAACATGGTAGAAGTATATTGAATAAATCTATAGAAACATTGTATTATGGGCTCAACATCATATGATAAATTGTCTCACAAAGTTCCACTAGGAATAATTTTAAGTGGTGAAAAATCTACAGTGAATCAACATGGTTTGATAATGTTTTAGACATCCTAAAGAAATTAAGTTTTGGCTGCCTAATTGAAGCAAAGGTAATCAAATAAATCAAATCCTTTTCTCCACTAGTATAATTTTTAAAATTTATTATTTACATTTTTCCCATGGCTAAAGAGATGATATTATATTTTTAAAAATATGTACATATCGACCATCTTTGTGAGCCCTTGATGCAAGTGAACTCCTTATATAGATTTTTGAAAAGTTTATTTTTAATATCATAAAAAATACCAAAAAAATTCAAATATGTAGCTATGAATCAATTACATTAATCTTGTTTTAGAATAACATATCTAAATATTATAAAACTACTTTAAAAACAATAAATTGTCATTTTCATTGAAAAGTATTATTAACCACATGATTTAGAACAACCCCAAATGCATAATTTCCATTGAATTTGTAATCAAGACAAGGACATGTATTTTATTCGCTCATTAAAAATATGAAGTATAAATTTCATAATTATTAGGAAAGTGTTTATTTTTAATATGAGAAAGAAATGAATAAATACATACTTAAAAATTCAAAATTGAAAAATGAAGCCAAATACACTTGCTATATAGTTACATATTTCAAGAAGTCACCAATCTAACCTCGCTTCCCATTAATCCTAGATAACCTTGTACTCTAATTCACAACATTTCATGTGTCCCAATTAGAGAAAGGATTTAAAAATATATTTCCATAAGAAACCATAACAAATATTAGCATAATAATTTTCTAAATATAGAGAATCATTTTTGTAATACCAACATGCTTCTTTTTGCTAAGTAATAATTCCAAATAACACCTACACATAAAACCTTGTAAAGTAGTGGTTTAGATAAGTGTTTCCATTTTACTAGAAAATTGTAACATGCCAATGGAAGTCATATTTAAGACAGAAAATAGAACAATATTAGGTTGTGGTCACATGAAAGGGAGAGGAAAAAAATACCCTAAAGGCGTGAAGGTGTTGTAAACGGATTTGACATGGGGATAACAGTCTTTCCTCCCCAACACATGGGAATGTAACCACGAAGGTGGGATTTTTAGAGTTATCAAGTTTGGGGGTTTCGATCTGGTTCTTGGTGGTGACATTTACGGCAAATGCGAGAGTGGCTCTCCAAAGTTTCAAAGGACCCACTATGCCTTTGGTTGTTCTTACAATCAGCTTTCAAAGTTTGATCATTAGCTCCACTAGAATGGATGGATATCATCACTTTGATCCCATGCCTCTTAGTGGTAGTGATACTTATTTTATGAACCCTACGGTGATAGTTCATATGGATCCAAAGTCACTAGAGGGTTGTGGTTACAAGGCTCTCTCTACTTGGCATCCAACCGCCCCTTCTCAAATGGTCTTATGTTGCAATGAAAAGTTCTAGACATGGATTCAAAACTCTCAAAGCGGCTAATAGCTCTTCTTCGGTTACATTTAGGGTTTGAGTGATCCAAAGAAAATATATTTACAAGAAAGGGCCTAATGTACCATTTTGATGGACTGTGGTGGGACTTTTCCTACTACATTCTTGGATTTCTTCGAATGATGACCTATCATGGAAGGTAGAGTGGAAATTTATGCCTGTGCCATAGGTTTTTTACTATAGTATTTAATCTAATTGAAGACATAGATTAACATATTTCTAAGCGTTGTGAACTTTAGAATCATCTTCTTCTCATGAAATCATGGTTCCTTACTTTTAACCAAACCACTAAAACCTTTCATGTCAAACCCATCTCGGTTAAATTGCCTCACCTTTCACCGCAATTACAGAGGGAGGAGAGCCTAAAGTCGATAGGAATTTCCTTGGGAAAATGTTTGAATATTGATGATAAAACTAAAATGTACACTCACACTACCTATGCACGGATATTGGTGGATCTATATACATCTATTCATCTACCAAATTCTATGTAACTTAGGGTTTAGTACAAGATCTGGTACCAACCATTGACTATGAATATTTACCCATTAGATGTAGGAAATGCATTAGTCTAGGTCACTTATCTTCAGAGTGTAAAAGTGTGAAATATATTGTTAATGGAAAAGTTTCTTTGTGGAAGTATTCTCAACCCAATATGTTGGTTGTGGGTTGTGATCCTAATTATTACTTAGATGATTCGAAAATGAAGAAGGTTAAATTCAACTACTAGTTGTGACTCCCAGTTCCCCTCCTTCCATAGGGGTTGAAGGGATAGAATCTCTTCATCTTGAAACGGAAAATTTTCTCCCTTCGTGGTCAGGTCATTGGTTTGATGGAAATTGGAATCTTGAAGAAGGATTCAAATTTTAGTAAAATGAATATATTTGATATCATGCTTCTATTCCATCCGAATCCCAAAAGGAGTGAGGTTGGATGGTCGTAAATAGAAAAAGAAAGGAAAGACTATTATGACTCCTCTTAAGATGAATTTAAGATCCCATGAATGGGAGCCTCATGGGTAATCTTACATCCATATCTAGCTATGTTTGTTCAATAGGGGTTTACAATGTTTATAGAGAAAGGAAAAGTGTCTTTGAGATGCTTCTTAATGTTATTTGTCTTTTTGTTCTTCATTGCTTCGGTGTTTGGTTTGCATTTCGTTGGATTTGTTTTGATCTGATACCATTCTTCTCATTGTTTATTTTTGTTCATTGATGCCTATGTTTTATTTGTACATGGTTCTTGATCCCTTCAAAATCACTTTTTTACCTAATAAAAAGAAACACAAAAAGGAGATGCTTAAATTATTTTCTTTGGTGTTTTAAATAAAAATAGGATTTTTAGTTAGGGTTAGTTAGGAAAATTATGGAATATATATTTTTTTATTAAAAGAATCTACAACTAGGTTATAAGACAACAACTGTCACTAACATGTTTCAAACAATTCAAATCCACTAGAACAAAATTTTATTTTTTAACAATTATTAGAGGTCACAAGGTCAAAAATTAAGGGTTAGAAGGTTCAATAAGGTTCAGAGGGTAATTTCTCACCATACCCACTCTCTAACAGGATTAAAGATTCAACTTAATTTTTCTCACACTTAACACATTCAAAATTTCCCTAAATCATTCTCATTGGATAGGAAATTTCCTCACCTTTCCATTGATATAAATAAGTCCTCCTAACTCCTCATAAAACTCAAGTTATGGGTCGACGACCTTGGGAGGAAAATTTTCCCAAGGGCGGGCTTGCGGGCCTAAGGGAGAAAATTTTCCCTTGCGCGGATCAACGGAGCGGGAAGAGTTGTAGCGTTTTTCCATTTTTGAGGAAAAAATGTGATTTTCCTCCATATGCCTATGGGCCTAAAGAGGGCATGTTGGAAGATTAGATTGGTGTGGGGAAAACTAGACATACGGGGAAACATACAAATTTTACACTTTTGCTTCAAAAAGTGCAAGGGGTTAAATTTTATGGACGCCTCCACCGATGCCTAAGGATGCCACATGTCAGCATTTCATTGGCTATGGGATAGTGGGTTCGAGGAGAGATTTAATAAAAATTTCCAAAAGGGGATAAAAAGGTTAAGTTCCAAAATACTCCCATGCCTCCGCCGATCCACGTGGTAACACCTATTGGCCGGGGTTGGCAAGGGCTACGAGGAACATTATAAAAAATTTCCAATTTTTTTTTCCAAAATTATGAAGTTGTAAGGGTTCTTCCCATATGTTTTCACCTCATGGTGCCACATGGCAGCCTCTGATTGGCTGCTACGGGGTGGAAAAGAAAATTTCAAAAAATTTCCTAAGTGTTTTAAGGAAAAATTTGGGCCGCGAGCCCACCAAGAAAATTTTCCCAAAATTTTCCGCAAGGAAGTAAAACTTTAGAGGGCCATAAATTTTGATAGAGAGCTCATTTTTGGGAAAACAAGAACTTCTGGAAATCTCAACACCCTCTTTGCATTGAATCACATTAATTTTAGATTTTGATAAAGTTTAAGGGGTCAATTTTAAGAAAAATGGACTAGTAAATTTTAAAAGCAAACTGTAAATTTTAACTTATAAAATTTGTTCAATTTGATCTTCTTCCTCTCTCAACATGTCAAATAGACATGGAGGATTGTTCTTAGAAGAATTTAGGATGGATTTGGAAGGTAATTTTCTTGAATTGATTTCAATTTGAATTTTTACAACTTCTGACAACAAAAAAAAGACTATGAAAGGTTTGGGCCCGATTTTGCAATGTTTGAAGGATTTTTCCTTAAGTATTTTAGTCTAATTGAGTTCATTTATATCATAACATGTTAGATTTTAATGTTTCATTGTTATTTCTTGCTTGTAGGTTTGAACTGTTCATTTTAGATAAATTATTTGCCAAGATGAAATACAAAACAAAGATTAATTTCTAAAGGATTTATTTATCATTTTTCACCTTCCAAATATGGAGATTCATTTCTATTCTAGTCTAATACATTTAGTGGATTCAAATCAAACTATTCTAAACCCAAAATGTAAATTCTGATTTCAATTTTACACATTTCCAAAAGAGACAAAATACTGTATTTTTCTCACACACATTTCTTCCTTTCAAATAGAGATTCCAAAACATCGATATAATCAGTTTCAATTTAACAATGCAATTTGGGAAAAGCATTTCATTCATTCATTGATTTCCAAAGGCAATTTTTACAACTTCTTTCTTTTATTCCTTCCCAAAATTCATCATACAGATTACATTTCCTTCACATTCTTTCAAAGAAAAAATAGAGTCTATTTATTTTTCATTTCACTTTACAAATTTCATAATCCATACAACATCCTTCCATTTCAAACATTTACAAATTCATCCACTTCAAAGTGGGAAGGTTACAATGAGATTTTATTTCACATGGAATTGTCAAATAGTCTTTCTCCTCTGCTCTAGAAAACAACATAAATTTCTTCTCATTCATCCAATTTGATCACAACAGGAGTAGGGGAAAGGCAACACTCTCTCCACCCAACCAAGACATCCAATGAAAAGGAGAAAACATCCTTCTTCATTGGCCCCGAGCCCCAACCACAATGCAATAAGAAATGTGATTTCAACTCATGGCAACAACAGAGCTTCCACACACACACATGCAATTTTCACATGCATTTCAAATATAAACATAGTTCAAAACAAAATGTAGTTTACAACTACATTTAAAACATACAAACAAGACTAAGGCTTCATCAAGACAAGCCAAAGGAGTAAGGAACTATGGGGAAGCTGCTTATGCCTCCCAATGGGAAATGGGTATCCACCTGTAACAAACCACCAATTTAAATCATCACACATATGCTTATGCCCCCACAATCCCTCCTTATGCCCCCACACAATTTCCTTATGCCCCCCACAAAGTAAGAAATGCAAGCTATTTCTTTTCCATGGTGGATCCCAATCCCAAACTCCCTCCACAATAAATATGATGCCACTAGCATTCCCTTATGCCCCCCCTCAATGATTCCCCATAGCCTTCTCCTACACCATTCCTAGGTAGTCTACCCAACCAACCAACAAACACACAAAACATTCACCATTCACACAAACATAAAAAGAAATAAAAGCATATATGAAGAGCTAAGCTCCTACCTCTCCATGGTAGATTTTGTTCCAATACAACAAGCTTTCAATGTCAAAATACAGTCCCAAAATCAAGCAATGCCCAAGTATGAAATGCTCTCCAATCTCCTCCAAAATCAACAAGAGCTCCAAACAGCCAAGGAAAATTCACCCCAAGGAAGCATTCCAAAAGTTCAACAACCCAAAACAAAGCAAGGAGTTCCAATTTTATAGAAGAGGGAAGAGAAGAGGATGAGGTGGATCCATGTAGGATGCCACATCACACATCCTCAACTCCAACACAAAAGTCAAATTCATTCCCCCAAGCATAATAAATAGGTGGGTGAAAATATGACAAATTACTTACACACTCCAACCAAGCCCACACCCCATAAGGACTGCAAATTTAAAACATGAAGAAAGTGCAATTAAAACATGCAACTTGACTTATAAAAATGCATTAAAAAGGTCTAAAATCAACCCTCCAACCATAGGTATGGTTGGTAAATAAAATTAAGAGGTATGGGACAAGTTTTACTTGTCCCACAAGCCTCCAAAATCAGCCTCCAAGGAAAATTCGAATTTCCAAGGAGGTGGAGTGTTTCATACTCCAAAATCTGACTTACACAACTCTTACACATACTTACACATCACTTACACATTTAATACAAGAGCCAACAACTTCTATAATTACTTTCTTATATCCCAAATTTGATTTATTTATTTATTTTAACAATATGATTACTCACATTAATTCTCCACAATTAAAAGAATAATGAAAGGGTAAATGCATCACAAAATAAACACATGCAAACAATAATAAAAAGAACCACATTAATAAAATACACAAAGCCCCTTGGTCACATTCAAAGGTAATCCCCCCATGGGAATCCCTAACAAAAACAACACACACACACAAAACATGTTGCCATGGTGACCTTGTTGAATTCATCTAGAATTCCAATGTGGTTGGTCTCCAATCCCCGATGTTTGTTGTGATATTTTAACCTGCAAAACACAAATACCTCCTTCGGCCTCATGTGGCCATATCAGAACATCCAACATGATATAAATATAATCAAAAATCATCTATACATATGAATCACAACAACATCAAGGCAATCAACAATATCACTTACAATTTATATCAACAACTATATCATCATCATATAATGTCCATTTTCTAGGTCTACTCACAATATCCAAAAATCACATGTCCGAACAACATTCATAATATATCCATGTCAAATAGTATATCATCATCCACATATGAAGTGTCTCTAATAATCATCATGCATCATAACTAAATCAAGATCAACAATAATCCATGGTCCAACATCTAACATCATACTAAATCAAAACTATAATAATGTCCATAATATAGTCAATAGTGTCATGGTCAGTATCAAAAGGTGTCAAAGGGAAGTGGGCACTACATCCCCCTCCCCTTAGACTCAACTTCCTCCTGAAAGTCACTAGAACAAATGTGAAACTGAACTCGTAATAATGTAGCATCCTCCCATGTAGTTGCTGCAGTCTCATCATATTTGTCCCACTGCACCCAAACCTGATCAACCTCTCTACCTCGAAGGCCCAGGGTCCTGCGATCTAGGATGTGAAAATGGGATCCACCATCACCTTCCCCTAATCCTGCACCTGTAATGAGGTCCAATCTAACACATGAGAAGGATCTGCAACATATCTCCTAAGAATAAAACATGAAACATCATGTATACGAGACAAGCTAGGTGGCAACGCTAGATGGTAGGCCAAAGGGCCGATACGCTCCAAGATCTCAAAAGGACCAATGAATCTAGGAGCTAACTTAGAACCTTTTCCATAATGGATAGGGCTCTTATGTGGCCTAACATGAAGGAACACCTTCATGCCCACATCAAAACTATGGTCGGTCCTATGCTGATCTGCATACTTCTTCTATCTTTTGTGCCTCCTGTAGTCTCTATCTAATCAATACCACCTATTGCTCCATGTCCTACAACAAAGCTGGTCCAAGAGAAACCTTGTCCTCTAGCTTGTCCCAGCTAAGAGGTGTCCTGCACTCTCTACCATACAAATCCTAAAAGGAGCCATGCCTATAGAACTCTAAAACTATTATTGTAGGCAAACTCCACTAAGTACAGTACTCCTCCCATCTAGATTACTTGATCCATCACATACATCCTGAGCATGTCCTCTAAAATATGATTCACCCACTCCATCTATCCATCTATCTCAGGGTGATATGTTGTGCTGAAATTGATCTTCATCTCGAGGGCATGCTGCATGGTAGTCCAAAAATGGGAAGTGTACAAAGGATCGCGGTCACTAATGATCTTCTCATGGAATCTCGTGTAACCTAACAATCTCATCCAAATATACCCATGCCACTACTCTAGTTGTATAAGTGGTCTTCACTAGAGAAAAGTGAGCCACTTTTGTCAATTTATCAACCGTGACCATGATGGCATCGTGGTGATATCTCGACATCGGTAGCCCAACAATGAAGTCCATGGAAATGGTGTCCCACTTCCATTCCAGTATAGCATGAGGAAAAAGAAGGCCAGCTGGATGCTGATGCTCGGCCTTAACTCTCTGGCACTCTAAACATCGTGACATGAACTAGGCCACATCTCTACAAAGTCCTCTCCAATGATACAACTTATCTCAAGGTGGCATGCATCTTCTTCACCCCGGGATGGGCTGAATAGGGTGCACAATGTGCCTCTACCAAGATGTCCTATCCTCAAGCCTCCATCTCTGGGAACATAAATCTAGCCTCTATGTGCCTGAGAAGACCATCTTTCTCTAAATAAAAACCATCAAACTTCCCTCGAGGGGTCTCTGAGACTCGATCTCTACTCAAACTACAATGTAGAAGTTGTCAAGAGGAAGCTGCTGAAGAATCCTACTCCACAAATCTGTGCTCACTGAGGTGGCCATAGCCACATGTCTCCATCTACTAAGAGCGTCTACCACCACATTCTCCTTCCCTTTCACATGCTCTATCTCCATATCATACTCACAAAGAAACTCCATCCAACACCGCTGATGAGCATTGAGATTGGGTTGCGAAGAGATGGCAAAGACTCAAGTGATCTATCCTAAGTGTGAATCTCTGACCAAGAAGAAAGTGTCTCCATCAAACCAAGGCATGCACAACTTCCACAAGCTCAAGATCATGAGTCGGATAATTAAGCTCATAATCTTTGAGTTTGTGAGACTCAAAAGCCACTACTCTTCCCTCCTGCATCAACACACCTCCAAGCCCTACTAAAGAAGCATCCATGTGCAAATGAAAAACTCACCATGTGGATCCGGCACTACAAGAATAGGTGTTGTAGTGAGGCATTCCTTCAGTGTATTGAAGGCTTGCTCACATCTTCTCGACCAAACAAACTTCTTCCCTTTCCTCCAAAGGGAAGTGATGGGGTGTGCAATCCGAGAGAAGTCTAAACAAATCTCCTATAGTATCCTACTAATCCCATGAAGCTTTGCACACCTCAGTCATAGTAGTGGGTGTTGCCAATCCATAATGGCTCTAATCTTGGAAGGATCGATGGTGATACCTTCCCCAAAATGATATGACCCAAATACTACACCTCCGTCTGAAAGAATGCACACTTCTCCAAGTTCCCATAAAGTTTCTGCTCCCAAGACACTGAAGAACCTGGAAAGGTGCCCCTCATGCTCCTCACACATATGTGAGTAAATCAAAAAATTCATCAAGGAAGATGAGCACGAAGTGATCTAAGAAGGTCTTGAATACCCCATTCATCAAACTCATAAACACTACTGGGGGGCATTAGTCAAACCAAAAGGCACCACTATGAACTCATAGTGGCCATATCTCATACGAAAGATGGTCTTATGAATGTCCACCTCCAAAATCCTCAATTGATGATAACTTGACTTAAGATCAATCTTAGAGAAAACTATGGCTCCCTTCATCTGATCAAACAAATCATCAATGCGAGGAAGGGGATAATGATTCTTGATCGTTACTTTGTTCAGCTAGTGGTAATCAATACACAACCACAAGGATCCATCCTTCTTCTTCACAAAGATCACCGGTGCACCCCAAGGGGATACACTAGGATGGATAAGGCCTTTCTCCAAAAGGCCCTCAAGTTATAACTTGAGCTCACAGAGCTCTAGGGTGGTCATCCGATAAGGTGCTCATGAGATAGGCTCTACTCCCGAAACTATATCTATATGAAAATCAATCTCACGTGGGGGTGGTAACCTCGGTAGCTCCCCCAGAAAGACATCTAAAACTCTCTCAAAATGGGGTGATCATCTAGCGATGGTCCACTAGACCCATCCTCTGATCTATCACTAATCAGTAATACATACATCTGACAAAACCCCGTCACACACACCGCTTAAGCTGCATAGCAGAGATGGTGTGAATAGAAACGGTCTCTTGACCCCTAAAAATCACCGACTCCACTCCCAGATCATCTACACAAGATATAGTCTTGTGGTAACAATCCATCTTGGCCCTATGTGCAGATAACCAATCCATACCCAAAATGACTCCATACGAGCCCAAAGGAAGGATACAGAGATCTGAGGTAGTGGTGAAAGGTCCCAAATCCACTACACACTCCTTAACTAAGGAGTCTACAAAGATCTTGGCTCCAGAAGCCATCTCAACATCCCAACTATGACCCTACCTAACTACCACCAGCCTGCATCACTCTACTAAAGATGGTGCAATGAAAGAATCAGAAGAACCAAAATCAAACAATATAGAGGTAGGAATACCCCCAATGCTACATGTAGTCTCAATAATATACTCTGATGCTCTGCCTGGCGGTTCTCAACCACTACATAAATCCTGTGGCTACATCCCATGTCACCAATAGTCGGCTCTGAGATCTGTGTCTTACCCTTGTTATTAGGGTTCTGAGGGTAGTCTCTCAAAAATGTCCCATAACTCCACAACCAAAACAACCACCTGATCCTCCCCAATGAGTAGCACCTCTAGTAGGTGCTCTAGAAGTTCTGTGTTGTGGATCCTGATGATCCAGTGGTGGTCTGTGTGGCCTTTCTTTTGGTGAGCTCCCACTGAATGAGCTCTAGGTCCACCTTGTGTCCTGATGGGACCCCTAGAGGAGGCCCCATACTCCGACCTCTTTGTGCATCAACTCTCTATGGAGGTCTATAAGGTGGGGGAGGCTGCACTTGCTTGGGGGTCTAAATGATGACTGTGATGAACTCTGGCCACCATGAGGAGGAGGTACTGACCCCCTCGATATGTTGTCCTGCATCTATTGTATGCGGCTCCGACTTGGTCTCTAGCCTGCTTGGGTCTTTCCCCAGAGTCTCCTCTACTATATAGGCCTTCTCGATGGCCTCAACTAATGTCTATGGGTAATGGATCTAACCGCACCTCCAATGTCTAGATTCAGGCCCCAGGATGAACCTGTGGATCCACACCTTCTCATCCTACATGTACTCAACATACTGGAGTAGATCCAAAATCTACTCTCATACTCTACTACTAAAAGAGATGCCTTTCGAGGTCATGAAACTCATCTATCCTTTTTGTATGAACCTCCATGAAAATATCTCTATTCTAAAAATGCTCCTCAAAGAGCTCCCAGGTAACTATCTCAGAATCAACATGGAGCTTCTCTCTCTTTTTCCTCCACCATACTCCTGCTCCATCCCTCAGTAGATGGATCAACATGAGCTTTCATGTTGCTAGAACAAGGACAAAGCTTGAAGCAACCACTCAAGCTCACTAGCTAGGCCTCTGCCTAAAATCCACCTATGTCACCTAAGTAATGTGATGGCAAAGCTTTAGGATCTCCCTGATGTGATCTACAGCTATGGTCTGATGGCCTCTAGGCCTCTCTATATGCTCATCCCTAAGCCTAGGGCTCCGAGACCTCTCTCTATGCTCTAAAACTCGGTCACCCTGTCCCCTCTGTGGTGACTCTACCTGGCTAACTCTGCATGGGAGTTCTCTCCTCTATGCTCCTCACTGGTCAAGGAGATACCTGACCCTCAATGGAAATGTCCCTATCATGTCTGGCTACACGTCCTCCTACTGATCCTCCGTGTAGAGCGGCATTAACATCCTGAAGAGTCTACAAAATCTTGGGGTAGGATGGCTGCTACAACATGATCTTGGTGGTGGTAAGTCTAAGTCTATGTGAAAAGGCTCCTCATCTTGTCTATGCCTCCTGCATAGAACAAAATGAGAGTTAGTTCCTTATTCTAGGTCTTACTCAATTTCCATGTTTACTAAAATGTGAAAATTCCAAACTAAATTGTTTTCTAGATTTAAAAGTGTGCTAGGTTTAAGTTTCATGTCTCAAGTTTTCTAGTGTGCCCAATGGTCCAAGATTTTGAACCACTTCTCTGATACCAAGTGTAACACCCATTAAAACAACCCACTTGAGACCCAAGAAACAACCTAGGATTAGTTAGGAAAATTATGGAATAATTTTTTTTATTAAAAGAATCTACTACTAGGTTACAAGGCAACAACTATCACTAACAAGTTCTAGAACAATTCAAATCCACTAGAACATAATTTTCTTTTATTAACAATTATTAGAGGTCACAAGGTCCAAAATTAAGGGTTAGAAGGTTCAATAAGGTTCAGAGGGTAAATTCCTCACCATACCCACTCTCTAACAGCTTAAAGATTCAACTTGATTTTTCTCACACTTAACGCATTCAAAATTTCCCTAAATCATTTCCATTGGATAGGAAATTTCCTCACCTTTCCATTGATATAAAGAAGTCCTCCTAACTCATAAAACTCAAGTTATGGGCCGACGGACCTTGGGAGGAAAATTTTCCCAAGGGTGGGCCTGTGGGCCTAGGGGAAAAATTTTCCCTTGCGAGTGGGTCGGTGGAGCGGGGAAGAGTTTTAGCATTTTTTACCCTCCTTTTTGGGGAAAAGCATGATTTTCTCCATGTGCCCCATGGACCGAAGAGGACACATGTCAAGCTTCCGCTTGCTCCCATTGGCCATGTGTCAAAATTGCTGAGGAAAACCGGACATGCGGGGAAACATATAAATTTTAGACTTTTGCTTCAAAAAGTGTAAGGGGTTAAATTTTACGCGCGCCTCCATCGACGCTTAAGGCTTTCACCATGTGTCAGCCTTTCATTGGCTGCATGAGCTAGCGGGTCAACAAGAGATTTAAGAAAAATTTCCAAAAGGGGGTAAAAATTTTAAGTTCCAAAATACTCCCTGCCTCTCCTCATGCTGCCACGTGGCAACACCATTTGGTTGCGGGTTGGCGGGGCTGTGGGGAAAATTATAAAAAATTTCCAAAAAACTTTTTTCTCGAAATGATTAAGTTGTAAGGGTTCCACCCCTGCTGTCACCTCATGGTGCCACATGTAGCCTTTGATTGGCTGTGGGCGGTGGGGAAAATTTTGAAAATTTTCCCAAAAATTTTCCTAAGTGTTTTAAGGAAAAATTTGGGCCGCGGGCCACGCTTAAGGAAATTTTTCCCAAAATTTTCCGCCAAGGAAGGAAAACTTTAGAGGCCATAACTTTTGATAGAGAGCTCATTTTGGGAAAACAAGGACTTTCTGAAATCTCTCGAAGCCCTCTTTGCACTAAAATAATTAATTTTAGATTTTGATAAAGTTTAAGGGGTCAATTTTAAGAAAATGACTTGTAGGATTTTTAAAAGCAAACTAGTAAATTTTAACTTATAAAATTTGTTCAATTTGATCTTCCTCCTCTCTCAACATGTCAAATAGACATGGAGGATTATTCTAAGAAGAATTTAGGATGCATTTGGAAGGTAATTTTTCTTGATTGATTTCCAATTTGAATTTTTACAACTTCTGACAACAAAAAGACTGTGAAAGGTTTGGGCCCGATTTTGCAATGTTTGAAGGATTTTTCCTTAAGTATTTTAGTCCAATTGAGTTCATTTATATCATAACATGTTAGATTTTAATGTTTCATTGTTATTTCTTGCTTGCAGGTTCGAACTGTTCATTTTAGATAAATTATTTGCCAGGATGAAATACAAAACAAAGATTAATTTCTAAAGGATTTATTTATCATTTTTCACCTTCCAAGTATGGAGATTCATTTCTATTCTAGTATAATACATTTAGTGGATTCAAATCAAACTATTCTAAACCCAAAATGCAATTCTGATTTCCAATTTTACACATTTCCAAAAGAGACAAAATATTGTATTTTTCTCACACACATTTCTTCCTTTCAAACAGAGATTCCAAAACATTGATATAATCAGTTTCAATTTAACAATGCAATTTGGGAAAAGCATTTCATTCATTCATTGATTTCCAAAGGCAATTTTTACAACTTCTTTCTTTTATTCCTTCCCAAAATTCATCATACAGATTACATTTCCTTCACATTCTTTCAAAGAAAAAAGAGTCTATTTCTTTTTCATTTCACTTTACAAATTTCATAATCCATACAACATCCTTCCATTTCAAACATTTACAAATTCATCCACTTCAAAGTGGGAAGGGTTACAATGAGATTTTATTTCACATGGAATTGTCAAATAGTCTTTCTCCTCTGCTCCAGAACAACAACATAAATTTCTTCTCATTCATCCAATTTGATCACAACAGGAGTAGGGGAAAGGAAACACTCTCCACCCAACCAAGACATCCAATGAAAAGGAGAATACATCCTTCTTCATTGGCCCCCAAGCCCCAACCACAATGCAATAAGAAATGTATTTCAACTCATGGCAACAAAGGCTTCCACACATACAATGCAATCTTTCACATTTTCAAATTAAAACAATTCAACAAAAATGTAGTTTACAACTACATTTAAAACATACAAACAAGACTAAGGCTTCATCAAGCAAGCCAAAGGAGCAAGGAACTATGGGGAAGCTTCTTATGCCTCCCAATGGGAAATGGGTATCCACCTGTAACAAACCGCCAATTTAAATAATCACACATATCCTTATGCCCCCACAATCCCTCCTTATGCCCCCAAAATTTCCTTATGCCCCCCCAAAAGTAAGAAATGCAAGCTATTTCTTTTCCATGGTGGATCCCAATCCCAAACTCCCTCCACAATAAATTTTATGCCACTAACATTCCCTTATGCCCCCTCAATGATTCCCCATAGCCTTCTCCTACACATTCCTAGGTAGTCTACCCAACCAACCAACAAACACACACAAAACATTCACCATTCACACAAACATAAAAAGAAATAAAAGAATATATGAAGAGCTAAGCTCCTACCTCTCCATGGTAGATTTTGTTCCAATACAACAAGCTTTCAATGTCAAAATATAGTCCCAAAATCAGCAATGCCCAAGTATGAAATGCTCTCCAATCTCCTCCAAAATTAACAAGAGCTCCAAATAGCCAAGGAAAATTTTCCCCAAGGAAGCATTCCAAAAGTTCAACAACCCAAAACAAAGCAAGGAGTTCCAATTTTATAGAAGAGGAAGAGAGAGAGAGATGAGGTGGATCCATGTAGGATGCCACATCACACATCCTCAACTCCAACACAAAAGTCAAATTCATTCCCCCAAGCATAATAAATAGGTGGGTGAAAATATGACAAATTACTTACACACTCCAACCAAGCCCACACCCCATAAGGACTGCAAATTTAAAACATGAAGAAAGTGCAATTAAAACATGTAACTTGACTTATAAAAATGCATTAAAAAGTCTAAAATCAACCCTCCAACCATAGGTATGGTTGGTAAATAAAATTAAGAGGTATGGGACAAGTTTTACTTGTCCCACAAGCCTCCAAAATCAGCCTCCAAGGACAAATTCAATTTCCAAGGAGGTGGAGTGTTTCATACTCCAAAATCTGACTTACACAACTCTTACACATACTTACACATCACTTACCACATTTAATACAAGAGCCAAAAACTTCTATAATTACTTTCTTATATCCCAAATTTGATTTATTTATTTATTTTAACAATATGATTACTCACATTAATTCTCCACAATTAAAATAATAATGAAAGGGGTAAATGCATCACAAAATAAACACATGCAAACAATAATAAAAGGAACCACATTAATAAAATACACAAATCCCCTTGGTCACATTCAAAGGTAATCCCCCATGGGAATCCCTAACAAAAACAACACACACACACACAAAACATGTTGCCATGGTGACCTTGTTGAATTCATCTAGAATTCCAATGTGGTTGGTCTCCAATCCCCCATGTTTGTTGTGATATTTTAACCTGCAAAACAAAAATACCTCCTTCAGCCTCATGGCCATATCAAACATCAACATGATATAAATATAATCACAAAAATCATCTATACATATGAATCACAATAACATCAAGGCAATCAACAATATCACTTACAATTTATATCAACAACTATATCATCATCATATAATGTCCATTTTCTAGGTCTACTCACAATATCCAAAAATCACATGTCCAACAACATTCCTAATATATCCATGTCAAATAGTATATCATCATCCACATATGAAGTGTCTCTAATAATCATCATGCATCATAACTAAATCAAGATCAACAATAATCCATGGTCCAACATCTAACATCATACTAAACTTTTTGTGACCCGTTACATTTTTTCAGCTAAAATTCTTTTACCAAAACATTAGTAGCTTAGAAAATTTATGATATTTTTTTGGTTTGAGTTTGACCAATGAAATTATATTAACATTGGAGCACATTTCCTAGATAAACAAGAGTTATAACATCCAACATGGAACTACAATGTTATCCACATTTCTAAATTGATACTATATTTGATTTCATTAATGAAGCTATTAGGGAAAAATATTCATTACTATGTGAAAAATTTACCTTCGACAAATTTGTATTTGTTGAAAATTTATTTATAAGTTTCAATTTGATTTATAAAGACTATAATATATGTCCAAATATATTGTATTTGGTTTAAATATATTAAAAAATATTTTTAATAATTAAAATAATACCTCATGTGATAAATAAAGACTCCTCCCAATGCAATTTAGAATATAATCTTGTACAAATTAAAAGTAAAATTGTTGCACCATTGAAATTTAGACAAAATCTATAAAATCAAAGATTAGATATTTTTTCATGAAACCATATAAAATCAACCACTTGTAATGGCCAATCCAATTCCTTCATCTTCTATGGGATAATAAATTTTTCAACTTATAAAAATGTTTAAAATGCTTTACTATTTGAAAATGAATAAATCTAATGTAGTGCCCACTTCCCTTCAACACCTTTTTGTTATTGATTTTGATATTGTCGACTATACTTATGGATATTATTGTAGTTTCTGATTTAGGATGATATTAGATGTTAGAAATACTAGACTTTTGTTGATTTCGATTCATATATGATGCGTTTGGATTATTAGAGATATTTTATATTGATGTTGATATGTTGTTGACATGGTTATATATATATATCGGACATGTGATATTTCATCATATTGAGTAGACCTAGACAATTGAACTAATCTTATGATCATATGGATATTGATGAAATGTAAAATCGAGATTTGTTAGAAATTGTAAATGATATCATTACTTTCCTAGATGATGTTTTGATATATATATATATATATATATATATATATATATATATATATAATTTATAGAGTTATATTGTATATTTATTTTGGATGTTTTGATGTAGCCCCAAGGCCGAAGGAGGTGTTATCTATTTTACAGGTAAATATGTCTCAACAAAAATGAGGGGATTAGGGTAAGTGCAGCAAGTTGGGGGATAAAAAAGGGGTCATACGTGGACGTCATATTGCAAATAACAACATAATATCAACTTGTAGGGATTATTAGCAATACATACACTCAAAATTAGAAAAAATATATTAATATGAATCGTAGCATCCGGAATCTAGTTTCTAAAATACTAATTTTTAAAAAAATGGAATAGATTAGATATATTAAACACTCAAAATTCAATGACTTGGTATTTTTTTTAAAAACGCCTATAAGATTATAGTCCGTTTGCCTACAATTTGGATGACCAAAAATTGATATATATTTTTCTCCTTTGGTGAGAAGTTATATGTCACTATCTATCTTGGGATGAATTTTATTTTGTACTTTTTTGAGCAATATTTTATTTTTTATGATTTTTTCCGTGAAAGTGGTATGAAAACATAAAGAAAATAGAGCACTTTCCGTTTACCCGCCATAACTTCATCAAAAAAGACTGAAATCAAATAACTTTTTTTTTTAACATGTATATAATTTTTCCATAGTTGGGATGGTATAAGTTTTATCACATTCTGATAAGTGAAACAAAATTTGTAGTCTTAAACGTAGACATAAACATTCATGGGAAAAAGTGTCTTAAAGACCTACTATTAGTAAAAAATTATAAAATGATATTTATCCTATTTTATTCACTTTAAAATCAATATTTCTACAAAGCTAATAGTCTCCCCTATGCAATGGTACCATTTTTATGACATATGTTTTACTTTTTGGCATGGTTCAAGTCCGCGGAAGACTAAATTTTATGTTTTGCTGTTTTTAATGTAAAATTCAGGATTTGATGTCC
Organism: Taxus wallichiana var. yunnanensis; assembly: GCA_018340775.1. Classification (NCBI taxonomy): domain Eukaryota; kingdom Viridiplantae; phylum Streptophyta; class Pinopsida; order Cupressales; family Taxaceae; genus Taxus; species Taxus wallichiana. Next base: position 841,696,258 of record CM031243.1, on the reverse strand, counting down.
ACTTAATTGTCCCCCAACTTGGTGCACTTACCCTTAAGATACCGACCACATTAGAATACTAAATGAATTCTACAAGGGTCACCATGGCAACATGTATTGTCTTATGTGTGTGTGTGTTTAATTATTTGTTAGGGGGTTCCCATGGAGGGAATCATCTCCAATTGTGACTAAGGGGTTATGTGTTTTCTTTCATTTAGTTTCCTTTATTTATCGTTAGTATGTGAAATTATAGTGATGTATTATCCTTTTGTGAATTACTTGATTTATGTCTAGATTATAAAATTAATTAGTTTACTAAATTAATTAAGAATGGGTCAAAAGGAATTCATTTATTAGATTAGATGGCTTTTGGATTATGTGTTGTAAGTTGAGTGTTTTTGATCTTGAGTGTTGTACACTCTACCCCTTCATGAAAATTTGAAATTTTCCATAAGGGCCAATTTTGGAGGCTTGTGGGACAGGTTAAACATGTCCCACACCTCTTAAATTTCTATACCAACCCTACCTATGGGTTGAGATGTCAAAAATAGACCCCATTATGTGTTTTGGGAAAATAAAAAGGTATAATATTATTGTACTTTATTTCTTGAAATTAAAGTTTGTCCGTATGAGGAGTGGTCTTGGATTGTGTGTATAAGTAACTTGTCGTTCTTCTCACCCACCAATTTATGGTGCATTGGGGTTGAGTTTTGAATTTTGAGGTTGAGTTGAGGATGCTTGATGTGGCATCCTACATGGAACCGCCTCACCCTCCTCTCTCCCTTTTCTATTTATTCAAGTTATTTTGCTTGTTTGGGGGTTACTTGATTGCTTTGTGCTCTTGTATTTTTGGGAGTTAGAATATTTTGGAGTATTTGTGGATTTGTGGGAGATTATTGGTGATTGTTTGGGCTTGGAGGATATTAGTGTGGGATTATTGGTTCAAGCTCTACCATAGAAAGGTAGGAGTTGTACTCTTATAAAATAAATTCCTTTCATATTGTGTATATGTGCATGTTTTTTTTTTTAGTGTTTTGGTATGCTTGTTGGGTGCTTGGGTAGATTGTTTAATTGTGGTGTAGGAGGGGACTATGGGGATCTTATATGTGGGGAGGTGTAAAAGATCATTTAATTTTTTAAAGGAGTTTTGTGTGGTGCCCCACCTTGGACAAGAAATTGCTTGCATTTCTTACTTGGTCTATCTATATGAGGGAGCCATAAAAGATTTGTAGGTAGGAATAATAGAATGTGGGAGGCATAAGAGTGTGTCGGGGTTTTATATGTTTATTGTATGGTTTTAGGTGGGAACCCATTTCCCATTGGGAGGCATAAGTGACCTCCCCATAGATCTTACTCCTTTGGATTTTGCATGTTGAAGCCTTGTGTATTTGTTACTTCCTTCTTGTGATTGTAGTTGTATTGTTGTATTTTGGTATGATTGTAGAATCTTGTATTGTGATGTGGAAGCTTGTTTTTTGCCATGAGTTGAATCTATTTTTCATTACAATGTGGTTGGGGCTTGGGGCCAATGAGGATCATGACTTATCCTCCTCATTAGAATTCTTGGTTGGGTGGAGAGTGTTGCCTCTCTCCCCTTTTTTGTTGTGATCAAATGAAGCATGGTGGAACTCTCTTATTGGTGATGTGAAGCTTGGAGATTTTTTTGGATTCCTTAAGAAATCCCTTCTTGTGGGAATCTTTATTGTTGTTCACACATAGTGTGTAAGAACTTGTAACCTTGTATTTATTTTTATCTTACATTCTTGTATTATATCCCACTTTAAGTGGAGGACATTGTAATAATATTGTGAAGAAAATTTTCATTCAATTATTGGATATGATAGTTGTATTGTATATTGAAAAAGAGAAAGAAAGATATGTATTGTAAAGCTAGTCTTGTGAAATAGAAAATAAAGTTCATTTTCTTTATTTGCAGGTTTAACATCATGAAGAGAAAAGAGAGAAACTAGAAATTGTAAAAATGATTATAGTGTATGGTTGGAAAACATGAATGTAGGATAAGGTTGTCATAGTTGTTTTGAACATATAGTTGTGGTGGAAATGGAAAGAGACAACAATTTCATTAAGTAGTGAAAAAGTTATATTTGTTCCATTCTATTATAGTAGTTGAAATAAAGTATAGCTTGGGTGTGTAGATTTAAAAGTTAAACTATTTATACTTGTTTTTATATGGTGATTGAAAATAAATCATATTAAAATTGTATTTCATTTGGTCAATGAAGTAGTCTCATTACTATTGTAGTATGTTATTCTCATTTATTATTGTAAGTTATTGTAAGTCTTATTGCAAATTGTCAATGGAAAGGAAATTTACCCCCTCTTAACGTCTACATTATTTTTATCAAATTGTTAAGATAACAATTGTTAATACTTAGAATATTTTAACATTAAGGAGGAATTATTTATTTGAAAATATCTTAATTTTAACATACTATCAATAATAATATATTTCATATATATATATATATATATATATATATATATATATATATATATATGTATTTATATGCATATTATATGTACTAAATAAACTAAAATTTATTAGATATTAAAAAAACTTTTAAAAAAATAATGCACGTGGATTCAAACCACAAAGGCCGCGGCTGTGCAAATAGTATATCAAAGGCAATATGGGCGGGGTAGGTTTCAACCACACCCCCACCACATTTACTATGTGATGGGGGGTGGTGTGGGTGACCTCCTCCCAATAGATCCATACCCCATTATAAATTTCAACCCGAACCTTGTCAATTGATTTGGAAACCACAACAACTAAAAACTCTACGATTTGGTCTATATGCGGCAGCCTATGCCTTGAAATCTCATGGCGAACCATATTCATTTCATATTTATTTCTTTATGTTTGTGTGTGTACTTAAATATATGAATATATATAATTATATATATACATTAAATCTTGTTTCTCTCAATTAAATTCTTTTGGGTTTACTCAATAAATGAAATGAATAAAATATATGTGTGTGTGTGTGTATATATATATTCACATACCCAAATGAAAAGATGAAATCACACCTAGCTATATCAATAAAATAGGAAAATACCCACAAATCCATTTGGGGCTATATATATATATATATATATATATATATATATATATTGAAACCCTAGGAGAGGGTGTAAACAAAATAGGAAAATAATGAAGCTTGTAAGCCTCTTCCAAGAGCTTGAAATGGCCTCCAATGGCTTCTCTTCCTCCTCCAACAACCTACAAAACAAAAGAGAAAATAATAAACCAAATGAAAAGAGAAAGAATCCTTCATAAGCATGCTTTAGGGTTAGTTACCATTTTTCTCCTCATCAAGGGTCCTAATTGAATCCATCCAAGGAATGAGATTCATCCCTACAAAAAATTAGGTGGAGAGTGGGTGAGTTGAAATTACCTTTTAATTTAAATGTTTTAATTTCAAAAACATGGGTGGAATTTTTAAGGGGTCACTTTTGGGGTAAGGAAGTGTTTATTATTCTAACCCAATATTAATTAAGGGACCTTGAAAATTGTTTCCACCTTGTGAAGATTAAATAACCTTGGTATTTTATTATATTCCCTCTTTTACCCTTGACATCCAATGGGGGGATATTCAACTATAGTAGAAATTAGTTTTGTTTATTTAAATAACACTTAGGGAAATTTTCCATGCTTAGTCAAATTTAATTTAGTAAAGTTTAATGTGGGTTTAATATTTATTATAATGGGAAAATTTTATCTATTAAACATAATTGACTAGAAACATTAATGAAGAAATCGTTATTTTTCTAAACCTTTTGTAGGCACGCTTCAAAAAAAATTATTCCATATTTTTCTAGCTAACCCTAGGTTGTTCTTGGGTCTTATGTGGATGTTTTTAGTAGGCGTTACACCTGGTATTAGAGCCATGGGTTGGACCCTTGGGCACACAGGAAAATGTGAGACATGAAAATTGAACCTAGTACAATATTAAACCTAACACAATACTAAACCTAGAAAACAACTAAATTCTTAAAATTATATATTTTAATAAACATAGTAAATAGAATAAAACCTAGAATGATGAACTAACGCTCACCTTGGTTTGTGAATGAGGTATGAACTGGATGAGTTCCCATATACCTAGACTTTTCACCTCCGAGAGATGTCCGTAGCGGCCATTCTATCTAATATTTTACAAACGCTTTAGGACGTCAATGTCATTATACATAGAGGGTCCTTAGGAGGATGATAAGTCGACATAATAGGGAGCCATCTATTAAAGCTCATGCATCTACACACAATGAGTAGCATAGGGTAGAAAACTCTCATATGGAGTTATCCAGAGTAGAGTCACCATAGAGGGGATAGGAGATAGGATTTCAAGACATAGGGATAGGTCTTAGAGCCCTAGACTTAAAAATGAGCATGCAGAGAGGTGTAGGGGTCACCAATTGATAGCTATAGACCATATCAGGGAGATCCTGAAGATAGGACCATCTCACTATTCTTGAGATACAAGTGGATTTCAGGCGAAGAGGCATAGTCGGTGAGCTTGAGTGGGTGCTTCAAGCTATGCACTTGTACGATAAACACAAAATATCATGTTGTGATCCATATTATGAGGGATTGATAAGGTGTCTCGTGGAAGACTAAGGATCAAACACCACATTGATTCGGATAAAGTTACCTAGGAGCTATTTGAGGAGTATTTTAGGAGTAGGTACTTATCCTAGATCTTATTCAATAACATATAGATGAGTTCCATGTCCTCCATCAGGCATCTATGACTATAGCTAAGTATGAGAGACAATTTTTTGACCTACTCCAGTATGTCGACTATAGGAAGGATGAGCAGGTAAGTATTTATAGGTTCATTAGTGGCCTAAATTTGGATTTAGGTGGTATGGTGCATATTCACCTTAGCAAAGGCCATGGAGAAGGCATACATTACAAAGGATACATGGGGAAAGATGTAGTAGGCCACATATAGAGTTCAGAGCCATGCATCTAGTAAATATAGGATATCATATTGAGGGGGTCAACTCCTCCTCCACATGGTGGAAAGGGTTCGATCTGATCCTCTTTTATGCCACCACAATAGCCACATCGATGTGCAGCAGCATCAATGAGACTTGTCCACCATTCGACCTACTAAGAGGTTTGACGCACAAAGAGGATGGGGTATGGAGCCTCCTCTTAGGGTCCCATTAGGAAGCACAGGTGTGTCAAGATCTCATTCAATAGGAGCTTGTTAGCAGAGACCTCAAAATCCATAGCCGATCATCAAGATCCATTAGGATCCACAACACGAGACCTCTCAGAGTACCAGGATAGGCATTTATGGTTGGTTGTGGTGTTATTGGACATCAATAGAGAGAGCACACAAACCCTAGTAACAAGGGTAATGTGTATAATTTAGAACCTATTTCTGTGTGATATGGGGCATATCCATTGGATCCATGCAGTGGTTGAGTACCACCACCAAGTTGAAGCACCAAAGTACCATCATAGAGATGACATGTAGGTAGCATTAGTAATACTCCTACCTCCATTTTGTTTGATTCTAGTTCATCTAATTCTTTTATTACACCATCCTTAATAGAGCATTACAGGTTGGTGGTAACATTTAGAAAGGCCTTAGTTGGGATGATGAAATGGCTTTTAGAGCCAACATTTAAGACTCCTTATTTAAGGAATGTGTAGTGGATCTGGGACCCTTCACCATTACATCGGATCTTCGTATGCCTTCCTTGGGTTCGTATGGAGTCATCTTGGGCATTGACTAGTTATTTTCACATACAGGCCAGTGGATTATTACCATTAGACTATATCATGTACATATGATCTAGGAGTAGATTTAGTGATAGCGGGAGTTAGGAGACCCATTTTATTCGCACCATCTTTACTACGTTAGCTGTGTTGTGTGCGATGAGGTTGTCGATGTATGTTGTTATGGTTAGTGACATATCAATGATGAGTCTATTGGGCCATCCCTTGATATCCATCCATCGTGAGATATTTTTACTATGTCTTTCTAGGGGATCTACGAGGTTACCTCCTCTATGTGAGATATTTCACATAGATTTGGTTCTAGGTGTGGAGATCCTTTCTCAAAAGAACCTTATCGGATGACTACTCATGATCTCTGTGAGCTCAAGTTACAAATTGAGGGCCTTATGAAGAAAGGCCTATCTATCCTAGTGTGTCCCCTTGGGGTGCACTTGTAATTTTTGTAAAGAAGAAGGATGGATATCTGTAATTGCGTATTGATTACCACCAATTGAACAAAGTAATAATCAAGAATCATTACCCCTTTCACGTGCATTGATGATTTATTTGATAAGATGAAGGGGGCCACATTTTTCTCCAAGATATATCTTGAGTTAGGATATCATGAGCTGAGGATCATGGAGGAAGATATTCATAAGATCACCTTCCATATGAGATATCATCACTACGATTCACAATAGTGCCTTTTGGTTTGATGAATGCCCATATAGTGTTCATGATCTTGATGAGTGGGGTGTTCAGGACATTCTTGGATCATTTCACACTCATTTTCCTTAAATAAATTCTTATTTACTCATGTATGTGTGAGGAGCACCTTCGCTAGGTTCTTCAGTGTCTTAGTGAGCAACATCTTTATGAGAACTTGGAGAAGTGTCCATTCTTTCCAAAAAAGTGCAATATTTGGGCCACATCATTTTTGGGAAGGTATCACAGTTGATCCTTCCAAGATTTGAGCTATTATGGATTGGCTAACACCCACTAGTGTGACAGAGGTGAAACTTCATGGGTTTAGTAGATATTACAGAGATTTGTGCGGATTTCACTCTTGGGTTACGCACCCCATTACTTCCATTCAACGGGGGAAGGAAGTTTGTTGGTATGGATAGACAAATGTGAGAGGGCCTTCAGGACACTAAAGGAATGTCTCACAAGAGCACCTATTCTCATAGTGCAAGATCCTCAGGGTGAGTTCTTCATTTTCACAGATGCTTCTTTAGCAGGACATGGAGGCGTGTTGATGTAGGAGGGCCGAGTAGTTGTTTTTGAGTCTCAAAAACTCAAGGATTATGAGATTAATTAACTGAATCATAATCTCAAGCTTGCATGGAAGTTGTTCACACCTTATTTCAATGGAGACACTTCCTACTTTCCCAAAGATTTACACTCGGGATCGATCACTTGAGTCTTCACTACCTCTTCATGCAACCCAATCTCAACGCTCGTCAACGATGTTGGATGGAGTTGTTTTATGAGTATGATATGGAGATAGAGAATTTGAAGGGGAAGAAGAATGTGGTTATAGATGCCTTGAGTAGATGGAAACATATGGTTATGGCCACTTCGGTGGGTACAAATCTTCTGAGTAGGATTTTAGAGCATCTTCCTCAGAAAAAAATCTACCTTGTATCCAGAGTAGAGATTGAGTCTCAGATACCTCATGAGGGGAAGTTTGATGTATTTTCACTAGAGATAGATGGCCTTATCAAGTAAAAAGGTGTTGGATATATGTTCCTAGAGATGGAGGCTTGAGATAGGACATTTTGACATAGGCTCATCATGCACCTTATTCAACCCATCCTAAGGTGAAGAAGATGCACACCAATTTTACATAGTTGTACCATTGAGGGGACTTCAAAATATGTTACTCGGTTATGTTACTTGTTGTTTAGAGTGTCATAAAGTGAAGGATGAGCATCAGCATCTAGCTAGCCTTCTCTATCCTCATGTTATACCAAAGTGGAAATGAAACCATTTCCATGGACTTTATTGTTGGATTACAACGTCGAGATACCAACACGACGCCCATTATGGTCATGGTGGATTAATTGATGAAAGTGGCTCATTTTTCTCCACTAAATACCACCTACACAACTAGTGTAGTGGAACAGGGTATATCTTGATGAGATCGTTAGGTTGCATGGGATTCTGAAAGATCATTTGTGACCAAGATCCTTTGTACACTTCTCACTTTTAGACTATGATGCAACATGCTCTCGGGATGAAGATCAATTTTAGTACAACCTATCACCCTAAGACAGATGGATAGACTGAGTAGGTGAATCAAATCTTGTAGGAAATGCTTAGGATGTATGTTATGGATCATCAGTTGAGATGGGAGGAGTATCTATACTTGGTGGATTTTTCCTACAATAATAGTTTTTAGAGTTTGATAAGCATGGCCCTTTTCAAGAACTTTATGCCGAGAGTGCAGGGGCACCTCTTAGTTGGGACATGTTAGAGGACAAGGTTTTTCTAGGGCCAACTTTACTACGGGACATGGAGTAGCAGTTGATTATGAAGAGACTCGAGGAACATAGAAGAAGTATGTAAATCAACATAGGACATATCATAGTTATGAGGTGGGTACGAAGGTGTTTCTTCATGTCAGACCACATAAGAGCCCTATCCATTATGGAAAAGGCTCTAAGCTTGATCCTAGGTTTGTGGGTCCCTTTGAGATCTTGGAGTGTATCAGCCCTTTGTCTTATCATCTAGCATTGCAACCAAGATTGTCTCATGTCCACGATGTGTTTCATATTTCTATACTTAGAAGATATATTGCATACCCTTCTCATGTACTATATTGGACCTTCTTACAGTGCAAGATCGGGATTAGGTGATGATCGATCCCATCTACATTTTATAGCACAAGACCCTAGGCATTTGAGGAAGATAGATTGACAAGGTTCGATCCCAGTGGGATAGATATGATGAGACTATGGCTACATGGGAGGATGCTACATTGCTACAAGTTCAGTTTCCACACCTATTCCGGTGACTTCCGGAGAGAGTTGAGTCTAAGGGTAGGGAGATGTAGTGCCCACTTCCCTTTGACACCTTTTTATTATTGATTTCGATATTGTCAACTATACTTATGGATATTATCATAGTTTTTATTTAGCATGATGTTAGATGTTAGATATACTAGACTGTTATTGATTTCAATTCATACATGATGCATGTGGATTATTAGAGACATTTTATATTCATGTTGATATGATGTTGACATGACTCTCTCTCTCTCTCACATATATATATATATATATATATATATATAAGACATGTGATATTTTGTCATATTGAGTAGACCTAGACAATTGAACTAATCTTATGATCATATGGATATTGATGAAATATAAAATTGAGATGTTGTTAGAAATTGTAAATGATATCATTACTTGCCTAGATGATGTTTTGATTCATATATATATAGATGATTGTAGAGTTATATTGTAAATTTATTTTCGATGTGTTGATGTGGCCATAAGGCCGAAAGAGGTGTTATGTGTTTTGCGTTAAATATGTCAAATAAAATATCGGAGGATTGAGACCACCACATTAGAATGCTAGATGAATTCAACAAGGTTCACCATGGAAACATGTATTTTGTTATGTGTGTGTGTGTGTTTGAATTGTTGTTAGGGGGTTCCCATGGGGGAATCACCTCCAATTGTGACCAAGGGGTCATGTGTTTTCTTTCATTTAGTTTCCTTTATTTAATGTTAGTATGTGAAATTATAGTGATGTATTCTCCTTTGGTTCATTACTTGATTTATTTCTAGATTAGTAAATGAATTAGTTTAATAAAGTAATTAAGAATGAGTCAAAATGAATTCATTATTAAATTAGATGGCTCTTTTATTCTATCTTGTAAGTTGAGTGCTTTTGATCTTGAGTGTTGTACACACTACCCCTTCATGGAAATTCGAATTTGGCCTTCAGGGCCAAATTTGGAGGCTTGTGGGACAAGTTAAACTTGTCCCACACCTCTAAATTTGCTATAACAACCCTACTTATGGGTTGAGGGGTCAAAAATAGACCCCATTATGTGTTTTGGGATGATAAAAAGGTAAAATATTATTGCACTCTCTTTCTTGAAATTAGAATTTTTCTGTAGGGGGTGTGGGCTTAGATTGTTTGTGAAAGTAACTTGTCATTCCTGTCACCCACCAATTTATGGTGCATTGGGGTTGAGGTTTGAATTTTTAGGTGGAGTTGAGCATGAGTGCTATGGCATCCTACATGGAGCAACCTCACCCTCCTCTCCCCCTTTTCTATTTATTCAAGTTCTTTTTCTTGTTTAGGGGTAACTTGATTGCTTTGTGCTCTTCCATTTTTGGGAGTTAGAAGATTTTGGAGTGCTTTTGGATTTGTTGGAGCTTCTTGGTGATTGTTTGGGCTTGAAGGATCTTAGTGTGGGACTCTTAGATCAAGATCTACCATGGAAAGGTAGGAGCTATACTCTTGTAAAATATTTTCCTTTTATATTGTGTATATGTGCATGTTTTTTTAGTGTTTTGGTATGTTTGTTGGGTGCTTGGGTAGATTGCTTAAGTGTGGTGTAGGAGGGTACTATGGGGATCTTACATGTAGGGAGGAATAAGAGATAATTTCATGTTTTGGACGGAGTAGTGTTGGGTGGCCCAACTAGACAAGAAATTTATTACATTTCTTACTTGGTCTATCTATATGAGGGAGCCATAAGAGATTTTTAGGGAGGCATAAGAGAATGTGGGAGGCATAAGAGGTACTTGAGGGAGGAATAAGAGTGTGTAGGGTTTTAGATGTTTATTGGAGGGTTTGTAGGTGGGCACCCATTTCCCATTGGGAGGCATAAGTGACCTCCCCATAGATCTTACTCCTTTGGCTTTTGCATGTTGAAGCCTTATGTATTTGTTGCTTCTTTCTTGTGATTTTAGTTGTATTGTTGTATTTTGGTATGGTTGTAGAATCTTGTATTGTGATGTGGAAGCTTGTTTTGTTGCCATGATTTGAATCCATTTTTCATTGCAATGTGGTTGGGGCTCGGGGCCAATGAGGAGGATGGCTTCTCCTCCTCATTGGAATTCTTGGTTGGGTGGAGAGTGTTGCCTCTCCCCCCTCTTTTTGTTGTGATCAAATGAAGCATGGTGGAGCTCTCTTGTTGGTGATGTGAAGCTTGGAGATTTTTTTGGAGTCCTTAAGAAATCCCTTCTTGTGAGAAGCCTTATTGTTGTTCACACTTAGGGTGGAGGAACTTGTAACCTTGTATTTATTTTTAGCTTACATTCTTGTATTATTTCCCACTTTAAGTGGAGGACATTGTAATAATCTTGTGAAGAAAAGTTGCATTCAATTATTAGATATGTTAGTTTATTGTATATTGAAAAAGAGAAAGGAAGATATGTATTGTAAATATAGTCTTGTGAAATAGAAAATAAAGTTCATTATCTTTATTTGAAAGTTTAGCATTGTGAAGAGAAAAGAAAGAAACTAGAAATTGTAAAAATGAGAATGGTGTATGCTTGGAAAACTTGAATGTAGAATAAAGTTTTCATAGTTATTTTGAACATATAGTTGTGGTGGAAATGGAAAGAGACAACAATTTCATTAAGTATTGAAAAATTTATACTTGTTCATTCTATTATAGTAGTTGAAAGAAAGTATAGCTTGGGTGTGTAGATGGAAAAGTTAGACTATTTATACTTGTTTTTGTATTGTTGATGGAAAAGAACTCATATTAAAATTGTCTTTCATTTGGTCAATGAAGTAGTCTTATTGCTATTCTAGTATGCTATTCTCATTTAGAAGTTATTGTAAGTCTTATTGCAAATTGTCAATGGAAAGGAAATGTATCCCCTCTTAAAAGAGAACAAGGGATAGTACAAATAATAAATTTACCAAAACTACTACCTATTGTTTTATCCACACCTTGTTAGAAATATCAATACTCTCAATTATTGTTAATAATAAAATATTTTAACATTAAGGAGGAATTATTTATTTGAAAATACCTTAATTTTAACATAAAATAAATTATATATATATATATATATATATATATACCAAATAAACTAAACCCTAATATATATTAAAAAAAAAATAAAAAAAGAAAATGTGTGTGGGTTTCAAACCCCAAAGGCATGCTTTATGAAAATAGTATATCAAAGGAAATTGGTGGAGGAGGAGGTCACCACCACACCCCCACCCCATTTACTATGGGATGGGGGGGGGGTCGGAGACCTCCCCCAATAGATCTATAACTAATTATAAATTTCAACCCAAACCTTGTCAATTGCTTTGGAAACTCGTAGTAACTAAGAACTCTACGATTTAGTCTTTATGTGGCTGTGCAATGAAATCTCACAATCGAACCATATTCATTTCTTTATATATATATACATTAAATATTGTTTCTCTCAATTAAATTCATTTCGGGTTTATATATATATATACACATATATATATATATATATATATAAACCCGAATGAATTTAATTGAGAGAAATATATTTAATATATATATATATATTAAGTATATATATATATATATATACTTAAATATATATATACATTAAATATTGTTTCTCTCGAATTAAATTCATTTCGGTTTACCTAGTAAATGAAATGAATATATATATATATATATATATATATATATATATATATATGTGTGTGTGTGTGTGTGTGTGTGTGTGTGTGTGTGTGTGTGTGTGTGTGTGTGTGTGTGTATTCACATACCCAAATGAAAATATGAATCACACTAGCTAGATCAATAAAATAGGAAGATACCCACAAATCTATTTTGGGAAACAAAAATGATTAACGACACACACACATATATACATACATACATATATACATACGTAGACATATATATATATATATATATATATACGATATATATATATATACGATATATATATATATATACGAATATATATATATATACGATATATATATATAAGAAAATAATGAAATTTGTAAGCCTCTTTCAAGAGCTTGAAAAGGCCTCCATTGGCTTCCTTCCTCTTCCAACAACCTCTGAAAACAAAAGAGAAAATAATGAACCAAATGAAAAGAGAAAGAAGCATTCATAAGCATGTTTTAGGGTTAGTTGCCTGTTTTCCTTCATCAAGGGTCCTAATTGAATCCATCCAAGGGATGAGATTCATCCCTACAAAAAGTATGCAGAGAGTGGGTGAGTGGAAATTACCTTTTAATTTAAATGTTTTAATTTCAAAAACATGGGTTGACTTTTAAGGGGTCACTTTTGGGGTAAGGAAGTGTTTATTATTCTAACCCAATATTAAATGAGGGACCTTGCTAATTGTTTCAACCTTGTAGAAATTAAATAACCTTGGTATTTAATTATATTGGCCTCTTTTACCCTTGACATCCCATGGGGGGGATATTCAACTATAGTAGAAATTAATTTTGTTTATTTAAATAACACTTAGGGACATTTTCCATGCTTAGTCAGATTAAATTCATTAAAGTTTAATGTGGGTTTAATATTTGTTATAACGGGAAAATTTTATCTATTCAACTTAATTGACTTGAAACATTATTGAAGAAATCGTTATTTTTGAAAACTTTTGTGGGCACACTTAAAAAATATATAAATTTATTCGATAATTTTTCTAGCTAACCCTAGGTTGTTCTTGGGTCTCATGTAGGCGTTACATCTAATATAAACAAAATCCCCATATCATATCTTACTTAATATAATGAAGTATTAGTTTAAATTATTTAGCAATTTATTAATTATTGAATAATGAAATATTTATTTTTCAAATATATTATTATCAAAAACATGCATTTTAATATAGAAATATTACCTTAACTCATAAAAATAAGAAGAAAACATTAATTTAAAGAAATTTTAGCATTGATTTTATCATATATGTGCAAATACTATTTAATCTTCACAATTTCAAAAGGTTGATTGTATACCTAAAAAAATCCACATTCTTTTTTGAAGATAAAATATTTTTTTCTTGTGTAAGCTACCACATTTAATTTATTTTATTTCTAAAAGAAGGATTTGCCCTACGATTTTCAAGTATCCAATTAGTATTTTTCAACTAATAAAAAACCATCATATGATATCCCAGTAGATCGCCAAAAACTGTTGTTGGATATTTTATCAAAAATCTTCTTCACCCTGCTCTGATGATCTGCTATACGATCAATCACCTTGATTCACTCTTCTTCTAGCTTGGTTAGGTACATAACCCTCTTTTCGATTGAATTCTGAAAAGCTACATCTTCAACCGCTTTCGCCAACTGTAAGGCCGGCAATTCTACTGAGATAGGAATTTCAGCATCAATCCCGTATAGCAATTGAAAAGGGGACATCCCTATGGCTCGCTTTGGAGTGATCCGATCAGCCCACAACGCATCATACAATGCTTTGTGCCAATTCCTTTGATTTTCGTCTACTAATTTCCTGATTATAGTAACCAGATTCTTATTGCTGGATTCAGCTTGCCCATTACCCTGGGGATAATAGTCAGATGAATGAGCCAAAGTAATGCCGAATCCATAGCAAAACTCAGTTAACTCATGTGACGAGAAATTGGAAGCATTATCCGCTACAATCTTATGAGGTACACCGAATCTAACAATTATGTTTTCCTTAAGGAATTTGCAAACAGCTTCAGAAGTTGCTTGCTTGATTGGTACAGCCTCTACCCACTTAGTAAAATAATCTGTAGCAGTTAGCACATAGTGGTGTCCAGCACTGGAAGCAGGATTCAATGTTCCGATAAAATCAATCCCCCATTGGCGAAAAGGTTCTTCAATCACCACAGGCTTCAGAGGAAGAGCTGCTAACTTGGGACGACCAACAAAATGTTGACAAGCTTCACATTTAGACACCCATTCTGCTGAATCCCGGAAAAGAGTAGGCCAATAATACCTAGCCCGTAAGATCTTATATGCTGTTACAGAAGATGAAAAATGTCCTCCGCATGCTAGGCTATGAAAGGATTCTAATAACTTTTCCTGTTGCGATTTATCAACACAACGCAAGAAGACACCATCGATACCTTTCTTGTATATTGCATTATTCCACAAAAGGTATCTCGCAGCTCTCAACTTGACGGTCCTCTTCTCCTTTTGATTTAAATGCGGAGGGCATTCACCATAAGTTAAGAAGAAAGAAATGTCCGTGTACCATTCATCGGTCGTACTGACAAAAAGCACCGTAGGCAGTTCTGAAGAAGTATCTTGATCCTTCTCGCACTCTGCTTCAGCATGATTCTCTGCAATCAATTGACACAGGCCCCTTCCTCGTACCAACTTGGTAGGTTTGATGTCCAAGTCGTACTCCTGAACCTTAGCAATCCAAGTACCTCTTTGGCTTCCCAGCTCTTGTTGAGTCAGAATGGATTTAACAGCAGTATCAGGAACGAGAACACGAGTATGAGAATTCAGTACATAGTACCTGAAGTGTTTTACTGCTCTTACCACTGCGTAAGCATGTTTTTCAATCTGCGACATCTTCAATTCATGCTCTTTCAACGGACAGCTCATGAATGCGATAGGAGCTTCAATGCCTTCTCCATTTTCCTGCATCAGGATCGCTGACACTGTGTGGGCTGAAGCATAGCTATACATGATGAAATCTTTCTTGAAGTCTGGACATACTAAGACAGGAGCACTAGCAACTGCCTTTTTTATTTCTTCAAATGCCAGCTTCCCTTCTGTACTCCATCGAAATGGAATTTTACTTTTCATCATTCCAAGGATATCCTTGGTCTTGTCAGCAAAATCAGGTACAAATCTTCTCAAAAAATTAACCTTTCCGAAGAAAGAATGAACTCCTGTTTTACTTGTGGGCAAGGTAAGGCTCTGAATAGCCTTTACCCTTTCTGGGTCAATTTTAGTTCCTTCTCTAGTCACAATATGACCCAGCAGCTTTCCTTCTTTACCCCGAACATGGATTTCTTAGGATTCAATGAAATTCCGTGACGTCTGCATCTCTGAAGTACCTGTTCTAAATGACCATAATGATCACTTCGTTTTTTAGAAAAGACAGTCAAGTCATCCAAATACACGACTATGACCTTACCCATCAGATCTCTGAATGCTAGGTCCATAGCCCTCTGAAAAGTAGCTCCGGCGTTGATCAGGCCGAATGGCATCCTTCTGTAAGCAAAGGTACCCCATGGGGTCGTGAAAGCTGTCTTGTGTTGATCCTCTGTGGTTACTTCGACTTGATTATATCCTGAAAACCCGTCGAGCATGGATAACATTTCAGATCCAGTTACAGTTTGTAATACCTGATCCATGATCGGCAAGGGATAGTTATCCTTCAGCGAGGACTGATTCAAGTTCCGAAAGTCAACACAAATCCGGATCTCGCCATTCTTCTTTCTGACAGGAACAATGTTTGCAATCCAAGTGGAATGATGGATTGGGAAAATAATCCTAGCATCTAACATCTTCTGAATTTCTGCCAGGATTGTCCCTGAAATCTTCGGATTATAATGTCTTTGCTTCTGTCTATACGGCTTGACATCATGCTTCAAAGGAATACTGTGCTGAACATCCTTGGGCTTGAAAGATTTCAAATCTGCATAGGACCATGCTAACACATCGATGTATTTCTTCAAAAGCGAAGTGAATCTTTCCTTCTCTTCAGGAGAACAACATTTACCGATATTCACCATCCGAGGTTGATCAGATGAACCTAGATTGATTTGATCCACTTCAGAGGAAGAAGCTCCTTCAACCTGCCTTTTGTTTTGGATGAAGCGATCATGTTTGTCAAACAGACCCTCCAGAGAAACCAGACCTTTTGGTATCTTGTTGCCTTTCAGCTGGATAAATTCACCATCAACCTCTTGATATGGATCTAAAATAGTTTCACGAAAGGCTGATTCCGAACCTTCAAAATACAGTTCACTGAAATTGTCAGCCTTTTCCAGGAAAGCCAACACTTGTTGATCATCATTGAATACCTGCCAGTGAGTTGCATTATCTGGGATGCTAGGGCGGTACACAATCTCGATAGAGTATGTGTCTTGCTTGAACTGAGGATGAGGAAGAAGAAGAGATGCAGATACGGCCAAAGAATCAGCCTTGTCATTATAATCTCTTAAAACTGCCTTAATAGAAAATGCATCAAAGCATTCTATACTATCCCACACTTTGTTCCTATAATGCCTCAACCGATCATTTTTCACCTGATATACACCCCTGACCTGATTAACAATCAGCTCTGCATCTCCCTGCACCTTGAGATTCTTGATTCCCTTCTGTCTGGCCAATTCTAATCCTAATAACAGGGCTTCATATTCGGCCGTGTTGTTAGTATTATCAAATTGCAACTTATAAGCTGATGGGAAAATCTCGGAGCTAGGAGATATGAGAACAACACCAGCGCCTGATCCAGAAGTTGAGCAGCTACCATCAAATTCGAGCGTCCAAATTGCATTGGGATCTTCCTCTTCCACATCTACAATGGGTATCTCTGAAGCCATGAAATAATTCCCGAAGCTAGCATCTTCGAAAAGAATCTGAGCCTTAGGATCATCTGATTTAGTCACCAAATACTTTGCCTGCGGTTCAGGATGAAGAACCTGTTGAACCCCTTTGACTGGGATCTTAGCTTTGGTCCAATCCATACTAATCTCTCCTCCGACATCTTTACAAAATCCTCTACCCAAGAGAATGCCGTAAGCTGCAGGAATATCTGCAACTAGGATAGTCATTTTCACTCTCTTCTCAGGAAAAGCAACAAATGCGAACTGTGCGTCCTTAATTTGACCAATCAGAGGGACTTGTTTAGTTTCCATGGAATAGCACCGTCCATATGATTTAGTCAAAGTAAGCCCAAGGGCATGGGCCACTTTTGCGGGCATAACATTATCAGAGGCCCCTGAATCAATGATGCAATTGCTGAGTTTAAACCCATTTATAAGTAGAGACAAATAAAATGGTTCAATCTTTCCTGAGGAAGAAGCAGAAGTCAGATTATTCTGAGGTGTGGGTTGAGTAGGATTTGAAAGGAGACCTTTAGCAGGTGACGGAACGGCCGCTTTACTTCTGATGAACTTGGCCAGCTTTTCAAATTGTTCGGGATTCGACTGAAGGTATTCTGCTTCTGACATTTGAATTTTGGTTCTCTTTGCATGATCAATAATATCGAAAGCAAAGTGTAAGAAATAATGATAGTAGGGCTCAATTCTAATTATATGAGCTTGTCTTTGGGCACCGACCTTAGGAGAAGGAGAATAAGGAGCATTTTCTTTTTAGTAACCTCTCTTTTCGAGTTTACGCCAAAATAGGGGTACCCCTTTTGACTATGGATACAGGAGGTTCCTTATTCTTCTCCTTAGTATTTTCCAGAGGCTTTCTGGGAACCTAAGATTGGGACCGAGTGAAAACAGCAAATGATTGACCATCTGGCTCACATTCATCTTCATCATATTCCAAATAACCAATGCTGGAGTCGCCAGCTGACTCATCATAAGACTCATCAGCATATCCTGAAGCTTCGAAATCCTCACGGGAATCTTGTTCTTCTGGTTCATCATCTTCTTCAATTATTTCCACTGCTGCATTAACAGGCGGAGCTTCAATTGCTAGTCTCGGCTGAGCAGGAGCTAACCGTGGCCTATCTCTGGCAGGTGCACCATTGTTATTAAAATTCCACCTAGGGATATCCCGGTACGGAACATTGCTCACCTGCTGAGACACTTGCTTCTTTAAAGCAATCAAATCATTAGCCATTTTTTGAAACATAGGGTCAGTATTACCTTGAGAAGAACCTTGATTTTTGATTTTGGGTATATCTTTCTTGATCCTTCCGGCTAAGATGAGATCATCCTCTATTTCAGTAGCCGTTGACTGAGCAGTAGCCAAATCTGGGATAACCGACCTTCGTAATAAAAAGCTTATATCAGGAGGTTGAGCATTGATGAAGAAGCACTTTTGGTTTTCCAAAGTTGGTACAGCTATAACTGGAATTTTCCGGATCAGCTTATTGAACTTAGCCACGAATTCCCGCATAGGTTCATGCGATTCCTTCTTCATATGAGTAAGCTGAGCTAACAATGCATGAGAATCTTCGGCTGGTTTGAAACGTGCCTCAAACTTGGTCCGCATGGTAGCCCAATCTGGAATGCATGCATTCGGGAGGTGATAAAACCATTCAGCTGCTACTCCCTGCAATGTTTCAACGAAGAGTCGAACAGAGACATCTTCGTGGGCTACTCCGAGGACACCGCATGCAACAAAGAAAGACGCAATATGCTCATCAGGATGCTGCTTCCCATCCCCATTGAACTTGGGAATGTTTTTACGTGATCCACGTGGTAACTCATGCAATGGAGGAGTCAAAGTAAGAGGACCAATGACTGCACCCCAAGGCACAGGTTGAACCGCCATCCTTCTGAAAAGAGTGCGTACAGGGATCCGGGTATCAGACAAGAGTAGTGCACGACAAGTTGCAGATGCTTCCCGTTCTTCAGGGATCCGATTTCTCCGAACAGGTGAAGAACTTCTGGCTCGGTTAGAGACAACGCTGTTGGGAGAAAGGCTGAAATTGTGCTGTTGCAGCAACTCAAAGAGTGGATCAATTTCACCTTGAGCTCGGCGAGACCGAGTGAAGACCCTCCTGGCCAGCTTGAACTGAAAGGAGATCTTATTAAAAATAAGGCAAATATGGAGTCGCCAGACACCGAGAGGATAAGCTTTATACTATTGATCCGTATTTCCCCAGCGGAGTCGCCAAAAACTGTTGGTTGGATATTTTGTCAAACCAAAATATGAGGTTCAACCACAGTACATGGGATAATATCCCTCCTCAAAGACAGGTGAGGCTGCCTGTTTATTGCTAACCTAAAACACAGTAAATAATATATACAATATTCACACTAATCTAACCATTGGGGGTTGGGATGAAATCCCGAAATCCACATTCACACGATTCAAGGATATTGCTTTCGTAAGTGAAATAGGTTAGAAACTGTTACAGTGAAAGAAGCACGGTAGAAAAGAAATGGGAGAAACGTATTTTCTTTCGAGTAAACACAGAGCACGAAATAATCATACGAGTTTTAGATCACAGATATAGTGTCCGAGATAATTAGAAACACTGAGATTCTATGCAAAGAATAGCTTTAAGATCATGAACATAAGAACACTGTCTTAAATAAGATATATTCCACAACACAAAGTCTGCAAAACAATATCAACTTCTATTCTTCAAAATGATTGAAAGAAAACACAAAGTTTTTCTCCTTTCCAATAGCCTCTTAATGCTTCAAAAATTCTCGACCCTTCTTAATGCACCAAAGCATCCCTTATTTATAACAAAAGAAGCTAGAGATAAAACAGGACAGATCCTGAAAAGTAGCATGCTAACTAGAGTTCAACTTTGCATGATTCTCACGCAGGAGATCAAGTCAAAGTATGAATTAAAAATAATGACAAAATGGAAATAAAAGATATGTCATTCTAAAAATAGAAATGACATGGGACGTTGGAGCTCAATCCGAGTCATCATCTTTTGATTCTTCTCCTTTCTCTTCCTCCAGCTGAGACTGTTTGTTCCGGAACTCCTGGAACTTCCGAATAATGCCTTGCATTTCATTTTCCTCAGGTGCAGTGGAATGATCATTCCACATTTCGCAGGTCTCATGGACATCGGCATTTGGCGTTGGAAGTTTCTTCAATCTTTTACTGAGCTTTTTTAAGGCCTCCAACGTATGTTCAATCCTTACAAACTGACCAATGACTTCAAGGTCGAATCCATCTACAGGTTCATGTTGAATAGTCTCTTGAACTTGTTTGAAGAGATCATCTGCTGATAGGGCACTTGAGTTCCCAACTGACACCTTTGGACAAATCTTTAGCAATTCTTCTTCCAGATCACTTTTCCCATCGATCAATTTATCTCTTGATTCTCTCAACTTGCTGCAGGCTTCGTTGAGGATCTTTACTCTGAACTTGATGGCCTTGATCAGCTGGAAGTGTTTATCTGTATGTGGAAGAACGCCTTCTTCTACCAAGAGATGTGCTGGTATTTGCTTTAGCACTTGGAGAGCTTCACAAGTCAAATCAAGCTGTCCAAGTTCTTCAGTGAATTCCTCATCCATCTTCTCTCCTTCCTTCTTTAGTAATCTTCTCAATCGTAGGCACCGATGAGAAATCAAATCCGGCAGAAGCAGAAGCAGATGGTATGGATTCCAGGGGTGTTGAGAGTTTAATCAAAACCTCTGTCAACTGCTCCACTTTTTCCTTAAGCTCATTTCTGCTGTCCTTTGTTTCTTTCAACTTTTGGCACAGGACGTCTATGGAATCCTTTGCATCTTGCTGCGCCCCTTTTGCTGTCACTTTCCCTAGAGCCACCCTGGTTACCTGGTAATCAGCAGCTGTTACATCATCTTTAGTTTTGTCAGCTGAGGGAGTGGCAATCTCTGCGAACTTATCTCCTGAAGCATCCACCAAAACCCTTGAAACTGTTTTGGGTTTCTTGGCTGATCTCGCAGTAGAAGCCTTAAGTGAGCTGAAATCAAAGGCTGGTAGGGGTACAATCACTTTCCTCTTCCTCGGAGTTTGCTCGAGTAGCCATTGTGGTGTATCAGAGGAAACTGCCAATGTTGTAGTAACTGGTATTCTACTCTCAAGGGGAGCAGATTCTACTATTGGAGGGGGAACAGCAGTCAACGTGGTAGTAGGTGCAATGAATAGAGGCACAGGTTGTGGGGAGTGTTGGTGATCACTTGGGTTCCAGCAGAGAGGGGTGAGAGCCCGGAGAAAATATTGGCCATGCTTGAAGAAGTGGATGGGGAATGAGGAGGCTGAAGTGGTTGTTGAGGGGGAGGCACAGATTCAGTTTCCAAAGCCTTGACTGCAAGAGATAAGGTCTCTCCCGTTGAGCAATCAGCAAATGGTGAAGTCAAGGGCTGACTTCCTCCTTCTTCCAAATTAATTTCTCCTATTTCTGGTGGTGTTGGTGATTCTGGCACATCCACCGTTTGAGCTGGAGAGATAATTGAAGAGATTTGTCTTTCTTTCCTCTTCTTGGGAATCTTGATTTTTATAGACCCCCCAGTAGATTCCTTGTCCTTCTTCTTTTTGGAGGGCCCCGCCTCAGAAGCAGCCAATTTTGGAAACTTGTCATCCTTAAAATTCATCCCCCAAGAGGAGAGCCATTTCTTTGTACGAGCCAGAATTAGGGCTGACCTATCGGTGATAGAGGCTTTTTCGCTGGCCGACCAATCAATAGGTGGAAAAATGTATCGATCTTCGTTAAGCCCATCATAGGACATATCCAACACACTTTCATTGTCGGTCGTGCCATCTGGCAAATCAGAAAGCTCCAGCGTCTGGATCTCATCAATAGTTAACCGACTATTATCTTTTCTGCGAACTGCAACTTCGTTACGCAGATCCACCCAGATATCCTCAATGTCGGGCCTGTGCAGATGTAGGGCTCCATAGGTTCTCAGCACTCCTCGGATGTCAAAACCATCCCGAGACTTCATATGCTTCTTTAATTTCTCCTGAAGTTCACATTCGACATTTTTGGCCTTAGCCACTGTCGAGCAAGTATATCTCCCAATGGAAATTGGGAAGGATACTGCTGCCTTATGCTTGCTCTGTTGGAATTTGTGAAAATCCAATAGTTGTCTGACCAATTCTATTAGTATCAATCTATCTCCAGGATAACGAGGCAGACGGAAAGGCTCTCCAGAGTACATGACCGTTCGAAGGTAGGTAAACTTCTTAAACTGTAAGAAGATACATCCCCATTTAGATACTTCAGCCCATGCCTCGTCTGAGACCCTTGTTTTTCTCAGCCCTGGATTCAGCTGGCAGATGTTCTCATAGAAAAAGGCGTCATTTATCCTCCTAAAATGATCCTTGGACCCCTTCTTAGTTATTTGAGGATAATACTTATAGACTGGATTTGTCGTTCTGCTTCCTTTAGTCTCTAGCCCGGGATAGCTCCTCATTCCAGCTGCTGCATAGGCTACATATGAGAACATATAAAACTTTCCGGTTGACAGGACCGTCGTCATCTGGGAATCAATTTCATCACTGATAAGGGTTCCCCAGTCAATCCCTTGCTTGTTCTTTTTGATGGTGACCATAAATTGGTACATCCATCCATGAAATAAATTTGATTCCGGCAAGCCAAAAACCCGGCTCAGCAGGGTGATAATGTCGTTGATTTCTTGTATGAAATCCGATCTAGGGATAGTTCTTGGAAATCTAGATATTACTGGTTTTTCCTTGACCAAGAACTTCTTATTGACATCCCTAATGCAATTTTCCTGGTTACTGTCCCAGGCCTTCTGAGCCGACTTGATATCTAGGGCCCCATACTCTTCAAAATTTGGTAGTTTCAGGAGATCATCAAAATAAGCTCCATCTAGTTTGATAACTACTTCACCAGCCTGATTCCTTACGGAACGAGAAGCTGAGTCGTAGCTGGATGCACACGCCAAAACAAACTCTGGACATTGGGCAGACATGGGGAAGCCTGCTGCAAGGGGCAAGCCACTGTTAGCTAAAGCCACCATCCATGGGGTTTGAGAAGAACTCTTTACCCTATTCCAAAAGTCGTCCATGTCTATGTTGCCCAGCTCAGTATCCCTGATGTCATAATTACAGTCGATATATGACGGGGGTTCTGGTTTCTTAAATTTGTATTTCATCCTGCTAGATTTTTCGGCCTTCTCCTGTGATGAACCAGGATCCGACATGAAGAATATTGGAAGGAGAAAGACTCGGAACTCCGGAGATGCTGTGCACACTGAAAAACCTGATTGACTGAATGCGTCGGAAGCAGAGGAGAACCCGACTCGCAGAAGAAGATATCGGAAAACTTAGTGAACCCGACAGGTCTGATATGTCGGAATCTTGGCGAAACCCGACACTTGCTTTCAATGGCGGAAACAGGAGGTAACCCGGCACCCACTGTTAATGACGGAACCTGAAGAAAACCCGGCGTCCACTGTTGATGGCGGAACTTAGGAGGTGCCCGGCACCCACTGTTGAGGTCGGAATGTTGAAAAACCCCGTCACTGCGAGCTTCCTTTGTATTTCGGACTTTTGAATCTGCAAAACAGCCTTCAAAATCCGGGAAACAAAAACAGAGTCTTTCCTTTGAATTTTCACATATAAAACATCCTTTCTTTTTGTGTTATTCATATTCCATACATCATGCAAGTAATTGGAATTTGGAAGGAACAGCACCAATTGATAGTCTCAAGAAGAAAATAAACCCTAAAAACCCAAAACCCTTTCCAAAACGACACAGAAAGAAGAAGGAAGAAAAACCCTCAACCACTGGCAAGAAATTGGAAAGAAAATACACGCAATCGATCCAGAAAAATCAAGAATAAAGAAGGAACGAAAAATACCTTCAATTCGAGACAGGTAAAATCGAAAACAAACGATCCAGTCTGGTAACGCGAGTTTGCGGGTTTTGGGAGCGGAAGAGCATGCGAAAAATCCACGAATTAAAAATATGAACGGTAAGAATGACGTGGAAATCCGGGTATTTATAGGAAAATCAGTAATAAATACACTTCAGCTCGGCACGTGCCACCTCACCAACCATTCGGCATGAATGCCACGTCAGTATGTTGGAGGAGTCCGAAAACCCGACACGAGGAGATTTAGTGCATTTCGGGTTTCGGGCTTCGGAAAACATGGAGCACCCAACATGTTTTGAATCATGAATGTTCCGATGCATTGAACTTCCGAAAACCCGATTTTAAAGGATTGAGCGGACTTCGGGAATCGGAGGACATGGCGCATAAAACATGTTTTGGATCATGAATATCCCGATGCTTTAGAGTTCCGAAAACCCGAATACAAAGGATTGTCTTAACACAAGGCGGGTCTCGGGTTTCGGAAGTCACGCGACACAAAGCATGTTTTAACTCAAGAATGTTCCGATGAGTTGAATTTCCGAAAACCCGATTACAAAGGATTGTCTCATTGCAAGGCGGGTCTCGGGTTTCGGAGGTCATAAGACATAAAGCATGTTAAAACTTATGTCAAGCTGTTAGTAACACCCGAAAACCCGATTTTCTCTAAAAGAGGTCATGATGCAAAATCACTTCAAAAATTTTGTAGGGGTTATCCGATCGTTTCGTTGTGAACTCAAAACGGGGATAACGAGTCCACGATATCCAAAATTTTAATGAATTTCTCCAAGAGGGAAGAATAACTTATGGATGATTCTCACATATACACCGCACATGTGAATCTGAAATTACACTATCATACTTAACTAGATATGAAAATAAAGATTAGCCATTTATGTTGGGATCTCCAAAAATTGTAATCACACTTTCCACCCTCATTTTTTTGATCAAGGGAAAAGGAAAATCAGATTCTTATTACTACATAATTAGTAGCTACACCACACCACATCCCCATTGGAGAGAAAATTTCTAATTTTTAGCTACCAAAGTGATCATGTATTAGAATAGTGAATTATCAAATATGTTTTTTTTTCCCGTATCTCAATCGTGTAATATTTTTGTATGTGATGACATTGGTGGCTACCAAATTCGGCATTTTTCTCATAACAAGGCATAAGATAGTACTTTTTTTGAAGTATAATATATAATTATCCTTTTCCCACTAGTATTTCATATCATACATTAAGATGTAGTAATTGAGGTCATTAGACCCATCGTATAGATGAAAATACGTTTAATGACTAACAACATGTCATATTATACCCCCATGCTTAGAATAATTTTTAACTTGGATTATAGTTAGGTTGAATAAGTTGTTGATTATTAAGTTTACACATACTAACACTTGTGCAACAAATACACACTTACAATTCTTGAAGTCATAGGAACTGGTATAAGATTTTAGAGACTCATGGAAACTCACTTTGTACTTTTGCATTACGAGTTGTTACTATGGTGTTCTCCACTTCTTGTTTCACTATTACGAGGAAACAATTTGCAACATAGTTATGTACCCATGGTGAATCTTGCATCTTTAAAGAGTTTTTCTACATCTATATGTGTAAAAATTAAATTCAATTATTATTGCATAAATTATAATCCACACAATTCTTACTATTTCTATTATAACCATCCTTATTTTTCTCCAACTAATCGTGATATCCTAATTTCCTCTAGCTTGTTTAAACAATCCCATGTACTCGAGTTCTCTATCTAGTCTTGTTGGTGCTCAAATTAGTCTCGCCCATTTGTCATTATAATTCTTCAATTTGCGGGCTCTATTGTTTTTTCTATCTTCCCATATTGATGCATGAAAATGCTGTCCTCCATTCGGTTGCCATGATCGGGAATCACAGCTAGGAGATATACTTGAACTCACATGTGATTGGATAACATGGGTATTATCTCCAAGTTGTGGGACTTGCTACTTGAGATAGACCTCCAGAAAGTGGTTCTTGCTCCTAAACTACCTTAAAATCTACTCTAATGCAATAAGCTAACTATTCTAATCTAAATTTCCAAGGGACCAGGAGAGAATGCATAGAATGAAAGCCTACACTAAAGCGGTGATAAACCAAAAGGAGGGTGGGAGAGTAGTCTCCAAATGTGTGAAATACTGAGAGGCAAAGTGCACACTAGAAGAGGTGATGACAGTTCACCATAATCTAGAAAATGCATTCAAAACAATATTCCAAGCATACACAATGATAATGAATCCTGAAAGAACATAATAAATAGACACAATATTCTTATAGAAAGATTAAAGGGGCAAGAAGAATGCAAGAAAACACAGCGGGAAGATACATCCACAAACTGTATTTTATTGCTTCATGATATGCACAGTTCAATCTATTACAAGATAAGGGCACGGATCACCATGCAAGGAGTCCACTACAGGGCCTGCAACACACTTTGGCTTCACAAAGTAATTTTGGCTAGCTTTGCTACCCAAAAACTCTCTCTTTACAATGAGCCCAACACTCCAATTTATAGAAAAATGAGAAGGAAAGAGAAGGAAAATGGAAATCCCGAAATCTTTCCTTCAACCACTGTAAGAGGCATTAAATTGAGTGAAATGGTTATACATTACTTGCAAAAAGGCTCCCCATACTTGTCCCATGTGCTGCGGCGAGAAAAGAATGATGACCATGCCTCTTAATTGCACTCCATCTACCAAATAAAACAACTTGTTCTAAACCCGGCCACGTTTTCTTAAAAATCTCAATCAATTTCTGATCAAATCTAGAATTTCTTGATTTTGTGCATCGGGCTCGAACCACAATTCCAACGGTACCAATTTTGTGTGATTTCGTTGAGAAATGCAAAAGTTATGGCCTTCTGAGTGCGGGCGTAGCTATTTTGGACTGCAGCGGGCGTTTTACGTCATTTGTGCGGAATGAGCATTACTGGTGATTTGAGCCGAATATGTTTCTTTATTTAAATATATCTACCCTCATTAAAATTAAGAAATCCAGTTTTGTGGCGTAGAGGACGTCGTGCTCGTTCCAGAAAGTCCAATTTTGTGAAAATCGGAGCTCGGAGTCAAAAGTTATGGCCGTTTGAAGTTTCACGGGCCAAATGTTGACTTTTCTTCTTCTGCCTTCGGCCGCTTCGGCTTTTCGCGTCCCACGCGTCCCTTTGTCCCATTTGTCCCAGTGCTGAAGTTTCCTATTTCAGCTGAACCGGCCGGTTCGCGTACTCGCGGCCCAGATGTCCCATTTGCTTTCGGACCGTCTGGGACAAATTTTCCCGATTCCCGGTTTGGCTCGGCGGTTCACCTATTTTGTCCCGCGTCCCGGACTTGAAAGTTCTCATTTCGGCCGATCCGGCCGGTTCACGTACTTCAGCGTACCTTCAGCCCAACTATTCTGGGCTGCCTTGACTCATTTCGGCCGATCCGGCCGGTTCGCGTACTTTTTGCCCAGATGTCCCAGACTGCCTGTTTCAACAGTTAGTCAATTTTTTCAACTTTTCGGCCAGTTCGATTTCCGCGTCCCGCGCGTCCCTTTGTCCCGGATGTCCCAAATGCTGCGCAGACCGCCTGGCGGCCTTTCGGCCGGTTCGCGTACTTTTGTCCCTCATGTCCCGACTATTGCAAGGACTAGGACTTAGCCATTTTTCATGATTTTTTCTGGCCCGAGCTTGTTTTTGCAATTTTTTCACATTTCCTCAGAACTTGCTCTCTTCTTCTTGGATAGGGGGGTTAGAAAAAAATGAGGGGACCCTAGAAACATGACTTTTTTTTCCTGGACTCAATATAATTTCTTGGGACTAAAGAATTTGATGCATGTTATCAAAATTACCTTGAGGGTGAATTTTGGATAACAATTTTGGCGACTCAGCGGGGTCATCTGCCTGCTAGATGAAGAACGGCCAGCTACTTGTAGCAATCCATTGGGCATGGAGTCTATTTGATAACCTCTCAGCTGATCTGAAATTTGAAAACTTGTGTCCTTGAGCCATTGAAACATTCGTTGAGCTGGTTTTCCTGTGGCTGCAATTCTTTTCCGGAGCTTGATGAACTGCAAACATGCACATACTAGAAGCAATAGGACATGTGCACAAGCACTTAGGAAATAAAAACTACTCTAACAGCAATACTGATGTGCATAAGCACTTAGAGGAATGGAAATTCTAAATTAATATTTACAGGGTGAAACTTTCTTTAGTAGTAGCAGCGTTTGAGATAGATCCCATTGACCGGAATCTGCAATTCTTCACCATCCAACTTAGCCAGTCGGAAAGCATTGCTACCTTTGCATTCAATGATCATGTATGGGCCACTCCAGATGGCATCAAACTTGGAGTGCTTTCCTGGTTTTGCACGATCAGCATCCCACTTCAGTACCAAATCTCCAGTTTGCAATATCCTGGCCTTAGCTTTCTTGTCAAAACTCTTTTTGACCAATGCTTTATCTTTTCTATGGTCTGCATTGCGTGCTCTCTTGTCTCTTCTAATTCCATCAGCTCTGCATACCTGATTTCCATAGGTTCAAACTCATTAGTTCCAGCTTTGTTTCATGAGTTCCAATGCTGGCAACTCAAGTGATATAGGTAGAACTGCTTCTTTCCCGTATACAAGCTTGTATGGAGAGCTTCCTGTAGATCTCTTGGGTGTGATCCTATCAGCCCATAGGGCTGATTTGAGCTTTGAGTGCCAAGTCCTCTGATTCTCATCAAGAGTCCTCTGATGATTCTTAGTAGATTCTTGTTTGTAGACTCGGCTTGGCCATTACCTTGAGGGTAATAGTTCGATGAAGTGCTGAGATACACACAATTCTTGACAGCCCATTCAGTGATCTTTGTGCCAAGGAATGCCAATGCATTGTCTGATATGATAGTGGCAGGGGCACCAAACCTCGTGACTATCCCTTCATAGAAATCTAAGATATTAGATTCATTTGCCTCCTTGAGTGCCACTGCTTGGTCCACTTGGTGAAATAGTCTGTTGCTGTTAGTATCCACTTGTGACCTTGACTTGAATTGGGATTGATAACCCCAATGAAGTCCAATCCCCATTGCATGAATGGCTGATTTACTGAAATTGGATGAAGGGGCAGCGCTGCTAACCTTTCTTTCCCCATGAAGAATGCACATTTCCTGCATTTCTTGACCCATGAATAGCAATCATTGAACACAGTAGGCCAATAGTAACCAGCTTTCATGATTTTGAGAGCTGTCACTCGTGGAGCAAAGTGGCCTCCTGCTTCCCCATCATGGAACTCGTGTAGGATCTTCTCAACTTGACCTGTTCCAATGCATCTTAATAGAACTCCATTGATGTCCTTTTTAAACAAAACTCCATCAACAAGCACATATGGAATGGCTTGTAATCTGAAGTATCTCCTCTTTGCTTTGCTCACTTCTAGAGGGCACAAGCCTGTTTGGAGGTAATGCACCAAGTCTTGAGTCCAACATGGGATGGGTGCATCATCAGCTGGTTGTTCTTGATCATTCTGTAGTAGCAGACAACATCCTCTTCACTTTTTGACTCGTCTGGTTGTTTGGAAGCGAGCTGCTCACACAAGCCTTTGCCACGAACTAGCTTGGTCACTTTGATTTCAATATCATATTCCATCACCCGAGTGATCCAACCTGCTCTCTTCTCATTTAAATCCTTGTTTAGGAGGAAGTCCTTGACACCAGCATGAGACACCAGCAGTTGAATCTTATTGTTTGAGACCAAATGTCTGAACTTCTTCAAGCTCCTGATGACAGCAAGGACATGCTTTTCGATGAAAGAATACTTTATTTCGTAATCTTCCAAGGTTTGGCTGAAGAATGCTATGGGCTGTTCTGAACCTTCTCTATTCAGCTGTGTCAAGATAGCTGAGATTGTATCTGATCCTCCAAATGCATACAACATGAAGTCCTTTGAAAATTCTGGGTTGATAAGAGTTGGAGCTTGTGATATTGCATGCTTGATGTTTTCAAAACTCTCTTTGCCTTCTGCTGTCCATTTGAATGCCAGACTCTTCTTCAACATCATTGTTAGAGGCTTCACAAGAGTGGCAAAATTAGGCACAAATCTGCGGACAAAGTTTATCCTTCCTAAGAAGCTTTGGAGAGATTTCTTGTGGTGTGGCAATGGAAGCGTTCGGATGGCTTCACCCTTTCGGGATCAATTGTTAGCCCTTCCCTAGAGACAATGTGGCCCAACAGTTTGCCTTCGTGTGCCAGAATACACACTTCTTTGGATTGATGACACTCAGAACCTTACACCTCGAAATACTTGTGCGAGGTGAAAGAGATGATCTGCTGCATTCTTTGAGAAGACAGGTGATATCATCTAGGTATACCAGACACTATATTGTTGATTAAGCCTTTGAATGCCATATCCATAGCTCGCTGAAATGTTGCTCCGGCATTTGGCAGTCAAATGGCATCTTCCTGTAAGCATATGTGCCCCATTTTGTGGTGAAGGCCATCTTGAATTGATCATCCTCTTTTACCATTATCTGATTATAGCACGAATATCCATCTAGCAATGAAAACCTTTACGAACCAGCTGACAACTGCAATATTTGTTCCATTGATGGAAGCGGATAATGATCTTTGAGTGATGCTCTATTTAGATCGCGAAAGTCCACACACAATCTTATTTCTCCATTTCTCTTTCTTACTGGCACCAAGTTTGCAACCCAACTTGAGTGTTTGATGGGAAAGATGATTTGCTAGCCTCATAGAGCTTGCTTAACTCTTTTCTCATGAGAGGTTCGATATGAGGATTTACTGGCCTTTGCTTTTGCCTGACAGGCTTGGATTCTGGATCCAACTCAATAGTATGTTGTGCCAACTTTGGGTTGAAACCTCTTAAATCTTTGTAAGTCCAAGCAAAGACATCAGGAATTCTTGACAAAGCTGAACAAAATCAGATTTCTCTTGTGGAGTACTTACTTTGCCAATTTGCAATGTCTTGCCTTCATCTACTAAGATAGGTTCTGAATCTTCACCCTTTACTTGAATGTTCGCTTTCTCCTTCCGGAACTGATCATTCGGGTTGAAGATTGACTCCAAGGTTATGAGGCCTTTTGGCAATTTGTTAGTCTAAGCTGCACCACTTGGTCACCATCTTTGCTGCTCCAGCTTGTCTTGATTTCTCATGGAGAACTCAGCTTCTTCTTGCAGGAAATTAACAATCTGCTGATCATTCTCGAAGACTTGCCAACTTGTGTTGTTATCTGGAACAGCTGGTCTCACACCACTTTGATATGAGGCTGAGTTTTCTCACTTTTGATACTTTCTACAACATCAAACGCAGCCCCAATTGCTGCCAGTCTGTCAGCGGCTTCATTCTTTTTTCTTGGGATGGAAATGATGCTAAAAGCTTCAAAATCTTCAATAAGATCCCATACCCGATTTTTGTAGTTCTTCAACAGATCATTTTTGGCAGCATTTTTTCCTTTGACTTGGTTTCACGATCAGCTCACTATCACCAAATACTTGTAAATTCTGATGCCTTTCTTCCTTGCCCAGTGCAATCCATGAATTAAGGCTTCATACTCAGCTGTGTTGTTTGAACAGGAAAACTGGAAACGGAAGGCTGAGTAATACCTTATACCTTGCGGTGAAATGAGCATAGCTCCTCCTCCTGCACCTTGTCTACTCCTTGACCCATCAAAGAACAATTGCCATACTTCATTCTTGTCTTTATGATCTGGCTTGGTGATGCTGGGGAGAGGTTGATTCTCTTCATGTAAACAATAGACTCCCAGCTCAGATTCTTCTATTTCTTGATAAGGATCAAAAGCATGCACCTTGCTTGCCCATTCATCAAGAGTCAAATCTGGGATGCTTCCAACCTTGGTGTCAGCTTCATCAGTGCTTGGATAATCTTCTTGATCAAATGCTGAACAGTTGGTATTGATTTGGCTTGGAGTGTAAGGCTCAATGTGAAAGTTCGCAATAGGTTCAGACCTGATTGTGGCTTTGGTTCCATATCTTGTTCTGAACAACATGTGTGACCAATCCGCCGAAAGATAGCCTCCAATTTTAGCAGTGAAGTCTCTTGACAAGCATAATGCAAAGAGTGGTGGCAGGTCTATGACTGACACATCTTGTAACACTATTACGTTGGGACATGCGTGCAGTGTGAGGCTCAAACCTTTGATTACTCCAACCGTTGTCACTGCTGTCCCATCTAATTGCACTACACCCTTGGAGATGACTTCATATTGGAGTCCTAGCTGATCAGCTATTTGCTTGGGCATTACTGAACTGCTTGCTCCCGAATCGATCATGCAATTATGCACCAACTTATCTCCTATGATCAATGAAACATAAAATGGAGGGGGCTTCAACATTTTACCTTGCTGTCCTCCATGATTTCCTTCAGGCTGGGCAGCATTTGTGAGTACCTTCTCTTGCATTTGGACCTGTTGATTTGAAGTTGACCAGTCCTTCATGGCAGCTTGTAGCAAATCTCTTTGTCCTGGGATAGATAGTGATTCCCACATTGATATGTTTACATTTGTCTTCTTCATCTGATCAATGATGTTGAATGGAGATGAAGTATCCCTCTGCTTTGTCCTTGGCCTGCACATTCATTCCTTGCACATGGCGCGGCCAATGTGGCATCTGAGTTGGTTTAGGAGCTGGTTTGGATGCTCCTTGCATGTTTGGAACTACAGTTTGTTTGCCAGTGGCTTGTGGAGTGGTAGAAGGTTGTGGATTACTCGAGCCATGGCTGTTCTTCACCCAAATTTCTCCTCTTTGACCTTGTGTTGGCTGCAACACTTTGAGAGGGTATTTGATTCATACCACAGAAATCTTCAGCCTGCCAATTGACAAGAGTAGTTTCGTTCGGAGATGTTCCTTGCTGAGGTGCCCCTTGCTGCTGGTCTTCTTCGTGGCTGGACTCTTGCGACCCACCAATGGTTTGCACCATTAGAGCCTGATTTAATGCACCGTTAAAGCACATTGATTGGTTATGTGGCTGACTGCACGGGAAACACCAATCATATTCTTGGGCCATGTTATTTTGGACTGGCACCAAAGCTCTGGATGCAGATGCAACATTGGGGTTATAGGGCTGAAATGGTCTATTAGCGGGAGGCCTTGCTTGATTCTGATTTGCAGCTGGATTGGGTGGTCTTTGAGGTTGATATGGTTGCCTGTTAGGCTGAGCTTGAGGCTGATACGGTCTAGCA
Source organism: Taxus wallichiana var. yunnanensis (assembly GCA_018340775.1). Classification (NCBI taxonomy): domain Eukaryota; kingdom Viridiplantae; phylum Streptophyta; class Pinopsida; order Cupressales; family Taxaceae; genus Taxus; species Taxus wallichiana. The sequence goes on along the minus strand of CM031243.1, from coordinate 841,662,911 downwards.
CTTTGAGCTTGCTGTCTTTTGATAGTAACCAGCTCATTTCCCAAATTTTGCAATTGTTTCATGACCTCTTGGAGTTCATTTGAAGCACTAGAGGATGAGGTAGAAGTCTCATTTGAACTTTGATTTCTAGGAGTGGGAATAGGAGCCAAAGTGGGTGCTTGACTAGTGCTTGGATTCTCTAAACTTGGATATAATGGCATTGGAGGCCTAGGAGCCAGTTTACCAGCTTGAATAAGACAGTTTTCAGCTCTAATGGCAATGTTATAAGCAGCGAGTAAGGTTGTGCCTCCCATAGATTGAATTAACATAGAAATATCGAAATTCAAAGCTTTAAGGTAATATAGAAAAGCACCTTCTGCTTTGTTGGCTTTGTTGCCACTTTGGAATCCTATCCCAAGACCTTTGAAATCTGAAGTTGAAGTCGAGTCAGTTTGCTCGTTGGGGCTCTCTTGATAGTTGTCGATTGTTCTAGAAGAGACAAGTTGTCTCCCTTCTCTCCAAACTGCTCATGGAGAACTATGCATAAGCTGATTCCAATTTGTGATAGAACCCGACTTCAAGGCTCTGAACCATTGCAATGCCTTCCCTTTGAGCGATGATGCCAGCGGTTTGTGACCACATCCATTTCATTTATCTCATGGATTACCTGAGGCGTTAGCAATGTCTTTGACATGATCACCGGGAGTGGTATGATTTTCTCCGGTGAAAAATGGAATGTTCTTGAATCTTTGCAATTGGGCTGGATTACGTGCATTGAGGGCAAGTGGGCTGCTGCCAGTGAAATTGACAAAGGGATTTAGTGGTTGCGCCATTCTGATTGGCCTGAGAACCCTTGTTGATGCGAGAAAAGGTCTACCAGGTGGAGGTGTAGACAAAGTTCTATTAGGTGGAGACGCAGATCTTTGAGCTCTTCTTCCCCTTCTTTCTCTTCCTGGAGATAGATGCAGATAAACAAACAATCCTTCCTCCCTAGTTCTTGACCTGGTCTGTATTCTTCTCATAAATTTGCCAGGCTTGGACTACAGAAACCAGATGGATTATGCCTCTTTGGAGTCGCCAGATGTGTGATTTTAAAGCTCCTTCAAAGCTGGAACTTACAACAAGTGCACATCAATCTTGTTGCAATGAAAGTGAAGACCTCTAAGGTCCCACCGGGTCGTGCGAAGCTGTTATCACCGAATCACAGCACCTGGCATGTTGATCATTTCTATGATATACTTGAACTCACGGTGTGATTGGATAACATGGGTACTATCTCCAGTTGTGGGACTTGCTTTACTTGAGATAGACCTCCGAGAGAAAGCTGGTTCTTGCTCCTAAACTACACCTTACACAATCTACTCTAATGCGGGATAAGCTAACTGTTCTAATCTAAATTTCCAAGGGACCGGGAGAGAGAATGCATAAAATGAAAGCCTACACTAAAGCGGTGATACACCGAGAAAGGAGGGTGTGAGAGTAGTCTCCAAATGTGTGAAATACGAGAGGCAAAGTGCACACTAGAAGAGGTGATGACAGATTCACCATAATCTAGCAAAATGCATTCACAACAATATTCCAAGCATACACAATGATAATGAATCCTGCAAGAACATAATAAATAGACACAATATTCTTATAGAAAGATTAAAGGGGCAAGAAGAATGCAAGAAAACACACAGCGGGGAAGATACATCCACAAACTTGTATTTTATTGCTTCATGATATGCACTGCAGTTCAATCTATTACAAGATAAGGGCACGGATCACCATGCAAGGAGTCCACTACAGGGCTGCACACACTTTGGCTTCACAAAGCAATTTTGGCGAGCTTTGCTACCCAAAAACTCTCTCCTTTACAATGAGCCCAACACTCCAATTTATAGAAAAATGAGAAGGAAAAGAGAAGGGAAAATGGAAATCCCGAAATCTGTCCTTCAACCACCTGTAAGAGGCATTAAATTGAGTGAAATGGTTATATATTACTTGCAAAAGGCTCCCCATACTGTCCCATGTGCTGCAGCAGAGAAAGAATGATGACCATGCCTCTTAATTGCACTCCCAACTACCAAATAAAACAATGTTCATGAACCCGGCCACGTTTTCTTAAAAATATCAATCAATTTCTAATCAAATCTAGAATTTCTTGATTTTGTGCATCGGGCTCGGAACCACGATTCCAACGGTACCAATTTTGTGTGATTTCGTTGAGAAATGCAAAAGTTATGGCCTTCTGAGTGCGGGCAGCTATTTTGGGTCTAGCAGGCGTTTTCTGTCATTTGACGGGAATGAGCATTGACTGACTGGAGCCGAATATGTTTCTTTTATTTAAATATATCTACCCTCATTAAAATTAAGAAATCCAGTTTTTGTGGCGTAGAGGACGTCGTGCTCGTTCCAGAAAGTCCAATTTTGTGAAAATCGGAGCTCGGAGTCAAAAGTTATGGCCGTTTGAAGTTTCACGGGTCAAATGTTGACTTTTCTTCTCTGCCTTCGGCCGCTTTGGCTTTTCGCGTCCCACGCGTCCCTTTGTCCCATTGGCACAGTGCTGAATTTTCCTGTTTTGACCGAACCGGCTGGTTCATGTTCGTGTGGCCCGATGTCCATTTGCTTTCGGACCGCCTGGGACAAATTTTCCCGATTTGCCCGGTTCGGCCGGTTCGCGTACTTTTGTCCCGCGTCCCGGACTGAAAATTCTCATTTCGGCTGATCCGGCTGGTTCACGTACTTCACCTACCTTCAGCCCAACTGTTCCGGGCTGTCTTGACTCATTTCGGCCGATCCGACCGGTTCGCGTACTAATTGCCCAGATGTCCCAGACTGCCTGTTTCAACAGTTAGTCAATTTTCAACTTTTCGGCCAGTTCGGATTTCCGCGTCCCGCGCGTCCCTTTGTCCCAAATGTCCCAAATGCTGCGCAGACCGCCTGCGGCCTTTCGGCCGGTTCGCGTCCACTTTTGTCCCTCATGTCCCGACTATTGCAAGGACTAGGACTTAGCCATTTTTCATGATTTTTTCTGGCCCGAGCTTGTTTTTGCAATTTTTTCACATTTCCTCAGAACTTGCTCTCTTCTTCTTGGACAGGGGAGTTAGAAAAATGACTTCTTTTTTCCCGGACTCAATATAATTGCTTGGGACTAAAGTATTTGATGCATGTTATCAAAATTACCTTGGGGGTGAATTTTGGATAACAGGGGACCTTTCATTCCTCTGTAGAAACATGATCTTTTTAGCCACATTTTGGTCTCTTGTCATATAATTGCTTGGGACTCGACAGGAGACATGTGGAGGCTTCCGCCAGCTCGCTTTGTACTTAAAATTTTCAAAGCAATTTTGAAAGACTTGGGACATGTGAAGCGACTTTTCCTATTTTGGAACTGCCCCTAAGTTTTATTTTGAAGAAGTGCCAAGAGGACACTTGGAGGCTTCTGCTCACTCTACCCTTTGCTTGGACTTTTCAACGGCCAAAGAAAATTGTCTCGGACCTTAAACACATGACACCTTCCATTGAACCTTCAAATTTTTTAACAAACTCTGCCAAACTGAGACACGTGTTGAGCCCACGCTTGTTTGGGGTCTCTACTTTTGGGGACTATCTCAAAATGTGCCATTGAGACACGTGGAGGCTTCAGCTGGCTCATTTTTACACTAAGACTTTTCAAAGGCCAAAAGATGTTTTTCTTGGGCCCAGGGCATGTGGAAGGACCGTGCTTGTTTGGAAACTTTCCTTTTACTTTTCCTTTGCATTTGTGCCAAGGAAACATGTGGATGACTATGATATAAAGTAGAAAAGGGGCGAGAATCTATGCTAGCTATGTATTGCATCTATTTTCCATCATTTTTTCTCCAAGACTCTGGAGATGTGAATACGCACTCTTTTTCATCGTTCTCACGATGAAATTCCTTGTTGGATCTATCTATAAAGTCCCATTTGATGGATTCGAACATAATTTGTGACGCCAAGGATTGTTAAGGTTGATATTTTGAAGTTAGAATTGCTTTGCAACTTAAAAACAAGAATTACTAGAGCTGATGGATGTAGGATAGAGTTACGAGAGGAAAGAAAGGGAAAAGGATGAAATGATGAAAGTTACAGGCGTAAAAGATGAAAAAGGTGTTGCCTCGAGAGAAAAAAGGATTACCTATCTGGATCCAGCTGTGTAGAGCCTCCAGAAAATGATTAAAAAGGGATTTCTCGCATTAAAAAATTAGAATGATTAGAAGGACTCTTAGAAAGTTGTGGCATGGCATCCTATTCATTAGTTGAGGGCCCAAGAAATGTGATCAGTTCACAATTGGTCCACCTGGCAGCTTTCGGATGTGAATTTGTTAAATGTCACTTTCTGAGGAAAATTGGTAACAAGAAAAGGTCCCTTGAATATTCTTCTCTTTTGGGGAAAATTTGAGTGAGTGAAATGTATAAATGCAATGAGAATACTCTTGTAAATGGTCGGGGTTGAATTCTTAAGAGAAAATTTGAGAAATCCATCTTCTTGAGAGACCAAGCCGAGATAACATGTTATTTTCTTTTGTGTTAGATTTTCTATCATGTCAAGTTGGTTGTAGATGTATAGCCATTGACGAGAACTGATATTGCTTTGGAAGCTTTCCCCTGCTGATGAATCTAAGCAATTTTGAAATTAATTTGTGTTCAATCTCTAGAAATTTGTCTCTACGCTTGCTTTCGAATGTCTATAAATAGTTTCTTTCATTCCTATTGCAATCTTACATTGAAATATTTGTGAAATCACACAGGATCTCATCCCTTTGAAATTTAGTGGCATTTACAATTTCATCTCAAGAAGAGCCTTCATCCTATGATGAGATAAACAAATTTAAAACCACTCCACTATCATTTGTTGATAAATATTGTCTATAAGTCTTTAGGTGTACCTTAGGCATGATTGATAAGAGATTTCAGTGTTTAATTGAGTCATCAATTTGAGCCTTCATGTTAGAGTCTCAAAGATTCTCGTGAAAACATGTTGATCGGGACTCCATTGAAGCACACTTTCGGTTGAATGAACGTCTTAACTATTACTCAAGATTTACATGTTGTTGAGTTGTTTATTGTTGTGAAGTCCCTCAAAGATTTGGTATAATGAACCTTATCCTGCTTCATTTCCCACCAAAATCATTCAAAAACCACGAATCCATTCCGAACTACACTTGTTTTCCCCGTATATCAAAAAAGGAATAAAATCTACGTACTAAAATATGAAGAATAATCAGGATTTCTTAATGTCTTTAGTAACCTTAGCCTTGTGTTGAAAGTATCTCCTTCTTTTAGAATTTACAACTCTTAAGAGTTAAATGTTTTAGTATTGACCATATTTTCCCAAGGTTTTCTTCATTAAATTTGTACAAAAGAATGACATCTCCATCTCCTTCATCAAACAGAGGTTACACTACGGGTCCTTTCACCCTGGTTGAAGAGGCACAACCTAAAGTAGTGAAGACAAGTCAAATCCTCTTGAAGGTTTTATCCATATCTCCACAAATCTAAGTGACAAAGGTTCAGTTAGATCTCATCCCCGACTACAAAACGACAAATACAATGATCTATCTCGTCTCTAAGCTCCATGTCCAATATGTGTCATTTCTCAACTTGAAAAGGAGAACAAATTTGGATACCAACAAGCCCTAAGGACAAATATCCTTGAAGATGGGTTCTCTCCTCTTCTTTTGCATTGTAATGTCCCACATTAATTACTTCATTTATATTTCTCCTTCCATGTCTATATAATACCTAGATATCCAAGTACAGCTTTTCAAGGTTTATTTCTAACTACTTTGTAAGTATACGCCTAACTACATCCAATGCCCTATCCTTCTTTTATTCCTTTTTTTTCTCCGCCACTTTTATTCTATTATATATCATAATATCGAGGTCCGTGTCTCTTTGCATGCCCCTAGTGATTTCTATTCTCCTTCTTCTTTTTCTTCTTGAACCTTTATGGAGTTTTTGTTCCTCTTTCCCCATCACTCTACCTATTTTACTCATAGTTGTTGTTGGATTCTTCTTTGCCAACAATGAACTAGTGTTTTATAATCTATTGCACTATATATCTTCTCTTTAAAGTGTTTCTAATATTTTATTATCTTTTTTATTATCCTATTTAGTGTGCATGGGTCTGCTTTATAGTTTTATCTTTTTCCCTTTGTCTCACGTCTTCTATGATTACATTGTTTTGTCACCTATCCTTCTACTCGATGTCGTGAGAAATTGGCAACACGGTCTTTTCCACCACCATCATGTTTACCAATAGGTGTATTTTATGAACAAATATACCTCATAAGGTAATCATATAAAATATAAGGATAGATGGAACATGATATACTAAAATTATATTTATTTTTGGAACCCATTCCAACCCTAAAATCAATGAATAATAAATGATGTAACCTTCTAGTCAATGTTCTTATACTTTTTATAAAAATTGACATGATTGCCATCCTTCTCATCCCTTCCTCTTCCATTTTCGAGCTAGAGGAAAACTTCATTCTTTCCTTCTATAATTTAGGATCTTTACATATCTTTAATTTTATCTTATCTAAACTTTGCATATACATTGTGTAACGACCCAAAAATTCACACACGAACAACACAGTAAAAGACAGGATAATTTTTTTACTTGCTTCCACACATAACACGACACAACATGTCATCACAAAGTTACAACCAACTCTGGGAACCACTTGTTACGGGGATGACCACAAGGTCAGCATGGAAACATTCACACCCAAAAGGATAATACATTTTTTTCTTTTGACAAGACAACATAGAAGTCCAATCACAGAACACACTTACAGTTAGGGCCAACCACAATGAGATATTCTTGAGGGTTATTTATTTTAAAAGGACATCTTGCAATTCTTAGCTTACATTTTCAAGGAGGCTCAAGATATGATTCGTATAATTCAACTTGCCAAGCCAAGTTTATTCCTTTGACACTGAGTAATTATCTTTAAATATTCTCTATTATGACATTTATTTTCTTAATTCGTTTATCAAGAAAAAGGAGTATTTAAATTCCACAAGGCCATCTACTCACCACTAACGCTACTAAGATTCGTTCTTTCCCACAAGACAACATAGTTTTAAGTTCAACACACTTAAGAGATCAGATACAAGGTGCCTTGGAAAAGGGTTAGAGGGAGAAGGTTGAGATGAAACATCTTTAGGACCTCATTAGTTATTGTCAGTATTTAATTGAAGCTAGGGCTCTTAACCAGAATTATCAACAACTTTACTTAGGCTTCGCTAAAATTATTAACAAGGAGTAAAAATTTACTTTCCAAATGGTGGTGAGAAAGATGGTGAGGTCTCCAATTTGTTTTCTCTAGCTTATTAAATCTTATCATCTTCAAACAACTAACAGTTCATTACACCTTAGGGTCATTTTACAAATTTCACCATAAAAGGAATAATGTTCACTAGAGGAGCTAGGGTTATCATGTTATAAAGTTTACCTGCAATGATAGTCTTGCCCTTGATTACTTAAATAATTTCTTGCTCTCAAGTTGGTGACCCCTACGTTACTTTATTTGAATACAAATTTTAATTTAACTTCCAGAAGTATTAAACAATCCTATGTTAGTTTACTTATGACACTTTATTACTAAGTCATAGCAAGGTTTAACTCAAAATTTATTCTCAAGGAAAAGTTGTAGCAACACTCATTTACAAGAACAAAACAAGATTACATCAATTCTTAAAATACTGATACTCCAACAAAGTCACTCAACAACAATAACCAAATTTTCTTATAATTTCAAAGATGGTCAAACAATACAAGGTTTCCAAAGTTCAGATGACAAAGTCCACAATACATTATACTAAGACATTAATCCTCTTCTAAACTTTCCACTGGACGTTAACAATAGTTGAACAACATAAAAAAGGTTTCGAGCAAAGGAACTTCTCAACTGAGGTTGATGACAAAAGTCTACAAGTCTATCCCTCATCTACACGCAAAATCCATCTGCAACAAATTTTCTACAAGAGTCAGTTCACGAGAACTGAGCAAGATAAGGCTACACAAACCCACCATAACTGTTATCTATCAATACCATGAAAAGAAGCACTTTATTACAAGAATTTGGGTCAAACCTCTAAACACTATCAACACTTCAAGTTATAATAAGTTTCCACCATGCCAAACAAGGAAGAAGACCATGTACTTCCGTTAGGAGTAAAGACAACGAAAATATAACAACCGAAAGAGAAAGGCCCTTGGCCCTATAAGGAGAAATAACCAATCTAACAAAGCAGGATTCCCACCAAGTAAATAATTAAATAACAATCACAAGAGTGCGATTTGATATAAAGTACCAACCATCCAGAATTTTATCACAGGTACCAAATGCATAGGTTATAATATTATATTTCTAGAAGAACAAGAGTTGATCGGCCCAAGAAAAGGGAAACCACGGTTTCAAGAATTAACACAAAAAGCCATGTATAAATGAGTTTCAAACCTGAAATCACATAGAGTATCCACACAACATAAGTTTCGAAGCATAAGCAAAGTAAACTAGTTTTGGCCACTAACTCCAAGAGATTTCCCAATCATTCAAGAAGGCCAATGCCTTGTAGGCTAGTAGCAATCACGCGAGAGAAGAAAAAGAGTCCGTCAACCAAGAGTATACGAAAATGTCATCAACAACTTTTATAACCCTAAAAATTTACAACACTCCACATCAATTATTAGAGTTCAGTTAATTTAAAATAAATTTCCTATTTCCCAAAACAACAATATTTTTAAGGCAACCCTTGGTAACATAAACAACCGTTCAAACAAAGGTACAACATAAACTACTAAGTTCCATTATCAAAACAACTCCTTCTGCTATAGCTCCATCATACTATTGATTGCAAGAAAGTTTTTCCCAAGGTTGACAACATTCAAGGCAATTTTCATCACAAAACATTAAGGTACATATGTGCATATAAGTTGTCCAATCCTAATTAACAACACAGTCATAATAAATGGGAGGAAACACAAGTTAGAAGACTAGATTATTTCACCAACAATCTTCCGAGAGGGAAGAAGACCAAAATAATTCCAGAAATAGCGGGGGTACTAGAGTTGCACAATTAAGACCTCGAACATAGCTAAAAAAAAAAAAACTAGTTACGATTCAAGATGAAGGGGCAGTCAAAGTACCTCCTAAGAATGGCTATAAAACCTAGGAACCAGGCTGAAGCTACGTAGGAGTCTAAACACTCGAGGTTGAAACACGATGCACGCAAACTAAAACATTCTAAAAGTTTTAACACCGAATCTCTAACCTGAAATAGTCCAAGCGTTGATTACACTAATCCTACAACCTTTCCTTTTCGATGCCAAAAGGGTTGTTAGGTGGCTTGAGAGATCATTAACAATTTATGTCAAAAGACAAAGAAGGACAACCTTGGTTGATAGGAAGGAACTTCATAGTTATTGCACGCTTACAATAATGACTGCTAAAAACTAGCTGGAACAAATAATAACTGGAACTCTATCGTAGAGAAGAGTACATATATATATATAAAGGAAGATCGATCACTCGAGCCAAAAAAAAAACATACACCCAAGGAAGAGAACACTTGCATGCTTTCCACTAACATACAGGCAATGATAATAGCTAAACAAGAAGAAAGCAAGTAGAAAGGAGAGACCGACTGAAAAGAAGACAACCAATTCAAAGAAATGGTGGTTCGATTTCACGATGAAATAAATATAGCAACAGTAGAAAAGTGTAGGAATATCTTGCCTATTTCTCCAGCTTCAACAGGTCGTACAGACTCCGCACGGGCCAGCATAAAAACTACATCAAGCTTCAACATAAGCTCCAAAAGGATTTAACCTTCATGATTTAGTGATTGAAATATTATAAATGATTTACACCTACATTATCCTAGACAGAGCAAGCATTATAGAAAACTATATCTTTAATATCTGCTCATAAGAACATGCAGACCTGATTCAAATGTGGCACAAGAAATTGTAGCATTAATGTAGAAGATATCGATGCATTATCAGTTCATTCATATGCACAAAGATTAAGCTATGAATGCAGGAATGAAATACCAATAGCATGAGACAAGGATGTGAGTACTGCTGCTGGCGATGTCAATGGGCCAAATGTGATAACTGGATAGACTGATGGGGCAGAAAATTTAACAGTTGAGTCCTTTCGCAAAACCACCTCACACCACCTCGTAGTGTCAACTAGAATCCCATAAGCTTCCCCATTTGGAAAACAGCCAACACCCATGGGTGGGACTGATATAGAGATGTCGTACTATCACCATAACCCCAAGCATCAGTGTTCCACGTAAAGACACGCTTGCCTGTTCGCTCGAGGGAACCACTAGCCTCTCCAGTGCCATATAAAGAAGAGCCATGAGGGAGCTCAATGGTGACAACTTGTTGGCCATGCACGCACTCACAAGATGGGATATAATCTGGCACCTTGTTTATAGAAACTTCAAGAGTATCTCTAAATTTAGGATCCAAAAAAAAGATATGCTTTGAAACGCATTTTTCTTTGAATCTCCATCACAATCAAAGCGATAAATACCTTCTTCAAGTATAGGCATGAAAACCATTTGTCTTGAGCACTCCAAGTTACTAGCTCCCTGTGGATCATCCTGGCCAATCATTCTTGATGTACACTGCCGATCCTTCAAGTACGGTAAATTAATGTGCTGGACTTTTTCCTTCGAATACTGATCTCTACCTCCTAAAGTTGTACTGTCGGCTTGAAATTCTATGGGATTTGAAGCAAAACTTCTGACGATTCTGCCATGCCGAAAAGAAGGATTTCACCTCTTTGAGACTCTCTTCCATGAGTTACATCGTAAAACAAGTAAGGTCTCAATAGAGAATCTTTGCAATAAAATTCGTCAGGTCTCCTGGTAACACTTTCACTGTCACATAGTCGATTTTGATAAAATATCTTGAAGGAGAATCTCGAATTTGAGGATGCATTCGATACTGAATAGATAACAACATAGTTGGACATCCTGCTTGGTGGAGGTGCTCACAAAGGCTTCGACTAAACTACAACATGCCTGCCGCCTGGCTAAGCCCTGTTGCAGGCTATTGCTGAGGCTCTCCGACCAGAACACACCTCGCAGCACCCAATGAAAGCGGAGGTAACACGCCTACCTCACTAGCTTGTAGCTTCATCTAACACCACGCGCGCAGGGAAGAACTCAGACCAAAAGTCCCAGATAGAAAGAGTATTGCGGCCAGAAGAAAACAACACACACACGCAGCAAGGAGAAGAAATCAGAGTAGAAAGAATAAATCCAACCCAACCAGGTATGCGGCGAGCAGGTAAGAAGGAGTACAAAAATTCCTGTGCAATCACCAACCATCACGCAGCTAACAACCAGAAAATCTGGGAAAGATTTCGTTTTGAAGAAGAGAATCCAATGCGTGCGCTTTAACAAAAACATTTAAGGAAAAGACATGAGTCCATAACTTCCCACCAACCGCCAGCTAACAACCCAGTTTAATTGCAAAGTTAGGCAAGGGAGCAGGAATGGCGCATAGGCTAGGAGAAGAGTAAGATAAATGTTTTCTTCATTCAGTTGGGAGGAACGCATTAACTGCACAAGACTAGCCACAACGACCTCCTCCTTCCATTTGTCCAAAGTGAAGAAACATGCCCTTAAAACATTATTACGTGTGGAAGCGGATTACTTAAGGAAACTATGGTTTTGCGAAGAGTTATACATGTTGTTGAAGGTGCAAAATTCTACCATAAGTTTAATGTCAAAGCTACTTGATTTTACCCCCTCACTTTTTAATAAGATGTTATCTAGTTTGAAAAGAAATGGGACAAGACAACCCGATAAGATAGGATTGCACACAAACGACCAAGCAAGAATGAGCAAGAATTAATTTCTCCATTACCCTAAATGATAAAACAACATGATCGCCAATCGAAAATTACTTTTGTAATACTATTATTACCATTATTTTATATATATATATATATATATATAATTTTTAGGGTTAAAATAAGAATAATGATAGTAATTAATCATATTAATAACGATCAACAGGAAAGATCAAGAAAGCAACAACAATATTTCCTTTTAATAGGATAATCGCAAGGAATGTTGCGTGGGCCAACAACAGAAAACATCGACACCAACACAAGCAGGAATGATGAAGAGGGAGAATTGCAATTGTTTTCTACGACAAGGGCGAATCCAATAAAAGATCAACAGGATCCCAACAACGTTAAACGCTTCGCAACATGGTCGTCCAAGAAGAAAAGGAGCAATGACGAACGGGGCATTACACATTGCATATTGTGCAATATGCAATAACATAAATAATATATCAAGCTGGCTTTCAAATCTCAACACCCTTACAACATTTGCACCATATTAGCAAAACGATTCTTCTCAACTTAATCAATGATTTAATGAATTTCGTGCTCAAATTCCTTCTTGTACTCTCTAGTAGGTTAACAAAAAAATTTCTAGACCTACTTCACCTCTTAAGTAATTCAGCGAGGTTACTTGTGTTTTAACTAAATTTCTAATCCACAATTATAAATTTTTAAACATGCAAATTATCTTCCTTCACATTTTATGTACCTCGCCTGAATATTGAAAGTAGCTCTTCTTAGCATATGAGCCATTTTCATCATTGTTGCCCTTTGGGGAACGGGGGAGTTCGCAGTTTAATGGCTGGAAGACATGATGCTGTGATAGAAGTGAAGGTTTTAGAGGAAATATGATTTGAAATGGTATCGTTGTGTATCTTTTTCTCTCCTTAATTTCCAACAAATCGTTGTTGTACATTAGTTTTCAGAATTAGTTAATATGAAATAATCAATCAGGAATCTATAGTTTGTCAACAACCCTCACAGATCTTACATAAGAAATGAGAAGGGTATTTAAAGGAAAAGGACACACTATGTAAATCATTCTAAGTTTTCAAACAAGACAATGAAAAGCAAATATAGCTAAGACTTGGAAAAGACAGTTTTGAGTGTGTAGCGTGAATATTTGTTTGGATGAGTTGTAATTGGGATTATAAACCTTTATAACTTGATGCATGCTGCAATTTTTATTCACCATTTCCTTTTATTCATTTAATAAAATAATAAATATTAAACATAAAAACAATTGACTACCGAGTTCCCTGCCGCCATATAACTGTGATCGATATTTATAAAGATAAACGGCATGGAGAGAGTTGAGGTTGGCAATGGTCATTCTCAACATAGTGAAGATGTCAATCGCCATGCTCAACATAGTGAAGTTGCCAAACGTAAGGTGTCCTGTCCTTTATTTCTTGTCATCTCCTTGACGTTTAACAGGGTTCGACCACTCCAACCCTGAGTAGAATACAAAGAATAGGCTTCATTTTACAGCCATGCATGGGTTTTATGTTCTTAATCTTCATTCTTCTATATTACAGTGATTAATATTTTCTTGTTTCATTTTAATTGATGGAATTTGTGTCTTCTTTAATCTTTGATATAAAATATTAAATTAATGGTTTGTTCAATATTAATAAAAAATATCCGACGTTTACATCACTAGCATTAAATTCTTCACTGTTATTATTACTAGCAATCGTACATTAAATGTGCGGCGAAAACACAGACGAGGGATGCATTGAGGAAGGTGAACTTGAAGGATATAAACATTGGAAGAGGAAGAGGGGCGATGAAGAAGGAGATTGAGGGAGGATAAGTGAAGGGGTGTGGAAATAGGTAGGGTGTACCTTTTTGAAAAAATGTTTATTACAAGTAGATATATACGAAACACATGTCATCTGTGTCAAGTGTTCAAAGGAGAAAAGTGACATTTTGCACAGGTCATCGAGGTAACGCACTTTGGAAATATTAGACAAAATGGTGTGGTCAAAGAAATCTTCCAAGGGAAACTTGTAGATGTAAGAATCTCAAACTGTACATATGTTCGATATCGAACTCTATGTTTAATGTTCCTCATGTCAACAATTTCATACACATTGGCTACCAGTTGTCGTAATGACGATGTCCCTCAATGGACACCTGCACTAAACCTTGACCTCTCATTTCCCTTATGCATGTCAAGCACAGTTGCCTTGACTTGCATTTGGAAATTCCTATCAACACAAGGTGCATTCAAAGGTGGAAAGAGGAATGTGGGACCCTTTTGTGGGACCTCCTATCATAGATGACAAGGTCTCTAAAATCATTCGTGACACAGATATGGCCAAAAGGCAACGACCTAAGAACCCAACGTTGTGTGATATTTGTGTGTTGTCATAGTTTATTCGTATTGGTTTTTATATGGAGAAATTTTTGTCACCATATAGTCTTGCTACCGATATAAATCCAACAATTGATATCATGCAACACTATTTGTGGATAATTCACAGCAATACATGCATGTTTCTATTATTTCGTGGCAAGTGGAAGGTTGCGAGAATAAAATATTTGTACTTGGGGTCTTTTCACCCCCAACACCAACAAGTACATCTACAAAATGTAAAATGAGCCAACCAAATCTAAAATAATATCGAGATTAAGAATAGGGTCTCTTAATGAATGTTGTTAACTTGTTCATAAGTTATATGATGACAACAACTAGTCTTTACACAATTGAAAGAAACAAATTATTTCTAGAAAGTATGGGGAAAATAGGATTTGTTATTTTTGTCACTTTTTTTTATGGAGTTAAGATTTCCCATTAGAAGGCATTTCATATGTTATATAAGAAGAAGAAATGAATGGAAAGTTGGAAAGAAAAAAGTGGCAATTAAATACATGCATGTCCCACATTTGTTGTACCATGACTCAGATTATTCGCAAATAATATCTACTATATGTGTTCCACTTTATCATCTCAATAATATTTTGATCATTTTTATCATTCTTTGTTGTAAAATGAGCTAGCCTAATCGAAAATAATATTGAGATTAAGAATAGGGGTCTCTCAGTCAACGTTGTTAACTTGTTTGTAAGTTATACGATGCCAACAACCACTCTTTACACAACTAAAAGAAACATTTTTTCTAGAAAGTATGGGGAAAATGGTCTTTGTTTTTTTGTATTATTTTTACATAGTTAAGATTTCCGATTAGAAGGCATTTCATTTGTAATATAAGAAGAATAAATTAATGGAAAGTTTGAAAGAAAAACGTGACAATTAAATACATGCATGTACCATACTTGTTGTTCCACCGATCACATTATTCCCCAAATAATACCAACTATCTATACTCCACTTTGTCGTCTCGATACTATTTTAATCATCTTTAATGATAGAATGATCTCCATCATTGATGGTCTCAAATTTATTCAGTTGACCAAAGAATTAAATACAGTCACTGACCTTCTTCATTAAAAATTAATATGATATGCAGATAATAAGAATTTTTTTGTGGCCTTCCGAGAAGCTACCGAGACCTGGAAATTAACAAGTTTTCGGCCATTTTTGTGATTTTAGCTATAATTTACTTGCAATAAAAATTTCTAGCCATAGAAAATCACAGGATGAAATTTTACGAAACCATATGATTATTTAAATATTTTTTTAATATATGAAATTATACATATATTTTGGAAGAGATCATTAAAGAAATATATAAAACAATAGAATTTAGAGTCACGTACAAGAGGCAGGCCGTTAAAATAAAATGATTTGACATGAAAAGATAATTTGAAATCCCAAGCCTATCAATACCACTTGCCGCTGGTCATTTTGATGTGGCAGTTGTATCAAATCTTTCTGTTTTTCACTGCCTTAATTACAATGTCACCAGCCACATCGCTTTAGTTTTTGGATAATGTGAATCCACTAAATGCTGAAAACCACCGACGAGACAGAAATCTGGTGTATGCGAACAACTAATATTGACACGTACTATCAACATCCCTGCAAAAAAATCAGGGCCATCCTACCTAGTCTTTATTCGAAAGGGTAATCAGAAGTGTAGATTACCAATTGCGGCAGGTGGCAACGCCTTGGGGGTAATCGGAAGTTTAGATTTAAATTGGTTTTCTTTTCTTTTTCGAGGTATGATAAATATGGGAGTGATGTTACAAGACCTGCCAAAGTTGATTCTTCAACACAATATTTTCTGATAAATATTTAAGTGAATACAAAGAATTCTTCTGGTAACACATGAAACATTGGGATTTTTTTAGCATGGTAAATTTATAAACAGAGGGATTGACAATCGTAATAAGACATTATTTGTGCGTGGCTTTGCAACATATATTGGCAATGAAAGCCACAAGAAAAGCTTGTGTGCCCATGTTGCGCCACCATAATTATTGTGTCATTCAACACACTTTTCACACACTTGATACGTTTCTTGCTTCTTAAGAGATGAAACTACCAAGAAATCCAAAAAATTTCCCACGCCATGGGTATGATTTCAATTATTAAAAACCATTTTAGTTAATTATCCTGGCATGAAGATTGGCTTGGATCAGAAGAACAGTTAGCCAGCTAGCAATAGCAAGGAGAAAGATAAAGTTTGTGTGCATACGTACCATATAATATCAATCAATAGAATTGACAAGAAGTGAACCTATGGGCTAAAAATTTCATATACAAAATTTGTCAAACGAACAAGATAATATTTGTTACTACTGATGTTGGGAAATGACTATAATGGGAGAGGGCCATTTGATGAATGCTTTAGAGAGGTCAATTATGAAACATGCATGCAAATGGAGTATTAGCTGGATGTTTCCAACCATGAGGTTGAAGTCCAAATCAACCATAAAATGGATACATGTATCACACACTTATATTTATGTCTATGGAGGGCCATTTATCTAGGTAGGACCACTTAAAGCAAACAAATAAGTTTAGAGCTCGCAAACATAAAAAGGACTACCCAATTGTATTTTCTGACAGTCTCAAAAAAACTTGAAGTAAAATTCAACAAGAGAAATCATGAATGTGAATCACCCACATTGTAGTAGATGATAATGACAAAACCATTACACTCTAAAAATTGTTTTTATTGTTGCATTATGTAATTATGTGTCCAAAATCCTCTTAAAATAGGAAATCGAATTCCACAAGAATCCTACTAAAACTTAGTCTTCTCATGATTTTTAGGGAAAAAAATCAATCTAGAACTCAAGTTAGGAAATATGTGATCCTGTATTTTGAAGGAAAAGAAAAAGTGAAATACCAAATTAGACTACCTAGAAAAATTTATACAAAAGAAAGTTTCAAAATTGGTTTGGGTAAAATTTCCAAGCATACCCAAAAATGCTTGTTTGATCTCAATTGTTATGAAACATAGGCAAACTCCTTAAGCATGATTTCCTCTATGTATTTAGCCTCCTCTTCCTCTGCTTTAAGGACTTCAAGAGGCGGAACATGATAGGCCTGTGAAAAGAATGCATCACAAAAGGACGGAGCATCGTCTCCTAACATTTCCCTCAGCTTGTGAAATGGAAAGAAAGCTAGAGAATTTGCACCTATAAACCTCATAGTTGTTTTGGAAATATGCATGTGCAATGCATGATTAATTCCTCTGTAGCTTTTTAGGAGAAATAAATTTAGATTTAGTTTTCTTTAGTTAACTCCAACTTTGTCCTATTATTAGGAAGTCAATTTAAATAAAAGAAATCTACTTTATTACATGCACAACATGCGTTGTTTTAAAGCAAAGTTCAAATTTAGAGTTATTTATTCTTAGAGTTGTAGGTGGTTATTTAATAACAACAATTGTAATTGTTTTGTATGGATGGTGCATTGAAAGCACACAGCTGCACACACAACTTGAATGTAATGAGCCGAAGCTCTGAGTATGAAGAATTTTATTAATGGAGAATGCACAGTAGTGCTGGTTTGATGTTTAATCTGTTATTTGCAAGTTATTTTATTATTCTATTTATTTTCTTTATGTTGTTCATTGTATAAGACTAAAAATATTTTATACAAATTGGTATCGAGCATATTATTCCGAAGTTTATTAAATTGTAGCAATATATAGATTCTACATCATGGTAAGCAAAAGCCACAATTTATTGGAAAGAATTATGAATACTTTGTCATTGACCATGAAGGTGATTTTAAGATCTTAAGACGTATGTGAGATCATTAAGATGGGTACACAGCCCACATATGTAGCAACATATACTACACTTTCTCAAGAAGAGAAATATAATTTGAAGAAGTTACTAAAGAAGGACGACAAATCTCTTTTCTAAATTCATCAAGAAATGCATGAAAGCATTGTTCTGAGAGTGGCAGCAACAAGTAAAGAAAATACCATATGGGATACACTACAAGTTGCATATCAAGGTAAGGAGAAACTAAAAACTGCCAAACTACAGTTACTTTGTAGAGATTTTTATTATTTAGCAATGAAAGATTCACATTCCATAAAATCATGTTTTACTTATTTAGTTGGCTTATTCAATCAAATAAAATCCCATGGTGAGACTCTTGAAGATAGAATGATTATTGAAAAATTTCTTAGGAGTTTGCCTACGAAATTTGATCCTTTAGTTGTTGTTATTGAAGAAACTAAGGATCTGAGTTAGTTTTCTAATGATGAGTTGCATGCATCACTCATCAATCATGAATAGAGGATGAATATATCACATGTTAGTGCAAATCAGGTTTTTACATCTCAAACAACATCTAGTCGTGGAAAAATAAGAGGTAATTTAAGCCCAAGAGGCAAAGGAAGATGGCCATCTAGAGGACGTGAAAGCGGTTCATCAAAATCAGGTTGAAGACGACATAATAAAAAATAGAGTTATGTTAAGAGAGAAAATAAGTATCATGATCAGTTCCATTATTGCAATAATTATGGGCACTATGCTTATAATTGCAATAAAAATCAATATGATCAGTAGAGGCAAAATCAAAATCAGGTTATAATTTTTTCTCCTAAACCTATGTTTATTGGATGTAAAAGGATTGCCAAAGAAATACCATATTTATCATCTATTGAGTGCAATGTATCAAAATACAGTCCATGTGATGTATGGTATTTGGATTTGGGTTGTAGTAATTACATGATAGGTGATCTAGATTTTTTTCTAGTTTGGATGATTCGATTAAGAGTTATGTAACTCTTGGAAATAACAATATTATGTGTATAAAAGGAAAAGGCATAGTTAATATTCTAACAAGATAGGGGAGAAAATAATTATGCAAGATATTTGTATGTTGTAGGTTTGAAACATAATCTTATGAGTATTGGGTAGTTGGTATAGAAAGGATACCAAATCTATATGGAAGACAACGAGTGTGTGATTGTGGGAAAATCTCCTATCACCAAGTTGATTAAAAAAATGATGATGAGGAAAAATAAGATGTTTCCGTTGATTTTAAAACTAGGGAAAAAGAAGAAATTGGATCTATTTGTAACGAAAACAACAACTCGGTTCACGGCCCAGGCATGTGCTTAAGTCAAATCTACCTTCTACTCGAGTCCTGCGCTTAAGAAGTTGAGTCCTACGCTAAGGTAATAGAGTCCTGCACTAAGGTAATAGAGCCCTACACTATGGTAAAAGAGTCCTACACTAATTCAAATCAGGCTTGCACAATAATAAGCGAGTGTTGCGTTGGTTCTTGTATAAATACAACTGAGTCCTATGTTGAAGGAACACAATCAACTTTTCATTCAGTCATGAAAGATGAATCATGGCTTTGGCATCTAAGGTATGGACATTTGAATTTTTGAGGTTTGAATTTACTTCATAGAAAGAATATGGTTAAAGGTTTTCCATTGATTCAAAAATTAGAAATGGTATGTGAAAGTTTTATTTTGGGGAAGCAACACAGAGATTCTTTCCCGAGTTGGAAAAATACCAACACCAAGTGAACCACTTGAAATTTTACACTCGGTTTATGTGGAGCCATGAAAACAACTTCTATTGGAATTCGTTCACATTTTATGACATTCATTAGTGATTATAAAAGGAAGACATGGGTTTATTTTTTAAGAAATAAATAAGATTCCTTTGATACATTTTAGCAATTTGAGGCATTAGTGGGAAACAAAGTGGATACTACATCAAATTTATAAGAAAAGATAGGGGAGGTGAGTATATTTCTAATGAGTTTATGGTTTTTACAAATATCATGGTATACACAAGCGAGTTTATTACAGTATACACCACATCGAGAATGGTGTGGTATAGAGAGAAAAATAGAACCATCATGGAAATGGAAAGAATTATGTTGAAGGAAAAGAAGCTTCCAAATGAATATTGGGCAGAAGTAGTAACAACTTCTGTTTACATTTTAAATAGGTGTCCCAAAAACTTGTCAGGAACATGGTTCCTCAACAAGTATGGACTAACATGAAACACAATGTTTCTCATTTAAGAGTTTTTGGTTGTGTAGCATATGCACATGTACACGATGAGATAAGGAAGAAGTTAAATGAAAAAGTAGAAAAATGTATTTTTTTGGGTATTCAAAGAATACAAAAGAGTATTAGTTGTACAATCATGTCAATTGAAAGGTTGTGATCAGTAGGGATGTTTAGTTTATTGAGAATGAAACATGGGATGGAAGTATAAAGAAAAAAGTAAGTATAACAAAAGCTATTCGACATGATGATATGGTAGATGAAACTTAGAGAAGCAAGGTACTATATCTAAAAATATTGGTTGAATGTACCATAAGTCATAACACAAGCTACACCTCCATCTAGAGTTTAGAGGTCTCCAAGATTCCATCCATGCAAGACACACCACATGAGAACACCGGAGTAAATCCATCACCCCAAAGTAGTCGTGCATCGAATAGTCATGTGCACTTTGGAAAAAAATAATTCTAAGTGAGATTTATAATGTTGATACATTTAATTCATTTTCATTTGTTACATTGTTTTTTCAAGCTGTAGATCCAATATATTTTTAGGAGGCTATAAAAAAATTTTGTGAAAAATTCATAGATGATGAGATGGATGCTTTAAAGAAGAATCGGACATGGGGGATGATAGATCTTCTAAAAAGGATGTGATAGAAGTCAAGTGGATCTACAAGACAAAATACAATGTTGATGGAAAATTACATAAACATAAATCAAGGATGGTAGCAAGAGGTTTTACGTAGTAATATGGAGTTGACTACTGAAATGTTTGTACTAGTAGCACATTTGGATACGATATGAATGGTTTTCAAAATTGTAGATAAAAAAAAATGGCCTATTTATCGATGGATGTAAAATCAACATTCTTGAATGGTTTCCTTAAAGAGGAAGTTTATGTGAATCAGCTAGAAGGTTATGAGATTGAAGATAATGAAGGAAAGGTATACAGGTTGAAGAAAGTTCTCTATGGTATCAAGTACGCACCTAGATATTGGTACAACAAAATAGGTTCTTATTTGATTGAGAATGGTTTCTGTAGGAGAAGCAGTGAGCCTACCTTATACACCAAGATAAATGAACAAGGTAAGATTCTAATTATTTGTTTATACGTTGATGATTTGAACATTACTGGAAATTTGTCTACAGAGTCATTCAAATCAGCCATGAAGAAGGAATTTTAGATGACATATCTTGGTCTTATGCATTATTGTTTGGGCATTGAATTCCAACAATCAGAAGGTGAAGTTTTTATCTCACAAGAAAATTATGCAAATGATGTTTTGAAAAGGTTTAACATGTTGAATTGTAAGCCAACACCAACACTAGTTACAGTAGATTTGAATTTAAGCAAAGATGATGAAGGATCATGTGTATATATAACATTATTTTAAATAATTGGTTAGAAGTATTATGTATTTGGCGGCCACAAAGAATGACATTATGTATGGTGTGAGCCTCATATCTAGGTTCATGAAATATTCAAAAGATTCACATTGGCAAGATGGAAAAAGAATTTTGAGGTATGTGTGTGGAACAAAGAATCATGGAATTCTATATTCAAGTTCAGATGAGTTCAAATTAATTGAATATAATAATACGATAATCTTGTTGGAAGTATAGATGATCGGAAAAGAACATTTGGCTATACTTTTCACTTTGGAATAGGAGTGGTTTCATGGGCATCAAATAAGCAACCCATTGTCATGTTATCTTTAGTAGAAGTAGCGTACATAGCAGTAATAGGAGCAACATATCAAGATATTTTGATGAGAAGATTTTTGACATATTTACAACGAGAATCAAGAGGACGCTACACAGATTTTTTTATAATAACTCAACCATAGTGTTATCTAAAAATCATGTTTTTCATAAGAGGAGAAAGCACATTGAGATGAGGTATCATTTCATCAGGGAGCTAGTAAAAATAAGGAAATTCATCTTGCATTTTGCAGATCCAAAGATTAGTTTGTAGACATTTTTACAAAGGATTTGGAAAAGGAAGTTTTGAATATTTAAGAGGTTGTTTTCGAGTTTGTGATCCTACATATGAAAGATCTGAAAATGTAAATGCATCTACAAAATAGTAAAATCGACAAGTTCAAAGTTAAGAGGGAGTGTTTGAAATATGCATGTGAAATGCATGATTAATTCCTCCTCTAGCTTTTTACGAGAAATAAATATAGACTTAGTTTTCTTTAGTTAACTCCAGCTTTTTCCTATTATTAGGAAATCAATATAAATAAAATAAATTGACTTTATTGCATGCACAACATGTGTTGTTTTAAAGCATAGTTCATATTTAGAGCGCTCTATTTTTAGAGTTGTAGGTGGTTATTTAATAAAAAAATTGTAATTGTTTGTATTAATGGTGTAGTGAAAGCACCTAGTTGCAGCCTGCACAACTTGAATGTAATGAATGAAGCTTTGAGTTTGAAGAATTTTATTAATGGAGAATGCACAAAAATGTTTGTTTGATGTTTAATCTATTATTTGCAAGCTATTTTATTATTTTGTTTATTTTCTTTATGTTGTTCATTGTATAAGATGTTGAGATTTTCTACACTAGTATCTTGGATACTCATTATGTGGGATATCAATTCCTCATTCCTATGGATATGAACTCCATAATAACATGACCCAATTATGAGAGATCAAGGACATGCTATTTTCATGTGTACGTCTTTTTTCCTTGGGTCCCTAATCATTGTCACTATTTTTGAACCGATAGTGTCACTTACAATAAAGTCATCCATGACAACAACCCTTTTTCCTTTCAAAGTTTTATGGAGAGGAGACAACTTTAAATTCACCCCAAAATCCATAATTTTATAGGAAGGCTCAATGAAGCTCTTACCCATATAGCGTGACCTTCGAGCACTTACTTCAGGGCATATTGGCATTGTTGGTGTACCCAAGTGCAACAACCACGCCAAAATATGGTACTTGTAATCATAATGACGTTTTATAAAGGGGACTCTTTAGATAAAATCCATCCAAAGTCAAACCTTGAATCTTACACGAACCACTTGAACATGACCAAAATTGGAAGTGTGAAATATATGTGCTTGAAAACATTGGACTTGAGAGGCGTTGGCATCTTGTTTCCCATCGACCCGCCGTTGCCCAACAAATATGCCACCACCACTTCCATGAGTAATTTTCTCGAGTGAAAAGCTTCACCCCTTGACCGAGATCAATCTACAACGGGTTAGGTTTATAGTTTGGGAAACTCATCTACCACGTGCACTATAAATTTTCCTATTTGTAGTGTAACTTATTCCACATGCACGATAACCTTTATAACATGATTCTTTAGGTGGATGAGAGTGCAAGGAAACATACATGCATTGGATTTCAATGCATTCCCATATAAATTCCTTCCTCTATCCAATTTCGATGGATATTAGAGTTATCTGACCTTGATTCAATGGGAATGCCTTGAAATGATAAATTCTTAATTTATATTTTTTTTTCTATGATTAGTAAAATAATTAGTACCGAAAGATAGGGATAAATAAAGAAATTAGTAGGGTTCTATTGTCTTTCACATTAGTTCTCTCTCTTCAATAATTTTTCATAGGAGGAGTCAATGCAGCGATTCGAGATGAACTAAAGTGGCATGTCAACAATGCTTGAATGAATCATAAACATGTAATTTGTTGGTATATATATTTATTTATTCATATTATGTAATTTTCAACATTTGGATATGAAATTCTGTATAAATATCTCGTTAATATTTCAGAAAATTTCCGTATAAATATTTGAATGCTCATTTTTCCAAGAATTATGTTCAAGAAAATTGAGTAAATTACTGTAGTTTTCCTATAATAGTTGAACAAGATGGTTTATATTCATTAAAATTAAAAGAATGTAATATATCACCGGTTTCTACAACATATTTCAAGGCTTGAATATAAACACTCTATTGTGTGGAGGAAAATAGTTGCGGAAGACTCCATTCACCTTAAGGATCTATTGATTTCAACATTATAAGAACATTCATGTCCATTGTTTTATCATAGAATCATAAAACATTTCATCTATAAGTATCAAAATATTCATAAAAATATAATTACAAACTATACACTTATGTTTCCTCCATTTGGGGGTTGGGAGCAAGGATATGTTGTGGTCGTTGCGGGGTGGATAGCATGTATGGGTAAGTGCACCAAGTTCAAGGGCTAAAAGAGGGTCTTAAGTGGACGCATTTTTCTAAAAATAAAACTTCAACTTGTACGACTTTTTCAAAATAGTTACACTCAAAATTGAAAAATGTTGTAGAAACATGAATCATAGCATTTTGAGTCTAGTTTCTAAGCTACTAAATTTTTATTGAAAAAAATAAGTTTAAGTGGTCAAATGACTAAAATACCAACGAGATGCTCCTGTTTACATTAAAAAGCATAATAGAGTGAATTTTGTGCCCCACACCATTTTTAGCACCATTTACTATTTTTGAAAACCCTTTGGTAGAAATGTATCTAGGAGCATCTAGTTTGGGCTCCATTTTTTTAAGACTTTTATAGAAAATATTTTTTTATTTAGGATTTTTCTAGTACATAAATTGTATGTTTTGAAAAATAATGGAGCTTATTTGTGCCCGCCCCCACACTACCTCAAAAATATCGAAAATTAGATTTTTTATTTATTAAATATGTATAGAATTATGCCTAGTTTGGGCTAGTATATTTGTTTTTAAATTTTGATCACCCAAAAAAAAAAAACACCATGAAATATAGACATATTTACACTTCAAAATAATAGCTATAAAAAGGCATATTTAGAATTAAAATAATATGGAAACCTTATATTAGTCGAAAAATTGAAAAATTGTATTTTTCAAAAGAAGAAACTTTGATCTACGTCATGGTATAATTTTTTTAAAATGGATCGATTGTTTTATTTTGATTTATCACGAGAGGAAGTGGCATTTTTACATTTTCTTACAATAAATTTTTTTTTGCTATGTTTGTATAGGTCCATGCCTCAGGTTTGGGGATCCAAACTGGATCCCAAGCCTTGAGGCATGGCTTGGAAAAGGAGAAAATAAAAAATGCGTACACGTTTTTCTTTATTTATATATTGTGCCCCCAACGTCCCTTTCATCTCTTTCATGGGAGTTCTATAAATATTCTATCTTGTCTGCAATTTCCTCTATATTCTTACACGATTTTTAGTAGTTCATTTTGTCCACTACCCCACTAGTTGATTTTTTCTAAGCATGGGTGATAAACATCAAGCTAAGGACAAGAGGAAAGTAAAGAAAAAGACACCGAGAGCAATTAGAAGAGAAGAGAATAAATAAATTGAAGAGAATGCAAAAACTTCGAGTAGGGAAAGCTACATCCACTATATCAAATGTAGCTAATGTATTAGAAAATGGGGATGAAATACATAATGAAAATGTAGTGAATAATGATATTGAATTGAATGATAATGTTTGTATGGATGAAGAAATTGATATGAATCCAACTATTGAACCCTTACGAAATGTTAACCCCAAAAGTTGCATGAAAACACTGAAAGAAGAAAGTAACCTTGTAAATGAATCTTCACCTCTAAGAACACCTCCTTCTATTTTGCGAAGAAAACAAATTCACTTAATTGAAATTGATGAAAAATTATAAAACCAATGTCTAACAAAATGTCTCGAAAGAAATGTGAAAAGAAAATCTAGTGGAATTTGGGATAATTACTTTGAGAATTTAAAACACAAAAAGATGTCAATTATTTGTTACATTTTTGAAATTAATTAAGATGAGACCTATAATGAAGACCCTAGGGTTAAGAACATCTAATTTTGTTCATCAAAATGTGTCAATTGTTGAAAACATACATAAAGCATACCAAATTGTAGGTGTCAAAACATGCACCAAAGATAATAATGCTACATGGTGTACACTTACTATTTGTATAGTAAGTGATAAAATAATTAATAAATGTTTGATTAGAAAAAAGCGGTGCTTTGAAAGCTAAATTTAAAAAATAGTAATGAAAGAAATAGAGAGACGTAAATGTCTTGAGGCATCAATAACACCGACTATTGGGCTTTCTATAATAGACTTCCATGAAAATACAAGAATACATCTGATATTCTAAAATAATTAATTATATTTTTTTGAATGAGAACACAAGGGTGTCACCAAATAGAAGAGATATAGTAAAAAGAAGAATAGGTTTTCGTAATCGTGAAGCATATGCAAAACATTTCTTAGATATGACTCAAATAGAATTTTTAATAAGTTTAAAAGGAAACTCCACAAATTAACATTAGCCAAAGATTATTTGAAATGAGAAAACGCTTTTATGTGAAAATCAATCACTCATGTACCACTTGTTGTTACAAGCATCATGTTGAATTTTGAATGCATTATGATGTTTTTTTGTCAAATACGTCGTGTTTTGCATACTTGACATCATGTTGCGGGAGAGAGTGCATTAAATTTCCCACAAAAATCTTCAAGGGAATTCATTTAAACAATATTTTGTGAAAAATCAACAAGACAATTTTTTTATAACAAAGCATGTTTGGATGGAATGTGCGATGTATGTGGTGGCTTACCAAATCTAAAAAGTTGTTTCCATGAGGAAAGTACATATTCAATAGGAAAATAATTGGTTGATTTCACCAAATATAAATCGGTGGCATATCGATCAAAAGATGAAAAAGAATCTAAGAGGTGTGATCTTGTTAGAAAACAATTACACCAGTATCGTAATATATGGTCAAATTTAGAGAGGAAATTTTTATGAGTATGAAAGGCACACACATAGAGCTTGATGGTTGGATGAACAATTCAAGTTAATCAAGGACACATTCCCACTTGGTACTATTGTTTCAATAGTTGACTTTGCAGAAAATTACACATTGCAACCACAAATGGAGGTTCAATCTCAATACTATAACTCGGTGCAAGTTTCTATTTTTGTGCATATAACATTCATGCACTCTCTAGAAAGGATTGAGAAAGATCAAAAATATTAAGAGAGTATCATTTCTACATCGGTGATGATCGAAGCATTCTAAAGAATATGTACAAGGGTGTTTCCAGGTGTTTTATGCGAACATGAATGAGAGGAAAATTAGTTTCAATCAACATTACATTTGCTCAAACAACGCACATCATAATTCGAGAATGCACGAGATGTTTTATTGATAAGCGGGATGCACAAAGAAATAAATGTACAACATATATAGATTTTTTTCTTGAGGAAGGAAACAGAAAAGAACAACATGATGGTGTAAGAGCATGTGTGAAAAGAGTACTTGTAAGAGAAGAGTTAAAGTTCAAGGATGGTGCTAAATTTACGAGATGCAAAAACATTGTTGATTAGTGTGTCAAAATATGGGCCATGAATCTCATGAGAGATTAATGGTTCGTAGATATTTTTGGTTGATAGAAGAACAAAATTTGGCAAACTTTGAATATTTTATGATAGTTGTAGGATTAAGTGATATGCACTCATTCCATAATTTAGATGAAAATGATTGGACTATTTATACTAGGTGCATAACATGTTTTTTTATATCATGCATTGATTTTTCATGAAATGAGTGTGACTCATAGCATTGGGTGTATGAATGGACTTGTAGACCTCTAATTTCACTCGACACACATTAAGTTCCATGAGCATTACAACTTGCAGGGTCTTCGAGATCAAATGATAACATCATCCGACTTTGAACAAGTCTCTGATTTAGTGTAACAAGGTGTATACATATATGTACATGCCATGATTTATATTTATAAATTATTAAATGGTCAATTCTTAATGTATTTTTAAATTGACTGAACAATTTTACATAAGGCACATTTTTGCAGTTATTGTGATGGAATTTAATGAAGAGGGAACAAATTACTTCTTGTCTTGTTATGTAGAGGGATTTTTTTACTTCTATAGTCATTGATGGTGAATACCTTGAGTATCCCACTGGGTTAGTGGTAGTCACTAGAACTTAGCTTCGACGATATCCTATTAAAAAATCAAGCATTTGGTTGTTTGAAGACTATGAAGTACATCAGAAGATACTTCACTATTCACATTTGGTCCTTGCAACAAAAATTAAATTGATCAAATATTGAGATCAACCATCAAATAAGAATCATGGAAGGTTCGTGAATTATATCATGAAACAATTCTTGCTATCTTTGTCAGAATAGATTTAATCCTTACGGTTCATTGGATTGAATTTGCAAAGGTATGTTCTTCATGAATTTAATTTGAATATTTACTTAAATAACATGTTTAAAATTCTATTTAATTACTTACTAACATGTTTATGTAGGTTAGTGGTGCGAAAAAACCTTCCACCTTCACGTGGTTGGCACTGTCAATAGAGAATTTATTATTCTTGAAGCCAAGTGAAGCTAAGAGAAATTAAATATTAGAAAGGAACAACAAACATAAATTATCATTTCACCACCTATATTGTAAAAATATCTTATTAAAATTCTCATTTCACCACCTATATTGTATGAACCACCTATATTATTCAGGTGATTGGCAATGGACAACCTTACACTGACTCAGACTACAGTATTTCATGCATTTGCAAATAGTAAGACAATGAGAGAACTGAATGGAGATGGAGAAAACCATGAGAGTATTTTTAGAGGGTCTCGACATGGAGGTATCAGATATGATGATGCATCTCTAGATGCCATGGAGTTCGAGAAATCACACATCAAAGATATAGTGTGTTTTGGCCGAGAGCTCTTAAGGGACTACGCCCGAGCGAGGAAATCCAAAATCACGGGTAGTATAGGGAACAAAATAAAACCTCCGCTAGCATTCACCTGGCCACTCTGACGCATTGGAATAGTTGATTTTGTTCCACGAGATTCCGTTTGCAAACTAGAGTGTCTGACAACCATACACTGACTCAAACTGCAGTATTTCGTGTGTTTAAAAACAGTGGGAAAGCGAGAGAACTGAATTGAGATGGATAAAACCATGAGATGATTTTGTCTCAGATCTAACAAGATGTCTCTAGGTGCCACAGAGTGCGAGAAATCACCCATTAAAGATATAGCATGTTTTGGCCTCATAACTCTTAAGGGACTACACCGAACGAGGTATCCCAAAAGCACGGGTAGCCTAGGGAACCAAAAATAATCCTCCACTAGTTTTCACCGGGCACCACCGACATGTTTGTGTAGTTGGTTCGGTCCCACGAGCTTCCATTTAACTATAGCATCGACATTAATACACCGACTGACTCAGACTCATACGGTATTTCACGTGTTTACAAAAATTAGGATAGCGGGAAAAATGAATATATATGGAGAAAACCGTGAGAGGATTTCATAGAGGACCTTGACCCGGAGCTCTTGGATATGGAGAGATGTCTCTATGTGCCATGGATTCCGAGAAATCACCCATTACGAGATATAATGTGTTTTGGCTTCATGGCTCTTAAGGGACTATACCCGGACAAGGTAGCCCGAAAGCATGGGGGTGTAGGGAAATTTTTTTCCTCCACTAGTGTTCCCTTGGCCATGCCAATGTGTTAGCGTAGTTGGTTCGGGCCCACGAGTTTTTGTTTTCAAACTATAGCATTTGGCAGCCCTACACTAACCTAGACTCCATTTTTCATGCATTTACAAACAATAAGACAACAAGAGAACTGAGTAGAGATGGATAAAAATATGAGAGGATTTCGTAGAGGACATGACATGGATATCTCAGATCTAACAAGACGTATATAGGTGCCACAGAGTTTGAGAAATCACCTGTTTAATATATAACATGTTTTGGCCTCAAGGCTCTTAAGAGACTACGCCCGAACGAGGTAGCCCGAAAGCACGGGGAGTATAGGGAACCAAAAAAATCCTCAACTAGCATTCACCATGAAATTTAGATGTGTTGGCCCAAATGGTTTGGTCCCACAAGATACCATTTGCAAAATACAACATCTAGCACACTTACACCTACTCAGACTACACTATTTTATGCATTTGCAAACAATAGGACAACGAGAGAACCGAATGGAGATGGAGAAAAATGTGAGAGGATTTTGTAGAGGGCCCGAGATGTGAAGGTACGAGATCTTACGAGATGTCTCTAGGTGCAATGGAGTTTGAGATATCAACTGTCCAACATATAACATGTTTTGGCATTAGGGCTCTTAAGGGACTACACACGACGAGGTATCCCGAAAGAATGGGTAGTGTAGGGAAGAAATAAAAATCCTCCACTATCATTTACCATGAGATTCAAAAGTGTTGGCCTGCATATTTTTTCCCACAAGCTACCATTTTCAAAATACAACATCTAAAGCACCTTATATTGATTCGACTACACTATTTCAAGCGTTTACAAACAATAGGACAACGAGAGAAACAAATGGATATGGAGAAAACTGCCATATTATTCTTAGAGGGCTTGAAGATGGAGTTTTGGATCTCGACGAGATGTCTCTAGGTGCCACAGTCCGAGAAATCACCCATCGAAGATATAACATGTTTTGGCATTAGGTCTCTTAAGGGACTACGCCCAGACAAGGTAGCCTGAAAGCACGGGTAGCATAGGGAACCAAAACAAAGCCTCCACTAGCATTAACTAGGCCATCCAGATGTGTTGGCCTAGTCATTTTTTCCACAGGCGATCGTTTGCAAAATACAACATCTAACAGCATTACAATGACTCAAACTACACTATTTCGCGCGTTTACAAACAATATGACAGAGAGAGAACCAAATGAAGATGGAGAAAAATGTGATAATATTTTGTATAGGTCTATAACATGGAGTTTTTGGATTTAACGAGACGTCTTTAGGTGCCATGGATTCTAAGAAATCACATGTCAAAGATATAAGGTGTTTTGGTCTCAAGGCTCTTAAGAGACTACTCCTGAATGAGGTAGCCCAAAAGCACAGGAGTGTTGGGAACCCAAAAAGTCTCCACTAGTGTTCACCGGGCCATTTGGATGTGTTGGCTTAGATGGATTGGTCCCACAAGCTATCGTTTATAAAATAAAACATCTAGCAGCCTTACACTGACTCATACTACACTATTTTGTGTGTTTGCAAACAATAGAAACAGTGAGAGAACCAACTGGAGATGGAGTAAACTGCGATAGGATTTCGTTGAGGGCCCCCGATGTGGAGGTCTTGAATCGACGAGATGTCTCTAGGTGCCATGGAGTCTAAGAAATCACTTGTCAAATATATAGCGTGTTTTTGCCTCGGGTCTCTTAAGGGACTATGCTCGGATGAGTTATCCCAAAAGCACGGGTGGAGGAAACCACCAATGTTTAATGATTTTTCCATAGGATGCAACTATGTAGACTATGAACTTAGTTTTGTTGGGGAGACCACCAATTTTCCAACTGTTCATTTTGAAAGAATGAATATCTTCAATCAAATAGAGAATGAAGAGCCTAAATTTTTTTAGACATTACAAAAGGTTGTTTGTGCCCAAAAAGAAGCCAAAGGCCATATAAATTTTCAGTCTTCAACTTTAGATGACAATGAACATCGTGAAGAAAAACAATTAGGTGAAGATGTCACTATGATTCAAGAATAAATGCCTCCTGAAAGTCATAAAGAGTCAATTTGATTACCCAAAAACATCTGGAAGAACTTAAAGAGAAGATCTAAGCATAAGGAAAGGAAAAATGTGAAGTGTGGAAGGATCACAACTTAACTATAATGGAAGTTATATGTGATGTTGTTGATAGAATCATGGATAATCTTAAGGACAACATGCCAAGTTGATTATTTTTATTAATCCCAACTACTTCAATTAGCAAAAGAAACTACAATGAAGTATTGATAATTGAGCCTAAACTCGTTTAGAATTGAAATTTAATTTTTGATTGAGCGCTAACCCATAGTTTCTTTTTTGAAGGAATAAATTCATTTTATATGTGAGAAATAGAATTCTGATTTAGTCTATTACTCTGACTATTTAGGTTAGATTTCTGTAGTTGTTCAATGAAAGTTTGAAGCTCTTCAGTACTAACATGGAAAAATTGTTAGGGCCCTATGAAATCCTCTTGCTGTTTTATCCATATCCATCTAGTTTTTTCATTGTCCTATTGTTTACAAACATGGGAAATAGTGCAGTCTAATTTAGTATAAGGCTACCAGATGCTATATTTTGGAAATGGTAGCTTGTGGGACAAAACCATCTGGGTCAACAAGTCCGGATTAGTTGGTGAACTCTAGTGGAGTCTTCCTTTTTGTTCCAAACTGTCCCTGTGCTTTCGGGCTACCTCGTCTGGGCATATTCCCTTAAGAGCTCACGAGGCCCAAACACACTCTATCTTCGACGAGTGATTTCTTAGACTCATGGCACCTAGAGATGTCTCGTTCGATTCGATACCTCCATGTTGGTACCCTCTACAAAATCCTCTCATGGTTTTATCCATCTCTATTTGGTTCTCTTGTTGTCTTATTGTTTGAAAACACACGAAATACTGCGTAGCACTGAGTAATTGTAGGGTAACCAAATGCTATAGTTTGCAAAACGGAAGCTCATGGGATTGAACCAACTATGCCAACACGTTGGGGTGGCACTCGTGAATGCTATTGGAGGATTTTTTTAGTTTTCTACGATCCCCTGTTCTTTCGGGCTACCTTGTTCGAGCGTAGTCTCTTAAGAGCCCTGAGACCAAAACATGTTATATCTTCAACATGTTATTTCTCGAGACTTCGTGGCACCTAGAGATGTCTCATCAAATCCAAGATCTCCACATCGGGGCCCTTGTAAAAATCCTAACTCGGTTTCCTCCATTTTCATTTAGTTCTCTCAATGTCCTATTGTTTGCAAATGCACGAAATAGTGTAGTCTAGTCGAGTGTAATGCTTCTACATGCTTGTATTTTGCAAACGGTAGCTTGTGGGACAAAATCATCTAGGCCAACACATCCAAATGGACTGGTGAATGTTTTTGAAAGTTTTTTTTGTTCCCTTTGCTCCACGTGCTTTCGGGATACCTCGTTCGACGTATTCTCTTGAAAGCCCTGAGACCAAAAAATGTTATATCTTTAACATGTGATTTCTTAGACTCCATGGTACCTAGAGATGTCTCATCAGATCCAAAACCTCCATTTTAAATCCCTCTAGAAAATCCTCTAGCATTTTTCTCCATCTCCATTTGGTTCGCTCGTTGTCCTATTGTTTGCAAATGTGTGAAATAATGTAGTCTGAGTCAGTTAGTGTAAGGCTGCTACATGTTGTTTTTTATAAATGGTAGGTTGTGGGACAAAACCGTCTAGGACAACACATCAAAATAGCCTAGTGAATGCTATTAGAGCCTTTGTTTTGGTTCCCTATGCTCCCTATGCTTTCAGGCTACCTCGTTCGGGCGTAGTCTCTTAAGGGCCTTGAGACCAAAACAAGTTATATCTTTGACATGTGATTTTTTAGACTCTAGGGCACCTAGAGATGTCTCGTAAGATATGAGAGATCCATGTTGGGGCCCACGACAAAATCCTCTCATGGTTTTGTCCATTTCCATTTGGTTCTCTTGCTATTCTATTTTTTGTAAACGTGCAAAATACTGCAGTCTAAGTCAGTGTAAGGCTTCTACATGCTGTATTTTACAAACGGTAGCTTGTGGGATAAAACCATCTGGGCCAACACATCCAAAGGCACCGGTGAACACTAGTGGAGGATTTGTTTTGGTTCCCTATGCTCCCTATTCTTTCGGGCTACCTCGTTCGGGCGTAGTCCCTTAAGAGCCTTGAGACCAAAACACGTTATATCTTCGACATATGATTTCTCATATTCCAGGGCACCTTGAGATGTTTTGTTAGATCTAAGAGATCCATGTTGGGGCCCGCTATGAAATCCTCTCGTGGTTTTCTCCATTTCCATTTGGTTCTCTCACTGTCCTATTCTTTCTAAGCACATGAAATCTTGCATTCTAAGTTAGTGTAAGGCTCCCAGGACACTTTGTAGTTTGATAAATGAGAAGCTCGTGGGACCAAATCAACTATGCTAACATGTTGGGGTGGCTAGGTGAACGCTAGTGGAGGATTTATTTTTATTCCTTACGCTACCCGTGCTTTTAGGCTACCACGTCCAGGTGTACTCCCTTAAGAGCCTTGAGGCCAAAACATGTTATATCTTTGATGGGTGATCTATTGGACTCCATGGCACCTAGAGACATCCCATTATATCAAAGAACTCCATGTTAGGGCCCACTATGAAAGCCTCTTGTGGATTTCTCCATTTCCATTTGGTTCCCTCGATGTTATATTGTTTGCAAATGCTCGACATAATGTAGTCTAAGTCATTATAGGGCTCCCAGATGATGTAGTTTGCAAATGGTAGCTTGTGGGACAAAACCATCTAGGAAAACACGTTTGAAAGGCTTGGTGAATGTTAATCCTAGATTTCTTCCGGTTCCCTATGCTACCTTTTCTTGCGGGCTACCTCATCCGACATAGTCCCTTAAAATCCCCGACATGAAAAACACGTTATATTTTCGACGGATGATTTCTCGACTCCATGGCACCTAGAAATTTCTCATCACATCTGAGACCTCCATGTCGAGGTTCTCTATAAAATCCTATATTATTGTTTTATCCATCTCCATTCAGGTTCCTCGCTTTCCTATTGTTTGCAAACATGCAAAATAGTGTAGTTTGAGTCAGTGTAAGGCTACTAGATGTTGTATTTTACAAACGGTAGCTTGTGGAACTGTACCATTAGAGGCACAAAAGTCTTGATGTCTTGATGAATGCTATTGAAGGATTTTTATTGGTTACCTACGCTGCCCATGCTTTCGGGATACCTCATTCGGGTGTAGTCCCTTAAGATCTTTGAGGCCAAAACACGCTATATCTTTGATGGGTGATTTTTCCGAATCCGTGGCACCTATAGATGTCTCGTCAAATACGAGACCTCCATGTCACAACTCTCTGCAAAATTATCTCATGGTTTTTTCCATCTCCATTCGGTTCTTTTGTTGTCCTATTGTTTGCAAATGCGTAAAATACTACAGTCTGAGTCAGTCTAGGGCTCCCAGATGCTATAGTTTTCAAGCGGAAGCTCATGGGACAAAACCAACTACACCAACACATTGGGGTGGCTAGGTGAATGCTAGTTGAAGATTTTTTTTGGTTCTCTATGCTACTCGTGCTTTTGGGATACCTTGTTCAGTGTAGTCCCTTAAGATCCCTAAGGCCAAAACACGCTATATATTCGACGGGTGATTTCTCAGACTCCATGGCACCTACGATGTCTTGTCGGATCAGATACATCCATGTCGGGGCCCTCATGAAATACTCTCATAGTTTTCTCAATATCCATTTTTTTCTCTCGTTGTCCTATTGTTTGCAAATGTGTGAAATACTACAATCTGAGTCGGTGTCATACAACGCTGACGCTATAGATTATGAACGGAAGCTCGTGAGACTAAACGACTATGCCAACATGTTGGGATGGACAAGTGAGCACTAATTGAGGATTTTTTTGTTCCCTACACTAATCGTGTTTTCATGCTACCTCGTTTAGGTGTAGTCCCTTAAGATCCCTAAGGCTAAAACATGTTATATCTTCAAATGGTGATTTATCGAACTCCATCGTAGTTAGAAACATCTTTTCGATCCTATACCACCATGTCGTGGCCTTATAATAAATCCTCTCTCGAGTTTTCTCCATATCCATTTCATTCTCGTCATTGTCCTATTGTTTGTAAATGCATGAAATATTGCATATGCAGAGTCGAGTGTAGGGCACCCAGACGTTGTAGTTTGCAAACGGTAGTTTGTGGAACAAAACCTTCTAGGAAAACATGTCTAGATGGTCTAATGAATGATAATGGAGGCTTTTTTTGTTTCATATTATATGCATGCTTTCGGGCTACCTCATCTCAGGCGCAATCCCTTAAGAACCTTGAGGCAAAACAACACTATATCTTTGATGGATGATTTCTTGACTCCGTGACACCTAGAGTTGTTTCGTCGGATCTAATACCTCCACGTCAAGGCCCTCTACAAAATCCTATCACATTTTTATCCATCTCCATTCATTTGTCTTATTGTCCTATTGTTTGCAAACGTGCGAAATAGTGTAGTCTCGAGTCGGTAAGAAGGCTACTACATGTTGTATTTTATTTTGCAAACGGTAAACTTATGGGACCAAACCGTCTCGGCCAACATGTTTAGATATCCTAGTGAATGCTATTGGAGGATTTTTTCAGTTCCCTATGCTTCTCGTGATTTCAGGCTACCTCATCCAGGCAAGCAGTCCCTCAAGAGTCATGAGGCCAAAACACGCTATATCTTTAACAGTGATTTCTAGGATTTCGTGGCACCAAAAGACCTATCATCGATCCGAGACCTCCACATTGGGCCCCTTTATGAAATAGTCTTGTGTTTTTTTCCATCTCCATTCGGTTCTCTCGTTGTCCTATTGTTTGTAAATGTGTGAAATATTGCATATGAGTCGAGTGTAGTGCTCCTAGATGCTATAGTTTGCAAATAGAAGCTCATGGAACCAAACCAACTATGATAACATCTTAGGGTGGCTAGGTAAAAGCTAGTGGAGGAATTATTTTGGTTCCCTATGCTACTCATGCTTTTTGGCTACCTCGTGCCTGGGCGTAGTCCCTTAAGAGCCCTGAGGCCAAAACAAACTATATCTTCAACAGTGATTTCCTTGACTCCGTGCACCTAGAGATGTCTCATCAAATCCAAAACCTCCACATCAAGGTCATCTATGAAATATTCTCACATTTTTCTTCATCTCTATTCAGTTTTCTCATTGACCTATTGTTTGCAAACACGCGAAATCTTGCACTTTGAGTTAGTGTACGGCTTCGAGACGCTATAGTTTGCAAACATAACCTTGTGGGACCGAACCAACTATGCCAAAAATTGGGGTGACAAGGTGAATTCTACTGGAGGATCTTTTTTTCCCTACACTTCCGTGCTTTCGGGCTACCTCGTTCGGGGTTGTCCCTTAAAATCCCTAAGGCCAAAACACACTATTTCTTTGACGATTGATTTCTCGGACTCGTGGCACCTAGAGACATCTTGTCAAATCTGATACTTCCATGTTAAATCCCTCTATGAAATCCACTTGTGGTTTTCTCCATCTGCATTTGGTTATCTAATTTTCCTATTGTTTGCAAATGTGAGAAATATTGTAGTTTGAGTCATTATAAGGCTCCCCGAGACGTTGTAGTTTGCAATCGAAGCTTGATGGATCGAATCAACTATGCCAACACATTGGGGTGGCTAGGTTAACATTAGTGGATGGTTTTTTTAGTTTCTTATGCTACCCATGATTTCGCTATACCTTGTCCAGGGCATAGTCCCTTAAGAGCCTTGAGGCAAAAAAATGCTATATCTTCGACAGGTGATTTCTCGGACTCATGGCACCTAGAGACGTCTCGTCAAATCTTAGACCTTAATGTCGGGACACTCTATGAATTTCTATAACAATTTTATTCATCTCCATTTTGTTCTCTTGCTGTCCTATTGTTTGCAAATGCGTGAAATACCGTAGTCCGAGTCGGTGTAAGGTCAAGCTTTAGATGGTGTGTTTTGCAAATGGTAGCTTATGGGACCAAACCAACTATGCCAACACATCGGTGGCCAGTGTTAATGCTATTGGAGGATTTTTTTGGTTCCCGACACTCCCCTTGTTTTCGGGCTATATCATTCAGGCATAGTCTCTTAAGAGCCCTGAGACCAAAACATGTTATATCTTTGAAATGTGATTTCTCATACTCCATGCCACCTAGAAATGACTCATCAAATTTGAAACCTCCATGTTAAATCCCTCCATGAAATCCTCTCTCATTTTTCTCCATATTCATTTAGTTCTCTCGTTGTCCTATTTTTTATAAACACGTGAAATACTATAGTTTGAGTCAGTGTAGGGCTCCCAAACACTGTAGTTTGCAAACGGAAGCTCATGGGACTAAACCAACTATGCCAACATGTCGAAGTGGCCAGGTGAATGCTAGTGGAAACTTTCTTTTGGTTCCCTACACTACCAGTGCTTTCGGGATATCTCGTCCCACGCGTAGTCCCTTAAGAGCCCTGAATGTCTAGATTGGCTTATAAGAATGAATTTGATAGGGGCATGTCTAAGAACACATGGGAGCTATCAATCACCTAGTTAAATTTCTTGTTTAGTTCTATATGGGAGTTAGATGGCCTACGGCTTAGTGACCTTCCATTCATTGATAATTTATGCTATGATAAACCAATTGATTCTTTCAAAAGCATCTTCAAAAAGATAGGGGTAGTCATCAAGCCTAGTGAAGGGTGTGATGTGATTTCTAAATAACTTGAAATGCCTAATGATTTAAAGGTAATAACACAAATTAGATAGGATTAGACAATCAAGAATCATTGAGTTCCTGAATCAGAATGTCATTGCATCTAGAGACATTCTCAAGCATTGGAGTAATGTATATGGAGAGACATTCTCAAAATATCAATAGATGAAAGACATCAAATTGTGATGACTCTCAGGTGTTTTAACAAGGGAGAAGACTAAGAAGCATAGAAGAATGTAGTAAGTGCAAGATAAGATAGGAACTAGTACAAAGAGACCATGAGTAAGAAGAAGCACAAGTAAGGTAAATTCACATATACACACCGATAAATTGAATGAACAATTACTCATATTAGGTAACTCTTTATATACATATATTATATACATATTGATTTCCAAATTTTGATGCATATTATACATTGAAAATGCTAGTACATGTACATCACCAATAAATGAAAAAGTAATCCTTAATGTCCTAAATATTTCCAAGTGCACATCATATTAGTTCATGTGAAAATAATCTCATAAATCTAAGGTCTCATACAACATTATCAAGTTCGAAATAGTATTTTAATGTGTATAGTAAATACAAAAATTCCCAAATTGGTCATATACCATCAAGTTAAAATGCCATATAGGCGTACATACAATGCCATGCACATAGGCATACAAAAACAATGTCATGTAAGACATATATATTTCTTACTCATCAAAATCTATCGCTCTCTTGGCTTGCTAGAAGAAGGCCCTCCCTTAGATGAAGATGGAGATCTATGAGATGACTTTGGATTATCTCGAGCCCATGCTTTGATTCCTTTTCCCCGAATACTCACTTGTAGATGAACCTGTAAATGCAAACAATGTTTCTTTGTCAAAAATTAATTTATATATGTATTCAACATGTATTTACATAAATACACAAACTTACCGCAAGTTTTGATCATGCCGAATTTACATCTCATGCTCGGATGAGTCATAGAGATCTCCCCATAGATAAAATGGGGGTACGAAGATGATGGGATGGAGGAGTCTCAGTAACCTCAAAATCAAAATGGAAGGGGTCGAAGTTCCCTATATACACATAAGATTAGAAAATCTAACATCGAATTAGCGAAAATAGAACTACGTACATGTATGTACATAATGACAATATTTTAAACTAATTTTATCAATATAGAATTATTTTTTTCAACCCGCCATGCCCGTGAATCAAATGAATAGGGCTGCTATCTCATTGCAGTAACTCCTACATATACACAATGAAGGAAATTATTAACATAATTTAATAATTCTATAATTAAAGACATTACTAACATGTAATTTAACATAATATGAATTACATGAAAAATTTAACAAAATTTACGTGTTGTTTGAATACCTCAGTGAGTTGCTGCCACAGATGAAATCGTCATCGAAACACCTTTATCTACTTGTCAAAGAGATGGTGGGGTGTCTAGTGAATTCAAAATATTTATCAAGCATGTATATCATGTGAGTTAGATGGACATACAAGAACATACATATATTTGACTTCAAAACTAATATATATATAGACACACACACACACAATTGTATCTGAAAATTTTACATGATTAACTTTATAAATTACCTCTATGAATGTATGTGTACACATGGTGCGCACTATAATATCAATGCATATACATGTACAAATACAATTATTTCAAAAGTTTAACATATTTAAGTAAATCAAGTACTCCAAAGTTTTTGTAACACACATAACAAATTTATGTGTTAAGGTGATGCTGATGAATGGAATCTAAATGTCTCACTCAAAAGGACATTTGACATAGTGACATTATCAGGTGCACCCCTAACACCAGTGTCCACCAAAATCATTACACATGAAAGTATCATCCTCCTCGGGCCCCAAACATATGCTACCACATGACGAGAAAAAATGTGGCCTCATGCTAGTACTCCCTGAGGGAATACTCTATGTACCTCCGCAAGCATCTGGCTTAGAAATCTCCCTCGTATGTCGAACAAGGGTCGCAGATAGCCCCTGAAGCGCATGGAGTGTATCAATCTCTACTGTCTCCTTCACTACTTAAGGGACAATCTCAGGGTGAGGGGGCTTCTATGCGGGGAATCTACCCTCTTGAATAGGTGCACATTGTGCACCTAGTCGATCCTATGCAGATCCTTTTCCTTGCCCTGGAAATCTCAAAAATCAAAATAATTTGGGATCTCGTTCATGATAAAATCCCAATAAAATTTCCTCGAAAGTATAGTGGCACTTTGTTGTTATTACAAGGTGGAAAATCATACACCATCAACCATCAGTCCTAAAAATTATTTTTAATCAAATTATTATTGCACCAATGGATGGGAAACCATTTACATGATAGCGGAAAGAGAAAATTAGTGCAGGGGTCTGTGAATAAGGCGTATATGAGGTATTTTGAAATTTCTTTTTTCTTTACATCCACATATGAATTTTTTTTGGAATAATAAACCCTACAACCCTCTCTATAAGTTGTCTAATGATCATTTTTTCCCATTGCCACATCAACTCACTACTACAAGGGGGGTCATTTGAGACATTAATAGAGACAAAATTTGACTAAATTGTCTCAAATAGAGACAATAAAAAAGTTGTATATCGTCTCTATTATTGTCTCAAAGTGGGTGTCTCTAATATTGTCTCTAATTATTGTCTCTCAAGAGACAATAATGATTGATACATATTTTGTCTCTTGAGAGACAATATCATTTTCGTCTCTCTAGAGACAATATCATTATTGTCTCCTTAGAGACAATACCGAATACTAACATTTTGTCTCTCTAGAGACAATACTAATTTCAATTTTTATTGTCTCTCTAGAGACGATACGAATTT
The DNA here is from genome assembly GCA_018340775.1 of Taxus wallichiana var. yunnanensis. Taxonomy (NCBI): domain Eukaryota; kingdom Viridiplantae; phylum Streptophyta; class Pinopsida; order Cupressales; family Taxaceae; genus Taxus; species Taxus wallichiana. Next base: position 841,621,508 of record CM031243.1, on the reverse strand, counting down.
AAAGAATGAAAAATATGAATTTTAAAACTACATAATAACCAAATATCAACGAAGTTACATATCATCTATGATATCGAAGTGGTCTGGTAATTAATATTATAAATTAACAACAATTTGATTTAAATATTGTGCCCAATAATGGGTCCACAAATATTTTATTAATATCAAATAAGATAAGATACAAAAGGGTGTCTGAATTCCGTTAACCCTTGAAATACAATGAAAAATACAAAAGGGTGTCTGAATTCCGTTAACCCTTGATATACAATATTAGCACCTTCTCTCCACCAAACTTCAAGTGATCCATATGATTCCCTAGTGCTACTTTGAAGTTATTTTTCTTAACTTCGATTTTGAGCAACTTCCTTTTTGAGCAATTGTCTCTCCATCGACAGCAATCAAATCCCATGAATTGTTACCTGTAAACAATCAAATCCCCATAAATATCACATGAATGAAGAGGTGCCAAGATGAAGGCAAAAAAAGTGAACAAACATATAAGAATGTATGAATAATGCATATCATAAGCACAGCCCTGGTACGATGTTGTTATTAAGACTTCGGCACCAGCTTCAAGATATTCTTCATGAACCTAATTAATGATACAATAGTAATGCATATAGGAAATCACAGGAATAAGACACAAAGTATATTATCTGTTTAACAGTACAAGAACATTGTTAAGCTTAATGTGAAGTCATATTTACAAAGTAATGGTAAGTCATACCTATTAAATCATCTATCTGGATCTCTTCTCGATGTAGCTGGGGGCATATGTACAGATGGGGTATGGATGACAATTCGATTGGATGCAAAATGCCTTTATGTACTTATGGACTTTGAAGGACTGGGGAGCTTTGAGAGGACAGAGCAAGAGGACATGCTTCTCTCTGTCCTTAATGCAAATATCGATAATCTAATGAACTTCATAAAAGGTAGGTGGAAGTCATTATGTATCTTCTCTTCATTTTCTGCTTTGATTTGCATGTTTTACTTGGCTTTGTTACCTTTTAAACTAGTGTAGATACTTGAGATTAACTGGAAATATGATATGTTACATCTCAGGACTTTCATCTTGAAAAGGAGACAGAAAACGTGTATCAATCTAATAACAGTGGGTATTTTATTGAAATTCTACAATAATATCTGCAGATGGAAAATTTCATCCATTATATGGCAATGTTTATAGCTGGATTTGTGGTGGGATTCACTATAGTGTGGCGGTTGCTTTCTGATGGTTACGGTGGTGCCACTTATTGCTGTGGTTGGAGCCGTTCACACCATAATATTTACAAAGCTTTCATCCTAGAGCCAGGACACTTATGCAGAGGCCGGCAACATTGCGGAAGCGGTATATATAAGTCTTCTATTTTAATGCCTGGATTCATGAATTGAATTGGGTTTAGATTTTTATTTCATTTCTGAGACAATTGGAATGGCATTTCGCAGGCATTGGCTCAAATTCGCACGGTTTTCTCGTTCGTTGGCGAGGAGAAAACTATGCAAGCTTATTCTACGGCATTGAAGGTCACTCGGAAGATCAGTTCTGAAAGTGGAGTGGTGAAGGGAATCGGAATGGGATCGACTTATTGCATCATATTTTGCTGTTATGCGTTGCTGCTATGGTATGGAGGATTGCTCGTGAGGCATCATGATACTAAGGGAGGATCGGCAATAGCTACAACATTTTCTGTCGTCATTGGTGGATTGTATGTGGCATGGTTACCTTTTATCTCTAAATTTTTAGGCCGTGTTTGAAAGGGTAGTAATTTTCTGTGTGTGAATTACAGGGCACTGGGGAAATTGGCTCCCAGTCTGACGGCATTTTCCAAGGCAAAATTTGCTACAGTGAATATCTTCCAAACCATAAAGCAGAGGCCTAAAATTGACAGAAATTATTCTACTGGAGCTACACCGTCCACAGTCACTGGTCAAGTGGAGCTATGAAACGTGAGTTTTTCGTACCCGTCCAGACCCAAAATGTCCATTCTCAGTGGGTTTTCGCTCAACATTCCAGCGGGGAAAACTGTAGCCATGGTTGGTAGGAGTGGCTCGGAAAAAGCACTGTAGAAAATGCAAATCAGGGAAGGCTATAAGTATAAGATGAGTTTCCTGTAAAGCTGTTACAAATTCGTAAAAGATCCCATGAAAACTTTCTAACAAAGATGTATGGAGGAATGGTTGAACTTGCTGCAATGCCTTCTTTCACCCGAAAAGAATATTATCAAGAAAGTCTGTCTGAAATGGCTTTAACCGTGGAAGAAGATTTAGACCATACCTATCAGAATGGACGTTCCTTCTTGAGAGATTTGAAGCTTGTTACTGCCCAGATAGCAACCAAGGACTGGACCCCTGTTGATTTGAAGCGTGTTGCCATGAAAGTGAATATCCTTCATAAAAATTTGGAGTCTGCTGTGAGGGAAGGACAGCTCTCTATGTCAGGAGCCAGCAGGGTGCTTGTGAATTTTGACACTCAAGAAGAAATACATGATGTTCCAATAGAGCTTGGAGATCTCTTGATTGAAGTGCAGGATAGTGGGCTGGAGCTTGCACCTATAGAAGAATCCATTTCAAATGATAAAGTCTTGTCCGATCTAAGATCAAGGCTAGGCACAATTTTCAAAAGAAAAGGTGTAAATGGTGACCAATGGCACTCTGTGTTTCAGAGTTTCTTAGGGGCTTTGATAGAGAGACGGTGTGATCATGTTCAAAAGTGGCTCTGCAGTAACACAGCAGAATTTACTGATGTACAGAAGTTGCAATTAGAGGCAGTTGCAACCCTAGCAGAGCTCAAACATCGTCTCTCTGTCTGTGGTTGCAAGTTCTTTGTTTGTTTCTGGCGATGCATTCTACAGAAAGGCCATTCCTCTGATCACTCCTGCATGGGAAATCATGCATGTATAAAGAACTGCACATATTGTTCTCTTGAAATAGGCCTAGCTGAAGTGGAGGAATGTCGTAATGTGGTGGGTCATGAAGGAGATCATGATTACAAAAGGAGAAACCATACCTGCGGCAAGATTTGAAATGGAACTTGTACAGTGGTTAGAAATTCTATATCACAATGTTTGACATGCTAAAAAGGCTTCAAATCGACCCTTACACTGCTTTATGCTTTCAACATCCTCTGAATTTTGGAGCATAAAAGAAACTGTCTCAGATGTCCATGTATACATAATTGGTGTTTACAAAACATTAAATCAATTATCAGACCTCTAGTTAAGGAAGAAAACAATGTTACTTTCATTTTTGGTGTTGAAGCAGCTAAGTTAGGGATTATCCTCAGAAATAGAAAGAAGACTGGAATTAGAATGATATCTAAAAAGTAGAAATTGTAGAGTAGTTAGCAATTCTATATCACAATGTTTGACATGCTATAAAGGCTTCAAATTGACACTACCATTCCCAAGTGATTCCAATAGTTATGTAAACCAAGAGATACGACATACAAGTTTCCATGTTGTCTTAGAGTAGCATATGGATTTAACAAGATGGACACTAAGATGGGTGCAATGCAAAAATGTATTGTATATTTTATGTACTATGGTGTGCAATTATGTGCTATACATTAACATAGGATCTGTATTCAATCAATAACATATGATTTATATTCAGTCATTACCCATTTGCAAAAAAATTTCTATCTTATGGGTTTGCTATTCTTGTTTCAATACCCTGAACATATCATGTTTATATAAACAACGACACTGCAACAAAAACAAGTATCACTGTCCCAACTATTATACCTACATCCTCAAGATGATTTTGATAATAGAATGATACATATTAATTCTAAAAACAAATATTAGACATTCTTATAGTTAGGTAGATGAAAATTTAAGGCAACAGAATGCCATAAAACATATATTAGACATAAATAAGTCTGATTAATTTGTTTGAAAGAGATAGAAGGCCTACCAGGCAAGTTTGCCTTCATATCAATTGTCAACTGAATGGCTGACAAACTGCCATTGGGAGAAATTGTTCCCATAATAGCCCGAGAATCACCAACGTGTGCAATCACAAGGTCCTTACCCTGATAGAACACAATGTCAAAGATAAGCTGCTGAAAGAGAGGTGTAGGTGGTGAAAAAAATGTCAATCATCAATAAAACTAATTTATTCCTAACTCTGCTGAATTTCCATCATTGAAAAACTCTGCAAGCCAAAAATAACTACAATAATATAGAGAGCATTATAGTGGAATGGACTCCTGAAGTTATGTGGGATATGCCACTTTGTTTGTAGACAACACTAATGAAACACTTGCAAAGTATCACAAGGTAAACACCACAGGAAAGAGAGAGCTCACAAGGCATAACCGTAAAACCTGTGCCGAGTTTTATACCTCCGACACTTAAATTCTTTACTATCGTTAGCCATCACCTGATATACACCCACAAAAATTAATAAACCATCTTGCCAAATCTTTAAACAACAATTCTTTATTAAAAATGCCAAATGATATGGACTCATATCCAAGTCTTAAACATAGAAGAAACATAATTCTTAAATCATCATGCCAAATGATATGGACTCCTACAAGTCTTAAACATACAACACAGTCATCAGTCTTAGAAGTTGGGAATTTACGCCGCCATGCACGGACTGCAGACTCAACTACCATTTTAGCTGCAACAGCTCTAGTGGATGCTGACGAAACAATATTTACAACTTCCAGATTGCTGAGAACATCCCATACCTAGAACAATAAAGACTATTGATTTAGAAAGCATATTTCAAGCATTGGAACACAAAACTTACATTACAAAACTAGTCTTCCTCTTTCATAGATCATAAAGTATTTCAAGGCAGAAGATTTACCCCGTCGGTTGCAAGCACAATAAACTGATCTCTATTTGTTAGCCGCCTGTGTGCTACTTCAGGGATAGCAATAACACCAAATTCCTTCAAACAAAAGTATCCGAACGCTTGGGTCATTGGAAGACTAGGAGACTTTTCATTTGGTAACCATACTCTATGCACATGTGGTTCATCTTGTAAAGCAATCACTCGAACCTTACATTGCTTTATCCTTTCAGCTTCCTCTGAATTTTGGAGCATAAAAGAAACTTTGTCTTAGATGTCCATCCATACATAATTGGTGTTTACGAAACATTAAATCAGTTCACAGACCTCTAGTTAAGGAAGAAAACAATGCCAATTTCATTTTTGGTGTTGAAGCAACTAAGTTAGGGATTATCCTCGAAGTAGATTAAGACCTGGAATTACAATGATATCTGAAAAGTAGAAATTTTACAGGTGGTTAGCAATTCTATATCACAATATTTGACATGCTAAAAGGATTCAAATCGACCCTTACACTTCTTTATGCTTTCACATCCTCTGAATTTTGGAGCATAAAAGAAACTGTCTCGAGATGTCCATGTATACATAATTGGTGTTTACAAAGGCCTTATATCCATATTCTACTAAAGAAAAGGGGCAATATCAGGTTGTATAAGATATATGTACATGTACTCATACCCATATATTCACAGAGGTCTCTATACAAATATATTTCATCAATTTCTTGTGTCTATGGCATCATCACTTGTATGGGTTTCATGAAGTCTGCCATTCCCAGAGTTGTAGATATCCGAAAGATTTCATCATTACGATGAATATCCCACAAAGTTCTTTTTGAGATATACTTGAGAAGGCTTTAAGGGCACTTGGCGGCATTGATACAATGATAACCGTAAGGACTTGAATTTGTTGAAGAGGAGGACGAGGATCAAGTTTGCAGCAGACATATCACTCGGCCCTCACATCCAATATATGAGCCTTTGAAGCCATGCCCATTTATAAAAATCTCTAAGATTAACGAGGATAAGTCCCTCTTGCAAAAGATTATAGGAAAGAACAAGGTGAGATACAGGGAGAAATTGAAAACAAATAAAAACGTTGAGTCCCATTGCTATGGTACCCACATGCAAAAACTCATGGTTGGTAAGAGGAGAGCAATGAAAAGATCATTCATGAAGAAGATGAAGCCTTCTCCATATGAACTTGCAAGGAGCTTGGTATTGATGTCTATTATAAGAAGCGGTAGACTACATCATATCCCTCAGAACTCAGGTAGAATTCATGCAATCCCTTGCAAATATAGCCAAAAATTCTCGTTCAACAATAGGTAACACAGGGAGTGGTCCTTTCCTTCACTATCAACCTACTAGAAAAGAAAAACACAATGAAAGAAAAGACATGCATTACATGATCCAAGGCAATAGAACTTACAAGAGGCACAGAGGGATGTCCATAAATTCCTCCAGGAAAATACACAATAGCACATGGAGGGGCTATCGCATAAGGTGACAATAATGGCTAAGACCAGTACATTTACCACTCCATAATATTAGTTGAATGCTTCAACAACATACTTCCTAAAGATTCAGAATAAACACTGAAAATATAGAAAAATTATACTAAATTTATCTTTTTATTCTTTGAATGCAAATAAGGTGGACATGGATCTTAGCCAAATAAAATAGCAATCCTTACACGCTGTCTTTGAAGTAGAAGATGGATTTTCCATCTTTGCATGTGTTCCTCCTTCCCCTCCTACCCGTGGTGTGTAGAAGATTGTTTTCCGAGACTTTGTTGGGGTTCCTCCTTCCTCCCATAGCCAATTCAAGTAAGAAACTGATTCCAAAGTCAAGAAATTAATAATAATACATAGCTAATAATACAAATCTGATTAGAAGAAGCCTGCAGGATTTTGCATCACACATCTGTGAAATTAAAATATGGGATGGATTTTCATCACACATCTATGAAATTAAAATTTCTTATCCACATTTACTATACATGGCTATCAAAGGAATAGGAATGAACTCAGACAGAAAGAAAAGCTCAAGAAACAGATATACTAGCAAGCCTTGAAGTGCAATCTCCAAGAAGTGCAGTTTGTACTCACGTGCATGCAGGTCTTCAATATAGACAAGTTACTAGGTATGTTGAAGACACATACAATGTATCCTCACAGAAGTTACTGATTTGATTGGTAAGGTATAATTCAAATTTTTACAAGTTCACTAGTATACTTAAAATTCAAATCATAAAACAACCAATAAGTTCACTGGTAATGAAATAGCCAATAATTCATAAAATAACAGTCAATTTAAATCTATTTAGCCAGATAGGAAAAATGTCTATTCTTTTTGTCCTCTTTTGATGAGGAACTATAATAGATGGTGCAACATGATAATCATCCTGAACTCTTGTCAGTTGGATTTATGGGTTGTTTTCCAGATGAGTTCCAAGAAGGTCAATCGATTCATTTTGTCCAGCAACAAAATCATCACATCCTTCTGTGTCATCTTCATGTTCACTATCAGTTGCACCCTTTAAGGATTTTGATTGTTGCACATCCTATTAAACAACATACTTTAGTTAATTAAATTATCACAACATTGATACTTAAATGTTTTATTATGTCATCAAATACTATAATAAACTTACCTCAGATTCATGCTCAATGACCAATTTCTCCCCTTGATCTATCATATGTTGCCAGAGCCCTTGGGAACCATGCATTAGTGCATATTTCGGATCTTCATCTGAAGCTTCCTTTCGAAAGTGGTGAACCTAAGTGTACAAAGACATTTTAATTTATCAAGTATCATTTGTCATCCAATACATTCAAGTCACCGAAAAAATATAAAAAAATTAAATGAAATTATTCACTTACCAAGCTCCCACGAATACTATTATACCCACCCGACCCCAATTTATGGGACCCAATACTTGACAACCTAGCTTGGGTAGCCTTTGTTGTATCTCGAAGGCGTCTTTTACCTCCTTCTCGTGCAGATGGCATGTAGTTTGGATTTTTGAAGGACTTTCTCTTGAATTTGGCATCTTTGATAAGCTCATCCCATGTTGTTTGGTTAGTGATCCAAGCTGGTCGGGGATATCTCAAGTCATTTGTTAGCTTTGACCTTATTTTTTCTCTTTTAGAATGAATGAATTTCCGTGCATAATCCATTATGAAATCCTTGTTAAAACCGGGATTTCCAAACTCTTTTATGAAATCTTCAAAGAGTTCATCTTTCTTAGAATTGGCTTGCTTTCTCCAATCCACTTGTATGGTATTTCCAAATAGGCATTATGTGCAATGAAATAGAAATTGGAAAAATTTTGACCCCATTTCATCTTTTAAGACATTTCCATCCGAGGTTAACAAGATTGTAACCTCTTTCTTTCCTTTGTGTTCACTTTGTGGAGATTGTTGCAATAATCGTAGGGGTCACAAAGTAGCTTCCCATTAGGTACATCAGGGGCCATTCCATTTTCTTCTTTTGTATGTATAGAGCATGAATGTTTGTTAGGACTATTGTAAACCATGGAATATGAAAAATTGCTGTTATGGTGTTTTATAGCACATGAATGATAATTAGACTGTTAGGAATATTTTATACATAATTAATTATCATAAGCATACTGTTCAAGTGTAGCAAGACTGTGTACTTTCCAAGGTAGACTCCAATGCATGAATTTTCTTAATTACTTCCTATCTAACTTCATAAAATTTAGGAGTATCTAGTAGGAGTGTTAAAATTTTGGCTTGTGATTCTATGATACTTGTCATGAAGCATGTTGTGGTGTTGGAGGGTGAATTCAGAGAGAACCCACACATGAAGGGTTACTCCTTAACTCCTTTGCTATATTATGTGTTGGCATGCTTGACGGAATTGGAATACTAAATGTTTCAATACATGTTGGATGTAGAAAGTATGGTACGGGATTTACTTGTCTTACGGCACTCTCATGTTAGGATTTTCTAGTGCATATGTAGAGGGCCTACCACGATCCTTCAAAATATCATAAAACAAAATTATTAATAGTCAAAAAAAACTTCAAAGTTGTATGTAACATTGAACAACTTCACTAACAAATGAATAATAACATATGCAATACTAAATTGGTAAGGTATGCTTTGACATTTTGTTGGCCATTGCATGTTGAGAGCAGCAAAACAGAACTGCTTTGACATTTTGTTGGCCATTTCATGTATCCAAAAATATATATATTCAAAAGGACCAAAAGGTGTGCATCTTCATATAATCTTCAATAAGGAAACATTTAATGAAACAAGGAAACATGTGCAATGTATGCATTGACATAGAGAAAAAAACATTACCAATCCACTCCTAAAATATATCAAATTGTGTTATGTCCTTATAATGAATTTAAGGTTTACATTATGATTAAATAAAATCATCTTCATCGACATTACGATTTCCTCATCCGGAGGCATGAATACACCATAATTAATGGGCCCCAAATCCACAAATAAATTAATACCATGGTTCTCATGATCTTCATCCCCTTCAGCCATAGGTAAATGATGATCAATAAACTCATCATGTTCATGTATTTGATCACCAAAATGTTGTTCTTGTCCTTCTGGAACTTCATCTTGTTCATATTCATCATCAATAGTCATGTTATCATCATCCTCCACTTGGTCATCTATGTCTTCAAGTGGATCTTCTACCTCTTCAATTACATCATGGCCTTCTACATCTTCGGAAAAGGTGACTCTTCGTCCTCTTGGATCATAATCTATCACAAAGGACCAGCCAGGGTGTTCTAAATTTGGAACAAGAAATATTTGACTGCATTGGTTTGGAAACACATAAGGTTCAGAAGTAGATTCAAACCTCGATGTATTTATCATATTGAATCCATTCTCATGCAACAAAATAGTTTTGTCAAGGCCCACTTCAATGAGCCTATACCATTCAACACGAAAAATAAATTTTTAAAAAGATGTGAAATCAAGCTCTATTATATCCTCCAACACTCCATAATACTGAAGTGTACTCATGATTGTGTTTGTGTCATATGCATGTGAACGACACTCCACTTCAAATGGTGCTGAAATTCCACTATCATAAGTTTTCCGCTTCTCATCGATCTTCCTAATTCGAAAATGATGACCGCTAATCCACATTGCTTTGTAATATGTTACCTAAATGCATATGTACATATTATCCAATTAGATTCAAGGACACAAAGTTAACTAACTAGTTTCAACGATAAAAAAATCTTTAGATTAAACAATTTTCATCATAATACTTTATTTGTATATTACCTCCCCATTTATAGATCCTTTAACGAAATCTACTTGTTTTTTTGTCACTGCTTTCATTCCCTTGGTTGCCTCGTGTTCAACATTTGTCTTTAACCAATGCCATGAGCATCTATCTGGCCATTTTCTTTTATGGCATGCAGGAAGTCCTCTATTAGAGTTTTGACCATGTCTATTATATATATCAGCCCATGCCTTTTCATCTTCTATTTTCTTTTGTTCAGCATACTTCTCCATCCATTGTAACATAAATTTAGAGTTGTATGCAACATACAAATGCAATGACTCCCACTCCTTAGCATCTACAACAAAAAGTATTTAACTAATCATTGATCTAACCATTCTTTAAAGGATGCATCATACAATACTTAGGATTAAAAAACTACTACTAACATTTAAGATTACCTTTTATCCTCTTTGAAGTTCCTTGACCCTCTAGTTTTCTATCTCCAATGGATTGAGGTTGTTGATCACCCCATAATCTTGGAGCCTCCAGATGCAATTGAGGCAAGTACTCAGATAAATGAACCATGGTTTGAAAAACCATGTACCCTTCAACCATAGAACCTTCAGGTCGAGCTCTTTGCCTCACAAAATGTTTTAGGACCTTCATATATCTCTCTGCAAGCCACATTGTCCTAAGATGGATGGGCCCACATTGTTCAATCTCTTCTACCAGGTGTATAAGGTAGTGCTCTTGAGAATTGAAGAAACTTGGAGGGAAACACATTTGAATGTCACACATCAAAAGAGCAACATTCCTCTTCCAATAGTTCAGCTCATCTAGATGTATCTCTTTAGATGATACCCACCTATAAATTTTAGTAACAAGCATTAACATATCACCAGTTATAATATTTGCAAAATATATGTTAAAACAATTATAAAGACATTGAAAATGATATTTATATAAGGAAAAAAATTAATTATTGAATAACAAATGATGGTTTATAATACCTCAAATATTTGGACAATTTGTAAATTGTTTGTGCGATGTCATGGTTGAAAGTGCTTTGTATTGCTGTAGGAAGCACATACTACACCAACATTGAAAAATAACGTTTAAAATATATATTTTCTTCTACAATACTAATATATTGAAAATTTCAATTATACTATCAAGAAATATAAGATATCATGAATTACCTTTATCCAATTATGCCAATCATGTGTTTTCATTCTAGAAAACTCTGAACCATCTCTTGTGAATACGGTTTTTAATGTCGCACCAAAACCAGTTGGAAATCTTATGGCACACATAGTATCAAACATATATTGTTTCTCCTCTACTGTAAGAACCCATGGCATAGGATCATATGTGTTATTTTCATGTAACCACATGTTTGGCATCATATTGACGGTTTTGAGGTCCTTCCTTAATTTTATTTGGTCTTCATTGTTGGTTCCCTTTAGATGTTTCCATAAGCACTCTACCACATTTTTTCCAATATGCATTGTATCAAATAGATGAGCTATTGGGAGATGCTCGTAATAATCTAACTTATAAAACTTAGATAGTCTTTTCATTCCCAATGGATAAGCTCTCCCTTCCTTTTTGTCATATGCTGATTTCCACCTCAAAGGGTTCATCCTTTTTGGCCGCCTCCTTTCCTCTTCCTTTCCATTGAACTTATTTTTCTCATGCATGTGATAATGATGGTTTTGAGGTAAGAAGTGTCTGTATTCATCGTACACGGTTTTTTTAAGATCCTTTGATTGCCTAGATACAATGTTTGGCCCACATGATGGACAACCATGTTTCCCTTTAGTTTGTAGGCCTGAAAAATCAGTATGGAAACCATATTTAATTAATGGGCAGCAACATAAATAGAATGATTACAAATGAATATGATAAATAGATTACCACAACACACAGAGAGCCCCGGAGCATCGTGAATTGTCCACATAAGTATTGCATGAAAAAGGAAGATCCTATCATTGCTAGGTCTTGATACATCATACATGTTGACACCCTTCCATAATTCGCATAACTCATCAATGAGAGGCTCCATGTATGTGTCCATATCTTTCACCTGGTGTTTTCCTATGAAGAAAATGTGAATTAAAATTTAAATATATTCATGTAAATGTACATCATTTTCAAGAGAACATAACACTAAGAAGTTCATATACCTGGTATTATTAGAGTTAGCATTGCATGCTCTTTTTCATTGCCATCCAAGGGGGAAGATTATTGTTAATAAGGAAAACTGGCCAAACAAAGTATGTTGTTCTAAGATCTCCGAAAGGATTGACACCATCCATTGCCAATGAAAGTCATGCATTCCTTGGCTCATTTCTTAAATCAGGCCATTTTTCTTCAAGCTCCTTCCAATCTTTGCTATCAGCCACCATACGCATGACACCATCTTGGCTCCTTCTTAGTGCAAGATAGTCCATAAATTTTGCCAAATCTTTACATTTGAACATCCTCTCAAACCTCGGTGTTATTGGAATGTGGCGTAGAACCTTATAAGGAACTTTCTTGGACACTTGATCTTCTCGATATCTATTGGTGAAACATATTGGGCATTCTTTGTAAATATTCATTTTAACCATAGTATAAGATATGGTCATTTTGACATGCATCATATGTTTTGTTGTAGATCAAGGATTTCGCGCTTGTTACCTGTCCAAGTTAATGCACCAAACTAAACACAAAAACCCTGAAAAACTCCAATAAAATCGATACCTGATGGATAAGATCCGAAGATGTAGACGAATGAGGAAGCCGATGTAGATAAGACGGGCGCACACGAGCAATTCGCACAATAGATCCGAGTAACCTGCAACACCGATACTCGGCGTAAAAGACGATGTTAAGAGATATTTAGGTGGACTTCCCGAGAAGTGGGTCCGGGAAGCGATAAGCTTCCTCGGCGGATGTCAGTCCATGTTTTCAATTAAGAAAAGAAGCATACATGATAAAAGATGTAAGTAAAAGCTAGATCTTCTGATTGCAGTAATAAGACAGAATCTAAACAAAGAAATGTAAAATATAAAAATAGTGAACTATGAAATAATGCGGGATTTGTGTTACTTGTATCCTTTTACCTGTCTGCAGGGAAATCGGCGTCGACTTGGTAGAATCGGCGTCGACTGATGTGGTCAGCGTCGATTGAGACGAATCGGCATCGATTGGGTGAGATCGGCTTCGACTAAAGGCAGATCGGTCAATCAGGGACTGTGCGATAAGATTCGGGAATTAGAAGGTGAATGTGGTCTGCTAGATGTGCCGAAGTTGGCGAGATACTGGAACAGAGTCACCAGATGATAGATGGTTGTGTGCGATGTTGACGTGATGTGGGCAGAGTAACGGTGCTCCTCTCAGGGATTGATTCGGACAGGATCTGCCCTTACTTGACACCCTTGATGCTAAAAGATCTCTCTTTCTTACAGCCTGTGTCTCTCTCGCTCTCTGTTCATGCGTAAGTGCTTCCTTTTTTCATCTGTTCGCTTTTTCGCTCTCTCTTCGGTCCTTAGAACTGAGTTCTGGACTTGCTTTTATAATCGGCGCCGCTCCTAGAAAATCAGCGCCGACCATATGGGTCGGCGCCGATCGCGGAATAGACTCCCGAGATGGCCAAAATGAGCGATTTCAAGAAAGATAAGACTTACCCTGAATACGGAAATATCCCGCTAGGGAAGAGGAAAAAATAGATGTGATACATAGATAGAATAAATTTGGGGTAGATAAGTGATTAAGATGCATGGGAAGAAGCGTAATTAAATATTTAATATTTAATCACTCATGGGTAAGATATGATGGGGTGAATTAAATTTAGAGTAAGTGATTAAATCACAAATTGGATAATATCCCAAGGGGATAGTTGGTGATGTAAACGTGCCCCAGGTTACCTAAGCAAGTAAATGGATGAGAGGGACACTAAATTGAGTAACCAATTTTAAGTGTCTACATTTTGCCCCTTTTTGTCAAGTAACTTGCGATAAGCGAGGTTATGAGACAAAAACAAAGGGATGGAAGAAGGGAAGAATGTGTGATGATGTGATCCCCCTCAAACTAGGGATGGGATGGGTGATAGAACAAACGATCCCAAGTTTGAAAAAGGTAGATGAAAAATGTAGGATGCCCCAGTCGGATGTCTGGAGTAGATCTGATCATTGATGACGCATAAAAACAAATAAAAAGGCAACAACCTAAGGAATTCACATTGGTAGGACAAACTAGACGGTCTCCTCATGAGACGATGTTAGAGCCTACAGACCCGCTTAACTCTAAGTTGTCAAAAAGTACGAGTGTCCCATGCAAAGGGAACAAACCCGAAATAGATGGTGATATCAAAAAGATGGGCCAAAAGGCAAAATTCAGCACACAACAATGATCAGATAGATAAGTAAGCTAGGCATCAACACTATGGAAAACAAATACAGAAAATCGGCAATGACCAAATTAATCGGCGATTTACTAAAACAAACGGCGTCGACCCAAAAAATCGGCGCCAACCAATCCAGGCACATATAAATATGCGAACGGAAAACGTAAACGATTTATTTTCAACGTGACGATTGATTCAGAGAGAGTCAGAATCTGATTTTGAGCGCCATGGAAGCCTCTGGGAGCGGTTAGAAGCGCAGGAGGACACGACCAGGGGTAAGTGGTCATTCTTGAACCCATTGTACTTGAATTTTTGTGTTCATTGGATTTTTTTTTTTTGGGAGGCCGGGGTCCGGTTTATGTCCGGACAGGAAGTCGGCGCCGATTGGTAGAATCGGCGTCGATTGTAGCCTGAGCGGCGTCGATTGATATAATCGGCGTCGACTCACATAGATCGACGCCGATTATGTTAAATCGACGTCGATTGGATAAATAACTTCTATGATGATAGAATTTTGTTTCGTATGTTCGGATTTGGGGAAATAAGAGACTAATTATGCTTTTGATGTCGTGGATGCAGGCACGAGAGGCTCTACATATGAGGGATGCCATTCCTGAGTTATTGGAGATGATTCTCCCTGATGTGACTGATGCAGATTGGCGACATTTAGAGCTAGCCGGGCTCGGGGTTTCGGTATTACAGACGAGTGCCACGAGATGTGGAGCTCATGCGGGCACTAGTGCGATGGTGGGACAGCCATACGTGCACTTTTTGGTTCAGGACGGGTGAGATGACCATCACCCATGAGGATATATTCAGGATTCTGAGACTGCCGATCACTGGGGACCCGATTGAGATCACACCGCGAGAGCAGCAGCAGAGGGCCCTAGTGCGATTATACAGAGACAGGGCAGATGACTCAGAGATAGTATCTGGGGCAGTGAGGATAGCCTCACAGTACAGGCAGGATAGCCCTCGGAGTAGGCGGATAGCCTTGATTCAGATGGCTATCTCCTACTTTGCCCTGCCAGATTCAGGAGGTGGGAGATTCCCATTGTTACTGTTAGACTGTGTTTGCGACATCCTGCAGTACAGACAGGTTTTTGCCTTCGCTGATGCCCTGATAGCTCAGATATATCATGAGCTATGGATGTACACCACTGGCCGGAGGACAGGGATTGACGTCAGTTTTGTGCTCCATTGCTGGGCATATGAGCACATAGCGGTGATCAGGCCATCCGGGCTTCCTTGGATGCCAGCAGGAGTGGGAGGGATTGATTATGGATTTCGGAGATGGCGGGCTGACATGGCCGCAGGGGATACAGGTAGATCGGCCGAGTGGTACTCTGAGCGTTTCAGGACGCTGACACCAGATCAGGTCATCTGGAGGCCATATCGGGCATTTCCGACATGGGCTGGTCAGGATGCCCACTTGGTAGCATTGAGACGGAGCCGGGTGGTCAGGGGCCGTAGGCCGGATATGTGGGAGCGAGTCCCGTTTATGCGGATATTGAGGCAGTTCGGCCTAGTACAGACAGTGCCGACCACCTACACGCCATATAGGCGGGATAGCAGGGAGACGGATTTGCCGATTTTGATCCCGGCAGACCCATTGAGAGAGGCCCCACCCTCTACAGACAGCGATGATGACGCAGGGGTAGATGAGGGTTACGCAGCATGGTATGACACCGAGCTACCACGACATCTCCCGCCATCTATAGATGCTGACGAGGAGGACATAGCTGCGATGCTGGATAGACTAGAGGGAGAGCATGCCACCCTTACACAGACACATCAGGTAGCTCTGGAGGAGATCAGGGCTTTGACAGAGGAGAGGGATGCCCTGATTGTGGAGAGAGACACCGCTCGCCAGGAGCGAGATATAGCGATCCAGCAGAGGGATCGCTACTTTCGACATAGGGAGGCCCTCAGGGCCAAATATGGAGAGACCGGTGCCACGTCAGAGTCCGGTACACAGGGCACGACCCTAGGAGGAGCACCACCAGCAGCGCCAGCAGCCCCAGCAGCACCAACAAAGATCGTTCACGAGCACCGGCACCGTGAGCCCGAGCACATACCGCCTTCTCTCGCTCGAGGTGAGATACTATGAGGATGCCCTAGCGCAGCATGCCCCAGATGTGCCTCGGTACGGGGCGAGGAGGAGAGCAGCGACGGCTACAGCGAGCGGAGCCTCAGGTGGAGGGAGCACTGGGAGAGATCGAGGTGTGCAGAGACCTCCAGCAGCAGGTGCATCGAGCTCGATAGGCGGCGGCCAGGAGAGACAGCCAGGTGCAGAGGAGGGTGGAGGAGATAGTGTCCTCCATGCATCGGACTTTACTATATAGAGATTGATAGATTTTGTATCTGTATAGTGATGTAGCCTTGATTGGAAGGCATTGTATAGATGGCTTGATTGAAAGCCACCCCTTTTTGTACAGACACACATGTATACATAGATTTATCATGTTATTTGTCATATAATTGTACGCATGCTTTTAATTTTGATATACATGGATAGATCGATATAGATATAGACTGATAGAGGATAAAATAGATGTGATTGGATAGATATAGACTGATAGATGATAGAAATAGATGTGATTAGATAGATTGATATGTGGATACAACTTTGATAGATGGATGTGATGTAACTTGGATGTACATGTGTTTGATGTATGGATTAGATATAGATAGATGTAATGTACCTTGGATGTACATTTTGATGGATAGATAGATGGATGTGTTTGATGTATGGATTAGATATAGGTAGATGTAATGTACCTTGGATGTACATATTTTTCGATATTTTGATGGATAGATAGATAGATGTGTTTGATGTATGGATGTAATTTTAATGAGAAATGAATACAGATAGATGTTTTGATAGATAAGATGAATTTAGATAGAAGATAAATTTTGATTGAATTAACATGTGAAATGTCAATTTAACTGGATGCAAGACAAAGAAATGGGAATACTTTTCAAGCAAGAGCCAAAGATGTAAATGGAAACAACCTTGACTTAGAAGAGAAGATACTCGGATAAGAAAAAAAAGATAAGTCGGACTTCCAACCGACCATAGATAAAATCTAGATAGGAAACCGAAAGACCAAGCATACAAGGCCCTATATAAGATTAAAATAAACCTGACACTAACTAGTCGCAAACCAGATCTAGGATAGAAACGGAAAGAAAAGTAAGTATCTTGTCGGAATTTACAAGGGACAGAATACATGTCCATAGTAGGAAAATAGGATTCTCCATATGATCGACAAAAGGTCTTAAATCTCAGCTTCATGATTTTGGCAGAAAAGCAAACTGATCAATGCGGGAAGTTTGCTTGATATGGAAAGACTGATCGATACGGGAAGTCTTTCAGTGATGCTAAAAAAGTGTATAAACTGATTAAAAGACTGATCAAGAAGCCTTGAATATTTCTTTGAGGAACAGCCGTCCTTCAAGGGAGCGGTCTGTATTTTGAATTTTAATGATAGCCATCCTTCGAGGGTATGGTCTATATTTTTAGAATTTTTGATAATAGCCATCCTTCGAGGGCATGATCTATTTTCTTTTTGATTCACTTGATAATGTATGGATAGCTGTCCTTCAAGGGATCAGTCTATCTTTTGGATAGCATCTTTTTTTTTTTTTTTTTGAAACTCTTCTTGGAAGAAGCTGAGTTTAGACCTAGATAGATCAGATGGAGGGGAAGAGAACATAGAAGAACATGCACTCATGCCCCGAGTAGATCCGATTAAGATAAGTACTTGGGACGGATGAAGTGGTGATTAAGGTATTCCTACCATGAGGAGGAACATATCCAAAAGAAACGTGCAATGAGTAGAGCCGCGATACTCATATTTAAGGTAAACGAGGCAATAGGCGGAGAACCACACAATTTCGAATCACCACGAAAGTAGATGACTGGTTATTAGGACGGATGAAAGATCTGTGTTGCGACTAGATTTGTGTAAGATAGATTTTAACAGTAGAAGGGCCGTAAATGCAAAGCATTAAGAGGTTCCGCTTCAGGTATACCATCCATGGAAGATAAACGATAAGCCCCAGACCCATATTTATGAGTGATAATGTACGGGCCCATCCAGTTGGGAGCAAACTTACCCCGCTGACTTCTTTCGAGTGTAGTGACATTTTGATTTTCCTTAAGAACAAGGTCACCAATTTTGAAGTCACGGTGTTGCAAGTGCTTGTTATAAGCACGCTTGACACGTTCAAGATAGACCTGATGATGCTCAAGAGCGTTGAGACGCCGCTCATCTAATAATTCAAGTTGTGCTAGACGATTTTGACGATAATCCTCATCGGAGACAAATTCTCTGAGAAAAACACGAAGAGATGGGATTTGGACTTCCAGAGGAAGGACACCTGCACTCCATAGACGAGAGAGAAGGGAGTAGCACCAGTAGGGGTACGAATGCTAGTCCGATAAGCCCAGAGAGCAAAAGGGATATGTAAATGCCAATCCCTACCAGCTCGACTAGTTACCTTTGCGAGGATATTACGTAAAGTTTTATTGGACGCTTCGGCCTGACCATTAGCTTGAGGATAGTATGGAGAAGAAAAACTGAGCTTGATATTGAAAGCGTTGCAGAGATTCTGTAAATCAGCATTCTTGAAAGACTTACCATTATCTGTGATGAGCTTATGTGGAATGCCAAAGCGACAAATGATGTGTTGATAGACGAAATCAACTATGGGTTTAGCCTTTGTTGAAGAAAGAGGGATAGCTTCTACCCACTTAGTAAAGTACTCAGTGGCAATAATGATAGAATGATGACGCTGTGAAGAACGGGGATTGATGAGACCAATAAGATCAAGACCCCATCACGAAAAGGCCACAAATCCGCTGCAGTTGCAAAGCTTGACTAGGGATGTGTGTGAGATTGGAATGTTGCTGACACTTGACGCATTTCTTAGTGTATTCACAACAATCTCGATTAAGAGAAGGCCAATAATATCCCAAACGTAAAATGTGCTTGGCTACACAACTAAGCCACTAAAATGTCCACTACGACATCATTGTCATGGACCTCCCGGATAGCTTTAGATGATTCACGGGTTTTGAGGCACCGAAGCAAAATACCATCAAAGCCGCGTTTGTAAAGAAGGCCGCCTAGAATAGTATAGCGATTGGCGCGTTGGATAAAAGACCTTCTACCATTGGAAGTCAGATCTGGAGGAAGCACCGAATGAGATAGATAATCAACTATCTGTTGATACCACTCATCCTGAGTATGGGTTGTGACAGCATTGATCGAAGTTAGTTGCTCAAGATGAGATGGTTGATCTAATTGTTGCATGACACCACGTAAAGACGCGAGTCTTTGGTAAAAGGAGGGATAAGTGAGGCTAATGAGGCCATTGTATCTGCGAATCGATTTGCAGTGTGAGGAATAGCTTGGATAGTGAACTTATCAAAAGATTGGAGTTGAACGAGAACGATATCACGATATTTTTGAAGGATATCATTTTTGCATTGATAGACGCCCGTGACTTGATTAACGATGAGTTCAGAATCACCGAAGATGTCAATATGACGAGCACCGAGATTAATGGCATTTTGAAGACCTAAGACAAGAGCTTCGTATTCAGCCATATTATTGGTGCACTCAAAGTTCAACTTGTGTGTGACTGGGATAGGCGTACCCCAAGGAGGAATCATCACAAAACCTGCACCTCCCCCTTGCTGGCATTTGGATCCATCAAAGAAGAGCTTTACTTTAAATGGAGATAGACCAAAATCAATTTGTTGGATATTTTCATCGGGAATTGAGCGGGGGGGTCTTGAGTGCCCAAGAGGAGCATCACCTAATTGATCTGCAATAACCCGACCCCGATAGACTTTTGCGGATAAACTCGAGGTCAAATTCTCGTCATGAGCATAAGCCAACGAGTGATACGATCATTGTGATAAGGCTTTGCATGAATCGTCTTAAGTGGATTGATACTTGAGATAATGTAATTTTGTGATTAAGGAGGTAATGACGAAGCTTAGAAGTTGTGAAGAAGAGAGCACAACATAGTTTTTCAGCTTCGGAGTAACGTGTCTCATACTCATGGAGGGTACGACTGATGTAATAGACAGCTTGTTCTTTACCACAAGTGTCCCGATGCGAAATCATGGCTCCCAGAGCATGGTCAGTCACAGAGATATAAAGATAGAAAGGCTCCCCCTCGCGTGGAGGTGTAAGCACAGGTGGAGAAAGAAGATAAGCTTTGAGATCATCAAAGGCCTTTTGGCAATGCTCATCCCATTCAAAATGAACATTCTTACGGAGGAGATGGTGAAAAGGTTGACAACGGTCCGACAATTGGGAGATAAAACGACGACTTGATCAAGACGTCCTTGAGACCGTGGAGTTGCTTTAAGTTAAAAGGGGGAGGCATCTCAAGGATAGCTTTTATTTTTGCGGGGTCCACTTCAATACCCCTAATGGAAATGATAAAACCTAAAAGTTTACCAGTGAGAACGCCAAACATGCATTTAGATGGATTTAGACGAAGACAAAAGCGGATAAGCCTCTCAAAGAGAGGTGCAAGGATGAAAAGATGATCTTGACGACGTTTGCATTTACCGAGGAGATCGTCAATGTAATCCTCCACAGCTTACGTGTAAGAGATCATGGAAGATGTAGGTCATTGCTCGTTGATAGGTTGCTCCCCGGGTTCTTAAGACCAAAAGGCATGACACGATAACAAAAGGTCCCCCAAGGAGTTATGAAAGAATTCTTATGTTGGTCTTCTGGTGCGATGAGAATTTGATTATATCCAGAGAAACCATCCATAAGAGAAAGCATCTCATGACCCGCAGTTAAATCTACGAGTTGGTCGATATTAGGTAGAGGAAAATCATATTTTGGACAAGCAAGATTAAGATCCCTGAAGTCGGTACAAATTTGAATTTTCCCAGCAGCTTTAGTTCTCGGTACTACATTGGACACCGATTGTGGATAATCGATGGGTTGGATGAAGTTAGCCGAGAGCAAGCGCTGTAATTCTTCTTTAATAAGAAGGGCTACTCTAGGGTGCATTTTACGTAATTTTTGCTTAACTGGTTTGATGTTGGGAAGAGTAACGATATTGTGGACCACAATATTGGGATTGAGCCCTGCATATCCTTGTATGACCAAGCAAAGGCTTCGCGATGTTTGGAAAGAAAAGTGGTAAAATCTCCTAACTCCCGTGGATTAAGGGGATTGGCCGACCTTAATGATGCGAGGGTCTTCGAAGTCCCTATATTAAGGTCGATAGTGGCCTCATTGAGAAGCGTAGACAAGTCGAAGGAATAGTCTTGGGAAGATATGAATCCTCCGCCCCCAAATAGGTGAGGACGGAATCGTCATCCACACAAAGGGATAGTTTTGATAGTAGGAGAATCGTCTCTAACTATTTCAGGGAAGATTAATGGTATAGAAGCGGACCGATTGTTAGTCTCATAGAAGCTAACGATCCTAAGGAAATGGTATTGATCAAAAAAAAAAAAAAAAGTTAGACGGGATGGAAATGTCGTCATCCACATCAAGTGATGTTTCGACTTAGCGGAGAAGATGGTTCCTCAAGAGGAGGAGGCTCATCAAGAATAATGACGGTGGCTTTTGAAAGGGGTTTAAATCCTAAACCAAATTTTTGATGTGGCATGAGAGTGGGAATGGATGTGAGGTCATGTATACCTTGTTCATATTTTCCCAGGCCAAAGCCTTTCCACGCGCATCGATATAGATAAATTTTTGCAAACGTGGGATTCTGTAGATAATCAAACCCTGTTAAGTAAGGTTTGGTCCTAGGAGGAGAATCTGGGCGATAGTGAGGCGTATCAAGACCACCGTAGATGAAATTAGTCTGTTGATTGGGTAGACCAATGGTGATGATGCGACCGAGACCTGGTTGATATTCAGGTTGTTTTTCTGGTCTACCATACTCATTAGGTTTGAGATGGGCATCAAAAGAAAAGAGAGGAAGCTCTCCTAGTGAGAAACGCTCCAATGTCTCTTCTAGATTTTGTAAATCCGGTAGTTTGGTTGCAGCTATGGAAGAAGATGAGGCCCCGTCAGAGAACATGCATTTTCTTTCAAAGGGGTAGATCTTGTGGTCATGTCACATTGTGCGGAAGGAAAAGGATCTCCCTGGATGAGTATATATTTTGTCCTCATATTGATATTTTAAGCATCGATGGAGGGTGGATGGGACACAATGCATCATGCGAATCCGGGAGCATCCGAGGATCATATTATAGTGGAATTTTCCTTCGACAATGTAGAAGAGTTCATGAAGCGACTTCTTACCTACTCGAATGGGTAAGACCACGCTTCTAAAGTAATCGCTAGCTAATCGTTAAATGATCGAAGGGTGAAAGGCGGGGTGACACTACATTCTTCGGTAACTTAAGTTGCTCAAACGTGTGTGAGGAGATGACGTTGAGTGCAGCTCCACTATCGATCATAACACATTTTAAGGTAGTGTTATTGATTTGGACCGTGATAAAAGGGGAGCCTCCAAATCCTCTGAAGAAAGAGGAGGAATTTCCGAATCTTCAAAAGAAATGGCGGTTGAGGGTCCATTCAATCCAACAACCAACTCGAAGGGCTGGGGCTCATCGGAATTCACTGCGATGCGACGCAGATTATCGATTAGAGCCTGGCGATGTTGTGGAGAGGATTGGATGAGGTCAAAAAGAGACATTTTGACCGGAGCTTGGGTGAGTTGTTTCATAACACTCTCCTCAATAGACACGGAACTTGAGCCCGAGGTGCAGCACGAATAGAGACCCTAGGTCGTGGGGCTGATGAGGAAGGAGAAATGCCTTCCGGGGCTGCAGAAATGACAACCCGTGGTCGAGATGCTGAAGATGAAGATGGGTTATCATAGTGTTGGGTTCTAGTGGCGATATGGATTGTGTCAATTTGAGAAGGTGGAAGATCAAGTGGAGTGGAACCACTAGAGGTCTGAGTGGATCGTTGGGGCTCAGATGGGGCTAAGGTGATAGGAGGTACTTGTTCCTCCTCCTCCAGCAAAAGATCACTTTCTTCCAAAAGGTTGTTCACAACAGCTTGAAGAGCTTTACATCCCTCAGTATCATGACCCGGGGTACGGTGGTAAGCACAAATCAAATCAGAGTTAAACCAGGTAGGTTTCACTCCTTTAGGGTTATAAGGTTTAATCGGAGGAAGGGTTATGGATGAAGATTGGATAAGTTGATGAAGGATTTCGGTGTAGAATCCGGTAGACGAAGATGAGGACAGAGATGATGAAGGTGGTTCTTTTACATTAACCGACTGCCGAGGTAAAAGAACTTGCATGTTAGGTTTAACAGTCTTTTTAGGGATCCTCTTATTTGTTTGGACATTTGGAGGAGCAGTCTTGGGCACTTGAGATGGGAGTAAGTGAGACATGATTGACTTTGGTGGAGGAGGAGCCCCTAAAATAGATTTTGAAGATGATGGAGATGTGACAAATTTTGCAGTCTTAGATAATGTCGATTTAGATGAGGAAGAAGCTCCCAAAGTAGGTATAATCGGAGGAACATAGAGTGCCTTGGTTTTTGGTAATGAAGATGATGATCCTGATAGAAGAGGTGACGTCTTTTTAGTAGGTAAGTCGGCTTTTCGGGCTGTTGGCGAAGAATGTGTTGTAGAAGAAGATGATGGTTTTGATAAGTGTGTAGAAGAAGACGCCTTCTCAGCGGATAAATCCAATCTTTTATGAGGCGTAGAGAGAGATTTTTGTGGAAGAGCACCAAGAGTCTTGATGGTCCGAAATATGGGCTTTCCTTTTTCAGGGATGGTGACAACTTCAACGGCATAAGGTGATTGTAACCTTTTCGGGGGGAGCAAATGGGGAGATACTGATGTTGTAATGTTAGATTTTGGTTGTCTTGGTTTAGGTTCCGGAACCGAGCGTATAGGTGTTGGTACTACTTTTGATTTTTATTTAATAAGCAAAGTAACATTAGTGATGGAAGAAGGGGGTGATGAGGAATCGGTTCCTTACGAAGGACTACTTACGATGCAAAAGAATCATGGGTGAAACTACCGTAGGAAAAGAGATAGGAAGGGTCAAAATCGAAGACGCCTCCGTCGAAGTCGGCACAATTATAGGTACGTTCACCAAGGGCATAGTTGCAGCGGGAATGGGAGCAACAGAAGTAGATGTGTCTGCAGTGGAAACTCGAAGGGATGTAATTGCCTCGAGTATTGAAAGAATGTCTGACGATGAGACAGATGAGGATGACACTGTCTCGGGTATGGATGGAAGGTCAGACAAAGGAGCGGAGAGAGATGACTCCGTGCTTAGTAATGTAGGAATATTCAAAGACGGGCTATCTGAAGATGGTGGAGTTCCAGTGATTGATGAAGTGGAAGGAGGTTCTGATTCGATTGATGTGTTCGCAGATGGCTTGGTTTCAGAAGAAGATTCTTCAGTAGAGATGAAGTTGATAGTGTGGGTGTTTGGTTTTTGAGACTCTGAAGCATTATGGTTCGGGGCATGATTGGGAAAAGGTTGTTTAAAAACATCGAGTGCCTGATTTGGGGGAGCATTTGGGTTATCCAGAATGAGCTCGCCTTTATCAATGAATTTCTGGACAAGATTTTTGAAAGTCTGACATCGTTCAATGTCATGACCTTTGGTTCTATGATAAGGACAGAAATCATTTTCCCTATACCAGAATGGGCGTTCTCGGCTTTCATCAATATCCCTAATGGGGGGAAGTTCGATCATGCGAACTTCCAACATTTTTTCTAAGATAGAGGCATATGATTCCCCCAATGGAGCGAAGGATCGAGATGATGAAGTCCCTTTTCGAGAAGATGAGGAGTCTCTTCGTGGTGTTTGATTAGGAGTGTTATCGGCTCGTGATGCTTTTAATATGATAGCGTTGGTGGATCCTTGATTTTTGTCTTTAGAAGGGGAAGAATTTGGTTTGGTAAACCGAGAAAAATTTGGTTTAGATTTAGAGCGAAGTTTTATCTTCCCTTGCTCAATGGCGCGAGATTCAAGTTTGCGTGCCATCGTGAAGGCTTCTTCAAAGGTATGAAAAGTTTGGATCCTTAAAGTGGAAGAAATGTGATTAGCACAAGATCGAGTAAACAACTCGATTTGTTGGGATTGAGGAAGGGAGAAAGACAATTGGTTGATTATCCCTCTCCAACGAGCGACAAAGTCTGTAATAGACTCATCATCGAATTGGCGAATGTTATAAAGGTTTGTGATCGAGATCTTATGCTCGATATTTATTGAAAAGTTTTCAACAAACATCTCGGGCCAATTGAGAGAAAGAAAACAAGGAATGTTGAGGAATGTTATTGTACTGGTCTAAAGCAGACTGCTAGAGACATAGGAAAGGTACTGGCATAAGCTCTTGATCCTGGACTATGAGGTAGCAAGCATGTTTGAATGATCGCAAATGTTGTTGAGGGTCTTCCCGACTATGAAATTTTGAAAATTTAGGAAGTTCCCATTGGGGAGGATAAGGCTTGAAAGCCACTGAGGGGTGAATGGGTTCATTACACACTTCTTCAAAGGAGTATGAAGGACGAACCCCTTTTGTGGAGGCTTCCTGTGTCTGCAATTTTCTTGAAGAGAATTTGAACCACGTCAGATTGAGGAGGAGGCACATTGGTATGTCCTACATAAGAAGCAAATGGTGGATGTTGTTGAGGTGTCAACGGGGGATTCATCTGTTGATGGATAGGATGATAAGAGGAATAACCAGGTGTTCTGGGTGACACCGGGTGGGGTATTTGCTGTGAAGTAGCTTGCGTATAGGCAGGCTGTGGGATAATAAGTGATTGAGAAAATGAAGGTTGGATGACGGATGGAGCCTGTGATTGGTGGACTCCTATGTTTGTTGATTGGATCGGGACAGATTGAGGAACATGAGTGCCGACTTGATTGGACATATTGGGGAACAAGACCTGAAAGGGGCCTTCTACTGCCGGATTAGGTATTAAGGGTGCCGATGTTAGAGGATGGGCGAAGGTCACAGTTGCTGGAACATTGGAAGAAAGACCCCCTAGAGGACGAGAAGTAGGAGCCAACTGACTATTCGGAGGGGGTTGGCTCATGAAGAGGTACTGACCTTGGGACACGATGGAGGGCATAGATGAATTAACAGCAATATGCGGGTGTGCAGATGCATTCATTATAGCCAGGGCAGAAGGCCTCTCAGAAGTAGGTTGTGGAATATTCGAGGTAACTGCGGTGTTAGGAATAGGTAAGACTATTTGAGAACTAGTCGATATGGTAGGTGGAAGAGAAAAGGGAGGCATAGGGGCCTCGCCCTTCTCCATGACTCGAGGCAAGAGAGATGATGCAAACTGCTCTACAAAGGCCTGGGGTGATGCACGAGGATAATCGTACACTTGTTGGACTGGTGGTCCTTGATCAGATATTTGAATAGACTTGTGTACTAGGTAGTTCATGAGGGCCATCGGATTGCGGTCGAGGAATGCCTGGAATTCAGGATCCCCGCGGGGAACATACTCCGAGCCAGATGATATTTCCGAAGGACTAGGGGAAGCTGGACGTGATGGGATTGCTTTGGCTTGATAGAAAGGATTATATGACCAGGATGGGGAACCAACTAACAACAAATCCCGAGGAAGATTGGGGGGGTGCCGAAACCTCCACACTAGTGGTGATCTCGGAGGAAGAAGGAACCAGTTGAGCCATTCTTCTAGATTGTGACCGAGTGATAACCGTCATAAACACGTAGAAAAGAAGATTGACCTAACTAATGCACAGACAATTCAAGCAAAGACAAGTGATTATCTCCTTTAAATTTTGATGCTTTTAAGAAAAGAAAATGTTAGGGAAGGCTTTTTAGAACAGGAACTACTCAAATAGCCAAACTAAGGATGGTTTGGGTAATGTTTGGTGAGGAGTCCCGAAGGCACTTCAGTAAAAGACCGGTACGTGGCTTGATATAGGGGCCTACCCCCGCACTTCACACACCGCTGCGATAAGGGAGTCGGGTGCTTTGCCAATATATACCAAAATCTTTCATGAATTTATAGCGCGGCCCGAGTACCGCGTAGGCTCTTCCTCTTGGATATCACTTCCAAGTAGGCGAGGCTAGGGAAGGAATTTTTGTTTAAATGCTTTATACCTAGTGATTTTGGCTTTGTGTGCAAGGGTGAAAAATAAAAATCAAATAGTGTCACTACCGATTTTGATCAATTTTCCAGCCTAATTAAAACTAGATGAAAAACATGCAGCAATGACAAAGGAAAAGTTCTTTTTAAGCACTTAAAAACGAAGTGTTTGATTTCGATGAAGACAAGTCAAACAGATTCTTTCCCAAATGCGATTAAGTTCTTTTTAAGCACCAAAAATTGAAGTGTTTGGATGTGATATGCAACCGACAAAGAAATCCTAAAAAGGAGAAAACACCGTAAAAGAGGAATACCTGTAGATTTAGCTCTCCAAGGTGTGTGGACTTCAAAAAGCGCGTTGTTGAGCTCTTCCCCTCGAACAATCCCACGAACAAGCAAAGTGCTCCGCAAGAAGAGGTTAAGCAAACACCAAACAAAAATCCAGAAAGATATATCCGGATAATGGTGAAACGAAAAATTTCTATTCTAAGAAAATAGAAAAATTTCAGAATAACGATTCCGCATAAAAAGCAAGATTGGAATGATGAAAAGAGATGCTCAAGCAGAACTGATAGAAATCAGTGAAGAAAAAGAACAAAGCTCAAAACTAAAAAAGAAATGAACTTACCAATAAGGGACTTTGGTTCGTCCCACCGGGCGTGCCAGAATGTAGATCAAGGATTTCGCGCTTGTTACCTGTCCAAGTTAATGCACCAAACTAAACACAAAAACCCTGAAAAACTCCAATAAAATCGATACCTGATGGATAAGATCTGAAGATGTAGACGAATGAGGAAGCCGATGTAGATAAGACGGGCGCACACGAGCAATTCGCACAATAGATCCGAGTAACCTGCAAGACACCGATGCTCGACAGAAAAATACGGTGTTAAGAGATATTTAGGTGGACTGCCCGAGAAGCGGGTCCGGGAAGCGATAAGCTTCCTCGGCGGATGTCAGTCCACGTTTTCAATTAAGAAAAGAAGCATACATGATAAAAGATGTAAGTAAAAAGCTAGATTTTCTGATTGCAGTAATAAGACAGAATCTAAACAGCAGACAGAAAGTACAGAAAACAGGGAACTATGAAATAATGCGGATTTGTGTTACCTGTGTCCTTTTACCTGTCTGCAGGGAAATCGGCGTCGACTTGGTAGAATCGGCGTCGACTGATGTGGTCGGCGTCGATTGAGATGAATCGGCGTCGATTGGGTGAGATCGGCTTCGACTAAAGACAGACGGTCAATCGTGGATCAAAGGCGATAACATTCGGGAATTAGAAGGTGAATGTGGTCTCATTGGATGTGCCGGTTGGCGAGATAATCGGAACAGAGTCACCAGATGATAGATGGTTGTGTGCGATGTTGACGTGATGTGGGCAGAGTAACGGTGCTCCTCTCAGGGATTGATTTGGACAGGATCTGCCCTTACTTGACACCCTTGATGCTAAAATATCTCTCTTTCTTACAAAGCATGTGTATCTCTCGCTCTCTGTTCATGCATAAGTGCTTCCTTTTTTCATCTTTTCGATTTTTCGCTCTCTCTTCGGTCCCTAGAACTGAGTTCTGGACTTGCTTTTATAATTGGCGCCGCTCCTAGAAAATCGGCGCCGACCATATGGGTCGGCACCGATCGCGGAATAGACTCCCGAGATGGCCAAAATGAGCGATTTCAAGAAAGATAAGACTTACCCTGAATACGGGAAATATCCCGCTTAGGGAAGAGGAAAAATAGATGTGATACATAGATAGAATAAATTTGGGGTAGATAAGTGATTAAGATGCATGGGAAGAAGCGTAATTAAATATTTAATATTTAATCACTCATGGGTAAGATATGATGGGGTGAATTAAATTTAGAGTAAGTGATTAAATCACAAATTGGATAATATCCCAAGGGGATAGTTGGTGACGTAAACGCGCCCCAAAGTTACAAAGCAAGTAAATGGATGAGAGGGACACTAAATTGAGTAACCAATTTTAAGTGTCTACATTTGTACTCCATCCCAATGTCTTTCATTGCTGAAGATACTTCCTTTTGTGAACGAGGCATCTTATTTTCCTTTGAAGTATCTTATCTCATAAAATTCCGCATAAAACAACAAAAGATCTTTATATTATTCACTATACGAATATTCAAAACTTGAATGACATGGAGAGATATAGTTTAGAGGAGTTTAAAATATACCTCAAGATATCGAGTGAAGCATGTATTCGTCATTCCATGCATAACTTTCAAGTTCAAAAATAACATAAGTGTTGCTTGCATACATACAAATTTGCATTTGGGTATAGAGGCATCCTAGCAAGTTGAGTTAGGGGCGAATCATCAACTTCTTTAGCATATGTGTAGAAGTCTTCTAAAAATTTGTTCACCCCATCTTAATTTAATTGAGAAGTGGTATCACCCATATATGTGTCTTCTTCTTCATTGTGAGTGCCACTATCATCATTGTCATATGCCCTTTCCTCAACATTGTTATGAACTTGGATTGGCTAAACATTACAATATCATTTAAAATAGTCAATGCGATATGAAAAGTTTATATTTTTTAATAACAAGCATTTTCGAAATTTCATTATAGTATACCTCTTCTATATAAACTCCATACTTCAACCTATGGATACCAACGAGTCGACGCTTCTTTAATTTTCTATTTTTGCACTTTTCACAAGTACAATATATCATTTCATTAAAATATTCATTTTTCCCTAGAGTAGGTCTTGGTACATGTTCATCTAAACATTCAGATGAAGATATACTATTTTCCTGCATAAATCATATACTTTAAATAATGAGCATCTACCTCTCAACTTGAGACTTATATTTTTATAGTTTGGAAATGGGTAATTCATTATGATGTTTCGTAAACTAAAACATCATTAGTTTGAACTATGAGATGCCTAAAACACTCACCGTGGGTCCAAACGTGGCTTGTTTAACGTGGCTTGTTAAATAAGCCACATTTCATAGTCCATTTTTGTAAGCTAAATAGGGTCCATTATGGGTGTTATTTAAGATCCGAGTATTATTAAAAACTCATGACTATGATAATATTAATCTTTATTGAGATTAAATTCATTAAAGAAATAATACAAGTGGTAGAAAATGAAAGTACTGTCTTTCCATTTTTTCCAAGAATAGTGGCTAATTAGGTAATAGTGTACTACAAAAAAAGTAACACTCATCATAATAATAAAGAAAAATATATTTAAAAATGAATAAAAGTATCTCGCACGTTCTAATTATTTACCAATATATCTAGGACTAGAATGTCATCTTATCTTACCTTCTTGCAAAGAAAGTCACTCCACACCAACTAGAGCAAGAGAAGACAATGAAACCTGGAAAAAGAAAAGACGAAGAACTTAGACAAGGAAAATCAATCTAATCTATTAAAAATGAAAAAAAATAGCATGAGAAGGTCCACATATTCAAAACCATGCTGCAATAAGACCTATGATAAGTTACAAGGTTAACTTGGAAGCAAACTTGAATCTTGGAACTTATCACAGTCTTTGTTTTCATTACAAATAAAGTAGATTGCTTTTCATTGTCTAGTATCCATATCAATCCAATTTATACTCTACAAGTTCCGCCATTATAATATCTAACGACCAAATATGTGCCTTCATAAGAGGCTTCTCTTCCCAAATGTACAAGTCATGAAATATTTTAATTCCTTTCTCAAATGAAAGGAGGGCAGAAAAGCCTCTTATCAAAGCACATATCTTGTGATTATATATTATAATGACAAGAGATTATTATACTTTATTATTGTGTTACTCCACTTAATCTTTTCGAATATAGATTTTATTTCGATCTTAGAATTTTCCAAACCCGAGAATAAGTTACAGTGTGCTCAGCTGTAATGTATTATATCATTAAAACTATACTAACAACGAGGAACATTAATCGAGCCTAAAGAGTTAGGCAACATCTAGAATACATTAGGGCATTGAAAAAGGCTTGGGCAGCATATGCAAGGCTTCGTGGCTTCAACATGCAAGATAGAAGTGTTGCACAACAAGAGACAAGGTCCCAAGGTTTCGTATGACACAAATAGTGATGCACAACTAAGTATAGGATTATGCAACAAGGTTAAGCCTTTGCAGATTGGGTAGGCATCTGTGGCTTCTATAAAAAAGAGTCAAGGCACTAAGGTTTGAGTGGCATGCTCAAACGTGGAGCGGCATTCTACAAGTCTGTATTCAAGTGGATCTAAATGTTTTTGGATGATAAAGAATTGTTTGTGAACCTGGATGTTGTTACATCACATTGACATGCCTCTAGTATGTTCCACATAATTGAGGCAATATCTAATCCACATTCCATAATCTTATGTGCTATAAACAAGTGAAATCTATATTGTTAGCTATGATCAACCAACAGTCCATAAAGTGAATATGATACATTCACACACACAAAGAATAATGTAACTAATAAAAACTGAAATTTTAATCATACTATAGCTCTATACAGAGTAAATCTTGGAGAAGAGATGTAAAACTATGCAAACTTGTCCCTCCCAATACTGCAGCACATATTTATGTACAAACTTTGCAGACAAAAACATTAAAAGGAAAAGATGAGACAAATCATCTTCCAACAGTAAAATATGGAGTGACACGATGAAAGATTTGGTTGAGGATTTGGTTGATGCAAATCTCTCTTCAATGCATTCACCACCAAACTTCATACTGTTGTTCTTGTATGGCTTCAGTAAGCCTGCCCACAGATTCAGTTATGGCTGCTTCATTGAATCTATAACCCTCTCTTCCTACCAAATCTTGCACACTCTTATCCTCATTTCCGTCCCTCTGGAATGTGCTTCTCACTCCCCTTCTCACCCAATATGGACTTCCTGTTTTTAACATTTTCCGGGCTTTGATACAAACTGATGCAGACAATTGACATCCATTGCAATTAATTTTGTGCTTTGAGCTTGTGCTGTAATTGAATTTCAGTCCGCATAAGATATCCTTTCAAAAACTCGTGAATTTTTTTTTGCTCCATACTACATAAAGAGGTTCAAAACTAATTTTGATACACATGACCCAGGGAAAAATGAATTAAGATTAAATGCCATTGAAGAATACATAACAATAAAACTCGAGGTAGATAAGGAAAGGCTGGAAATATTTTCCTGAATAGGCCAGGCCATGATGCAGCCAAATACTGTACACAAATGTCACTTACAGCAACTCGGTAATCAACACAGAAGCTAAGATTTTAAGTCTAGGTAGCAAACTGTGAAAGATAGAATTTTTAAAAAATAGTTAAAGGGTAGAGATTGTTAGAACAGGATGATGGAATGCACAAAACAGTGAATCTGATCATTCTATTAGCAAATAACAAGCTGTCTAAACAGCTGTTTACACGAGTTAAACATCAAACCAGGTCCACGATCAGTGAAAAAAATCACCCAAATGATAATGACAGGTTTACACAATCGGGCTTAACCTATGTACCGCACGGATATTTCCGGGTATGTCCGGGTGTGTAACGGTACGTGCTAAGAAATTGAGGAAAAAGGAGGAAAGCGTTCTTTTCATTGGATATTCGTTTACATCAGCATTATGTGTTCTATAGCTTTCATTGGAGAGATTCCCTATCCTATCATATTTGAAGTAGCTTGCACGAGTAATGTGGAAGCATGTGAGAAAATGGCAAGGAAGAATCTTTTCTTGTAGAGCAAGAATCATTTTAATGATGTAGGCAAGAATCTTTAATTGTTGTATATGTTCTTTGGTGTCTTTGTTACATGCTCCTTCTAGAAGCCCCCATGTTAATTGTGTTTGTAGAGCAACATTCTTGTGGAAATATTTGTTTTAGTGAGCTGAATATATTCCCATTATTTTGAAGTGGACAATGATTGCATACACTTGAAAAAGTGACTCAGAATCGCTTCTATGAAACATTGCACTGTGATTTGATTCTTCTAGAGCAACTTCTCTTCATTTCAAGTGCATGGTTTACATGCTCAAAATGTACACAAATGTTGAGTCATGTCGTAGCTATTTATGGCCGTGAAATCTAAGATTGTAAAGTTTATTAGTGCAAACTTCCATCACATTGACAAGTTTGTATTCAAGTGGATCTAAATGTTTTGGATGATAAAGAATTGTTTGTGAACTCGGATGTTGTTACATCACATTGACATGCCTCTGTATGTTCCACATAATTGAGGCATTCTCTAATCCACATTGCATAATCTTATGTGCTATAAACAGAAGTGAAATTTATGTTGTTAGCTATGATCAACCAACAGTCCATAAAGTGAATATGATACATCGACACCCACAAAGAATATTGTAACTAATAAAAACTAAAATTTTAATCATACTATAGCTCTGTCATGACAGAGTAAATCTTGGAGAAGAGATGTAAAACTATGAAAACTTGTCCCTCCCAATACTGCGCAGCACATATTTATGTACAAACTTTGCAGACAAAAAACATTAAAAGGAAAAGATGAGACAAATCATCTTCCAGCAAAGAAAATATGGAGTGACACGATGAAAGATTTGCTTGAGGACGAGCATGTAGAGAAGGCTTCCCCGTTGAATTTCCACCTATAAGAAAATTGGGGGTTAGAGAACCGCTTTCAGAACATCAAGTAGACCTCCAAAACTCAAAAGATAAGAGCTTGAACAGTGAAAATATACAAATTTTGTTATTTTTGTACAAAGGAATTTTTTTTTCGTAAGTCTCAAGTATGAGCACATACATTGTCCAAGCATCGCTAATCTTGTTGAGCATAAAGGCAATGAAAGTTTTTGCTAGCACCGAAAATAAAGACGGACGTTTATTCTCTGTAATGGACATCGATGCCGACAAGTTTGAGCAACTCGCATAAAGAGCTTTCAATGATTTTAACAGTGGACGACTTACGCAATGTAGATCATAGGTTCTTTGGTGGTTGAATCCAACCTCAAGTTTACTTGTAGCGATGCAGAGCATATGATTACCGTTGAAAGCCCTTTCCAAAGGAAGCAAACATTGCCATTTATTTGTTATGAACAAGAAGTAAATGTACAAAGTGCTCGGTCGAAATGCTTCTTCTCAAAGAAAGATCCATGGAAAAGCATGGTTTCAACGACCTACCAACAGAACTACAGGCTTCCCCTTTAAGGTGAGAAACTTAAAATTGAACTCATTAATAGGGGGGACTATGCAAAAATACAAGTGGAGCGGGTTGTTCAATTTGTTAATAACACTGCTGCTCTCTTATCAATACGTAGTTGGGTAGAAAACATGATTCCCATCGAGTTAAAGAACCTTGAAAGAAATATTGCTTTCACTGCCTTTTTGTTGATTCATAATGAGCATTTGGCTCTTACATTTATGGAAGAGCATTTGTCAACTTGCAACATACGAAGCTCCGCCCCCTTTAAGGTGAGAAACTTAAAATTGAACTCATTAATAGGGGGACTATGCAAAAATACAAGTGGAGCGGGTTGTTCAATTTGTTAATAACACTTTGCTGCTCTCTTATCAATACGTAGTTGGGTAGAAAACATGATTCCCATCGAGTTAAAGAACCTTGAAAGAAATATTGCTTTCACTGCCTTTTTGTTGATTCATAACGAGCATTTGGCTCTTACATTTATGGAAGAGCATTTGTCAACTTGCAACATACGAAGCTCATGACCGAGATTCATTGTCTGTTCCAAGAGTTCAAGAATTTCCATCCTAACAATGATCCAATCAACAATAGATCCATAGGTGCTCTTATCTCATGATACCCTCAAAATCGTGTGTTGCCAAGTCTACAAGGAACAAGAACACAAGTTTTTGGAAAGCGTAAAGGAGTTGTCTTCTAGTGTGCTCAAGAAGAAGAAGCAAGATACACAGTAACCCGAAGATAGATTTGTACAAGATTCAAGAAGAAATTGTCGGGGGGTAATGGATGAAAGTCTAGTGACCAGATTTATTGAAGAAAATCCGAACCGGTGGTCAAATTCTGAAGCGAGCCGAAGGTGAAGTCACACAGATGAGAGGAACATCAGTTCGACGTTATGTGGAAAGCGTGTGAGCTAACTCCTATGAAGAAGGATCTAAATGAATTGAACAGCAACTCTGAGACGCATCCAATTGTCCCAACATGTGGGGAGCCACTTGAATTAGTAGCCATCAATCCTGAACAGGAAAGGTTATTAAAAGTCGCAGTCCTCAAGTCCGGTGAGTTGATGGTTTTTATTCACAACTTCAAAGATTCTTGCCTGTATCTATACCGATGTCCCAAGGTCGGCTACAACTTGAATAACACGAGTTGTCCTATATATACATTTAGGAGGGGGTTCGATTTGCTGGCTCTAGATGAATCTACACGCTATATGGCTCTATATGGAAAAGAAAGGAGCAAGATAGTAATATACAAGTTTGATGAATCATTTCGGAAGGCCTATTGGGTGGTGTTGAGGTTAATCTTGAATCATATAAGGGGAACAAGATCATTACATGGATGCATTTAATTCCATGGAAAATGGAGCTGCTCTTGGTTGATGTCGAAACAGGGCAAGAGTAGTAGAAATCCATGATGAAGGAAAAGCATATTTCTCTTCCGATGCAGCGGCCTCCTTTTAAAGCATGCATCTCTACTGACGGCTATTTCTTCATTGTGTTCAGAAATTCCAATGTTCAGGTAATGATGTTGATGAGCACCTTGTCGGAAGAAGACATTCAAGTCCTGGGGTCATGTTAGAAAATTATGTTTTGGGTGATAACATGAGGTACTTGAAGACCATTCACTTGAATGGAAAAGCGGGCAATTTATCTAATTTGGATCTGCTCGACATGAAATTTACGAGCTTCGGATCACAAAATCAACTTTTACTATACAGATTACAGATGCCCTTGGTGTTATTTCTTCCCATGTGTTGAAAACTCGCTTTAGCTAGGAAGTTCATGCTGCACAACAAGTCGATCCATAACAATGCTCGTGAACTGGAAAGAGAAGAAATAGGAATTGTTGGTTCCTACCCCTATTTAGGATACATATACCACATTTTTGACAAATTCACTACACTTCCCGCATTGTTTCAGTTTATAAGAAGTGCATTACGTTCAAAGTGGTATTAGAAAGTAGCAGATCGGCTCCTGCTAAGGAGAGGCATGCATCAAATATTTAGAAGCACTTAGTAGACAACTTAAGGCGGTAAAGATAAAGATTTTACAAATATGAAGATTCATCTCCTAACTGACAATGTAGAGAATTACCTGATATCAGTTCTAGCAGAGGAACAAACCCCTGTGAAAATGGGAATGTGGGTTCGCAAACTTGTATGCCTCGTGCCCGTTCAAATAGCTCATGTAGAAAACAATGCCATGGTAGCTCTCAAGGATGGACTTCAAATACCCCATGATATTAGCTACGTGGACAGTGTATCACTTGCTAATTCTATACGCTTTGGCTTCTATGATGTTGTTCTCAATAGCTGGAAGGGTGAAATTAAGGTTATATCCTCCATGGGAAAGCAGAGCAGCGGAAAGTCATATTTGTTGAACCATCTTTCAGGGTCTCTTCTGGATGTTGCAGGGGGCAGGTGCACTCGATGGTGTCTGGATGACAATTACAACATGTGAAAATGGAGATGGCCAGGGGGACAGAAGGTACTTGTATGTACTCTTAGACTTTGAGGGACTGGGTAGCTTTGAACGAAGCGAACAGGAGGATATGCTCCTCTCTGTTCTCAATGCTATTGTTAGCAATCTTACAATATTTAACAAGAAGGTATGCAATTTGTGGCCTTAAAATTCTGTAATGTTTTTTGTTTTAAATCCTATTGCTTTGATAAGATGTACTTAGTTGAGAGGAGGGGGGAATCCATTTTATGAAAAATAAAATGTGAATAACCCATCCATTGTACACTTTCTTTCTTACCTATTTCCGGCATTTAACAGGATTTTCACTTAGACAAGGACACAAGAATCTGCATTCAGCCGGTTCCAGAATGGCATCAATTTGTTGAAGCAGGAAATTTTTTTGTTTAAATGTCTATTTTACATCGCAATCAAGGATGTTGATACATCGCAATCAAGTGTGTGTTGGGTTTATTACAATGGGTGTGGCAACGATTTGATTTCTTGCAAAGAATACAACGTTTGTGATTTTTAAGTCTCAGTAATCAGCTACACTGTTATAATGTGTGTAACTGCACTGTGACATAAGGATATGATCTCCTCCAAATGGTTTAGAATGTCATTCTTATATTTCTCATATGGGTTGCTGTTAAGATGATGAAAGAAATATTGTATTCATGCATTAGGGCTTCCTTACTAGAATGATGTACTGGTTCAGATTAGGCTTTTCATATATTACTAGTGCAGGTCAGGTATCTCCGTACATGACTCCCAACATGATTATGGTGATACACAACTTATTGGACTGATTTGTGAAAACATTGTGATACCCAGTAAACTATGGACCCTAACATTAAGGTTGTCATACATAGTTATTTTTGCGAGATGGGCCCTAACATTTGTTTTTCATGTACAATTTTGTTGCGAGAATGGCATCGAAATAGATTGAGCAATCACGAAGTCATGAAATCTGAAGCAATTATGAATGCAAACAATAATGATCAAAAACGCCCAACACCGAAGATTTCTTGGGAGGAGCATTTGTAGGTGTTCGGTTTTGAGATGATGCGAAACTCATCACATTCATACATCAGAACTGGATCAAATTTATGGCAAGGCACCTACACCTGCATTCAACAGAGATTCAGATCACAACTTAGCAATGAATACCAGCATTGTGGGAGATCATATGCACGTCAATGGATTCTCAGACTTAACCAGTGATTCATCTAAGCACTCCCAGTATCAGTCTGATCAAGCTCATGCTTCGACTACAATGCAAGACATATACAACAATAATGGGGATCAGGCCTACAACATGTTTTCAGATTTATCGCACCTCCGGCTTTCTCGAGCTCGATAAACAACAATAATAATATGCACGAGCTCTCAAATTTCAGTTTAATATGCATGATAAAAATGCATATTAAACTGGAAGCCCTGACATATTAAACAGATTTTTGGCATTTGCTAAGATTTTGGTAAATAAAAAGCAATATTTGGATCAACTAAGTGTGTTGAGATCATGCATCCTGTTGCAAAGAGGTGAATCCAGATATGAAATAATTAGGTACAGTAAGTTATTTCCCAAGGATGACCATCCAGCCAGATAGGCTTGTTGGGGATTAAAGAGATTGAGTTTAACTTTGTCATTGGTTGGGGCAGAGCTAGTAGAATATAGGAACTCTAGTTTAGTGTTATCAATTAGATCTTGTATGATTGTTTGGAGATAATAACAACAGCTTTCCTAGCAGTACTGTTCCAACTGCTACAGAACCCATTGCAAATAAAGACTATTTTGTTTTGACTATACCATGTCAGATAAAGTGGAGCACAGGCGGTGGTAGTATTGAAATAGAGGGAAAAAGATACAGCCACCGACACACCCCAGCTGAGCACACTATCGACGGCACAAGGTAATATAATGATTCTTATAAAAATTAAAGTTGTGCCAAGAAAACAAAATCTAATTAATAAGTATATCGGTGGTGCTCGAATTAGAAGACAACAAGATTGTGGTACTTTCACCTGACCCGTTTCTTGCAGAGGTACCCATTTTCTTGCAGAGGTGATCCAAGATTTCTAGGAATCTGGCCGAAGATCTTACATTTTACAAAATACATCAGAAACCCCTTGCCATCTGAAATACGAATGCTAAGCAAAGATCTAATATCAGACAGATCTAAAAAATGGCAGTTGAGAAATGTTCCCTAGAAGCTGCCACAAAATATACCCTCGAATCCTGTAAGGGACAGGTTGAAAACCAAACCATCACGGCCATTTCTGTGCATAAATCTCTTAAATACTCACTAAAACAAAACAAAACAGGGAAAAACGGTGGATACCTGCAGCTCGCCCTCCTCCTCCTCTGCGCTGAAATCCGCACCATCTGCATGCTTGTTTCCCTCCCGCCCAAGCTTGTTGGCCATTTTCCACGCCTCAGGATTTTTCGCCAGTTTGCCCGCTTTGCAAGCCGCGCGCCTCAAATTATATTAGAGAGTTTTTTTAATTAAAAAAATACATTAAGGGTTTTTGAGACAAAAGTAGGAGGGGTGCATTAATTAGAGACAAAAATATATTTTTGTCTCTAATTAATGTCTCAAATGACCCCCCCTTGTAGTAGTGACTTGAAC
Organism: Taxus wallichiana var. yunnanensis; assembly: GCA_018340775.1. Classification (NCBI taxonomy): domain Eukaryota; kingdom Viridiplantae; phylum Streptophyta; class Pinopsida; order Cupressales; family Taxaceae; genus Taxus; species Taxus wallichiana. Next base: position 841,581,742 of record CM031243.1, on the reverse strand, counting down.
AAGTAATGCCTCCAATGTGTTTGCAAGAGAGACACGGTGGGGGTTTGTAGATTGTGAATCCCTCATTGTTTTAATTAAATCCTCAATTTTAATTTTGTTTTCAACTATGTGTGCTGCTAAATCTTCTTGACTACCCGGGGGATGTTGAGCAATTGTGGGAGTGTCGGGAGGGATGACAAAAATAAAAAGGTTTGGTTGTGGTTGATTCCCTTGACCTCTAACTGTAACAATAAAAAATATGTATTCAATTCAAATTTTAATCTATAATTATCATATTTCAATGCAATTTTGAGAAAAGAATTGTGCTTACCTCTTCTCTCGTGGTGCCATCGTCGATTCAAATCTTCCCATTGATCCAGAAATGATCCTTTGAGCTTGAGATCCATCTGAATGAAAAAATGCGAGGGCACGGTTAAGCTCTGGAACTCACGTTTGAGGGAGATAAAATGATAGAGGCTCGGGCCTCTTTTCTTTCTTCATAGTAGCCATAACATGTACTCGTTATGTAACGTATACGCATTATTTAATGCATATGCATTATAACACGTATGCATTATGCCTCGATAAATCCCAAACTTGACAATTTAAAACGCGATCCTGTTATAATAGAACACGTACACATTTTACTTTTTTCGGGGTTTTTGTCTGCTTTTTGACCCCCCAACTTCGTGCACATACCCGTATACAATCCAAAGCCGAAGCTAACATTTTTTTATAATGTTATTTTATTTTCCTGGTATGTTTCAGATGAATTTTGTGGTTTATAGGTTTTGTGTTACCTTGTTTTTAGGTCTTTTTTTGATCCATGCTACTCTGTACTTGCATCGTGACATATATACTTGTCCGCTGAACCAAATATCCCGTATTACTGGTATTTTTAATTTCTGTCATTCTCTTTCAAACTTGTTTTCCACTTTTTGTCTTTTAGTGCAAGAATAATTTGACTGGTAAATTCCGTGTATCACATGAAAATTTCATCAAAGAAATGTAATCAAATTAAGTTTTATGCAATTGTGTTATTGTGGATTGATGCTTCAATTACCAACACTTGAAACTTTTGCTATTATGTTTTAAATTTGTTTTCTCCACTTTTATAAGACAGATATATTTTAGGAGTTCAAATGGTAAGATACCTTTCCTTTTGTCTCGTCAAATGCAGTGAATTTGTGTAAGTTATATTTTAAAACTAAATATTGTTTGAGTGAAATGGCATAACTGAATACTATTGCTGATGTCACGGCAATGCAATAGCCAATTATCAAGCATTGGCCCACATACGTTTCCCCGTTGTAGGAAAGAGTGACTCTGTACAATAGCCCAATGAAGGTCATAAGATAAACCGTTTATAATTATTTTTGGTGGGAAAGTATATTTCTTCATATCGGTTTGGGCAGAATAACTATATTTTAAGTTCAGTTTTATTTCTCTTTAGTCCGAATCTTTAGATAATGTATGCCATATGAATGGACATGTAGCATGTATGAAAAGGTTGAAGACAACTCTTCTGTCAATTTCTAATTGTAGCGACTCGCAACAGTTGGACTTCCAAGGTTCACATGGGTTGGTAGTGGACAGATCTTTTGAGACCACAAGTGTCAAATGACTGATGTTTGCAGCTTCAGGATGTTATGTATATCAATCTCAACAAACATGTATTGCAATCTTTTTGCAAGTTTGATGATAGAATTTTATTTTATTATTCATAAATAAAACATTTGATTAAGCTTACGGTACAAAGTGGTTTCTAAATTTTGTAAGTATGATTTTCCCTCTATATAAAACAATTTCCTTCACATGGTTGGATTCAGGTTGCTAGCTCTTATTGGTATTTTCCTCTAGGATTACTGTTAGTTGGGGGAATTTCATTTTTAGCTTTTAGCATTAGTAGCTAACTTTTTTTTAGAAGTATGATAGATGGTTAAATTGATGTGTATGTGTTGCAGAACATGTAATCATATCAGTTACTTATTTATTTGCATATCAACGAAGTTATGGTCTCTATTAAAAAGAAATTTTGTATTGTTAAATTTATGTGTACGTGTTAGTTTTTCCTTCTTTGGAAAAGGTGGGTGTTGTTTGCACCTTACAAAATATTTTTTTGTTACTTTTGAAGCGAACACAAATATCAAACTAATCAAATGGTGTGTGGCTAGAAGGTTTTGTAAGTGCAAATTAAACATACATGAAAATATATACTGAAGTTTGGAGCTGTAGCTAATAATAAAACTAACTTACAATTCAAATCCTTGATATTTGAAACACATGTGCATCTTCAATTGTATAAGTTTAAACGACTCCTTGCAATATATATGCCACATATTTACCCACTAACAAATTCCTAACATTTCAATTATATTGTTATATGATGATATTTATTAGTGTTATTAGTTATGTGTTATATCACTCCCAATCTTCCGTGATATTTGGAGTTATATTTTATATTTGGTTGTAATGGAGTACTGCTACGAATTTACCCAGTTAGATTTGATACTAACGAGTCTAAATTAGTTTTCTTTTAAGAATTAAGTTCTTGAATCATCTTTTAAAAATATGGCTTCAGCTTAGTATTTAAATTCTTTAAGCTTACATCGCGTAACCATGTATCACGAATCCAACAAATCCATTGCAGAAAATTAATAAACTAAAAGATTTGTAGAAGCTCACGCGAGATGGAAAATAGGAAACAAAAACACCCACATAAAGTCGCACCACCAGCGAATGTGAAAAAACAAACGCAACGACACAACCATGTTTGGAGAGGAAAACAAAACTACGGGAAAGTGCCTCCCGATTAAAAAACGCCTCTGACATAAAAAGACAAATATATTATTTCTTTAAAATAATATTACAATAATATTTGTTAATTGTTGTAATTTTTTGTTTAAAATGGCAACATGTTAATATTATTCATCATATAATATATATAATGAATAATATTAACATGTTGCCATCTTAAACAAAAATTACAACAATTAACAAATATGATTATATGATGAATAATATTAACACGTTGCCATTTTAAACAAAAATTACAACAATTAACAAATATGATATATATATATATATATACACACACACACACACACACGTATATATATATATGTGTGTGTGTGTGTGTATATATAGATTTTTTAGATTTTTGTTAATGTTTTTGATATTTTTAATTATATTTAATCGGCACAATAAATAATTATTAAGATGGTAATAATTTTTTTACATATTTTCTACAATATTTACGAGAACAATAGAACAAACATAACATACAAATACATACGAAATATTTATTTATTAGTGTGAAAGGAACAAATAAATTGTAAAAAATAATAATATAAGCTAATGTATATAGCTTAGGTGCTTTTCGATAATAAGGGTATATCATAGTAAGATTTCCCACACTTGCGCCATAGACATAAGAGTCAATGGTATAATTTCTTTTGCCTTTCCTATATATGTTTAAAATTTATTTGAAGAAGAAATTCTAGCCTCAATACCAAAGTTGCATTTGGTATTAGATTTCAAATCATGACAAATATTTTTGCAAATAATCTATTAAAAAATAATTAGACCATTAATGGATACCAAATAAACCTTATTCAACTTGGTAAGGTCTTTTCTCCATTTTACACCAATGGGAAAACTTTCATTCACCATAAATGATAGTCTATACAAAATAAACCATCTAAACATTATAAAAACACCTTTGTATCTATGCATATACCATGCATTCCCATAACTGAATGAAAGGTTCTTGCTCACTCAACACCACAAGAGACACATCACCTACCACTTTTACAAGAAGATTAATGATGTCATGTATGTTTGTCTACACTACATATTGTTTCATAAATGGAAACAATTTTTGTTCTTCATTTAAGGAAATAATGTTTTCGTGAAAGTTTGAAAAGGTATCAAACATTTTGAGGTCTACCAAACCAATTTAGAAATCCATCACACCATTCTAGATGGCCAATTAAGTAGTAGATGGATGAGCTAGAAGCAATCATACCATGATGTGAGGTGGGGCTTTCTTTAACTCACACTATTTCTACATTTTATATCTATTTTTTCATGCCATCCAATACATTGTGTATAGAAATAAAAGATCCCTCCTAAAAGTTGTTTTTAATGGAAAATACAAATCCTTGCAGCTATTGGATTAGATTTTAAAATATTTGGCGAATTCATGTACAAGTACTCACAAGGCATATTAAATCTATTGTTAGACCTTTCAATTTTCTAAAATATCGGTCCTTTGGGATTATCAATGTTTATGCGCCTAATGACGCGTCAGAAAGGATGGAAATTTGGAGGTGGGTGGATGAGGACCTTCCAAATGCGCATTGGCTAATCAATGGGTATTTTAATATGGTGGAGCAGCCCAATGATAAATTGGGCCTTTTACCCATGAGGTGGCCAACTAGTGAAAGGGAGGCTTGGTTTTACTTGTGTAATAGGTTTGGGTTTTATGACCCTAATTATTTGTGCCACACCAAAGATGCTATCATGGTACACTTGGTCTAATCTTAGAAATTGTCAAGATCAGGTTTTTAAAAGGCCGGATCATGCCATGATATCCTTACATCCTTTCTTTAAAGTTTCTAGTTGTTATTCTCTTCCGGTGGAAGCATTAGTGGTAGTTTTCCTTCTGACCACATTCTGATCCGGTTTTGTATTGAATGGAATTTTATCCTGCCAAAGATTAAAAAGACACAATTTTATTTAAATACAACTTTATTGCATCATGACCCCACTTTGGGACACATCTGCCAAATTTGGAACCTTCCACTTCACCCTCTTGGTAGGATTGGATGGATAAGTTGGTGGAAGGATGTTATAATTCAGCTCACTAAATTCCTCCAGATGTACAGTGTGCATCTCGCTAAATTCAGGTGGTAGGCTTATTGTACCACCTCCACCGAGCTAAGACGCTCCACGGTGGGACTCAAACAAGCTCCTTTCATTATGGCTCTACAACTCCAAGTTGCTAAATTGTGAAAAAAAAATCTTAATTGCTGATGATTACATAGCTCGGGGTGCCCAAATCAAAGCTCAATCGGTCAGTATTGGCTTAAAATTTGAGACCGTAACACCAAAGATTTTTACCAACGAACTCAAAGCCAAGTACATGAACCAACAAATTTCTGCTATTGTTGATGTTGGTGTTCAGATTACAGACACTCCTTAGATGGTCCGAGCCTTTATTAGGCGCTATGTTCAAGTTTTCAATGCGTAGGAGGAGTCTCTTGAGCAACAAGCCGTGCTTTCTTTGAATGCCCGTCGGTAGTTCCTTGGAAACTTTCTCTGGAACATAGAGTTATGCATGACAGATTGCTTACTCTAGAGGACTTATATGAAGCTGTTTCCCTCATGGCCAATGATAAAGCTCCTAGAATGGATGGTTTTCCTTGTGAGTTTTACAAAGCCCTTTGGGACATGGTTGGTCGGGATCTGCTGCAAGTCTACCTCGAGGCTCTCCACTCAGGGTCCCTCGGTGCCCTTATTAATCGGGTCACATAAAGTTCATCCCTAAAGCAGGAGACCCATAACTCATCTATAATTTGTGGCTGATTACCTTGCTCAATGTCTCATACAAGATCATAGCTAAGGCTTTAGCTCTTAGGCTTTAGCCCATCTTGCCCGTTATCATCAGTCCTGAGCAGACTAGTTTCATATAGAGTAGGTACATTATGGATAATATTTTGGCTATCTAGGAAGGTATGGAGTGGGCAAGAACCTCTAAACAACCAGCCATGTTTTTCAAAATTGACTTTGAAAAAGCTTATGAAAGGATTGAATGGAATTTCATTCTGGTGATGCTTGAATTGTTGGGATTCAATTTGATATTCATCACCTCTGTCATAATGCTTTCTGCAGATGCCACTACCTCTCTATCTATAAATGGTCATACTTCTAAGAAGTTTGGGATTTTCTTCTCTATAAGGCAAGGTTGTCCTTTAGTACCTTCTCTTTATGTGCTAGCCGCAGAAGGTTTTGGGTTTCTCCTTGCCCATGCTCAGGATCAAGGGCTTGTGAGAGGAATTCAAATCCCTTCCCCAACTCCCCTTTTTTTTTCAATGGGAATTTTGCAGATGACTCCTTCCTCACGATCCTGGAGGAAGAATCAAATATCAATAATGTCATGTAATGTTTGGACACGTATTGTTTAGCTTCAAGTTTCATTATCTTGGACAAAGAACTAGTGCTTCAGGAAATATTTTCTACCCAAGCCTGGTTGGCTTAATTGTTATGACTAGAAATACATCCAAAGATGGAGAATTTTTTTAATTTCAAGGTATCCCCTTTGCTTTTCTCTACTGCCCCCGATCAACTTTGGTAGTATGTTATTGTGGGGTCTCCATGAAGTTGGAGTACTACATTACTAAACCCCTTTTGCTGGCAGGAAAATTTAGATTTGCTCCAAGATATTGGCTGCCACGCATGTTTATTATTCCTCATGTTGGGTTCCTGGCCAAATCCTCTTACAAGAAATTGCAAAAACTTCTCAGAGATTTCCTTTGGGATAGCTCGGAGCTTGATAAAGCATTTCACGAGTTGCTGCGAATATTGTTGCCTCTCTAGGGATTCTCAAGCGGTCTTGGTCTGACTAACATTGACCACCAGGGGACTATGTTGGCAGCCAAGTGGATCATTTAGGCTTGCACTAGCAATGAACCATAGAAAGTGTTGATTTAGAATTGTATTTGTCAAGGCTCCCCTCAATGGTGCAAAACTTGGCAAGGGCTAGATTTTCACAATCTGCTCATTCTCAAATCCCTGGTTAAGATTGTGGGCACCTTTTTTGTCAAAATCATATGGAAATCTTGGGAATTTCTCAAACCCTTTTAATCAGGAAGGGGATGGTTTCCAAAATGGGATTTCCATTAATGACCATAGCATCTGGTGGTCTCCTCTCATCAATTTTCATGATGTGTCACTTTCCCAAGTGCCTTTAGTTCATGCTCTTAAGTTATATCGTAAATACCTATGCACTCTTAAAGACATCTTCTGCAAGTAGTCTAGAATGGTCCTCACTTGGCCTCAAGCTAAAGCTAAATTTTGGCTTGCTTTGACCGACAGAGAGTTTTATTAGGAAGTTGTTGATTCTAATCCTACTTGAGATGCTTCACAATTTTGGGGTTATCTATCTTAGACCTTGGTGGAAGGATTGGAAATGGTTTCCAGATACCCCTTTCTTAAATTACTCCCAGAAAGGGTTATGCTCTGCTCACCCCCAGGTTTCCAATGGTTTCCTTGCTCAACTCAAGATGGTCCATCAATTTTGGATGGTCCTCTTGGGAAGCTAGATTTCATACAGTTTGGAAAGCCATCCTTCAGCCTAAGCTATCCTATTTTGCTTGGTGCCTGCATTTTCAAGGCCTCCCTCTTGGGCGCAGATTATCTCATTATGGGATTTCTCCTCAGCTTTGGCATTTTTGTGGGCATATTGAGACGCTCATACATATATTGCAGTTCCGCCCAAAAGCTTAAGCTATTTGGGCCTAGATCCACAATTTCTTTCGGTTGTTTGGACCAGCTCTATTTCTTTGGCAACATGTTTTGCTAGGGGATTCTATTTCCATTCCCATGCTTTTGCACAAGGCTAGCATAATTTTAGAGTGGAGATCCTTTTTTCATATGGAAAGAACGTAATTATATTGTTTTTGCTAATTCTATAGTTTCTTGCATTCTTTCACATTATGATAAGGCCATGATTATCTCGAATGTGTTCTTACAGATCCAAAGACCAGGCTTGCAGGTGGAGCTGAAGTGTACCACCTTCGTAACCTTCTAGATAATTAGGCCAATGCTCCTTGCAATGTGGCTCTGGAACAACCTACCTCCTCATCTGGGATTGTTCGTTTGTGAGGATGTTGTGGCCAAGGTCGGTCAGTTGACCGTGCTCATCATCATCTATCTCCCGTGTGTAACCCAAGCATCGACGAAGCTCTATGAACTGCAAAGGTGGTTTAGGGTCCCCACATCATTCCGCAGCAAAGACAAGATGGTGGAGCTCCCACCACCACTTCCCGCCTTGTGTGCGGTGGGTTGGGTGGGATTCTGGAAAAGTCCTTCGATTGGCTCTTACCATTTCCCCTAATCAACAGACAAAAGAGATGAAGAAGTTACTTCAGCAGGGATAAAGGGCATCCACCACAACCCCTACCTCTATGTTTGTTGCGGCAGCCTAGTTTGTTTTCCTTTTGTTTTTTGGCATTGTTGCTATGTTTTTGGTTGCCCCTTGGGCCTGATACATTAGTCTCCTAGCCGTTGGCTAGTTTGATCGTGGGGTGTGCCCTTTACCACCCATATTTTTTGTGGATAGACTGTAATATTTTATTAAGTAATATAGACTATTTCGTTTTTAAAAATATCTATAAATAAGAACTTCGCAAGTTAACTATTTGACGAAATATATCAAGTCAATTGACAAGAAATATGCCCTAAACATGAGGCTTTACTCTACCCAATATGAGTAGCTAGAATAGTAGCTCAAAATTATTTATCATTAAAATGGTTGTAAATAAATAGAATACTTCTTGTTGCTTTATAATACAAAGCATCATGGTTAGTGAATATTTCATGTGATTTTTCTTTATAATACAAAGTTTTTACTTGCAATGGTTCTATTTATTTTACTAGCCAATATTTTGCCACCAAAATAAATTATTTGTATGAAAAATAATTGTGATTATATTTGAGAAAAATGTTTTCCCTATATATACAAGGCTTGAAAATATATCCATTTTTATTACTTTTTATATTATTCCCCCTTATAATTCAAACAAGAAATTAAAATAAGTTGTGTATATAAGTATGTTTTGACAAAAATACAAGAAACATGCCTTCAAGTAGGATGCTTACAACAAATGTGAGTAGATTTGAATTCAAAATGGCTAGGAAATGAATGGAAGTTGTAGTTTCTAATCATGATTAATTTAATGTCCAAAAAAATAACATTAAATAATTATACTTTATACTTATATAATGAGAATAAAAGAAATGGATGTTGGTGTCTATCATATTCAAATTAGTTGTAAAGATCACCTTAACTAGTGTTTTTACTAATTATTATGGGTACATCACATGGTAAATACACATTTAAGTTGTAGTTTTCCTCACATGTTTGAGAAAGGTTAGGTGTGAATTGGGGAAAGGTTCATATCCCACCTTAGACTCAGCCTCTTACTTTTCCTATATAAGGATTATTTGTGTCCTTGTGTAGAATTAAATTATAGCTTAGAGTCATTTCCAAAGTTAGTGGAGATGTAGGTGTTAGTGCAGAATCACAAAGCACCCCCAAATGGCCTGGTTGTGAATGGGGCATTCGGTGTGATTGCATGAAATTGGACCATCTCTCAAGCTGTGGGACATGCAAAACCCGAGATGGACCTCAAGAAAAGGTTGGTTCCTACTTCCTAATCTACCTACCACAAGTTGCTCCAATGCAGAAAAGCTAACCTATCCTAATCTTGCCATTCTAAGGGGACAGGGAGAGACAGAGAAAGAGATCCTCCACTAAGTGGCGCTACACCATAAAAGGAAGTGGCAAGATACTCTGCTGAGTGAGGATGAGAAAGGGGGAAAAGGAGATGAGGGAGGCCGACTTGCATATTGTAGGTGGATTTGCAGGGGCATTGATCGTTGGTGGTTGGAATTTAAGGGAAAAGTTGAGTTTCTCTTATTTCTCTCTAGTCTTCATCATCTATATATGATAAACACTTCTCATTTGATAAGTAAGGAGACATTCGAGATGTGGGAAACTCTATGAAAGTTTTTTCCAACTCCATTTGAGTTGTAAGCCTTCTCCTATGCTTGACAAGAAGATTTGTGACTCCTAACACCCATGTAATGGTCTATGAACCTCATAGAGAAATATAACTATGTTTTTGTGGTGTTATTCAACCATCTACATTGTTTTGTTTTGTTTTTTTTTCCTCACCATTTCGTGTTTTCTTCCTATACATTTTTTTCATGTTTGTAGGTGTAAGATGGCGTGCTTCATGGAGTTTCAATGGAAAATTTAGATCTGGGTCTATGTTGCTTCTGTCTTACCTCCCTCATCTCCTTTTTCCTTATCTCATCCACTCTCAAAGCAAAGTATCTCGCCACTTCCTTTTAAGGTGTTTCACCGCTTAGTGTAGGCTCTCTTTCTCTATCTCTCTCCTATTCCCTTAGAATGGTTAGATTAGGATAGGTTAGCTCTACACTGCTGACGAAGTAGCTCATGGTAGGTAGATTAGGAAGCAAGAACTAGACTTCTCTAGAGCTCCATCTCAATTTTGAATATTCCCACATCTTGAGAGATGGTCTAATGTTGTGCAATCACATTGAATGCCCCACTCACAACCAAGTCGGAGGTGCTATGATTTTGCACTAACAATTTTGGCACACCCAGTGGGATAGGTCTGAAGCACCTTACCACTTCATCTTAACCGGTTGGTTTGTTCTTATTAGGATTCATCCTTTTGAGGCACATACAAGCACATCTAGTGACTCCATTTGGTCAATAACCCATATATGAAGTTACAGACCTTCTCCCATCCATTTTCATCCATTTTTCTTCCATCTCTTTCATTTTCTTCCATTTCCATGAAGTTGTGTAATCATGACTTCATTTCCATCTTGGAATTCACACTTGCAACAGCATGCAGTGCACCTCCAATGTATTTCCCAACTCCTCCAGATCAGCATTATGATCAGATCTAGAACCATTATGCTTACCCATATGAGCGGGTCAAAACTAGTTTGGCCATGGAGCTTATCAAGACCAAGGAGATGCATACAATTATGAAAGCTACATAGAAGATGTTGATGTTATGGAGAAGATTTAAGGTATGGAGGCACACATGGTACATTCAAGGGCCATAGCTCAAATGAAATACTTTAGAGTTGGTTATAGGGAACCTTGTCCATGGGTCGACCCTATGCCAAGACATTACAAAATCCTCGGGAGAAGGTTGACTTCATGATTGAAATGCTTTGCTTCAACTTGCACAATGGATTGAGGATATTGAGGCATATGAGCAAAGTGTGAGACAACCTTGTCAATGGGTAAGTCAATCACTAGCTCCTTATCCTTCATTTTCTCTTTCTCAAGCTTTATCATTTTAGCAGTGTCAAGAGTCAAGCCCCTCAGTTGCTGCCCCAAGTGTTGATTTCCTTTCTCCATCCTCTAGTCTTCTATCTAATTTTCCCTCCTCTTCCCTTTTCCTTCCAAATCTGAGTCCCCTCCATAAGAGCTAAATTTTTTTCCTTCGTCTCTACCACAAAGAAACAAACAACTAGTGGAGACCCCACTAGCACACTCCTACTCTCCCAAGCCCATGTCGTGAGAGACTCCAAAAAAAAATTCAAGGAGAGAAATAAGAAGAGGAACCCAACAAAGAAGAGGTGATAGAAAATATGAAGAGTTGGGCTGCCGATGCGGGTTTACAAAGATTCCCTTGTTGGTTAAGCCTATGGAGGAGACGTGGTCGAGCCACAAGTAGTGGAAGCTTCAGCTATAACTCAAGTGTGGGAAGAAGAAGTTGCTCCAAATCCAAAAGAAGAGGAGTACATTCTGGTTCTATAGGAGTACCATATAGGTTTAGAGGCTCCAAGTATAGAAGAGGCTACAAAATAACCTTTTGTTCTTCCTCGTACTTCATACCATTCAAGCTCTAATGTTGAAGAAGAGTTTGAGCTTTCAAACTTCATGTTTGAAGAATAGGGAAACCATGGTGAGAAAGTTCTAGATCAGGAGGATGCCATGGAGGAGGACAAGCACATATAGTAGGACAACAAGGAGGTAGACTGTCTGTCAGACTTGGAAGATTGCTTTGATGGAGAGGAGCCTGAGGAGATAACATAATTTTCTCCTCCATCATCTACCTTCAAATCACATGAGCCTGCTACAAAGAAGGAAAGTATTTAAGGACAATAGCATGCACTTCATAGCAGCTCTTTGGAACCAAGGCTAGAAGATATGAATCTTCCATATTATTCAAAGGAGGAGGAAGGGAAAGAGTAAGAGGATGTCATCATCTCTCTCACACCATCCACCTAGGAAGGAAAACAGGAAGACTCTATTTTTGGATTTAAAATTCAGAGAAATGGGCACATCAAAAGGAGTAGACCTTGCCAAATTAGATACATGGCTTCGTTGAAGCCAAGGGAGAAGCCACAACCAATCATGCTTTCTTCTAAGCATGAGGAAGAGCCTCAAAGTGCCAAGGATCAACAAAAATACCTCTTGGAACCAAGTGAGCAATAGACTGAAGAGGTATTTGTTTTGTTTCCAGTTGATACCTTGATGGAGGGAGTGAAGAAATAATTTGTAGTTAACCTTCCACTCCTAATAACAGCCATATTCAATGCCAAATCATTTACATGGCTGCCCCTTTTGAGAAAGGGAAGCTATTTCTCCCTGCTTATGGGAGAATTTGTTTAAGATTTTCTATTTTAGGGTTAGTGTAGAAGTATGAGTAGGATTTTCTTTTAGTAGAACAAGTGCTTTTGCGCACTCTGCATGTTCCACTTGGAGCATGCATGATTTTTAGTTTCGTGCATAGTGTGTGTTGCTTTTTCTTGCTCATGTGTAGTCCATTCAGGGATCAGATTTGTGTTTACCAGGAAGAATCCATGCCTAATGGATGCTTCAAGGCCATTGATCATTTCATCTAGCAGGAAGATGTCCCCGTGAGTCACCAAACAGTTATCCCAAGTTTTTCCCTCGGTAAAATTAATCAAACACACCCCACAGAGAAGAAAACCTAAGGGTGGGATTTGTCTTGTGAGCTCACATTCAAATCCAAATCTGAGGGATATGTAAGAATATATAATGGAGGAGCATGGTCGAACATGGAATCAAACATCGTCAAAGAAACTAGAGGTTCAAAGATGAAGGAAATTCAAAAGCATTGAAGTTTTCAGACTTAGCTGCATACAAGTTGACTTGAGGCCAAACATCGACTCGTAGAAGGTGCCATATGTCAACTCGACACAATTATAAAAGATGCATCAAAAATTTAAATCCCAAATGTGTGCTAAGCCTCCATGCATCCAATTGGCACAACTTTAGGAGTGAGACCCAAGGGACACTCCTAAATGAGCACGAAGCTTGCATGTATCCTAAGTAAAAAAAGGAGACAATCAAAAGCTGAAAAGTCTCACAGTGGAAGCCTCCATATGTCTTAGTGGCACACCTTTAAGGGTCAAAACCAAAGGTGGTCCCCTAAATGAATGCGCGAGCTTCCACGTTTTCTAGGCCCAAAAAGAAAAATTCAAGGGGAAGAACCGGTTGTTGAAAAGTATAAAAAAGAAGACCCGCAAAAATGGTGCCACGTGGGTCATCGACGCAACACCAAGGCTAGGTCTAAAGAGTAGGTTCCCAAATGAGCACGGGATCATCACATAGTCAAAATTTAAAAGGGGACAAATCCAAATATGTAAATTTACTAATAATGAAGGGACTGGTGGAAGGTGCCAAGTGTCTCAATGACATAAATTCAAAAGGAGTAGCCTAAAAGCTAGCCCCAAACAAGGGTCAATCCTCCACATGTCCCAAGTTTGAAAAGGGGACAAAGTCAGCCGTGTAAATTGACTAAGTATGAAGGGACTCGTGGAAGGTGCCACGTGTCTCAACGATGCAAATTCAAAAGGAGTGGCCCAAAAGCCACCTCAAACAAGTGCCAAGCCTCCACATGTCCTAGGTCTGAAAAGGAAACAGAGTCGAGTGAGTTGAAAAGTCAAAGTACTCGCGGAAGATGCCATGTGTCATCTCGGTGAAACTTTAAAAGAATAACCCAAAGTAGAGAGTCGAATGAGTGCTAGCTTTCCATGTGTCCTAGGGTCCGAAAGGCAGTAGGACCAAATCAGCTAAGTATGGAAGGGCTAGCGGAAGCTTCCACATGTCTCATTAGTGTAACTTCAAAGGTAGGGCACAAAGAAGAGATTCAAATGAGCGCAAGGATTCCATGTGTTCCAAGATCTGAAAAGGTAGAATCAACCATTGAAAATTCTAAATAGCGGCGAGCTTGTAGAAAGTTCCACGTGTCTCTTTGATGCAAATTGAAAAGGCATAGCACTCGAGCTAGTCCCAAACAAGTCCGAGCCTCCATGTGTCTCGGGTCGGACATATGACCCTGCCAAACAAAGGGGACTTAGCGAAAAAATAGAGAAATACGAAAAAAGCCACGGAAGGAGCTACGTGTCTCTTTGATGCAACTTCAAAAGAAAAATCCAAAAGTGGTATCCAAAAGTGCGCCACCTCTATACGTTGCGGTGCTTCAAGTCAAAATGAGAAGGCGAGTCTCTAAAATCAAATTGAATTTTTGGATTTTATGTCAAAAAGGTGTAAAGTATAAAAGTGAGCTGCACCTCTGCTAATGCCCGAGGCACCACGCATCGAGCCTACATTACAAGCGGGCCGGAAGACCCGAAGATGAGTTTTGAAAATGTAAGGATGCAGAGCCGACGGGCTCAAGATGACTTTTGAAAAATGTAAGGTTTGTGGGCTTGCGGGGCTGCGGGGTGTTTTCTACATTTCTGTAATTTTAATTCCAAAATGCAAAAAGTGAACTTTGGGCCTCAAACCCATTTTGTAAAACCAGGTTTTGCCAGCTTTGTACGGATCCAACTCAAGTATTCAAATGGGCATATCTTTCAATCCAGTGCTCGAAATTCAACAAATTTGGTACCATTAGAAATTTCTTAACCGTGTTTATGCCATGGGAGATTGAAAATTTAATTTTGATAAGGTTAGGTGGGTGAGAAATGGGAAAATGTATTTAATTCTATTAATATATGATTTGATTGCTTCAACAACCGATCGATTTGATTTGATCAACCATTCTTCCTTCTTCAACATTCCAAATGCAGAGACAGAGGGAGGCGACTTGACAGATTGTAGGTAGATTCACGGGGGCATTAATAGTTGGTGGTTGGATTTTAAGGGCGAGTCAAGTTTCTTTTGTCTTCATTTCCTTTATATGATAATCACTTCTCATTTGAGAAGGGGAGACGATTCAGGATGTGGGAAAACTCACAAAGTTTTTTCCCGACTCCAATTGAGCTGTAAGCCTTCTCCTATGCCTGAAAATTGGATTTGTGCCTCTGAACACCCATGTAATGGTCTGTGCACCTCATAGAGCAATAAAATCATGTTTTTTTGGTGTTCCTCAACCCTTTGCATTGTTTTGTTATTTCTTTGTGCCTCTCCATTTCATGTTTTCTTTATGTGCATGCTTTTCACATTTGTAGGTGTAAGATGTCATGCTTCATGGAGTTTCGATGGTGGATTTGAATCAGTCTATCTCACTTCCTTCCCACCTCCCTCATCTCCTTTTCCCCCTGTATCATCCTCCCCAGTAGATTACCTCACCACTTCCTTTTCTGGTGTATCACGGCTTAGTTTAGGCTCTCTTTCTCTCTCTCTCTCTCCCTATCCCCTTGGAATGGTTAGATTAGGATAAGTTCACTCTTCCTGCACTAGAGCAGCTTGTGGCAAGTAGATTAGGAAGTAGGAACTAGCCTTCTCTGGAGGTCTATCTCAAGTTTTGTAAGTCCAACAGCTTGAGATATGGTCCAATGTTGTGTAATCACACCAAATTCCCCACTCTCAACCAGGCCATTTGGGGTTGATGTGATTCTACACTAATAGTAGGCTCTTAGGGAGATTCTTATTTAGTGTAATCATTGTTTGTTGCAGACACATATGCATTGTATATATAATAGTTTAATATAGTAATTTGATTTTGTTAGTTAATCTCTTCCGCTTGTATGAGTAAATGATGTGGAAATTTGCATTGTATAGTTTTCCTTCGCCCTCCTGAATTCCTATATGCTATTAGATCATTTCCTAAATGGTATAAAATTTATCCTATATGTTATCAAAGCCAAAATTTTAATATATATCTCATAATTTTCTAAGATCTATATGTTTCTTTAAATTTATTTGCATTTTTGGTTCAAGATATGAACTATAAAATCTCTTTTTTAATACATATCTACCTTTATCGCAATTTTCAATTTTTTTGGTGGATGTCAATTTCCATTCGGAAGCTTGTTGAGCTATGGAATTACACACATAGATTATATCTAGAATTATAATGATATGTCCAAAGAAAATAATTATTTTTGACAATCCATGTTGTAGGTTTTAAACATTGTGGGATAGGTATTTTTATTTCCACTAAAAAAATTGTAGGGTTGTTTTAGGGTTTTTTCTGCTTTTGGAAAAATCTAATTTTTTGGGGTATGCCCAAACATGCTTTATTAATTCTATTTAGAATTTTAAAAAAATTAATAATCAATTTTTAAGAACATCCGGCAATTTTCTTTATTTTTTGAAAGTTTAGATCTGTGAAGAATAACAATTAATATATTTAATTTTGTGATGTTTTTGCAAAACCATGGACTAAAAGCTTATCTTTTTAATTCCTCTCTTCAATATTTTTCTAGGTAGTGGTGCGTGATTGAAGTTTCAACACAATTTTTATGCATTTTACATGCTCAACATCATTGGTGCATTTTGCATGTTACACATAGTCAACGGTTAATTACCCAAATGACCATGATCTAGACCTTGTTACCTATACTCATCCCCTTGGCTTGCCATATGAGCACCTACTCAACACTTTTAAGGATTGAGGTCTAGACTTTCATCAATGACAATTTTTGGAGTAATTTTCTTCTCGGGATCATAACTTTTGATCTATCAAGGTTGAGAAGATGCCTTTTTCACCTTTCCTAGTTTTCAATGATGTACATTGTCATGATGTTAATATTTTTATTTTTATGGCATGTATTTCAAGAATTAGCAATTTTTTGCGTGTTTAGCTCTCTAGATGATTTATTTTGGACCTTTTCTAGGCCATAACTTTTGAGTTATAAATCGGATTGCATACTATTTAAAATATATATATTTAAACTCTTCAGAGTTATAGTAACTATTTATTCTTATTTGGGGTCGTATATGGTAGGAAATAAATTTATGTATGTAGTTATCCATTATTACATAGGTAGATAATTTTTACTTGGGTAATTTGTTATTATAAAGTTATTTGGATATGTTAGTATAACCATTATTATTAATATTGTGTCGATTGGTACAAGTATTCTTATATGTTTATTTTTCGAACATGTAGGTTTTTAACCTATGTAAATAATTAGGTTTTTGTATATGACTATGTAATATTTATATATTGCATCCCTATCAATGCTTTGTGACTTATAAATTCATCAATACAATCATCCAGGATTACTTTAATGCTCTTAAATTACATTTGTCATTAAAGCTGGTTTAGGGGCCTACACAATCAAGAAGAAGTGTAGGAGGATATAAATAGAGGTTGAGTGGTCTTTGAGAGGTAAACTACTTTTTTTGAAAGCCTATGGAGCCTCCTATAGCTTCAAAACCCCGTACCTAAATCCCCACACTCTAAAACATTCATTTCTATTATTTTTGTAGATTTTGTTATGCGTTGGGCAAGGAGGATTCACCTATGGACTACCTCCTACACTAGGTAGCTCTGTGAGATATTTTAGATCAGCTTTTTTTTTTTTTTAAATGGCTGACTTTCATGACTCCAAAAATAAAATAATGATGAATTACATTAGATAGTTTATTAAGATATGATAGTTGAATTTATACGGTGGAGAATTGGTATTGAGTCTAATAGAAAAGAGGACGAGAGGTGGAAGGTTGAGGGACAACTCATGTGGAGGAGATGAAACTCCAACAATGGAGTATACCATATACCACCTTATTAATTTTTTTTAGAAAGGTACCCCCAAAACATCATCATCTTCTTCTGATTATGGTACTTATTCTTTTGAGTCACTATCTTATTTAGTTTCAATGTGTCCTTTCTACTTCATGTGGGGAGGAAGATGTCTATATTTCTGTGAATCACTAGAATTAGATGTTCTATCATTGCCAAAATTGATGATGAGGAGATTAGGAGGGTATGATCATGTAATGAGACACAGAATCTTCTGGACACTTCAAAACATTCTCGATATTGGAACAAATCTTCTTCATCCGGCACCATACATCAAAAAGAATCAATTAAGTAGTCATTGATACACTATGTCCTTGAATTTCAAGTTTTACAAACTTTCAAGGAACATAAATTAGAAATTGTCACTCTCTATGGCTTGAATTTGGTCTCACAAAGGCTACATGTCTCCATGGTTTCCTGTAACCCTACTAGTATCTTTGGGCATGATTAGCATGAAATGAGATTATTGTGCGGGATCATAGGCTTTACCTTATTGACTAGTTATTTGCATTATACAAGTTTTTGATTGTTATAAAGTCGAGTGCAATATCCTAACATAGGAAGAAGATTTGCTATCAAGTCTTATGTTTCTCTTGCACCTTTGTAGTAAAATTGATGAAAAGTTAAGTTGGGGATTATGTTGAACTTTTATTTTCTCTAATTGATGCCTCTTTAACTGATAGTGCTCCTCTCTTGCCTTTTGGTTTCAGATCTATTCCTTTACATTATATTCATAAACATTTATATAGACAAGTAGGGTATTGTAACTAATTATTTATGTGTGTTTCCGTGGGTGTGCTTTCAATGGTAGGAAGATGAAAAATCAACAATTGCCTGTGGTGCCCACTCCTCCTCCAGTCTTATATGTTGATTTTGATTACTGTTGACTTTAGACATGGATATTACTGTATCATTTTGGTTTAGCATGATGTTAGATGATAGAGATATTCTGACTATTGATGGACTTTGATTCATAGTTGATTTGTGTGGTTTCTTAGAGATGTTGAGAGATAATTTTATATTGATGATGATGATGTGTTGTTGGCATATATATTACTGACATTCGTAATTCTCATCATGTTGACTATGATATAGATTTTGAACTAATCTTGTGATCTTGTTGATATTGATAAAAAATAGAATTGAGATGTTGTTGAAATTTTAGACAAATGATAACATTGTTAGTAGAAATGATGAGTTAGCTATATGTGAATGGTTATTGATTTATGTGTGTATATTTTATCTTTGATGTTTTGATGTGGCCACAAGGCCGAAGGAGATATTGTGTGATTTTGCAGGTAATTATATCACAACAATCAAAAGTGGGATTGGAGACCAACCATAGCGGAATACTAGATGGATACAACAAAAGTCACCATGGCAACTTGTGTAATGTTGTTAAATGTTGTTTTGGTATAGATTGTTAGGGGGTCCCCATGGGGGATGACCTCTAATTGTGACCATGGGATTTGTGTGTAATTCTTCCCTTTTATTTTATTTATTGTAGAGTATGTGGTTTAATTGTGATGTAATTTATTTTATCATTGTTGATTAATGTGCTTTTATTAAGTAAATAAATCATGTTATTAAGTTATTTGGGGATGTGAAAAATGGATTCATTTATTAGAGTTGTTGGTGTTTTAGACTATGTGATTTTAAGTTGAGTGTATGTGACTTTGAGTGTTGTACACTCTACCTTACCTTAGAATTTTGGATTTGGGCTTAAGAACCATTTTGAGAGGCTTGTGGGACAAGGTAAGCTTGTTTGACACCTCTTACATTCATATACCAACCCTACCTAATGGATTGGGGGTAAAAAATAGACCCCATTATGTGTTTTTTAAGACAAAAAGTGATATTTATTACACTTTTCTTACATGGATTTTTAGTTTGTCCTTAGGGGGTGTGGGTTTGGATTGTGTGTGTAAGAGGCTTGTAATTCTTCTCAACCACAAATTTATTTTTCTTTGGGGTTAAGGTTTCACTTGTGATGTGGATTTGAGGTTAAGTGATGTGGCATCCTACATGAACCCACCTCACCCTCATCTCGTATTTTTCTATATATGGAAGTTTAATTATTTGTTTGGGGGTTACTTGATTTCATTTTGGTGCTCTCAAATTTTTGGAGTTTGAGGATTTTGGAGTGCTTGGTGAATTTTTTTGATCTTATTGGATTTGGAATAGGATTGAAGGATCTCGGTGTGTGAATCTTTGATCATGCTCTACCATGGAAACATAGGAGCTGTACACTCTTGTTTTAATTATTTTCTCTTATATGTGTATATTTGTATGTTATTGAAGGTTTTGGTATCTTGGTTGGGTTTTGGGTAGATTTACTAAGTGTGATGTAGGAGAAGGCTATGGGGATCTTATATGTAGGGAGACATAATATTTTATCTCATGTTTTCAAGGGATTTTGGTTGGGTTCCCCACCTTGGATAAGAAAATTCTTGCATTTCTTAGTTGGTTATTATGAAGGAGGCATAAGAGATTGTAGGGAGGCATAAGAGTATGTGACAGGCATAAGAGGATTTTGAGGGAGGCATAAGAGTCGTGTGGGATTTTGAGATTTATATTGGAGGGATTTAAGGTAGGAACCTAATTCCCAGTGGGATGCATAAGATATCTCCCAATAGATCCTTCCTCCACTAGCTTGCATTTTCAAGCCTTGTATATTTTGTTAGTTTCCTTCATGTGATTGTATATTGTGTTGATTTTGTTTTGAAATGGTTGTGAAATATTTTTATTGTGATGTGGAAGATTTGTAATAGTTTCCATGAGTTGGATCCATCTTTTATTGCATTGTGGTTGGGGCTCGGGGGCCAATGAGGAGGATAGCTTCTTCTCCTCATTGGATTATTGGTTGGGTGGAGAGTGTTTCCTCTCCCCATTTTTTTGTTGTGGTCAAGTGAAGATATGGGGGATATCTTATTGAAGAATGGGAACTTAGATATTTTTTGAACTAAAAATAAATCCTTCTTTGTGAGAAAACCTTCTTGTCATTTCCACTTAAGGTGGAAGACTTGTAGTATTGTATTTTTAAAAGAAATGTTGCATTGTAAGTTTCATTTACTAAGTTGTATTATTATTTTTGAAGGAAGTTATTTAAAGAAGGTGTAATTTCCTTTCTCCTCATATTTTTGTATATAAAGGAATGGATTGGAATGGATGTCATGTTTAAAGGTTTACTTGTAATGAAAAAGAAAGAGAAAGCTCATTATTCTTTGTGGAAGTTGCATTTTTGGTAGAAATGAAAAGAAGAACATAGAAGTTGTAAAATATTAATAGTGTATTCATTGCAAAGTTGAATGTGAAATAAATTTGCTTATGGTTACTTGAAAAAATGTTTGTAGTGAGAAATGGAAAGATGCAATAAACTTTAAGTAAGTTATCATGTTAAAAATAACGCATTTTTTTTAGGAAAGGAAAACAATGATACTAGGAATAGATTAAGCTTCTTTCTTACTCTTGAACTTGAAATAATTTTTGTTGAAGGAAAATGAAAATGAGCTTGTAGTTGTTTTCTTGTACTATGGAATTAGAAAAATTTAAAGTTAGTAATTTTAGGCATGGAATGAATAAATGGTTAAACCCTTGAACTTGAGATGTTAGGAACATAAATTTAAGTACAAATAAATTATAAAAGCACACCAATAAAAATTATTTTTGGAAGATTCAATGCGAATTGATGTTTTCATTTTTAAAGAAAATGACCGCCACCCTATGTAGAAAGCAGAGTATCTAAATTGCCACTTAGGAAAGGATGCGGTTGCGAATCATCACCTAGGTAGGAAGTGGTCCCTGGACCACCATCTTCCTTTCATCACGCGAAATATACAATCCACATCATCGTACTATTTTAAACTTGGTTTAACTAAAAATTTAAGCCTGACAAAATTAAAGAGGAAACCTCCAACAAGCAATAAAGGAATAAATTCAATGTTTCAAACTTGTAAATCTTTAAATGGGTATTTAAAAGCATTCAATCTCATGGAGTAAAAATGAAGTAGGGTTTTTCCCTTGTAGGAAACTAAAAAAAAGGATTAACTTTATAACACTCTAGATTTGGAGTGGAAACCTCTACAATCTTCAAATGGAAGGAATTACACCAACAAATCCATAATATAAACTAAGCTAATCTTGATTCTAGTGAAATTATTCATGGCTTCTTCCTTCTTGCTCCCATGGCTTCCATTTCTCCAACCCGTAAATTAAAAAAAATAAAAAGTGACCAATTGAGGAGGCTAGGGAAAAAAAAAGTTTTAATAAAATCTCATAAGGATAGTTAGGGTTAGTATAGAACCCTAAGATCTAGTGGCCACAATTGATTTGATCCAAGGGTTAAGGATCAACCCTACAATTGTTAGGTAGGAATGAATTTTATGGGTGTTTTAAATAATTTTAAAGGTATGTGTAAATGGGTGAATGGGGCCATTTAATACCCTTGTATGTTAAGTCATTTATTTAGTTCCTAGTATGTTTTAGAAATTAATGAAATGGACATTAAAGATATTAAGATAATGGAACTATAATAACTAAGGATAAGGGCTTATTAAATATGGGTTTGAAAGTTGATTCCTAAGGGGGAAACTATTTAACCTAGTGAAAAGAATTATTGAACACTTTTCTAGTGGTGAAAATTAAATTGACTATAGAACTGGAGTAAGAACATTTAATTAATAATATAGACTGGGTCTATCCTATAAACTAAAACTTTGCTAATAGAATTTAATTAAATGTGTATTAGGTTTTGGCACCTTTGCAACCGCTTTAAGACAGAAATTTACCACAACTTTTTAGATAATTGTTTAAGGATTAAAGTGGTTTTGGAATGTTGAAAATGTGGGTGTTACGTTGGACATGAGGAAATCCATATAAAGTAATTAGGAACAAGGCACCATACTTCTCATGGCCCTTTAATTTAGTGTCGCTTTCTGCTGCTAGTTAATTACATTTTTGCAATATTAACCTTACTACTTGTTATCTAATTTTACCCCTCAGGAAAAATTAAACAAACACGACCTTACACGGGGGAAAGTGGAGAGGTTGGTTCATTCATGAAAGCTCACATTTGATTCAAAAAAATCAAGTTATAGGAAGGCTTCACAATGGAAATGCAAGGTCGGAAAATCAAGGGGTGGCCAAGTGAACATCGAAGGAGATCAGAGATCAAGCGAAGGATGGAGTTCCAAGACCGACAATTTAGAGTTTTTGTATTTGGTATTTCGAGAGAACATGCAAGCGAGCAGTGCAAAAAATCCCAAAATGAAAATGTTTGAAAGTCTGAATGTCTAAAATTTGAACTTTCGGGTTTCAGACTTTCAAAGTCTTCACCGAGAAAAATGAAAAATGTCCAAAATATTTCGAAACACGAAACCCCCAAAGTCTGACATTTTGTACTTTTAGGTTCTGGGGTTTAAGAAGTCTCAGTGAGGAGAAACGGAAAAGGGTGTGACAAAGTCTGAAATCCCAAACCCCGAAAGTCTAAAATTTTAGAATTTTGGGTTGTGGGGTTTCAGAGATCTCGGGAAATGAGTCAAAAAGGGTTTAGATTTCGGTAGTCAACTTAGGTTTTGAGTTCAAAGTGGTGACATTTATTGGGTTTCAGACTTTCGGAATTGTTGAGGTGATTTGGGAAATGAACAGGTGAAAAAAAGTTCAAAATGCAAAATGTCCTGACAATCCAAATGTTTGAAATTTTGGACTATCTGGTTTGAGGTTTCGGAAGTTCCGGTTTCAGATTTTTAGAAATCTCAAGAAAATTTTGTGGATGAACAGTGTTTCAATCTCTGAAATGGAAATGTCTGAAAGTCTGATTTTTAGGATTTCAGAGGTTGTATGTGTTTTGGACTCCAAAAAATGATAGAGCTAACCACCCGCCATTGTTGGAGAATGACACCTCGACCTTCAGAAGGCCATAAGTTTTGACTGGGAGATTAGATTTACACAAGAAAGGACTTTTTAGAAATTTCTCAAGCATCTTCTACTAAACTAGTGGGACTAAGCTATTCAAAATGAAGAAATATAGTTTGCCATTTTTTGGGATGTCCCTGGTTTCTCACCTACCACCACAATGAAGGTATGGGCTTCCTTGCTTTCCCAGCAAGGCATAGTACATGAAGGTATGGGTTTTTTCATGGAACCAATCATTTTGTAGTTGAATTCAATGCATTTTGGGGTGGTTAAAGAAAGGATTCAAATTCTTGTCTCATCTCCTTCTCTCATTCTTCCTATATATTGTAAGGAGGGGCATTTTTCTAAAGCTTGGATAATTTTTCCTTGCACCCTTCGTTCTTCTCTATTATGTAAGTGGATTTTTGGAGTTCAAACCTCCCATCTAAGCTGTAAATGCAATCTTTCCTCTTGGCCATTGTAATGTACTATATCAAATTTTAGAGAAATAATATATGTCTATGGATGATTTTCAACCCTCTGTTGTGTTCATTGCACCTCTCTGATCTCTCATTGCAATCCTAGTTATATGTGCATGGTGGTTGTATTAAATTTTTAATGGTTTGTGTTTAATTACAAAGAAAGTGTTCAACATTCCTTTGGTGCATCACCTCTGTTAATTTAGGATATATCCTCTACAATTTGAATGTGTGCATCTCAAAAAAAGGAATATGAACCGCCTTTGCATCTCAAGATCTTTCCCGATTGCAAAGTCCCACACTTTTGGAAAAGCTCCATGTTATGCAATCACACTGAGAGTTTCAACCAATCAAATTACTGAAATTTAGGGTGCTATGATTACACATGAACACTACTCACTTACACTTGACCAAACATCTCTTACACTAAATATACAAAATAAAATGTTGTATACAGCTTAAAGTTGGATGGGATTTTTTGTTTTCATTATAGCACCGTGTGTTTTCAATATGTTGTAAAAAATGTGGGTCTTGATTAATCTTATATTATTATCTCTAAATAATGTTACCAGCTAAACTTGTGATGGAAATTTTCTTTATACCAAATAGAATACATCAAAGAATCTACACATAGGTCTTAACTCAAAATGCCAAAAAAAATTGACCACAATTTTTAGGAAGGAAAACATAAATTTTGATAAACAAAACCACAAGGAACATCAATAGGAAGGAAAACACATGTTTGGTTTACATTGAGAGAGTAGATCATATAAGAAGCAAATAATTCCAATTTGAGTTGGCCAATCTCAACCTATTTGAGCTGAGGAAGCTCCTACCCACTCCACACCTAAGCTAAGTTGGACACCATTTGAGCCAGACCCCTGTCTCTACCTCACTGAGCCACATTGGATCCTTCAAATGGAGATCTCACAACTAACACCCATGCTCCATGTTGTGCACTATTTACCACACTACCAAGCACATTCACAAAATTTTCTTGTCTATAGAGCGATTTGGGCGATGGAAGAGCCACAAAGTATGAATAATATCATTTCATAGACTCTCCATTTGTAGAAATTAGGCACATACAATAGCAACTAACAAAAAATAAAACAAATATTTGCAAATAAAACATTTTATTGTAAACTTAGATCAGCACTTCATCATATATATTTCTTCTTCTAGTTCTAGACCTTTTGCTCAATACGAGTCTCTCCGAATATTTTTTTATATGTAAACACTTATAATTTCCTCTAATAAATAGATGCCTTCATCTAACAATAAAAACTCAACTCATAAAAAGAGAGCTAAAAATCACATTCTTTTGTGCAATACTAATCTTTTTATTTATTTACTTTATTAACTTTTCATAAACTTAAGAACATATAAAAATAAACTAAAAAATAAAAGCATGTAAAAAACAAACTACTTTTTATTCTTCTAGGGGTAAACTTACACTTTTTTAACACTCCCCCTTAATTTTGACCTTCAATCTTTTTTTTTCTTGAGTTGAGTGTACATTTCCGTATCTGACATATTCTAGATCACAAAATTCCGAACAAGTTCTCAAATACTCAAAAACTTCATTTCCAAAATCTTTTGTAAAGATATCAACAAACTATTCTTCGATCTCAATTCAAGAAAACTTTTCTTATTGTTAATCAACTCCCTAATGAAGTGATACCTCGTATCTATGTGCTTGTTCCTCTTGTGAAAAACTTGATTTCTAGATAATGTTATTGTTGAATTGTTGTCACAAAAATATGTGTATCATCCTCTTGATTATACCTCAAATATTTCAACACTCTTGTCATCCAAACAACCTAACCTATTTCTCATATTACTACTACATACTTTGCTTCTCCTAAAGATAGTGTGACTATAGGATGCTTCTTTGATGCCCATGAAACTACGCCTGCTTCCAAATTTAAAATCATAGATGGATGTGCTCTTTCTGTCATCAATACTCCTATCACTGTCACTGTCTATGTAACGTATGAGTTTGAACTCATCTGATGTTAAATACAAAATTCCATGATTCTTAGTTCCACATACATACCTCAAAATCCTTTTTCTATCTTGTCAATGTGAATATTTTGGATACTCCATGAACCTTGAGATGAATTTCACACCATACATAATATTTAGCCTTGTGGCCATCAAATACATGAGACTTCCAACTAGTCTTTTGAACAATTTTGGATCTACAAATGATCCGTTGTCATATTTTCTTAACTTCAAACCTACTGCAATAGTTGTTGGCACTGGATTGAAATTCAACATGTTAATTCTCTTCAAAATATTATTAGCATACCTTATTTTTGAAATAAAAATCTAGCTTCGATTGTTGAACTTATATGCCCAAAAAATAGTGCATGAGGTGCTATGTCCTTAACCTATTACTTGTATTAGGATATGAGTATCTGTCTTGTGGCTTACCATATCATTTTATTATACCATTTATTCTTTCTCATGCTTAGTAGGTCGGCCTTGGTGACGGACATAACATATGAATAGTATATATAGGGTATTGTAGGTGGTAGTTCATCATCATTGGAGCATATGAGTCTTATTTTATGGTTTGGAGGTTGCCCCCTCAAAGGGAAAAAACTATTGTAATTACATATTGATATCATTAATCTAAAATATTGTGTTATTTGGTGTTCTATATCTACTCATAATCTGAATTATACAAGTAATTTCATTACAAGTGGTATCAAAGGTGCGATCCAGCCAAAATTAGGTTAAAATCCTAATTTTTTATTTCCACTCTATCTTATGAACCACAAAGAATTTGTGTGCAGATATTTTTACGAGAGTTTCTAATTATGTCAAGCAAAAATATTTGACAATTTTATACTTGTTTGATATTGTTTGCAAACTTTATTGAAAATTTAGGTTTTTAATAAAAATGCTTCCTAGACTAAAATTTGTTGAATTTTTTAGAGTTATTTACATTTTTGGAAATATCTCAAAAAAATAGTAGTAGTATCTTATCTTTGTTCTTTCCTCGTTTAGCTAGATTTGTATCAAAACCTTGAACCCTAAGGTTTGACATCATGGTGGGGCCTTCCATAACAACAAAAACAAATCCGGTCACTCTGGGTAAAACCAAAAATAAATATGGGATAGTGATTGAACAGATGGAGTTAGAAGGGGTAAATACAGATTCTTCAAAGACTAGGGTTTTGTTGATGAAAATCATATCACCCCGAATGGGCTCAAACCTAAGTAGGGAATTCAGTGTGATCTGCATAACATTGGACCATCTCTCAAGTTGTGGGACTTGCAAACTTGAGATGGACCTCCAAAGAAGGCTAGTTCCTGCTCCTAAACTACTTACCATAAGCTATTCTAATGCAAGAAAAATATCTAATCCTAATCTAACCTTCCAAGGGACTAGGGAGAGAAAGTGCATGAAAACAAAGCCTACACTAAAATGGTGATACACCAAAGAAGGAGGTTTCTGGTCACAATCTCAACTGCCTGAAATGGAGAGAGGTGAGAAAAGGAGAGGGTGGAAAAGATGCACCATAGACCAAAGATGAAGTTCACATGGAACACCACTTCAACCCATTAAACACGGCTCCCAAAACATATAATAGACATCAAAAGTATGCACAATATATACATCATGCAATGATGAGAGTCAAGAAGAGACAATAAAATATGAAAGGATGGACAAAATTCATCAAAAAATGATTTTATTAGTCCATGAATTCACATAGTACATCATTAATAGGAAAGAGGCAAGAAAATTCCATTATAGAGCCATGAGAGGAGGTTTAAGCTCCACATTTGACCCTAGGGAAGAAAGAGAGAGGCGTAGGAGAGAAAAGATGACCAACCTTTCAAAATATGCCTCTCCTTTACAATATATAGAAGAATAAGAGAAGGAGAGAGGTAAAATTCAAATCCTTTAACCACCCGTGTAATGCATTGAATCCACCTACTCCAACCACTCCAGAAAGCATTGAAATCCGCCTGTAACAATGATGGGATTTACTGCAAGACCCATGCCTCCATGTGTTGTTCCTTACTGGGAAAGAAAGGAGTCCATTCTTCATCATGGTGATAGGTGAGAGACTTGAAAGCCTTAAAAATGGTGAACCAAATCATTAATGGTGGCATGTGAATAGAAGGTCTTTGGGAGCTCTCGAAAATTCCTTTCCCTCCAATTCCGAGAACCCGGTCGAAAGATATGGCCACCTGAAGGTGCTTTAGATTTAGAGTCTACTCACCCATATCCATGTGGTGGCCCCATGCATCTCAAGGTTTCACCCCCTCCTCTACACTCTTGAAGTTGCACTTTGGACCGATAAGTGGCATCGTCCGTGGGCCTACTTTGTTTCTTTTGTTATTTTCTTGAGCCCCCTATTAGCGGAGACATTGTGCCTAACCTGAGACATGTAGAGAGGTGGCGCATGTTTGGGACCCACCTTTTGATTTGCCCCCTAAAAGAGCACCGAAGGGACATGTTGGGGTTTCCACCGATTCTACTTTCCTTAGTTGATTCAATGGCCGCCTCTACCCATTTTGACTTCTAGCCATGTGGCGAGCCTATGCTCGTTTAGGGACTGCTTTGGATTTTAACCTTAAAGATGCACCATGTTGATGCATGGAGGCTTCCTATGGCATGTCCCGAGCTTGGAATTTTCAATGGATGGTGTCCCCTTTTTGGTCCTAGGACACATGGAGGGTTAGGCGCAAGTTTGGGGTCTTTCTTTGGGATGTACATTTGGAATTTACGTTGATGAGGCATGTGGAACCTTCTGTGGGCATGTTCTATATTTTTTGTTTTGAATAAGTCCCTTTGTTTGGCAAAGGCTTTATGTTTGGCCCAGGACATGTGGAGGCTTCCCGCTCATTTTGAGACTCTGTTTGGACTTGACCTTTAGAGGTGCACTGATTGGACACGTGGAGAGATGGTGCACATTTGGGACCTACCTCCAGATTTTAGCTTTAAAGATACACCGAGATGACGCGTGGAGCCTTCCCTAGCCCTTCTTTAAATAGCCGATTCAATAGCCGCTTCTGCCCCCTTTTTGACTCGATCACATGGTGAGCATGCGCTTGTTTGGATATTGCACCTTGGGTCCCACCCCGAAGTTGTGCCATTGAGGCACGTGGTGCCTTCTGCGACTCTACTTTATTTTAGCCCAAGTTGAATCATATACCAAGCTTGAAAATTTTGAGCCCTTTCACTGATTCTCTTCTGTTGAGCCTCTGGTTTCCTTTGACACCGTTGGCCTACTTTTTTTACCCTACTCCTTCATTTTGGAGCCCTCCTACCTTTTGATTTTTGGATTCGAATGTGAGATCACAGGACAAAGCCAACCCTTTTGATTTTCTTATGCAAGGTCATGCTTGATTAGTTTTTCCTTGGGGAAAAATTGGGATAACAGTTTACCTCATTTGATCTTAAGGTGATCCAACTCGAGTATGTGCTTTGTGAAATGTACAATTTGAGATGGCCTCTAAAGGATACATACACCAAGTTAGTTAACGGTTGGATGATATCATGTAACATGTAAAGGGTAAATATTATGGCCCAAATCCACCCCATATCTACTAAGGAGGATCATGAGTTCAAAATAATGGACAAAAAAACCATTTTGGATCACTTTTCTAAATAAGTGATTAGAATCTAACTTATTCTTAACAAAGGAAAATGATGTCGAAAGTGGATATGTGTAAATTTGATGGGAAGGATCCACTTCGAATCGATAAATCAAATGGAGAAATTATTTGAGTTACATCAAACACCATCAGGAAAAAAGTGACATTTGCATCCTTATATCTTGAACTAGACCAATTTGTTTGGTATCGATTTTTATGTGCTCGGAGGTAGGAGAATGGTCGTAGTGTCACTTGGACAGCTTTTATTGAGGAGTTGAAATTGCACTATAGTTATAGTGTTTCAAAGAACTACTTTATTCAATTAGAAAATTTAAAAAAACAAGATCAGTTAAAGATTATGTGCGTCCATTTTAGAACCTATTCTTAATGGTGGAGAATATTCCGAAGGGAATCAATGACCTATTTCTTGGGGTCTTAAAGACCACATTGAGCATGAGGTACATATGTTTAATCCACTAGATATATTTTTTATTATATTATCATGGTAAGTCAAGTAGAGGAAAATTTTCATTATAGTAGGAGGCCATCTTTCATTAACACCAGAGAGACGTAGTATCTCTTCCCCTTCATTTGCTAGGCCAATTAGAATGACTCCTAAACAAATGGAAGAAAAGAGAGAAAATGGATTATGTTTTAACTATGACACAAAATATAGACTGGGAAACAAATGTGCAAAGAAGAAGTTGTCCTATATTGAAGGAGGTAATGAGGATAATGAGGAAGTGAAGCTATAGGAGATGCTAAGGGAACCAAGTAGAAGATGAAGTGGAGGATCACCAACCTACAATTTATTTCCATGCATTGTCTGGTATTAGTAATCCTCAAACACTCAAGTTTATTAGCTATATAAAAAAATAAGGTGATGGTGCTAGTTGACTTAGGGAGTACTAATACTTTCATAAATAGTAACTTAGTTTTTACCTCAATTGTTTTATTTACATAACTCTAGAAATACAAGTTATGATTGTGGATGGTGGGACAATAAAGTGCATAGGAAATCTCCATAGTATCAAGATTTCAATGGTAGAATACATGTTAAAATCACCTATGTTTTCTATTTCTATGGGAGGGGTGGATATTATTTTGGGTGTCTAATGGCTCACAACCTTAGGTACTATAAAGATGAATTTCCAAGATTTGTTCATGTGATTTCATTTAGATGGCAGGATAATACAATTGAAAGGGATGGTAGCTAAGTATCCATAGATTATTAGCTCTCATCAGATGTAAAAGGTTCTCATAAAAGGAGTAGATGGATATATAGCAAATTTATAATCCATAGAAGTACAAAATATAGAGTCTTTAATGCCACTTGATCTTCGAAGATTGTTGATGCTCACTCATCTTTTTGATAAAATTCCAAAGGGATTACCACTAGTTAGAGATAATGATCATGGCATCCACTTGTTTCTAGGGATCCAAACACCTAACATATGACCATACAGATACCCATATTCCTAGAAAAGTTAGATCGAGAAAATGGTACAGGAAATGTTGAAGGCAAGTATCATCGGACATAGCCATAGTGCATATTCTTCACCAAAGTGGTAATGGTCCATAGGAAGGATGAAACATGGAGGATGTGTCTAGATAACAGATAAGTCAACAAATAAACCATCAAAGATAAGTTTCTTATTCCATTAATTGATGATTTACTTGATGAATTGCATGGTGCTATTTATTTCAAAAATCAAATCTTCGTTCAGGGTACCATCAAATTAGAATAAGAGAGGAATATGTTCATAAAATAGCTTTTAGGACTCATGAGGGCCATTATGAGTTTTTTAATGCCATTTGGTCTTACAAATGCTCCCTAAACCTTTCAAAGCTCGATGAACACATTTTTAAGGCCATTTTAAAGGAAATTTGATTTAGTTTTCTTTGATGACATATTGATTTATAGTAATACATGGGAAGAACACTTGCAACATGTAAATAAAGTGTTGAAAGTTTTGGAGAAACATACTCTATGCAATTCCATCCAATGTTATTTTGGTGTACAAGAGGTAGAGTAATTTGGTCACATTGTATCCCATGAAGGTGTCAAAGTTGATCAAAGCTACGGTGAAATGGCCAAAGCCCAAAACTCTCAAAAAACTTTGTGGGTTCCTAGGACTAATAGGGTATTATAAAAGATTTGTGAAGGGATATGGTAGAATAGTATCCCCACTCACTACATTGCTAAAGAAGGATGCCTTCCATTGGACAGATGTAGTAACTAAATCATTTAAGCAATTTAAGGAAGCCATGTATAGCACCCCGGTTTTGCTACTACCAACTTCTCAAAAACCTTCATTGATTAAAGTTATGCTTCAAGATCAAGATTTGGAGCCATTCTAATGTAGGAAGGAATACCAATTGCACTTAAGAGTCACTAATTCAAAGGAAAATATCTACTTAAACCTATTTATGAGAAATAACTGATGGCTATTCTTCATGCGGTCAAGAAATGGAGGCCCTATCTCATGGGTAGAAACTTGAGAAGGTAAATACTGATCATGATAGTCTCAAATACTTTCTGGAGCAAAGGTTATCATAAGAGGAACAACAAAACTATGTAACAAAAGTTTGGGTTATGATTTTGAAATCATATACAAAAGGGTAAAGAAAATGTAGTAGTTGATACATTTTCCGAAAGGGATACATCCATAGATGCCTTACCATGTTGAATGTCCATGTTGAAGGGAAATTGGGTGGATGAAGAAATATTGGCATGAGATTAGGACAAGGATACACAATTTCTAATAGAAAATGTCCGACAAAGCTCTATAACATCTAACAAATTTGAGTGGAAAGGTAATGCACTATAGTACAAGGAAAAGTTATACTTGAGTAAAGATTCTAAGATGAAGCATAAGATTTTTGTAGAGCTACATGCCTCACCTATTGGAGGACACTCTTGGTTTTTTTAGACATCATAAAATAAAAAGAAAAATATTTTTGGAAGGAATCAAGGGGGATGTAGAAAAAAAATTATCAGAGTGTTTAGTGTGCTAATAGAACAAAGGGGAAACATTTAAGATAACATCTCTGTTGTAACCCTTACCAATTCCTAGCTAGAGATGGGAGGAGGTATCCATGGATTTCATAATTGGATTTCCTTATTCAGAGGGTAATAATGTTATTTTTGTGATTATGGATAGGCTCACAAAATATGCCCATTTTTGTGACCTATCACATCCATTTGCAGCCAGTACAGTCACAACTATTTTTTTGGAGACATTTCAAAGGCTACATGGAACCCCAATGATAATTGTAAGTGATTGTGATCCTATTCTCACAAGTAATTTTTGGACGGAATTATTTTCATGTTTGGGTGCTCAACTAGCTCATAGTTCATCTTATCATCCTCAAACTTATGGGAAAACAAAAGTGATCAACAAATTCTTAGAGGGGTATCCACTTTGTTTTGTATCAGATAAGTAGGAAAGGTGGATTAAATGGTTACAACTCATAGAATGGTGGTATAACACATCTTTTCATACCTCTTCTCAAATGACCCCATTTTTAGAATTATATGGTTACCATCCACCTTCTATCACTTCTTCCTTGAGGGTGAAAACTAAGGTCAAAGATGTTGAGGAACACATTCAACATCAACAACAAGTTTTGGCTAGTTTGAGGGAGAATTTGGCATTGGCAAAAAACAGGATGAAACAAAAAGCAAATCAAAATCATAATGAAAGAATTTTTGAAATTGTTGATGGGTTGTTTTTACATCTCCATCCTTATAAGAAGATGTCCCTAAAGTAATATAAAAAGGACAACAAACTTGCTCTTAAATATTATGGCCCTTATCAAGTTCTAGAGAAAATTGGCAGTGTTGCTTATAAACTAGAGTTTCCTCAATCTTCACACATACACCAAATATTCGATGTTTCCTTCCTAAAGAATGTTATTGGACATACATTAGAAGCATAGAAAGAGTTATCATAACTTTATAAGGAAGGAAGAATCATTTTGGAGTGAGATAATATTATGCAAACACATACTAAGAGGTTGAGAACCATAGACATTCAGGAGTATCTCGATCAAGTGGAAGAATTTGAGCATAGAAGACCCAACTTGGAAGGATGAAAGTTTTCTACAACAACATCAAGGATTATACAACGTTAAGGAAAAATTTGGTTTGAAGGGGAAGGTAATGCTACGCCCTTAATCTATTTCTTGTATTAGGATATGAGTAGCTGACTTGTGGCTTACCATATCATTTTATTATATCATTTATACTTTCTCATGCCTAGTAGGTTGACCTTAGTGATGACCATAACATATGAATAGTATATATAGGGGATTGTAGGTAGTATTTCATCATCATTGGAGCATTTGAGTCTTATTTTATGGTTTGGAGGTTGCCCCATCGAAGTGGAGAAGCTATTCTAAATACTTATTAAGATCATTATTATAAAATACCGTGTTATTTGGTGTTCTATTGCTGCTTATAATATGAATTATACAAGTAATTTAAGTACATGAGGCCTAGATTTGTCATCTCAAATTCTTTCTTCATAGCTGATTTAAATGAATCAGAGAGATATTTCCAATGCTAATTAAATCATCCACATATAAAGAAAAAATCAAAATTTTACATTACTCCTTGATCTTAATGTATAAGGTAGGCTTGCTTCTCGCTCCTACTAAAACCATTCTATATCATATAATAATCAATCCTGTTGTACCAAGCTCTAGGTGTTTTTAAGACCATATAGCACTTTTTCCAGCATATAAACCTTTCGTTCATAACCTTCTCGTTGATTCACATAAAATTCTTCTTCAAGAAAACCATTCAAGAATGTTGATTTTACATCCATATGATAAATAAGCCATTTTTCTAAGTTGCAATTGCTAAAAACATTCTTACCATGTCCAAATGTGTTAAAGGTGCAAACGTCTTATTGTAATGTGCTCCATATTGTTGTGAAAAACCTTTAGTAACCAACCTTACTTTATGTTTCTTCTTTTTACCATCAATAGTATATTTGGTCTTATAGACCCACTTCACTCCTATCATGTCCTTTCCTTCTAGAAGATCTACCAATCCCCATGTCCGATTCTTACCGTATGGTTTCTTTTTCATTATCCGTGGCTTGAACCCAAACTTTGTTGTCTATATCCTCTTCAAACTATACTTTGGATCTATAGCTTGACAAAACAATGCAAAAACTGAAAAAGCATTAGTTGTATCAACATTATAAATCTCACTAAGACTCCTTATTTTCTACTACAAAGGGCTATCTGATGATGGACTATTTTGTACTGAAGGAGTAGCTTCTGGTGTTCTTTGTGGTGTCTGTTGGATGGTTGAAGATGACTGAAATCTTGGAGATCTCCTAGATGTAGATGGAGGTGTAGCTTGTGCTACAACTTGTGGTGCATGTCCAAGATTTGAAGAAGATACAATACCTTGTTGCTCTATCCTTTCATATGTCTTATCATCACGAGGAATAGATGTTGCTACACTGACTATTTTATCAATAATTCCATCCCATGCCTCATTTTAAACAAATTGTACCTATCTAATCATTATGACCTTTCTGGTAATTGGATTAAACAACTTGTAAGCTTTGGTATTCTCTGAATATCCAAAAAATATGCACTTTTCTCCTTTTTTGTCTAACTTCTTCCTTATCTCATTAGGCACATGTGCATATGCCACATAACCAAAAACTCTAAAATGAGAAACATTGTGTTTTCTCTTAGTCCAAGCTTGTTGAGGAACCATGTTTCAAAGAATTTTCATCGGACACCTGTTTATGATGTAAATAACAGATTCTACTACTTTTTCCCAATACTAATTTGAAAGTAACCCACAACACCATTTTGTTCGGTGTATACCTAGAAGTAAAATTCTTTTGTATACCATGCTATTTACAAAAATTCATAAAATCATTGGAAACATACTCACCTCCTCTGTCTTTCCTTAGAAATTTGATGTAGTACCCACTTTTCTTTTCCACTAAAGCCTTGAATTGCTGAAATATATCAAAAGCATCTTATTTGTGTCTCAAAAAGTACACCCATGTCTTCCTTGTATAGTCATAAATGAATGTCATAAAATATGAACAACCCATAATATAATTTAATTGCATTGGTCTAAATTAATATGTGTGGAAAATTTTAAGTCGTGCACTTGTTATTTTTATTCTTCCCATTGGGAAGGACTGTCATGCTGTGTTGCTTTCCAATAATACAACCTTCACAAACTCTATTTGGTTTCTAAATCAAAGGAAAACCTTTCACCATATTTTTTATGTGTAATAAATTCAAACCACCAAATTTTAAATGACCAAACCTGAGATGCCATAGCCACGATTCATCTTTTTCAACTAACTGAAAAGATGATTCAATCTCCTTAGCTCCAGACTGATCTATAGTATGAGCTTCGGATGTGGCTGGTATAATATTCAATGGAAACATTTTGTTGTTTGTCATCTTCAATCTAGAAATCACCTAAGTACTTCGAGCTTTATCCATAATCACACATTCATTATCTTCAATGTAAAATTTGTATCCCTTTTATACCAATTGACCAATGCTTATACGATTGTGCTTCAAACTGCGCAACATAACAAAAACCCGGATAGTATTTTGCTCCCCCATTTTTCTAGAATGTTGATTGTTCCTTTTCCTTTTACAGTCACTATATTATTATTCCCAAGGGTAAATTTTATCTTTACTGACTCATCCAAATTAGAAAATAAATCTAAGTTACTTGACATGTGATTACTGTAACTTGAATCCAAATACAACACATCACTAAGACTCTCTTGGGATAAATTACACTCAATAGGTGATGCTTTGACAATATTTGTGCATGCAATAAACATGGAGCTTGGAGTAGAGCTGCCAACTTGATTTTGATTCTACTTGTTCTGATCATACAAAGTTTTCCTACATTTAGAACCAAAGTGCCCATATCTCTTGCAATCATGGTAGAGCACATGTGATTTATCCTATCTCTCACCGTAAAAGGATTATGATTGTGCTCTTGATTATGTCCTATTCCACTTGAGTTTTATATATCACCGGTATGTCCTCTAGATGAACTTCTTCCTCTACCTCTAGGGCTTAAATTTCCTCTTTCTCTTCCATGATTTCCATATACCTATGTTGAAAAATATTGAACTACAACTACATGTGATCTATTCAGCCTTTGTTCATGATTTATTAGTGATGCATGCAACTCAAAAATTAAAAATTGTCTTAGATCCTTAGTTTCTTTAATAGAAACTTCCAAAGGATCAAATTTTGCAAGAAAAATTATAAGAAAATTTTCAATAATCCTTCTAACCTCAATATTTTCACCATGAGATTTAATTTTATTGACCAAACCAACTACAAAAGTAAATTATGATTCTACAAAATCTTAATATTTCATAGATATATTTTAAAAATCTCTACAACGTAATAGTAGCTTGGCGGTTTTTACTTTCTCTTTACCTTGATACGTAACTTGGAGAGTTTCCCATGTAATTTTTTCTTTACAAGTTGTTGCCACTCTAGGTAGGATGCTTTCATGTATGGCTTGATGAATGAAGAAAAGAGATTTTCTATCTCTTTTTCTTTAACCCATTAAATTTTTTTCTCTATCTATGAGAGTGTGTTATACGTTCTGCTGCATCTCAGTGGGATTTGTGTACCCATTCTCTATGATTTCCCACACATCATGGGATCTGAATAGTTCCTTCATGGTTAATGACCAATACTCGTAATTCTTTCTTGTAAATTGTGGTGTCTACAAACTAGATATAAAATCCATAACATGTTGTCAATTACAAACCTACTAAAAAAATCCACACTCTAATACCAATTTGTAGAAATTAGGCACATAAAATAACAACTAACAAAAAAAAAAATAATTGCAAATAAAATATATTATTGCAAACTCAAATCAGCACTTCGGGCATATATTTATCCTTCTAGTTTTAGAGCTTTGGCTCAATACAATCTCTTTGAGATCGCCCTATTTGTCCTTGAAATTCTTCAGGTTTAAGATTTTTCATCTTTTTATCTCCCGTATTGATGCATGAAAAATTTGTCCTCCATTTGGTTGCCATGATCACTCCCTTCCTTGGTTCAAATCACTTAAAGTCAAAAAAAAAATTTTCATTCCTCTGTTCATGTGAAATGAATCTTTAACTTGGGTGAAAACTTAGGT
Organism: Taxus wallichiana var. yunnanensis; assembly: GCA_018340775.1. Classification (NCBI taxonomy): domain Eukaryota; kingdom Viridiplantae; phylum Streptophyta; class Pinopsida; order Cupressales; family Taxaceae; genus Taxus; species Taxus wallichiana. The sequence goes on along the minus strand of CM031243.1, from coordinate 841,543,811 downwards.
TTTTTCCTTCCTTCCTTCCATTTCCACACTCACGTTTTTTGTCCCTTTCATTTTTTTCCCAAATATCTTAGGAAACATGATTGGATGTGGCTCATAGGATCATATTTGGGCCTCATATAATTTCTAAATTCTCTGTCCTTGAATAAGGATTCATTTTCCAAGCATAAATGGTGATTTTATTGCATTTTACAATTTAATGGGTGTATTTTTCCCGAATCAAATTTATATCTCAAAGCATGTGTGGAAACATGACACTTTTTGGTTGGATGTGGCTCTTAAGGAAATGTTGAAACTCTAAGGCACGTTGTTGTAAATATCTCCCCAGGTAGATATAGAAAAGTAGAAGAATATGGAAATAAAAGAAACTTAGAGCCCGATATTTATTACATCACCAAAAGTCGCGCCAAGGCGCAGGTAAGAGGCACACAAAGAAAGGGCGTTAACAAGTAAAAATTTGCGCCAAGGCACAAGTAAGAGGTGCACAACAAAGGGTGTCGACATGTAAAAAGTCACGCCAAGGCGCAGGTAAGAGGCACACAACAAAGGGTGTCAACATGTAAAAATTCATGCCAAGACACGGGTAAAGGGTGCACAACATGGAGTGTCGACAAGGGAAAATTTGCACCCAAGGTGCAGGTTAAGGGCACACATCAAATAGAATCGACACGAAAATGGATGCGCCAAGGTGCGGAGTAAAGGGCACGAACACGGAGTGTCGACAAGGGAAAATTCATGCCCAAGGCACAGGTAAAGGGCGCACAACAAAGATTGTCGACATGAAAATTTTCACCCAAGGTGCAGGTAAATGGTGCACAAAAAGAGTTTCGACATGAAAATGGATGCGCCAAGGCACAGGTAAAGGGTGCACAACACGAAGTGTTGACAAGGGAAAATTCGCGCCCAAGGCACAGGTAAGTGACACACGTCAAAGAGTATCAATGCAAATATGGATGTGCATTTGGTGCATGTAAGAGGATGTCGACACAAATATGGATACGCCTATGGTGCACCTTCAGGAGGCACAACATTCTGAGCACTGAAAGGAAGCAGACCCTGACCCAGATATTCAGACGGCCATAACTTTTCACAGGGATCTCGGATTCACACAAGGTTGGACTTTTCGGAAAGCTTACAAGGTCCTCTCATCCAACTACGATTTGGATATATTTAATTGGGTAGGATAAAGTTCTTAAAAATGTAAAATACAGTTCGCCACTTTTTAAGTTTGCTAGGGTTCTCACCTACCGTCATAATGAAATGAATTAAATGCAATCTAGAGGTGGTTGGGGTAGGTTTGGAATTCCTCTCTCTCTTCCCCGTCTCGTTCATCCTATAAATTATAAGAGTGGATTCTTTCTAAAGGTTGGAAATTATTTTTTTCCCCTCCCTTCTTCTCTTCTAGTGAATTTGTGGAGTTTAAACCTCCCATCTAAAACTGTAATGCAACTTTACCTCTTGGCATTTTTAGTGTCTTGTATCAATCTTTGGAGAAAATAATGCATGTCTATGGATGATTCTCAACCCTCTCGTGTGTTCATTTGCATCCTCCTGATCTTTCACTGCAAATATGGTTATTTGTGTATGATCTTGCATTACATTTTAATGGTTTGTGTTTATTGGCAAGACAGTGTTCTTCATTCCTCAATGCATCACCTTTGTTAGTTTAGGTTTATATTTATGCATCTTCTTACCATGTCTCCTTGGAAAGTTAGATTAGGTTTTTGAGTAAACCCTCTGCATTTTTTTGTGTGCATCTGAATAGAGGAATAGGAACCGGCCTTCATCTGGAGAGATTTTTCTGATTTCACAAGGTCCCACACTTGGGAAAAGGTCCATGTTATGCAATCACACTAAGAGTCTCAACCCATCGAGTTACTGATTTTCGTGGGTGGTGTGATTTTCCATCAACACACGCTTGACTAAAAAAATATCCACGTGGAGATTCTGCGCTCATCTTAAAATTCACCTTTTGGTTTGACCTTGGAGTTGAGCTAGGGAGACACATGGAGGTTTCCACTGCCTTTCCCAGACTTAGACAAATTTTTCGTTTCACCGTATAATTTTGCCGGACCATGGACATGTGGAGGGCTGATGCTCATTTGAATATCCACCTCAAGGTCCAACCTTAACAATTGTGACATGGAAACATGTGGAGGCTTCCACTTTCATCGCTTTATACTTAAACATTTCAAAGTAATTTTCTAATGCTTGGGACATGTGGAGGGACCGCGCTCGTTTCGGACTAGCCCCTAAATTTAATTTTGAAGAAATTCCGGAAAGAAACTTGGAGGCTTCCGCTCACTCTACCCTTGCTTGGAATTTTCAATAGCCAAGGAAAACTATCTCGGACCCTAGACACATGGCACCTTCCACTGATCCTTCAACTTTTTTTAACAACTCTACCGAACAAAGACACATGGTGAGCCCATGCTTGTTTGTGGTCTCCGCTTTGGGCCATCTCAAAGTGTGCCACTATAACACGTGGATGCTTCCACTGGCTCTTTTTTTTTTTCTTGAGACTTTTTCAAAGGCCACAAGATATTTTTCTTGGGCCCAAAGCACATGGAAGGCTCGTGCTTGTTTTGAAACTTACCCATGTACTTATCCTTTGTAGTTGCATTAGGGAAACACATGGATGTCTATAATATAAAGTAGTGAAGCCATAGAATCAATGGTTGTTGTGCATTGCATTTATTTTTCCACCATTTTTTCTCAAAGACTCCTGGAGATGAGAATATGCACCATTTTTCATCATTTTTTGATGAAATTCCTTGGCCTTTTTGTCAGAAGTTCCATTGAATGGATTGAGAACATAATTTATGATTCAAAGGATTGTTAAGATGCATATTTTGAAGTTAGAATTTCTTGGGCACTTGCAAATATGTCAATTACAAGAGAATATGGATGTGGGGAAGATTTTCAGAGAAAAGAGAGGGAAAAGGATGAAATGATGAAGGTTGTAGGTGCAAAAGATGAGAAAGGTGTTGCTAGAGAGGAAAAAAAGGATTAACTATCAAATCTAGCTATACACAAATTCTCCGGAAAATGATTAAAACGTGGATTTCTCACATGACGAGAATCAAAATAATCAAAAGGACTACTAAAACATTTTGGCATGGAATTCTAGTCATTAGTTGAGGGCCTAAGAAACATGATCAGTTCGTAATTGGTCCACTTGGAAACTTTTGGATGTGAATGTGTTAAACGTCACTTTCTAAAGAAAATTGGTAATAAGAAAAGGTCCCTTGAATATTGTTCTTTTTAGGGAAAATTTTCAATGAGCGAGTGAGTGAAATGTATAAATGCAATGAGAATAGTCATGTAAGTGGTCGGGGGTTAAATTATTAAGAGAAAAATTGAGAGATTTTGTCTTCCTAAGAGACCAATCCGAGATACCCGATTAATTTATTCTCAGTGTTAGATTTTCTATCATGTCAAGTTGGTTACATATCTTAGCTATTGACAAGCACCGAGATTGCTCTAGAAGCTTTCCCATGCTTTGATGAATCCAATCAATTTTGAGTTAATTTGTGTCAATCTTGGAGCAATTAGTGTCTTCTTTGTTTGAATGTGTACAAGTAGTTTTTTTCATTCCTATTACAATATTAAATTGGAAAATTTGTGAAATCACATAGGATCTCATCCCTATCACGGTTTAGTGGCATTTGTAGTTTCATTTCGGAAGAGCCTTCATCCTGTGGCTTTGAGATAAATAAATATAAAATAACTTCACTTTTGTTTATTGATAAAGATTGTTTCTAAGTCTTTGGGTGTACCTTAGGCATGATTGATCATAGAATTTGGTATTTAATTGAGTCTTTTAACTCAAGCCTTTGCGTTAGATTCTCAAAGATTGTGTGAAACCATGCTGATTTGGGCCTCCATTGAAGCACACGTTCAAGTTAAAGGAATGCCTTAACAATTCTCAAGCTTTTTGTCATTTAGATTTCCAATTTTTGTGAAGCCTCTCAAAGATCTTGTATAATCAACTTTATATTGCTTGATCTCCCACCAAAATTATTCACAAACCATGAATCCATCTTGTACTACCCTTGTTTTCCCTATATATGAACAAAGTTACAAAAATTATTTACTTAAATATGTAGAACAATTAAGATATAATAATGTCTTCATAACCTTAGCCTTGTTTCAAAGTATTTCCATATGTTAGAAGTGACAACTCTTGAGAGTTAAATCATGGAGTATTGACTGTATTTTCCCAAGGTTTTCTTCATAAAATTTGTGCAAAAAAAGGATATCTCCATCTCCTTCATCAAACAGATGTTATACTAAGGGTCCTCTCACCCTAGTCGAAAGGCACACGAACAAAAGTAGTGAGGATAGGTCAAATCCTCTTGAAGGTGCTATCCATCTCTCAACAAATTTGAGTGACAAAGGGCCAGTTAGATCTCATCCCTAGCTACAAAATGATATACATCATGATCTATCTATCTCTAAGCTCCATGCCAAATATGTGATGGTACTCACTTGAAAATAAGAAAAAATTAGATACCAACACTAGTGGCACCATTTTTGGGGACGATTTGTTGATTTGTTGCTAGTTTATATACATTTGGCCTGTCAATAACACTAGTGGCATTGTTGCCATGGAATCGATTCGTGTTGTTGAAGATTATTTGAGCTCCAAGATTTATTTGTGTGGGAACAACACCTCATGGTGCCATTATCGGGGACTCTTTGAAGTATTTTACAAATGCAATACATAGAGACCATTGTAATATTTCTTACATGATCTAAGTGCAAATGCATTGCTGAAACATCATTATTTGTTTAGATCTATAAGAAATATTCAAAGTTGTAAGTTCTGAGTGCAATATTTCTAGCTTATACGCTTATTGCATTTGAATTTTGTATCATCATTGATAAATTTGGGTAGAAGAAGAGTAGATCTTGTAAGCTTTGCAAGAAACTGGTATTAATAGACATTTGATAGGTCTTTCATAGTGCATCTACAAAAACTAAGGTGAAAATCCTTAGTGGTGACTCTATGTTGTTTAAATTCTTAATACGTACTAGTGTCTTAACATATATCAAGTAATATTTGTCATTAATCTTTGCAAAGCTCAAAGGAAGAAGATATTTCTTCACCAAGGACCCTAGTAGAAGGTTGTTTCAAGAGTTAGGAAAGTGTAATTCAGAAGGAAGAAGAATTTGGAAGGTTGTTGGAGATAAAGCATCAAGAAAAGAGATATTCAATGGTGAAACTAATTAGCATGTGATTGAATATTGCAATAATTCCTCTAGTGCTTCGGAATCGGGTAGTCTCTTTGTTAAATTGAACTCTCCATCTGGAGAGGGTCCTTCTTTTGTAATTGAAATATTTGCATTTCTTTCTATCCCTGTATTTTCCAAATCTGATAGAGTTTTCCAAGAAATAGAGCCTTTAGAGGGCATTCATTTTGAGAATTGCATCCTTGTACGACACGAGAATTCTCACTCCTCATCATTTCACATCTCCTCCAAGGTCACCTCCTTAAAGTAATATGGCTCATCCTCCACCCAAACCTCCATTTGTTGTTAATACTTTTCATCCCATCAATTTTAGAGGTATGGTGGCTATCCAAATGTTGTGTCACGAGATGTCGAAATAGATTGCCTAAGTTTGAAGGAAATAATGCAATCACTTGTTGATCATCATTTGAATCTCTTTGTCAATATGATGGAGGAATTTGAAATGGAATTTTAGGATGTGTACATTAAATTATTTATCCATACTCTAGAAGAAGATGCACGGGACTTTATTATAAATCTTTGCCGATAATTCCATTGATTCTTGGATAGAGATGAAGAATTCTTTTAGAATGGAGTATGGAGATAAAACAGACCCTATGTTTATTTTATTAGAATTTGAAAATATAAAAATAATCCTAATGAATAAGTGCAAGATTTCAATACAAGATTTAACAAAACATTGATAAGATCGGCTATTAATTTGAGGCCATGTGATGAATTATGTATGATAAAGTATTCATATGCATTTGATAATAAAGTTGCTTACTATTTGAGGTATAAGAACCACCTGGAACTTTGAGGTAGGCCTTTACCATGGCTCTACAAATTATGAACAACATTAAAGTAGTTGGAAAACCTCATAAGAGGGAGGGTGTTAAACTAATCAACCCAGAGAAGGCTCAATCAAGTAAGGTTGTTGATCTTGAGAAAGATGTATAGACTTTGGCTAGAGCTATCAAAGAAATCTCTTACAAGCTAGCACAGGTAAAGAAAGGAATTGGACAAGGTTCTTAAGGTCAGCATAGACAACAAGGACAAGATAGATTTGTAAATCATCCTAGAAATGATCAGAGATTTGATGACAGAGGTAAACAACCCATGGGAGCTAGATAACCCCAAACTAGGGAAAATAGAGTAGTTCCTGATCCTCTAAATGCCGAGTTGATGTTGTTGAAGAGACAAATGAAATTGATCGGTATGAAAAATGTTTCTTACCTCATCCACCATGTGAAGTAGATCAGCAAGTTGAAGAGGCTAATGATGATGATAACACTGATGATGATGCATGCATGATGGATTCCTCTATGAGTTCATAGTAGGGAGAAACCTCAACTGAGATGATGAGTTCCATAACTATTAAAGATTTTTGGGATTGCATTCATTGGGTATTACCTCTTCCTCCCACTAATACTTCTGAAATTCATATTGTGCAAGCTTTTTAATTACCTAATAATGATTTTGAATACTTAAGCGCATTAATGATTGAGAAGTGTGATGGAGGAATCCATTCTAAGGAGGATAGGAAGTTGTTAATGAATGTTGTGGTTGGCCATGAAAAATAATATAATACCAGGAGTAAGGTTTCCAAAGGGGCAGGGCCTTAGGACAAACAAAAATTCCAGTGCTTACTAGTATCCCTAAGGAAACCCATAAAAATGATGCATCTAGAAAAGGCTTGGTCACCCGAAATAAATAATATGTCCCTCCCTATGATCAAAATGTAAAAATCCTTTTCCATTAGATGAATTTGTAAGCACTACATTACCCAAATATATTCCTTGTGACATAGCCCAAATCTTGAGTCGATCGAGATTTCTGCTCCAATTGTTAAGTTGCTTAGAATACCCGAGCATAGTAATAGAGCATTCAAATATTTGGGGTTTAGAGAAGAAAAGGTCACCCAAGGTAGAAATGTTGAGTTTCCTCCTACCATTGCAAAGTTGAAAAAACCCGAGTACTGGAAGAACTAGGTGAGCCACCTGAAGTATATTTGGGAACATCCTTGGTTGAGTCTTAGCTGAAGGTGGATCCATTTTTCACTACTTTAATTATTAAGGATAAAATTTTACGCAATTGTATGTGTGATTTGGGAGCATCATGCAATGTTATACCTCTTGAGGTCATGAATGAGTTGGATCTTAAAGTAACAACAACTTATGGCAAGTGTACTGCAATGGATTCTAGAGAGGTTCTAGTTGTAGGATGTGTAAAAGGTTTGGTGGTACAACTTGCAGCTTATCCGGGTAAGAACTTGAAACTTGATGTTGTTATTGTTGACTTCCCTACCAAATGGGGCATGTTGTTATTAAGAAAATGGGTTGCAAATGTTTGTGGAAGTGTTCAAATGGATATGTCTTTTGCCACCATTCCAATTGAAGGAAGCCTTGTGAAGTTACCGGTGAAAAGAAAATGATATATCTTATCGAGGACCCCAACAATACTTTTTATGAAGTATTACATGCAGATATTAATATTAATAACTATGTGAGGTATGTTGCTTTCAAGGAATATGAAATTGATCAATGTAGGTATCATGAGTAGGATGATTTTCATGAGACTTTAATGTGATGCAGCCTCAAAGGATGTTAAAAAACTTGACCTGGCACAAAGGGCAACCCTAAGAAAATGTGGTTAGATAATGACTTCGATGGAAAAGAGAGATAATAATATGAATAGTTGTTAAAGACATATCATAAGCTCGCTTAGCATGGTCATATCCGAATGATAGGCACTTGAAGATTTTCCTTTATTGTTTTCTTTGAATAAGGATACTCACCATTATACAATGTATATTCTTCTAGTTTTGGTTTACTTTCATGTTTTCCTATTTTGGTTCGTCTTGGTCCTTGGAAACCATTTTTTTGGTTTCTCGGTTCGTTCTTGGGGAGTTGGTTATTGTTGTTCTCGCTTTCTGCAAAGCTTATTATTTCACTTCATTGCCAAATGGTTTGCTTCGCACTTGGTCTACTATTTTTATTTTGGCACTCACAGGAGTGCCTATCCTCACGTCGTAGCTCATGTTGGTGCTCAATTTGATCTCACCACATTTTTCCTTAAAATTCTTTAGTTTGTGGGCTCTGTTGTCTTTTCTATCTCCTCATATTGATGCATGAAAAATTTGTCCTCCATTTTATTGACATGATCACTCCCTTCCTTTGTGAGGATCACTTAAAGTCTAATGTTTTTCTTGTTCCTCTGTACATGCAAAAATTATTTATAGCTTGCGTGAAAATTCAGGTTTTCTCCCTTTTGTTTTCCATAGTCACATTTTGTTGTCCCTCTCATTTTTGTTCCAAATATTTCTAGAAATGTGATTGGATGCAACTCGGAGGATCATATTTGGGCCTTATATCATTTCCAAATTCCCTATCCTTGAAGAAGGACTCATTTCAAGGCCCAAATAGTGATTTTCCTTCATTTTATGATTTGACAGGTGTATTTTTCTTGGTCAAATTTATGACTCAGCATCTGTGGAAACATGGCCCTTTTTGGTTAGATATCACTTAGTGAGGCAATTTGAAACTCTAAGGCCCACTTCAACTCAAAAAAATTTCATGTGGATGGTCGAGCTCATATGAAAATTCACCTTTTGGTTTGACCTTGGAGTTGCACTAGGGAGACATGTGGAGGTTTCCGCTACCTTCCCAGCACTTATACAAATTTTTCATGTGGCCTCGTATAGTTTTGGCGGACCATGGACATGTGGAGGGTTAGCATTCATTTGTGGATCTGCCTTAGGGTCCCACCTTAACAATTGTGATAGGGAGAGAAGTGGAGGCTTCCGTTGGCTCTGCTTTATAATTAAACATTTCAAAGGAATTTTCTAAGGCACAGGGACATGTGGAGGGACCACACCTATTTGCGGATGGCCCTAAATTTTAGTTTGAGGAAACTTCGAGGTTTCTGCTCACTCTGTCCTTGCTTGGAAGTTTCAACAGCCAAGGAAAACTATCTTGGACCCTAGACACATGGTATCTTCCATTGATCCTTCAAATTTTTTAACAACTCTGTCGAACTGAGACACGTTGTGAGCCCATGCTTGTTTGGGGTCTCCGATTTTTGGGACCATCTCAAAGTGCACCATTGCGACACATGGAGGCTTTCGGTGGCTCTATTTTTTACTGAGACTTTTCCAAAGGCCAAAAGACATTATTCTTGGGCCCAGGGCATGTGGAAGGAACATGCTTATTTGGAAACTTACCCATGTACTTCTCCTTTGTAGTTACACTAGGGAAACACTTTTGGACAACTATAATATAAGGTAGAGAAGGGGCAGAATCAATGGCTATTGTGCATTGCATTTGTTTTTCCAACATTTTTTCTCAAAGACTCTTGGAGATGAGAATACGAGATAGTTTTTCATCATTTTTGATGAAATTCTTTGGCATTTTTGTCTACAAAGTTCCATTGAATGGATTCAAAACTTAAATTATGAGTGCAAGGATTGTTAAGATTGATATTTTGAAGATGAAATGGCTTGGGAACTTGTAAATATGTGAATTACAAGAGAATATGGATGCGGGGAAGATTTTCCAAAGAAAGAGAGGGAAATGGATGAAATGATGAAGGTTGTAGGTGCAAAGGATGAAAAAGGTGTTTCTGGAGAGTGAAAAGTATTACCTATCAAATCCAGCTGATACAGAGCCTCTGGAAAATAATTAAAATAGGGATTTCTCACATGACAAAATCAAAATAATTAAAAGGACTACAATTTTTTTAGCATGGAATCCTAGTAATTAGTCAAGGGCCTAAGAAATGTGATCAGTTCATAATTGGTTCACTTGGAAACTTTCAGATGTGACTTTGTTAAATGTTGCTTTCTGAAGCAAATTGGTAACAAGAAAAGGTCCCTCGAATATTCTTATTTTTGGGGGAAATATTTTTGTGAGTGAGTGATTGAAATGTATAAATGCAATGAGAATAATCTTGCAAGTGGTCGGGGGTTGAATTCTTAAAAGAGAAATTGAGAGAGCTCGTCTTCCCGAGAGACCAATCCGAGATACTTGGTTAATTTCTTCTCGTGTTATATTTTATATCATGTCAAGTTCGTTGAAAATGTATAGCCATTGATGACCACCGAGATTACTTTTGATGCTTTCCCTCGCTGATGAATCTAATCAATTTTGGGTTAATTTGTGTCAATCTTGGAGAAATTAGTGTCTACTTTGTTTTAAAATGTCTACAAGTATTTTTTCTAGTTCTTATTGCAATATTACATTGAAATATTTGTTAAATCACATACGATCTCATCCCTATGATAGTTTAGTGGCATTTTCAATTTCATTTCAAGAAGAGCCTATATCCTATGATGAGATAAATAAATTTAAAATCAATTCACTTTCATTTGTAGATAAAGGTTGTTTCTAATTCTTTGGGTGTACCTTAGGCATCATTGATCATATATTTTGGTGTTTAATTGAGTCTTTTAACTCAATCCTTCATGTTAAATTCTCAAGGATTGTGTGAAATCGTGTTGATCCGGGCCTCCATTGAAGCACACCTTTTGGTTGAAGGAATGTCTTAACTATTCTCAAGCTTTCTCGGCATTTAGATTTCCAAATTTTGTGAATTCTCTTAAATATATAGTATAATCAACTTTATCTTTCTTAATCTCCCACCAAAATTATTCAAAATAATGAATCCATCTTGAACTACCACATTTTGCCACCGTATATCAATAAAGGAACAAAATCTATTTACTAAAATATGAAGAACAATCATGATTCAATAATTTCTTCAGTAACCTTAGCCTTAGTTTGAAAGTATCTCCATATTTTAGAAGTGATAACTCTTGAGAGTTAAATTATGGAGTCTTGACAATATTTTCCCAAGGTTTTCTTCATAAAATTTGTGCAAAAGAAGGATATCTCCATCTCCTTCATCAAACAAAGGTTACACTATGGGTCCTCTCACCCGAGTCAAAAGGCATTGCCTAAAGTAGTGAGGATAGGTCAAATCCTCTTGAAGGTATTATACATTTCTCCACAAATATGAGTGATAAAAGGCTAGTTAGATATCATCCTCAGCTACAAAATGACATAATTCAGGGATCTATCTGTCTCTAAGCTTCTTACCAAATATGTGATGTTTCTCACCTGAAAAGGAGAACAAATTTGGATAACAATAGCTTCATCTAACAATAAAACACTCAACTCATAGAAATAGAGCTAAAAATCACAATCTTTTGTGCAATACAAAGCTTTTGATTTATTTTCTTTATTAGCTAAAAATAAAAGCATGTAAAAAAAAAATACCTTTTATTTTTTAAGGATAAAATTACACTTTTTCTAACACTCCACACATGTGCTAAGTTGTACAACATCTAAGACATACCACTGTCTCTACCTCACCAAGCCACATCGGATCCTATAAATGGAGAACTCACAACCAACACCTATGCTCCTTGTTGTGCACTATCTACTACACTGCCAAGCGCGTTCACCAAATTTTCATGTCTACATAGCTATTTGAGCGGTGGTAGAGCCACCAAGTCTAAAGAATATAATTTCATATACTATTCATTTGAGCTCAAGAGTGCTCCAAGCATCATCTGGGTGATATGAGATTAGCTAAGTTGGAAACTTGTTGCACAATCGAGTTGTTCCACTAATCCAATCCATCGAGATCTTACTACAATACCGGACCCTTAATCTGCAATGCAATAACAAACAAAATACAATACGGTGAATGTGAATCAAATAAGGCATACCCTAGGTGACTTAGGATAGCTCAAAGCATGCCAAGTTAAATGACACCTTAATCTCCATCCGATCACCGAGGTGGCCAACCCATGTCGACATAGATGTAAGGAGTAAATTTTGTTAAACTTTAGTAAAACAATTAGCACATTCTATCAAATCTAGCAAGAGAAACCTCTGCTAAATAGCTAGTTACAACTAAACCCTCCCCTATATTTAGAGAAAAACTCTATTTAGGAGAAAAATTAATTTCTTCCATATTACTTAAAAAGTGATAGTAAATGACTTTCTGTAAAAAGGGGGGTGCTTAAAAAGACCATTTTCATATTTTTTGGTAAAAATTATGTAATCTTATACAATGAACAAAAAAAATTAAAAGAAAACATAAATGAAAATAGAGTATTCCATGAAATCAACTTTGTTTGTGGACAAATTTAGTGATTTTTTCTTGTGTCATAGAGCTTCGGCTCTTTACAATCTGACATGTGTGTGCAAAACTCTATGCTTCTTCTACCTTTAGCATATATAACAAATATAATAACTTATTTTATATGAAAAAGACTCATCTTGAAATAACAACCTACAACTATAAAAAAGATTCCCAAAATAAATTACAGTCTAAAAACTAAAGCAATTTTTTCATGCTTTAAAACAAACTATTTTATATGACTTATTTAATTTCTAAAAATAGGACTGAAGTGGACTCAACTACACTTCTACGAATCGCATGCTAAAGCTAAACTTAGCTTTCCTAAATCGTACGGGAGAAATTACTCATGCATTACACATGCATATTCCAACACCCCCTTAATTTTGACCTTGAATCTTTCATTATTCTAGAGCTGAGTTTGTATTTCCATATCTGCCATATTCAAGATCACAAACTCCCAAACAACTTTGTAAATATTCAAAAATTTACAAAGGAGTAGTGGCCTTTATAGAATATCATTTTTTCTTATTATGGACCACATTCCACTCATCAAGAAAGTCCTCATCTTCAAGGACTTCAATAAAATTTATTATTTTAAATGAATAAAAATTCAAATGATATGCAAAGGGAACATTCTCTTTAGCTACTTCACTAAGATTATGCTACTTAAAAGGTGCCACAAGTTCACTAACTCATGTTTTAGGTATTGAATCTTCCAAAGATAAATTTTAATATGAACTTCCCTTTGAATTATCGTTCATTGCAAAATTGAATGAGAGGGTATCTTTACACCACATGGTTCTCATGTTAATTCAACTCACAAATTAGCAATCAACTGTAATATGTCCCAATGGGATTCACCTTCTACATATGAATGGAATATCTTCATATTCGAGGGGTTGGTTTCACATTTTATGATGAACTTTAAGCAAAATATTAGCAGGAATGTTCTTTGAAGTGTCTAGTTCTACAAGGGTATAGGTATAGGATGTGTGTGGGTATAGCCCAAGGTGTGAGAATCAACATTAAGGAAGTTCCTCATATTATTTCCAATGGAAGAATGGTATTTAAAATCAAAACCTATAGTGGAAAATGAGGCATTCTAATCTATACCGGTTTAATTGAAAAAATTTCATAGTGTGGATTAAAAGAAGGAAACTAGGGTTTCATGACCAAGTAGTGAGATTGGAAGACCCAAATTCTTTCAGCTATGACATTTGTTAACAAAAATCTATAAAAACAAGGATAAAAATTCCTTCAAAGACAAGTGTAGATGTTCAACCATTGCTTTAAGATACAACCATGAAGATCACAAATTATATGTAGTGCCTACCATAAGGTCTTTAAAATAATTATAAAAATATATTTTTATATAAATATATGTTTTTTGAAGTGCGTTTCGTGGTTGGGAATTAAAAAAAGCTCCACGTGAACACACATGGGCTGGTGTGTAGGGAGGACAAAGGTGGGGCAGGTGTGATGCCATGGACCAGGTTATGCGTACCCATAAAGGCCTGAAGACCTGTCAAATTCCTTGCTAAATAAGTCAAGCTCTTTGTATTTCCTCCAGTTGTTTTCATTATCTTATGGTCTTTAAGATCCAAGAAAATGTACCCACACCACGCCACATGTGTTTTTTTGGCCTGCGCACTCCCAACATGTGCCAAATCATGAGCTTTGGAACCAAGTAGGGTCATCCATCAAAACATAATGGAAATCAGATTTTCTTCCATCTTCCTCCCATCTAGAATTGAAATGGGTTTTTTTTGTCTTACGTTTAGTTGCAGGTGTGAAAACATGCTCTTGGCATGGGAATTATTCGACTGAATGCCCTAAAAGGAATATTACCTTGTGGAATGTAGTTCAGTTAGAGGATATGCATGAATTTTTTTAGAAGGGCATTAGAAAGTGTGAAGAAAACTAATTTTAGTAGGCACAAATCCAATCTCCACAACCATTTCCAAAAACCTCTTAGCTCGTGTCAAACGAGAGAGATGGAGAAGGGTATGGACGTCCATCAAAGCATATTGGTAATCCAAATTTATTCCGATTTCTCCTAGTCGATGCCAAAACTGGGAATTTTCTAGATTTAGTAGTTGTTAGTACCCTGGTAGATCTACCTGCAACATGTGGTAGCATACGAAAGGCATGTAAATTGCTAGCCAAAATTCCTAATAGAAATGTGTCTCGTGGACTAAAATCTCCTTTCAGCCTGTACCAAAAAGGGTTAGCACCAGAGAAAGGTAGAGATGTCCAACAAGGCTCAAGGATAGAAGAATTTTGTCAGATGTTGTAGTTGGAAATGCCCTAGTATATAGGCATGCAAAATGTGGAAGCCTGCATTTGGCATGTGAACTGTTAGACTAAATGCATGAAATGTGGGCTCATAGACTGTAATGATGACATGATATGCAAGAAATGGGTATGTTAAAAGGCTTTAATGTTTCAAGAAAATACCAATTAGGAGTGTCTTTTGTGCTCTCTATAGCATCCCTGTGCATACCATCTGCATATTCATCTGAATACCTGCAGTGATAAAAAAACTAGTTGCAGTTATTTGTAATGGAGGGTTATTTATTTGTTGATTTCCATGCATTTGGGTTATTGTGATTTTGTGGCTCAAACTCTTGCTACAGGTGTTAACATTGGCTTGTCTACACTTTGTTATGTCACGCACCTCTTTCTTCAAAGGATCTTGAGCACAAGGAAGCATCTCTCCTTTAATCTAAGGTAGAGACATGTTTTGGGGGTGTTGTAATGAGGATTTGAGGGCTTGTAAGCTACAAACAGGATTTTTGGGATATGGTTTCAAGTCTTGTTGGGGATGTTTCACTACCAAAGATGGGTTATGTGTTTAGGTTTGATTGCCAAAGGTTGAATAGGAAGGGTTGATTCCACACTCAAAAAGGGGCTTACTTGATGCAATTTAAACTGCACTCAAAGATCTACTCTGAGAAAAAAATATCAAATTTCGTTTTGTATTCTTCCTCGATTCACCTCTTTGGTGAGATGTGTTGGAGCCTTGTAGAATGTGAAAAAAACACCTGGATCACCTCTTGCACTATGGATGCTAGTATTTCTAGGCATGGTTCATCTCTCCTTATCTTTCATAATTCTCGTACTTTAGTTTTTCATTTGCAACAAAATATAATTTTAAAAGCTTGGGATTATCATAGATTTAATTATTTTACATTAACTGGTTACAAAATAATAAAGTGTCATATTGTAACTCACACAATCAAAATAACCATTTATAGTAAACCATGAACTTCAACCCTCATTTTGAGGTGATTTAGAAAACTTCCTGACCAAACTAGATCACTACAGTATTGTTTTATCGACAAGTTGAAGTTGACTTCCTGGTAATTATGTTGACCATCTCTTGGTTTAATTAGATAAATTACAATTTCTGGGGACTTGCAAAGTAACCTTCTTAACTCCAAAAAGGGAGGTTAAGTTTCCTTCATGTACCTTGTTATGTGAGGTGTCATTTCAATCCTGGATTGACCCTGAATGAACATTAGTGATCTTTTTACATCCTTATCTGAACCCTGTTATACTATTTTGCAGTGGTAGGAAGATGTTAAATCTAGAAATTTGGCTTTCATTTTGAACCACCATTGGAAACCTAGATAGAGAAATTATTATCCGTCTTTGCAAAACCTTAGGTGTTTTTACTAGACAATTACATGGAACTTTCAGTTTAGGGAAAAACACTTTTCTGTATAGTTTGGCAAGGTCACTTTGTAGGCCTCTAGATGTAATTTGACTAGGTTAAACTGGACCAATTAGGACTGGTGGCTTCAGAAATCATGTCGCCATTTGAAAATCGTGTTCTAGTTTTCAATCCCGACGACTCTGATGAATTCCCCATATATGGTGGAACTCATAGGAAATTTATCGTGGTGCGTTCATCCATCGAACGTTAGTTTTGGACGTGGTTTTCTGATCCCTCGAGCTTACTTTTGATTGTTTGCAACTAGGCTAGTTATGGCCAATGGTCTCGGAAAACTAGCCGCCAATCGTAAACCGTTCACCAGCTCCAAATTCTATCAGTTGTTTGAAACTCTTGGTATATAAGTGGACATATAGAAATTTTAACCGTGGTGTGTTTTCTCATCAGAAGAAAACATTTGGAAGTGGTTTCTTAGCCTTCGAGCTTGATTTGAATGTTTTTGTAGCTAGCAGGAAGCGTAAAAAAAAAAAAAAAACTTGTAGGAACCTGTCGGTTGCCAAACCACCATGGAAACTTTTGAAACATGTAAATAACTATTTGAAAACTCCATAGTGTAACTTGTTGTGTGAAATAGAACTATTGACAAAATGGTGTTTCTCTCCCTCCTTTCTATTTCTCTCGCCTTGATTATGAAATGAAGTGACATGAAATGAAATGAATTCATGTTTCTAAACCTTTTCTTTCAAATGAAAATTATAATTATTATTATATGTAAATGGGGAAATGAAAAACATTAATTATGCTAGATTAGGGTGGATTCCATGCCAAAATTTATCATTTATTTCATGCTCACATGGTTTTGTAGAAGGAATATATGTATAATGTAGTCTTTTGTTACAGAAAAGTAATATTTGAAAGTTTCTAATATGTATGAGATGATTTTTAAGGGATATCTTAGGAAATGTGCATTAATTACAAGTTCAATTTGATTTATTGTTGCGTATGATAAGAGGGTTTGATATATATATAGTAAATGAAGTTGAAGTTAATATATTGTAATTCAGTTAAGTTCTGAATGAATGATTAATTAATTATTATGTCGTATTCTTACCTTGTAAATGTAATAAAGAGATTCAATCAAAACACTCAACCCTAGTATAAGATCTATGTGTAACATGTCTTCATGTGTGATCCTTTTTACCATAGAAGAAATTGAAAACCATAGAATGAACTTAAACTTTGCACTCGATGGAACCTCCTAGTTTAGGTAAATAAGAGCCCAAGGATGGGGTTATCGTCTTAGTCAGTATGTTTAGTGACATCGTCATAAACCGATAGATAGGAGTGACACAGTCAAACTTTATCTAGAGTAAGTAGAGCTAAATCTTCCTTCGTATCCTGGTGGATTACCTTGTCTTCCGAAGATAGATTTAGAATTAAATTTCTTCATCAAATGAATTGTTTGTGGGATCCAGATGACATCATGGAGCTAGGGAAATAGTTGTACTATCACTTAAAATCTTGTTAATGATTTCTTTAGATCCTCTCAGCTAAATGTCTTATCTTTGGCTAGTGACAATATAGTGCCTTGATCTTTTACGGAGGGTTTATAGGGTAAATATGTTTTTGAACCTTAATCTAATCTATAATAGGGCATAAATCTTGAGTGAGAATTGAAATCAAACTAAACCTTAGTTGATTAGGAGGTTAACTTGTGGGTAGAAAATTATAAGTAACTCCTTGCTAATGAAATTGGTTTGAAAGATGTTGACTTTAGAAAACCCGGAAACTGAAATCTTGCCCCGTAATCCCTTGTTATGCCCTTTTATGACAATAAGAATAAAATAAATTTCACTTGCAAAATCGTGAAAGGAAGAACCCTGGGATCTTACCTTGAACACAAAACACTGACCGTTCATGTGTAGTTTATAATACTTCCAATCATGTACTTCTTCAAGATGTCAGGAAAGTACTTTCGTAACACTTTTGTTATAAAGTGATGGTAATAGTGAGACCATAATGTGATGTAAAAGTAAATCATATAAGAGTTAAAAAAACAAGATTTGAGGTTAGGAATAATGCCACTCTTGGAGTCCTTATAACTCAATCAAACTTTTTCATGTGTTACAAAGAATATGAGTTTCCCTTGGTGAGATAAAACTTTGAGAAAAAAACAAAAGATATATATATATATAATTAATATAACTACAATTTTTGTTGTGGGAATGTTGAATCAGGAAATAAAGACACCGAGATTGAAGAATTTTTATGGGAAAAAAGTATCTTGAATCTAAACCACCATCCTTAAATCCTAATATTGCTTTCTAGACATCAAGTCAGATTCACTTGAGTTGCAAGGGTAAAATGTAGACATTGAATACGCATTTGAGAAGCATGTTTTTAACATAAGAACAAGAGAATTAAGTACTTTATATGCAATTTGAATTATGCCTAATAATTATGTAAGTTATGGAAATTTATGTAAAGGATAAAAAGCCAACTTAAAATGGTCGAACTATAAATTAAATGTGAAACGAATTTAAGAATCTATAGGTGGAAAAGGGAGAAAATTATACTTACATAATGATGTTATTGGAATGTTAATCGTAACCTAGATGTAATCATGGTAATGATGTGTTGTGGGTTTTTCAATCCTTAAGTCCCTTTTCTTATGGTTGGGTTATTGCTAGCATTTGATTCATTAGAGAAAGTGTGTCATCGACATGTATATGGTGTTGTCATGTGTCTATGTGATTCAATGACTTATGTAAGTGTTTTGTGATTTTTTGAGTTTCTCTTCTTGGAGCCCTTGTGGTGTTGTGTAGTGAGCAATGTAAGTCAAAAGAAAATTATCCTGGTATTTTATTGTTGTATTTGTGTGTGTAAAATGTGGGCGTTACATTGTAAGTAAAAATCAACAAAATTTACAGATTACGCCATGATCCAGGGAGGAAATTCTTGTCTAAATAAATATTCACCAAAGGTCATGCATGTGGGTTTTTACACAAACACACCATAGGTTTGAAGGTTATCCAGAGCCCATTCTTATTTCACTTCTTAACCACCTCCCGAAAGGATCGGTTTTTAAGTTGAGAAGTCATTGCATGATTTTCCCGGTTTGCGTTTGACACCTTATCCTTCCCTACACCAAAATGAACATATTTATGATTATACGTATGTTATCACCTGATAAATTTATGATTAGAAAACTATTCATTTTTGTGGAAAAATCCATCGGTAGACATTCATCCCTTATATGCTTAGGAAGTAAATATGTATGAAAAAAATAATAGCCTTATCCATACATTGAAATGAGTTTGAGATAGGATGAATAATATGAATGTTGTAAGGTAGGAAAAGTAGGAAATTTCTCTCGGGTGTTCTTCAATTTTATATCATTGGTATCCATAAAATATTTTATAATATGTACAAGCTTAAAAGTTTGTACATAGTGTGCCCAATAAATATATTGTAGTCACAAAGGGAAGTATATTTACAATATTTAGTTCTACACTTGCTCATATCAACTTCAATAGGGAGAAGGAGAGAAACAAGGTTACGCTCAAGAAACATTTGTAATGTCTAAGGTTAATAGGAAGGAGCTGTGTGAATTATTTTAAGATGAGAAGGAAACAAAAATTATGTAGATTGAGGATTCACAAAATGAGTATAAATGATTGTATTAGTGAAGGTATTTTAGCTAGGACTAGGATGAGGGAGAGTGACATTGAAATTATGTCAATCTTTCAAACTACATAGCTAATATAATTTCATCAAATGTTAGTAGAGAAGATGATAATGTAAAAGTATATATGTGGCATCTTTAGACTAGAAAAATTAAGTATATATGCTTGTACTATGGGGGATTGTTCCTTTACAATATGAAAAGAGGCACAAAGATCGCCGAATTGATGGTATCCATAAATAACTTAAGGGAAAGAATTTTTAAACCTATTGTAATCATCATCACATATATGTGTATGAGAGGATCCAACCACTAAGTAGAAATGAGAAAATAAACCCTAAGGATTAGAGCAAGGATTGTGCACAATGTGATAAATGTGAATCAACAAAAAGCTAGGGTTTTGGTAACAAATGGTCTGCTTATTTTTAGAATTATAAGAAAAAATAGGTTAAGGACTATATAAATAAGTGATTTAACCAATTTTTTTAACCCATAAAATAAATAAGTGTCTATAAAAGGGAAAATCATTTGTTTAATTTCATAATATGGCTAAAAATAGGTTGTATATTAATATTAATAACTAATTTCTAATATTAATATTACAATATGCATATATAACACACACACACACACACACACACACACACACACACACACACACACACACACACACACACACACACATTTCAGGATAGATCAATTACACCATGTGCTAAATGTTAAAAAAATGTGAAGAGGTGTGAACTTACCTATTTGGATGATCAAAATGCTTATTTGGGTAAGAAACATAGATAAAATGGTTAGAAATATCATGCATGTATGTTTTATATATGATTTGCAAAGTTATCCATGTGTTGGGATAAAATTGTTATTTTCATAATTCAACGTTTAACAATTTAGAACCTATTTAGAGGTTTCATATGAGATTCTTAAGAAGCTATACAGAAAATTTTGTGTCTTTGTTAAAGATTTAAATATCATTTACACTACAACAAACAACCTCTTTTGACCACAATTATTCTACAAAGTTTAGACAATTTAAGAGAATTTTAGAATATTTGTGGCATCCTTATAATAAGTTCATAAATTATATTTTAGATTGTGTAGATTTTCCACAATTACAATATAATTGTAAATACTTGTAGAAAAACCACATTTATTTGAATATTTAAAAATAATATTTAAAAAATATCCACTAGATTTATGTTTTTATGATTTTTTTAAAAAGTAATATAAATTATAATAGGAGTATGTGGAGATGCCACATTAAATAGTGCTCCAATGTTATGTTATTTTTTTGGGAAATGTCACATAACTAAATATTTTGACAATTAGTACATTTTAAGAATAAATAATAAGATTATAATAGTGTGCAAAATCAAAGTTACAAAAATATATATTTATTATTTTTTACAATCCTTCAAGTGTTTTATCATTATGTGTCTCATGGTTTCCATGTGATAAATAGGGTTGGGACCACTCATAGTTATCCACTTTCATATTCTATAGGGCAAGGTCGTTGGATGTTGGTGATTTTTATAGATTTAATCTTTGAAATTCCATGCTTCGTTATGAAAAATAAACAACTATAACTCTTAAAAATTTATAAAATAAATATAGATAATTATGTTTATGTTTTTTATTAGTGCACTCATTGCGCACTAAATTACATAGATTATCATCATCTCTGGTCATACATTGGAGTAAGTATATAATATATTTACAATTACGTGTAAGTGTAAAACTAAACTAGTGATCACCTTTAGCTCAAGAAGCTACGAGTAAGGGGAATCCATACCTTCAAAGGAACCCGGGCGTGATCCCACCTCAACTATTTCGAATCTCCGTGTCATGTATCTAAAGGCCTTGCACACAACAAGACTTGATCTTTTGCGAGATTTATTAAAGCCAATCAACATCACCAATGAACCAAGGACCCTTCGATGTGTTTATGTTTTACAATTTAAACATACTTATGAAAAATGTAGAAAACCTACATTTCTAAATATTTTAAAACAAAATCTATTTTTTTGATAAAATAAAATAAAAATCCACTAATAACTACTATTTATTGTGTTTTATTGTATACATATTATTTTTTAAATAATATCATATATTAATGAGTTCCATAAAATATATACACACCATATTCATCAAAATATATATTTATCTAATTTTTCTTATTAAAAAATCATGTATTATATATCAAAATAATTTTTTTCCTTTCTAAATATATATTTTATTTAACATGCAACTATTATATAAACTTTGTATATATATTTATTATCTATTTTTTTAATTAATATTAACATCTACGATTATCAAATACTTATTGCTTATTTTTTATTAATATTAAAATCAAGAGTTGTCCACTTAACTATAACTAATAATGTGAACCATCTAATATCAAATAAAAAATTTAACATAATTTTTGGTATACCATAAATATTTCCATAATTTACATGTTCAATTTCCAAAATAATTTTTTGTAACCATTTTTCTATAAAA
The DNA here is from genome assembly GCA_018340775.1 of Taxus wallichiana var. yunnanensis. Classification (NCBI taxonomy): domain Eukaryota; kingdom Viridiplantae; phylum Streptophyta; class Pinopsida; order Cupressales; family Taxaceae; genus Taxus; species Taxus wallichiana. Next base: position 841,521,561 of record CM031243.1, on the reverse strand, counting down.
ATTCAAAATCTATATTCCAAATCTCAAATTTATATTGCACTTATTAATATTTTTATTCTATGAGGGAAAATGAAATATTAAATATCAAAAATTCAAAATCTATATTCCAAATCTCAATATAATATCACACTTATTAATATTTTTACTCTAAAAATAGTAAAATGATTACAAATGAGAGTTGTAAGTATTTTGTTAACATACTTCAATTCAACACGTTTAGCATAATTTTACTCAAATTAATGGATGAGACAATAGAAATGGATAGTAGAAAATGTTAAAAGACCGAAACATTCCAGAATAATTTTATTCAATTTTTTATTTTTTTATATATTTGATAACCTTGTTGGACTTTACACAGCCATGAATTAATATGCACAGCGGAAATAAAACACATAAAACGAGTAAACGGAAATAACAGTAGCAAAATAGACAAATCACATAGACACAGAGATTTACGTGGTAAAACCCTCAAGAGGGAAACATCCACGGAGCAATAGTATCGGTTCTCTTATTATTCAAGTTATGAAATTATAGACAACCTTTTTCTCAACTCTCTCACGTCATAAGACACACTGCCTCAATGGGCACACACAGATTTATAGCAGTTCATACAAAACTGACTGCATTTAATTTGATCCTATCCTTTTCCTAACTTAGGCTATCTGGTTACAACCAAAAGCTGAATAATAGGATCTGAATCCATGTAGAGAGGGATTCGTTGTCATCTCATTTCAACAATCTCCACCTTGACAACAATTAACCTGATACTTTGCTCATTTGCTCATCACCTTTTCTGCAAGCCAAGAGAAGCGATGCACCACCGTAGCTTCTCTAATATAACCGGTTTTGTGAACATGTCTGCACAATTCTTTTGAGTGTGGACCTTATCAAGAATAACCTATCCTTCATCAATAACATGTCTTACATAATGGTATTTAACTGGAATATGCTTCGAATTTTTGTGGTAAGCTAGATTCTTTGCCAAATAAATTGCACTTTGACTATCACAATTTTTTTTTACATTTTTCCGAGCCTTTCCTAACTCACCCAATAATCATTTCAACCATACTACCTCTTTCGCAAGCATCCAAGTAGATACATACTCGCCTCGGTAGTGGATGAAGCAACAATGCTTTGAAACTTTGACATCCAACTAATAGGACCACTGCAAGAGTAAAGACGTAACCTTAAGTAGATCTCCTCTTTTCCAAATTACCTACAAAATTTGAATCAACATAACCACAAAACTTATCACTGTAACCAAAAAAGTGATAGAATAACTGCTCATACCTCTAAGATACTGGAGAACCCATTTCACACTTTGCCGAATGTTCTTTACCTATATTTGCCATGTATCTACTGACAACACCAACCTGCATGTGAAATATCCATTCTAGTAATAACCGTCACATACATCAAACTTCCTACTATATTAGCATACGGTACATGAGATAATATATACTCATTTTCTTCATCATTACTAGGACATAAACCTGAAGAAAGTTTAAAATGCGAAGCTAAAGGGATATTAACTAGTTTCACCTTATCCATACCTAATTTTTGAAGTATTTTCTCCACATACTTCTCTTGTGATAACCATAGCTTTCCTTTCATCTTGTCTCTATGTATTTCCATGCCCAAGATCTTTCTTGCTGCTCCTAGATCCTTCATATCGAATGTCCCAACCAAATTAGCTTTTAACCTGCTAATATCAACCATGCTCTTTCTTGCAACAAGCATATCATCAAAATACAATACCAATATAATGAACATGCCATTATCTAACATTTTAAAGTAAATGCAATGATCATATTCACTCTTAGTAAAATTATGACTCACCATGAAGGAATGAAAATTCTTGTACCATTGTCTTGAAAACTACTTCAAGCCATCCAATGATTTCTTGAGTTTGTAAACAAACCTCTTGTTACGATTTTGAACGAACCCTTCTGGTTGTTCCATGTAAATTTCCTCATCCAAATCTCCATGTAGAAATGGGGTTTTAACATCTAGCTGATCTAATTCAAGATTATGCAATGCAACTAGTGCTAACACCATACGAATAGAAACAATTTTTATAATCGGCAAAAAAATCTCATGAAAGTCAATACCTTCTTCCCGAGAAAACCCTTTTGCGACCTGCCTCACCTTGTACTTTGAAATAACATCATCAACACCTTTCTTCAGCTTTTATACCCACTTACAACCAACCGATTTCCTATTCTTAGGAAGTTCCACTAGATCCCATGTTTTTTTTTTTTTAATCGGAGCATCAATTTCCTCTTTCATGGCATGTTTCCATTTGTCAATATCTGAAACCTCTATTACTTCTTTGTAAGAACTTGGTTCTCCTTGATTAGAAATTAAATCAACGAAGTCACAAAATCATCATACTTGCTTGGGCCCGATCTAATCCATGTAGACTATCGTAGAGCTTCTGTGGTATTTCCTCAATTTCTGAGGTGTTTCATTCTGCTCATCCTCCTAAGTGATTTCCTCATAAATATCCTACTCAAGGACATCTTCGTGATTTTCACCCATGGATGAATGTATATCAAATTGAATTTTCTATGACGTAGTGTCGTCAACCTATTTCATAACATTCTTTCCATCCGATTTCATGAGTGAAATTTCATCAAATATAACATCTCTATTTATAATGATCTTATGGGTAGTAGGATACCATAATCTATACCCCTTCACACCATCACCATATCCAACAAATAATAATTTATGTGACTTAGGATATAACTTGGAACGCTAACTCTTCGGAATAAGTGCATAGGCATCACAACCAAAATCTCTAAGACTAGAATATTTACATGGTTAACTTTGTCCATACCTCCCGTGGAATCTTGAAGTCAATTGCTTTGTCGATGGTGATTGATTAACCAGAGTAACAAGTGTAAGCAAAGCTTCTCCCCAATATTCTTGCTGCAAATTTACATTACTGAGCATGCTCTTTGCTCTCTTGAAAAGAGTCATGTTCACGAGTAAAGCAATGCCATTTCTCTTCAAAGTGTACACAGTGGTTTCATGCCTATAGATCCCTTCATTCTTGCAATAATTTTAAAAATCCTTAGAAGTAAATTCCCCTCCATTATTTGTTCTAAGACATTTAATGGATTTACCTGTGCTCTTTTCAACCAAAGCTCTAAACTGTTTAAAAGTGTTAAATACATCAGCTTTCCTCTTTAGCAAATAGATCCAAACTTTCCTCGAGTAATCATCTATAAAACTAACAAAATATGATGATCATCCATATGAGACTTTGGGAGCTAGACCCCATAGGTCTGAATGAATATAGGTTAGGATAAATTTACATGTATGTTTTCTAGGTTTCAAATTCTATCTAACTTCTTTCCAATAAACACAATGCTCACAGAACTTTAAATCTACAATTTTTAAACTAGGAAGAAGTTTACGATTAGAAAGTACCTTAATTCCTTTCTCGCTGATATGACCCAGTCATTGATGCCATAAGCGAGTGGATTCACCTGCATCCTCTGATGCGACTCCTGCTTGATCAATTTCTGTCCTTCCTTCAAGTTTATATAGGTTCCCAACTCTGTTAGCTTTCATGACTATCAAGATACCTTTCGATATCTTCAAAACTCCACCTTGAACTGAACCCTTATGTCCACTAGAATCCATAACTCCCAAATCTATCAGATTCTTTCTCAAGTCAGGCACATGTCTCACATTTATCAGTGTTCTAAGAATCCCATCATACATTTTAATTCTGATACTCCCTATCCCAATAGTTTTACATGTAACATCATTACCCATGTAAAATACCCCATCATCAATAGATTGATATGTAGAATACTAATTACTATGCGAGACACATGTAATGGGATGCCCAAGAATCAATTAACTAGTCATAATGGTACTGTAAGACAATAGACGTAGATACTACCTCATCAACCATACCTAAATCCTTCTCGGCTATGTTAGCCTCCTTTGTAGAGTCCTCCTCCTTAGATGCCTCTTTACATTTCTAGCAATATTTCTTGAGGTGTCCTGATTTGTTACAGAACCAACACTTCAACTTGCTCTTTTTGCCCTTTGACTTGGATCTAGTTGGGCCCTTCGAATGTTGTCCCCTCTTAATAGTTCTGCCTCTGGCCATCATAACTTCTAATGTCAAAGTTTCCAGAGAAGATCTCTTTCAAGTTTCCTCAGATATCATAGCTCCAACAACAACATCAAAGCTAATGACCTCTTTAGAACTAAAACTAATAGAGGTTACGAAATGATCCCAAGATTCAGGTAGAGAACTTAATAATGTTACCGTCTTATCTTCATTTGAAATTTTGTCACCCATGCTATCCAATTTACAAATAAGAGTATTAAAAGTATTTAAATGTTCTAAAATTTTCATACCTTCCTTCATACACAAGGTATACAACCGATGATTCAGAGGATTCTATTCGTCAAGGACTTATGCATATACAAGCTTTCCAGTTTTTTCCAGAGTCCTGCTGTTGTTGTTTCAGAGACAATGTTGAATAATACATCGTCGTCCAAGCATAGGTGAATAGCACTGAGAGCATGAGTTTCCATCTCATCCCAGTCGTCATCATCCATACTCGTGGGTTTCTTTTCCTTTCCTGCAAACACCTTCACAACACCTTGCATGCACAATATGTCCCACATCTTGACTTTCCATATCTCAAAATTGTTGCTCCCATCGAATTTTTTGATTTCGAATTTCAAACTTTTTGTCTTTTTCATCTCTACAAATCCTTTGTTTTTTCTCTACAAATCTCTTGCCACGAGTCTCAAAATCATTGAATGCGGTGGGAAATCTTTTTACATGTGTTTCCATGCCACCGAATGACCTTGCTACATCAAAGAGTTGCTGCACAGGACAGCCTTTCCACGGGTCACCACGATCTTTGTTCGAACATGCATCCCTTCAAATCATGACCCCGAACTCACAGGGAAAAACGTAGCCTTTAAAATTCACCTTAGTTCAAATTCACCCCAATCGAACTCACCTTTCTGTACTCGTCCTTCGTGGCCTCAGTCAAACACACTCTGATACCACTTGTTGGACTTTACACAGCCACGAATTAATATGCACAGTGGAAATAAAACACATAAAACAAGTAAATGGAAATAAAAGTAGCGAAATAGACAAATAAAATAGACACAGAGATTTACGTGGTAAAACCCCCAAGAGGGAAACATCCACGGACCAATAGTATCGGTTATTTTATTATTCAAGTTATGAAATCACAGACAACCTTTTTCTCAACTCTCTCATGTCATAAGACAAATTGCCTCAATGGGCACACAAAGATTTATAGCAATTCAAACAAAACTGACTGCATTTAATCGATCTGTAATGCCACCCATTATTTAATCTAGGCGGCGCGCCTCCCCACAGCCATGGGGGCTCCAAAAAAAAAAAAGATAAAATAAAAATATTTATGCCATGGTAGCTGGCAGTGGGTGAAAGTTTATGCTCTGTCCTTGCGTGAGGGAGACGGGAGTGGGTGGAGTCACATTTTTCCTCGCCATGATCTCTTTCTGATCCTCTTTCAATGCATACAGGTGGGGGTTAGGTGCGTTTGTTTTTTCCTTGGGTGTTTTTTTTCTTCTTCCCTGGCACGTTTTCTCTGCCCTTGGGTGCTGCGGGATGTGTTCTGGTCGGGGATCCACAGCACGGCCTGTAGCAGTCTCTTAGCCAGTGGCAGGCTTGTTGCAGGGTAGTAGAAGCCATTATGAGTGCTTCCAGCAAGCAGGTCGACCAACTATGTCGTTAGCTGCTCAGTTCGACTGCATCCTCAATTCGGGATTTCTCCTTCAAGATATTTTCATCAAAATCGATTTAGTGACAGTGTGAGTGTTACCAGGAGACCCGATGGAAAATATTACAGAGATCCTCTACTGAGACCTTGCTTGTTCCATGATGTAGCTCATGGAAGAGGGTCTCTTGGAGGTGGATCTGTTTCAGATCAGAATATTCATGAAGCACGTTTGCTTTGTTGTTTTATTGGCGCATGCGTTTTGTGTAGGTGACAGATCACACCCTCAGGCACAGGAGATCTATGCAGTGTTGGAGAGAACGTCTTGGGAGATGAAGGTAGCAGGATATTTGTCAGATTCAGAACATGTACTGAGTTCTTTTTCTTCAAATCGACTATGTGACAGTGAGAGTGCTTCCAACAGACCTGAAGAAATTTATTTACTAAGATTCTCTATTGATTTCTTGCTTGTTCTACGATGTAACCCATGGAAGAGGACCTCATAGGTATGGATCTGTTTCATATCGGAATATTCATGAAGCACTTTTTGCTTTGCAAATTTTATGAGCTTCTTCAGCGAGTCTCTAAGCTGGCAGGCATAAAGGTTTCTGTGGAATTATCACACCTTCAAGCTGCAGCTGTAATGTTTGCACCGAGAGTTTGATGTTGTCCTCAAATCTGAAGAAAGAAAGGTTTATATATCACTACGGTTGATGCCTTTCAGAGCCAGGAGCGTGATGTAATCATTATGTCTTGTATCCGAGCTTCAAATCATGGAACTTTCCTTGTATTGGATGCCTGCGTTAAGCATGGTGTGAGGAGACTTATATATATACAAGCACATATAATGTTGTGTATGCGGGAAAGGAGATTGTTAATGGCAATGAAGCATTGCGATATTTTCCTCTGGAGGATCATGTTGACCCTTGTTGGGCATAGTAAAGCTTTGGCTGAACAGTCAGTCCTCAAAAGTAATGGTAGATCGTTGAAGTATGTCTAACAGCAGCATCAATGCAATTGTTTGGTGATTCAGTTGTCTTTCGTTGCGGTTGACAATAATATGAAAATAGTTATTAGTAAAGTCAATAGCGAAATATTTTGAGACATATGCAGCCCAAGCGACATTATGTACAACATATCTCCTCTATTACAAGCTGAAGTATGTTCATCTATTCTACCAACCTAAGATTGGATGTCGGGGGTGCCAGATTATTTTCCATCTTGTGAGTGCGTGCATGGCCAACAAGTTGTCACCATTGAACTCCCTCATGGCTCTTCTTTATATGGCACTGGAGAAGGTAGTGGTTCCCTCGAGCGAACAGGAAAGCGTGTCTTTACGTGGAACACTGATACTTGGGGTTATGGTGATAGTACGACATCTCTATATCAGTCCCACCCGTGGGTGTTGGCTGTTTTTCCAAATGGGGAAGCTTATGGGATTCTAGCTGACACTACGAGGCAGTGTGAGGTGGATTTGTGAAAGGACTCAACTGTTAAATTTTCTACCCCATCAGTCTATCCAGTTATCACATTTGGCCCATTGACATTGCCAGCAGCAGTACTCACATCCTTGTCTCATGCTATTGTTTTTATGCTGGCCCATGTGGAGTTTGTACGACCTGTTGAAGCTGGAGAAACAGGCAAGATATTTCTACACTTTTCTACTGTTATTTTATTTAAAATTATCGTGAAATCGAACCACTTTTCCTTACATTGATTTGTCAGTTGGATGTCATGATGGGAGATTTTCCCTTTCTGCTAGTTTCTTCTTGTTTTAGCTTTTATCATTGATAGTATGTGGGTCGAAAGGATGCGTGTGCCCTCTCCTTTGAATGTTATATTACTCGAATGATAGAACTTCGTCTGTTTGTTTATGTGTTTATTCTTCTCTGCGATTGGGTTGTAAGTTATTATGTTGATCAAGCTAGTATTTTCGATATCATGGAAGTAAGTTTACAATAACTATGAAAACCCCCTTCCTAGCACCCAAGTTTGTCCTTGACGTTTTTGTTAGCTCCTTCGAAAATCCCTTTGATAACCTTTTTGCATCGAGGAAGAAAGGTTGTAGGATTGTGTGAGCAATGCGTGGGCTAGCCAGCGTAGTGATTTGGTATTAAAACTGGTAGAATGAAAAGGTTTGTGTGCAATGTGTTTTGTCATCTCACGTGTTTAGACTCTTATTCTATCTTTCATCTTGTCTCTAGACTTTTAAGGCCATCCTCAGGAAGTACCTTGACCATCCCTGGCAACTAGAACCATAACTAGCCTTACGGATCAACTAAGCTTGAGGTTCTTTGTGCGCATCTGGTACCTCGTTGACACTGGAATAGTTCTGGTCTAATCCCCCTCCCAGAATTATTGTTGATGGCGCTCTTCTGTTTTTCCTAACTGGCATTATTTTCTCCCTTGTAATGTTAACGCTATTAATTAATATTGGTCAATTTTTATGCACGTAATTACTGTAATAGTTTGTGATGGAGATTTCCTTAGATGTGATTGACCTTCGGGAAAAACTCAGCTTTCGTGTGATAATCTTATGAATTCATAGCGGAAGGTTTTGTTTTGATAAAGTCACTTAGAAATTATGTTTGTATCTTTTTGTGCAACGGTTGACTGCGTTACCAAGGGTTGCCGTAAAATTTGGTTGTTTTGGGATATGGGTGATTTATTTTAAATTAACCAATCATTAGTACTGTAGTGGAGGTTGCAAACCTTTAGTGTTATAAAAAAATAAAAATAAAAATTGTTGACGACATTATTGTATACTCTTGTTGGACGAACCCCCTTTCTTCTCTCGCGTGTTTGCTACTAGCCTGTGAGACTTTGACCCTTCCTGGATGATTGGTAGATCTCTTTGTAGTTAATGGTCAAAACTAGTATACTATGCCTTCGCTTCGAAACTTATGTTGTGTGTATACTCTAATTGATTTCCGGTTTGAAACTCTATTATCCATGGCTTTTTGTGTTAATTTCTGAAACCCGTGTTTCCCCCTTCTTGGGCCGATCAACTCTTGTTCTCTTGGAAAAATATTATTTCAGCCTATGCGTTTGGTTCCTTTGATAAAATTCTAGATGACTGGTATATAGATCAATTCTCAATCTTGTAATTATTGTTTAATTACTTACTTGATGGGGATACTGTCTTTGCTAGATTGTTTGTTTTCTCCTTATAGGGCCAAGGGCCATTCTCATATGATTGTTACTTTCGTTGCATTTGCTCCTAACTGAAGTACAAGGTCTTCTCCTTCTTTGATTGACATGTTATAGACTTTATTATAACTTGATGTGCTCATAGTGTTTAGAGGTTTGACCCAATTTCTTGTAATAAGGTGCTTCTTTTCATGATATTGTTAGATAATAGTTATGGTGGTTTTGTGTAGCCTTATCTTGCTCAGTTCTCGTGAACTGACTCTTGTAGAAAATTTGCTGCAGATGGATTTTGCGTATAGATGAGGGATATATTTGTAGACTTTTGTCATCAACCTCAGTTGAGAAGATCCTTTGCTCGAAACCTTTTTATGTTGTTCAACTTTTGTTAACGTCCAGTGGAAAGTTTAAAAGAGGATTAATGTCTTAGTATAATGTATTGTGGACTTGTCATCTGAACTTTGGAAACCTTGTATTGTTTGACCATCATTGAAATTATAAGAAAATTTGGTTATTGTTGTTGAGTGACTTGTGGAGTATCAGTATTTTGAGAAATGATGAAATCTTGTTTTGTTCTCATAAATGAGTGTTGCTTCAACTTTGCCTTGAGAATAAATTCTGAGTTAAACCTTGCCATGACTTAGTATTAAAGTGTCATAAGTAAACTAACATAGGATTGTTTAATACTTCAGGAAGTTAAATTAAAAGTTGTATTCAAATAAAGTAACGTAGGGGTCACCAACTTGAGAGCAAGAAATTCTTTAAGTAAACAAGGGCAAGACTATCATTGTAGGTAAACTTTATAACTTGATATCCCTAGCTAAACTAGTGAACACTACTCTTTTTGGTGAACGCTTAAAACAAGCTTAAAGGAAAACAATGGTTAGCTCCTAATAAGATTTAACAAGTAAGAGAAGTAAATTTAGAAACCACTCAATTTATCTCTCAGCCTTTTGGAAGTAAGTAGTTCCCTTTTGGATAAGCTCTTTCGGTGAAGCCTAAGTAAAAGCGTTAATACTTACGTATAAAACCCCAAGCTCCAATTAAACCTTGGTAATAGCTAATGACGTCTTAAAGAGGAATTTAACTCGACCTTATCTCCTTAACTCTTTCCCAGAATACTTTGTAAGTCATCTTGATTTTGTTGAACACGAATTCTTGTTGTAGCAAGGTAATGAGCAATTTTTAGTAATGTAAATATGGACAGATAGCCTTGTGGAATTAAATTAGTCCCTTATTAAATAATGGAACTAAACAACTAATTGTCGTAAAGTGAAGACTTTTAGTGAACTTCTCTATAGTGTATATGAAATTAACTCAGTTGGTAAGATGAATTTGTGCGAATCATATATTGAATCCTTCTGAAAACTTAAGTCATGAGCTAAAGGGTGTCTTATCAAAATAAATAACCTCCAATCATTTCTTACTTTGTGGCTTGCCCTAGCTGTGAGTGTGTCATGTGGATTGGACTTCCATGTTGTCTTGTCAAAAGAAGAGTACATTGTCCTTGATAGGAGTGAACGTTTCCGTGCTGACCTTGTGGTCTCCCCCGTAACAAGTGGTTCCTAGTGTTGGTTGTAACCTTGTGACGACATGTTGTGTCGTGTTGAGTCAAAGCAAGTCAAAAAAAAAAGTTATCCTGTATTTCACTGTGTTGTTTGTGTGTGTGTTTTCGGGTCATTCTGATCCCATCCTTTTCCTAACTTAGGTCATCTCAAGTTACAACCAAAAGCTGAATAATAGGATCTAAATCGATGTAGAGAGGGATTCGTTGTCATCTCATTTTAACAAACCCATGTTATTGGAACAAACTAATCCAATTAATTTATATTTATCTTAGAAATGACATGTGCATCTTAGGTCCCTTAGGTTATGCGGATTAAGTTTAAAATATTAATATAATAGTTGGCTGTGATTTACTCCATAACAATATTACCAAAAATATTGGAGACTTCTTAAATCTCGGAGATCATGAAGCCCTATTTTAAATTCTTTCTATCAATTTATAAAGAAATGATTATCATTCTATTGAAATACTACAAATTGCTTTATATTGCTTTTGGTCTTCCTTCTTACTTTTTCATAGCTTTGTTTTAGTTTGCAATATGGTTTGAGTTGCTTCAGGTCTTCCTATACAGGTTTGATGCGGAGGCTTTACATTTTTTAAAATATGGTTTGGTTTTCAAGTAAATATTAGCAAGAATAATTTATTAAGTACATGTGGTATATGATTTGTAACATTGATGATGCAAATGCAATTGAATACAATTATTAAGTTTTCTAAGAGAGTTAATCATATCCACAGTTCCAATGCCACATAATGCCCATCATCTTAGGAAGTATTTGATTTGCAGTCCCAGTGAAACATTAATAAATTCTTAATCAGATTATGTTTTTTTGATGCCTATGTATTGGATGATCAATGTGGCATAATAAGTTGTTACTCAAACGACTTGTAAGCAAGTAAAAGCGAAGAAAACTTGGAATATTTTGTTTTGTCGATGAAACTTTATAAAAAAAATTCTCATTTTCTCTATTATTATGATTTGGATCAAATTATTATTATCGATCTTAGTGCGGGCCCTGTAGAGATTGATTTAAATGAAATTGACAAAAACTTAAGACTTATTTTTGTAGTGCATATAGACGATCGATTTCACATGAAACATGTTGCATTAATTCAAAAAAAAAAAAAAACCCACACATTTCTGTATCTTTTGGATCTTCGAGCCTATGTTAATTTCTTGACTTTCATTCTACTAACTCTAATTTAATTATGTCAATTTTATGAACAATGTTGTTGATTGTCTATTTTGTGAGGGAGTATACCATAACTTTACCCTTATTTTTTAAATGAGAATGGATTTCATAATGGTTATATATTTCATCTATGGATCTTCAATTTTTTTCATTCCTTGAAAATTATTATTATCCAACGTTTTACCTATAATTATATTGTTTTCCCATTATTATTGTTTAAATGTATGTCTCCATTTCTTTTATTTTTCATTTTGTAGGATTCATGTGTTTACCTTGAGTTTATATAATTTGCTAAAATTAATATAGTTTCTTTATAATAGAAGTTACAAATATAAACATGGGTTTAAAGTTTATATGATTTTAATATATGAAATTAAATGTGGGAATAGAAATTTAGTGAGAGTATTTGAATAAATTTATTATTTTATTGAAAATTAGGAAAACATTTTTAGTACATTAATTTTATGTAGATAATAATTATTTATTATATGTGTTTAAAATTTAGACAATTTAAATAGATAATTATTTAAATTATAGTATTTCTACATTATTTTTAAAGACTTTCCACAAATTATTATTGTGGAAATTAAATTGTAGCTTCCACCTACAAGTTTTATGTAGTAATTGTTATTGTAGAAAATTTTGTATAGATTGTCACATATCTTATATTGATACAAAACACAAATGTAAGAAGCTACAATTTTAAAAAAATAGTGGAATATTTACAATCATAAAAATTGTGGCCCATTATCAAATTGTAAAAATTGTGGTTAAGCTACACTAGGAAAGATTATAGGCTAGCTACAAATTTTATATATTGTGAAGCATAACCAATATAAGAAATTGTGGACCAGTAACAATATTAAATGAAATTGTAGATAACATACAAATTGAAATCCACAATTTAAAATTTTTCAATTCATTATAGCCACAAATAAAATGTAGAAAAATCTTTGAAAAAGACTTTTTATTGTAGTCTTGATTCGAATTATTACTTATTAATAATATGTTTAACCTTTATAATTATATTAATTGGGCTAAACTTTTAACTTTTTGTAAAATCCCGACAAAAGTTATTTTTTGGGTTTGAAGTATTGTAATCCATACACTACCTACATTGTCACTACTTTGAGGAGGCCTCAAATGGAATGTATCTCTCCCCTTGCATCCACATGGAAAATGTTTTGTAGTAGTTTGACTTGTTTATTATTAATATAGGTTTGAGGATATTTGGTTTTGGAAGCTTTATTGTTAAACCTAGCTTGGATTTCATTAGACATATGTAAGAGCTGATCATAGTGTCCTTTGATGCTTTATAGAAATTTAGAAGATCTTACATTATGCATTTTCAGTCATATTTTACAGTGGAGATCTTGAAAGTGATAGGTGAATGTCATGTGAGTAAATGAGTTCCTTTTAATTTATTAGATATGGTTCTAAAGAGAAAATTTTACATTAAGGAAATATGATGGAGAAATTAGTGACTCATTAAATATATATAAAATTTTAAAAAGTGACAAGTGGATATCCCTTGATGAAATTTTTCCTTCGAGAACAAACAATTACATAGTTTGGTCTATGAGGGAAGTGTGAAATTATAAAGTTATGTACACGATAATTATGAATAATGGATAACATGTGACTAATGTAAGAATTTATTTGAGTGATAAATTACCAAACTTAGATTCCTACAAAGTTGTGTCATTTTATTACTCTCTTTTAGATTAATTATTTACTTATTTGATTATCTTGCAATAATTTTATTATGAACAAGGTAATTAAATTATTAAGTACATTTATTTCATATTAAGAGTAGTTTAATTTAGATGAGGATAAATAATTTTGGCATAAATTTAGACATCCTTAAAAGTTTCATATGGATAACAACTCATATTCAAACACAAAAGGAACTTATGATAAACATAAAAATATGTAGATTTTGGTAAAATGTTATTTCAAATCGATCACTTTGATTTTAACACAATTCTAAAGGTGGTCCAAAAATATTATTTAGAAAATAATACATGTGGCATAAAAGGAAATATTTTTTAGATGATATGGTACACCATATCATAAAATTACATATTAATTAAAGACATTTAGTTTTTAATGATTCTCAAAGAGGCCTAACAACAACCTTAACTTGAAAAAAAATGTTTTGAGCTAGCCAAAGAACCCAAACCTAGTAAAAATTACATTATAGGGTATATTTTATCTATAAAAATATAATATACTTTTTACATTCATAAATAGTGAACTAAAACATTTTAGGCCACTACTTACAAAGGTTTTCACTATTCTTGTAGCTTCATTACCTCATCTCCAAAGTACAAAGAGAGTAACCTTATATTATTAAAAAGTTAGTAATGCACCATATAATATAATTAATAAACACATTAATATTGGGAAACAATAACAATTACCTAAGAGTTTCCTATACATTGTAACACATGAAAAAAACACACAAAAGACATGGTAAGGTCGGTAAATTGTTTTTTTAAAGTCTAAAGACACCACAAGAAATCACGATGGGCCAGACCTACTGACAATAGGTTGGGAAAAACATTGAACACATAGGCAACAAGGAATTATACCACACCCATCACGAACTATTCACTATTATCTTCGACAAGGCACAATGTAATAGTCCAAACACAATACACGATTCTGATTAAGGACATCCGACAGTGTAAAATCTTTTCACGCTATGTATGTACTAAAACATCTTTCAAAATTGAATTTATGATCGAGGAGATTCATGTTTTGATTCGTATAAATCTCCTTACAAAGCGGAACTCCTTTATTTTATACTAAAGTCTAATTAGGTTAAGATCAAGTTTTCAGGAAGAGGATCATCTATAATATGTCAATAACTTGCTTAATTGGTTTGATTAAAAATAATATTTTCCATTTCTCAAAAGGTTACTTATTCATACTCAAGATACTCAATATTTTTTTCTACCTCCATTGCACAAAGTGACAAGTAAAAGATCCAGCTTGAGGGGAAATTACTATTTTGTTTCGAAATCCAACCTCCTTGTGCAAGGATCAAACACTTTTAGCAACAAAAGAGAAGATTAAAAGGATATTTGTAAGAATTTAGAGGAGAATATCAAATTGGATTCATCTTTAATATCTTATTAGTTATTAACCAAGATTTTATTAGGGCTGAGAATCTATCCAGAATGATTAAAGGTTTCACTTAGGCTTCACTTCACAAGATTGACATAAGTATACAAATTATGTTTTCAAAGGGTGAGATAGATTGAATGGTTTCTAATATGTCTCCTCATACTTAATATGACCTTATTATCTTCCAAAATCTAATCATTGATTTCACCTTAAGATTTTTAATAAATCACTAAAAAAATCCGTAATGTTCATTAGTTTAGCTAGGGGTAGCAAGGTAGGTATATAATTTTTCCTTACAAAATGTATAGTTTCCTCTATCATCATTTAGGGAATTAAATGTTATCAAGTACATTCAATCTACATTAACTTATTCATATATATATATATATATATATATATATATATATATTCTTTATAAGGAATTTTAACTTCCTTTTAAAAAATGAATTGAATTAATGCAAGGACCTAGGAGGTTCACAAGGAAATATTTTGACTCAAGAAAAAGCATACCATTACACCAACTAAGGAATAAATTTTACATCATTTCTATTTGACATTGCATACAAACCCAAGAGATAAAAATATCTTATGGAAATATGACTAGGGTACAAGAAGGTAACAACATAAATCAAACAACACTATACAATACCTATAATTCCTATAATACATTAAAATCACTCATAACAATATGGTAATCAAATTTTATATTTTTCCACAATAGTAAAACAAGCCAAGGTTTCAATAGTTAAGACAACATTACTCCACAATACATTATACTAAGGCATGAGACCCTCTTCTAAAATTTCCATGGGACCCTTTCCAGATTTTTACAACATAAAAAGTATTCATACAAAAGAACTTCATAACCAAGATTGATGCAATATTCTACAATTATTTCCCTCATATACTCACATAATCCATCTACAACAATGATTAAGCATAGTCAGTTCGTGAGAAGTGAGCAACATAAGACTACACATAGCAATAATAAGCTATTATCTAACAATATCAAGAAAGGAAGACATTCTATTTCAAGAATTGGATCAAGCTCAAAACACAAACAAATCCTTAAGTTAATAATAAAGTTTCCACCATGCCAATCTAAGAAGAAAGTATTATACGCCTCGCTTAAGACCATGGTCTATAAAAGCAACGAAAGTGTAACAATCATTTGATAATGGACCATTGGTCTGTTTTAAGATAGAAACAAATAGTCTAGTGCAATAGGGTTTCCATCAATAAAAAGATAGGCTATAAGATTGAAAACTGATATTCAAAACAACAACTAAAAATTATCAAAAGGTACCAAAACATGGGTTACGATACTAGATTTCTATAATGATAAAACTAAACAATAAATCCAAGAGGAACTACGAGATCCAAAGGTTAAACATAAAAATCCAAGTATTTTAAGATTTCAATCATGTAATAATATGGATTATATGATTTAAATCTAACACCACGACCCCCAATCAACATTATTTAAAAGGGAAGGAAGAAAATACTAGTTTCAACCATTGACTCCCGAGGAATTTCACAATCATTCAAGAAGAGGCCACTGTCCTTATAGGCTAGTAACAACGCGAGAGTAAAAGAGTGTTCTGCTCATACAAGTTAACATTTTAAACATCAATCCAAGTTTTATAACACTATGGATTTCCAAACCTCTTGAATAATTCTACAGTTTTGTTTAAAATAAAGAGTATCACCCCTTTTCATCACAAGTTACTTTAAAGTACCCCTCGTTAACGTATTCAAACCATTCTAAAAAGAAAATTGCATTTACATGTATCATAAAATGCCATTATCTTAGCATTAATTTCAAATTATAAAAAAAATGCACACACACACACACACACACACACACACACACACACACACACACACACACACACACACACACACACACACACACACACACACACACACACACACACACACACACACACACACACACACACACACACATAAATACCCCAAAATGTCCCTAATGATCTAAAAGGTTATATCATAAGTCACATAGATATAAACATATATACGTCATCTAAATGTCAATAAAATCGGTGACATGCACAAGTATATATACCACCCAAGTCATCATGAAATAGAATTAAGGCAAGGTAATTCTTACATAAAAATAGTACTATCCATAAATACACACATGTAACTTCAAATCTAGGTGACAAAATTTTCTTCATTGCGGTTCAAGATTCATAAGGAATAGTCAAAGTTCCCCTTAAGGAAAACCTTAAGTGTCTTAAACCTATACCAATGATCATCAAGAAATTGGGTAAATCTCTAGTGTCATTATTAATTATGTAGGAGTAATCAAGGTGAAAAAAACTAGTAATCAGTCTACCTTAGCTAAGATACTCCTCCAAGCATAAATCTTACATTGAAGTCAATACTGCACATAAAGTTTTGTAAACATGTAGGATGGATTGAATATTGAAGGGACCACATACTCAGTCCAAGAAAAGAGGACATGGAGGTCCAATGAACCTCGACAACTTCACCACTCAAGGTTGGGAACATCAAAGAAACAATTGACATTACGTAATTATTGTCATAACCCAAAAGGGTGATTAAGTGTCCATAAAACTATATTCTCTCCCAACCCGGATCGGGTTCAATCTAGTGGTTGTCCGCTAAATTAAAGTTGTCATAACCCATGTGAATTGTGCTCAACATACCCGAAGAAAAATCAAATCTAAAATACTAAGCTCGTATGAAGAGAAAGAGGTTTATAGTTACAGAAGGATTACTTTCACCAAAATATTTACCAGCTATAAATAGTTGAATAAACCATGTTAATTAATCAAATAAATGTATTTAATAATGGTGGAATGTTGTTTACTCAAGCATGAAAACACAACAGCTAGCTTAGGAAGAAATAAATCTTTGTTGTACAATATTACACTAACAACTATTATTGCTTACACAAGAAGATTTCAAGAGGAACAGAGAGATTTCTCAGCAAGCCATCCAAACCCACAACAAGAGTAGGAGAGACAGACCAATTTTAGGGAAAAGAAGGTTCTATTTCATAAATTTTTTAAATCTTAGCAATTGTACCAATGGTAGATTTATGTTGCATTGATTCTCTAGCTTCAACAAGTCACCCAAACACCTCACAAAGCTTACGGTAGAAAAACCTAGGTTGAATCTCATCTCCTCTACTGGCTGGGAGCTAAAAATCCAATTCTTTCCAGTGTTGCATAGGTAGGAGCTCCATAAAACAAGTAACATCGACAAAAAGAATTGTGGTCTCAAAGACTTGTAAGATTGCTGAATATACACAAAATGGATTTAATGAAGAGATTCAGAAATATGTGAGAGACAGGGGTAAATACAGACTTCACAACCATGCAAACATCCTCCTAGCCTACCTAAAAATGGGACGTGAGTGCAAGATAGAGACACCCATCAAAGCACAAGGTAAAATAGTTATTTTGTCGATGCAAAATCTTGTGCTTCAAAAGACACGTATGAAAAGTGTAGAAGCATCAATGAGTCATGTAAACATTTGAAAAATGCCTTAAAATGATTTAGTCTCATGAAAAAATCCATGACTTGAGAATATTCCTAGGAGGACTAGCAATAAAAATAGCCTACACAGTTCGCCCTCGCCATCATATGTGCATCCAATCCAAACCTTGATGTAGAAAACCACCACTCAAAAACTAGGAAGACATAAAAAGAACAACCAACAGGTGTATAACCTTCAACGAAACATTTCCATTTCCCCAAATCGTGGGCCAAGAAAGGCATAAAAGAAAAAGAAGGAACTAACAAATGGTCAACAGGTCATAAATTAGGCGTATGCAAAAGACCATAGGTCGAGAGAAAAAATGCAAACTGAAACAATAACTAAGGGAATGGAAGGTGTCCATCGAATTTACCCACCTCCAACCAACAAATGGACCAAAAACAAGAAAAAGGATCCCCACCTCTCCTTCACACCTAACATGACACAATAATGATCAAATGTGGAAGGAAAATTTGGTAGAGGAAGAATTACATTTACCTTAAATTAAATAATTTAAAACAAGCATATGATGCGAGGCCTACATCGGTGAAGAGGAAAAGAAATAACATGTGCCTATGGTTTCAAAGGCAAACATAAGACAATGACTAACCAAGGTGTCACACAGGGTAACTTCTTATTTTACGTGAATCGAGACTCGGTCTACAACACAATAGATCAACAAAACAATAAACTATCTTAAAGATAATTAATAATGATATTGATAGAAATCAAAAACATAATGAAATAATCACCGATTGATAGTTAAAAAGAATATTCTTATTATTATTATTATTACAGTTATATTTAACATAATTATTAACCATATTGATAATAATCGACGCTAAGATCGAAAAGAATACTAATATCTAAAGATTGACAATTCATAATAATAATTATTATATGGGTATTCCTTTTAACCGGACACGCCCTAACAACACCAAATCATCATTCAAGCCACCTATAGAATTCAAGAACACAATTTTCCTTTAATAGGATAATCGTAAAGGATGCTACGGAGGCCCACAACTAGAGGCATCGACCACGACACGAGAAGGAAAGATGGAGAGGAAGGATGCTAATCCTTCTCAATGATAAGGTCAAAGTCAACTAATGGTTAATGGGAGCACACACAACCATTCCACACTTAGCAATAATAGGGTCACCGAAGCAATAACTTGGGTAACGTCGAATGGGGCATTACATTCTCATCTACTTAAGAAAGCATCATCCTTGATGTGACATAACACTAAAGGAAGGAAAGGGGATAATCATCAAGGAACAAATAAAGATGAAAGTACACCCTATGGTTAAAATTTCAGTCATTAAAGCACGGCCACGAGGTAGCCTTAGAAACATTTTTGCAGAATTTTTAACTTTCAAATTTATGTGAAGATTTGGCAGTTCCCTCTTATTCATTATTTAATTAGTCTCTTTCCATTTACATTATTCCTAATTCAAGTTCTTTAAAATTTCATTGTTGTAGAGTTTTAGTTTATTCATTCTTATGGGTGCCCAACATGAACTACTATCACAACACCCTACCAGGGTCATACACAACACTAATGATTCACAAGCATAATTTTACATACTTTCATGATGGTACCACACCACAAGAGCTTAACCAAATTATGGAAGAGAACATGCATGGTCCACATAACATAGTACTTGTCACACATCTATGACTGACATATAATACTTGAACAAAAGTGTACTACAACAACTAGAAATTTCCACAATTCCACAGATGAAGATTTCACATAACTCAAAAAATAGCTATAGGTACATAGTGTCAACAAGGGCATCAAATCCATATCCACAACATCACAAAACATATCCAACTAACATGAGTAACACATACATCATAACACCACAACCAAAACATCATAACAACTCAACATATCTCCCAAAGCATCAATCACACACACACACACACACACACAAATCTCTTATGCCTCCCTCAAGTCTCTTATGCCTCCCTCAAATCTCTTATGCCTCCCTCAAGTATCTTATGCCTCCCTCAAGTCTCTTATGCCTCCCTCAAATCTCTTATGCCTCCCTCAAGTCTCTTAGCCACCCTCAAGTAAATAAATAAAATAAATTTTCTTTTTCGCTCCCCAAAAGAGGTCAGTTTCCCTATGGCCCTAGGAACATAGAGTCCAAACACCCCTAACCCAAGTGACATAATAACTCATGGTTTGAAAACCCACTAGTTATCTATGAACTCCTTTGGGTGTACCCCATACAACTGAAGTAGGTCCATAGGTCCCACCATTCCATGGTGCATCCCATGACCCTATTCCAAACATCACGCCAATAGAACAACATAGCAATCCAATTCAAATGCAAACAAAAATTGCAAGCCTTGGGCAAGGCCATAGAAAAAAATTAAATTTAAAATAAGATCCAAATCCAAGTAAAAAAAATTTGCCAAATAGCCATAGTTAGTGCAAAAATTTGCATGTTAGTACCACAAACAAAGGAAATGCCCAAAATATAAAACATAGCAATCAAGAAAATTGTTGGTCCTTGCAAAATAAAATAAAAAGTTCAATTTATAAAATACATATATAAGAATAACACATTACAATGACTATGTGGCCTTATCTAGCCACCAAGGGGGTACTCAATGAGTTGTTGGCACTCGGAACATCAAGCCTCAACTCACAAAATAACATATCAATAGTACAACTGTCATCATCTCTATCTGAATCATCCCACCACCACTTCGACAAGGATAAACATAGTCATATCTACACTTAGGTTGCATCCATACAACAACCACATAGGGAGAGAATGAAGAAGAAAATGTCATCATCTACTGGAACTAAAGGTCAGCTCAGTTACTGGCCCATGGTACACAATTCCTCACTCCAAACATACACTTTTACCGATTTCCCTTAGGATCGGTTAGTGTAAGGTTCACGACATAACACATATGCACATTACTAACACAATGGAGGTTCACACACATTAACCATAGTGTCTTACACATGGTACCAATACAGGGTATATCACATACATTACATTCATGATTTACAACACACCACATTACCACATGTTGCACCCAAAGTGCAATCACTATACGATAGGGATCATATACTCACCATATGTCCCTAAATCATGACATGAATCATTACATATTACATGAATTATAATTATGATGAGCACAATTACAACATATAGTCAACTTCCATATAACATGGGAATACACACATTTCTACACAAATGATAATGACATCATTATGAAATCTAGTTCACTACAAACCAACCTTGTTATACAACATATCAACACAATCACACATAACAAGATGGTACATCACACTTGAATTCTCAAAGAATTCATGAAAAAGAGAGAGAATACTCTCATCTCCAACACATCAACATGCTAACAATTACACACTAAGTGACATACACAACATGTGCACTCACAATATCACAATTATGACATAGTTCACATCACGCTTATATCACATTACTCTTCCAATATCCACAAAAACCACACAAAAACCATCACAAATCCAATCTATCCTAGGGGTTCGAGAGTATGAACCTCCACTCTGATACCAAATATAACACCCGTAAAAAACACACCTGAAAGACATGGGAAAGGTTGGGTAAATTTTTGTTTTGAAGTCTAAACAACACCACAAGATATCATAATGGGCCAAAACTACTCACGATAGGTTGGGAAAACATTGACCACATAGGCAACAAGGAATCATACCACACCCATCACGAACAATTCACTATTCTCTTCGACAAGGCACAACGTAATAGTCCAAACACAATACATAGTTATAGTTAAGGACATCCCACATGGTGTAAAATATTTTAAGGTTATATTTACTAAAACATATTTCAAACTTGACTTTACGATCTAGAAGATTCATGTTTTGATTCGTACAATTATCCTTACAAAGGTGAACTTCTTTCTTTTATACTAAAGACTAATTAGCTTAAGATCAAGTTTTCAGAAAGAGGATCATCTATAATATGTCAATAACTTGCTTAATTTGTTTGATTAAAAATAACATTTTCCATTTCTCACAAGGTTATTTATTCATACTCAAGCTACTCGAATCTTGTTTCCTACCTCCATTGCACAAGGTGATGAGCGCAAGCTCCAATTGAGGGGAAAGTACTATTTAGTTTTGGAACTACAACCTCCTTATGCAAGGATCAAACATTTAGCAACTAAAGAGAAGATTACAAGGAAATTTGGAAGAAGTTAGATGGAGAAGATCAAATTGGATTCATCTTTAATATCTCATTAGTTATTAACCAGATTTTTTGGGATAAGAATCTATCCAAAATGATTAAAGGTTTCACTTAGGATTCACTTGACGAGATTTGACATAAGTATAAAAATTACGTTTTCAATGGGTGAGATAGATTGAATGGTTTCTAATCAGTATCCTCCTACTTATTATGACCTTATTATCTTCCAAAATCTAATCATTGATTTCACCTTAAGATCATTTAAGAACTCACCAAAAAAGAGATAATGTTCATTAGTTTAGCTTAGGGGTAAAACAAGGTATATAATATGTATTTACAAAAGATAGTTTTATATTTGATCACTTTGGGACTTGAATGTTATCAAGTAGATCACATCTACATTAATTTATTCATATATATATTAACTTTTATGAGGAATTTTAACTCCTTTTAAATTACCTAGAATCGAATTAATGCCAAGACCTAGGAGGTTCACCAGGCAACATTTTGACTCATGAAAAGGCTTACCATTACACCAACTAAAGAAGACATGGTTACATCATTTCTATTTGACATGGCATACAAACCCAAGAGACAAAACAATCTTATGGAAATATGACTAGGGTACAAGAAGGTAACAACATTAATCAAGCAACACTACACTATTCTTATAATTCCTATAATACATTAAAATCACTCATAATAATATGGTAATCAAATTTTATATTTTTCCACAATAGTAAAACAATCCAGGTTTCAATAGTTAAGACAACATTACTCCACAATACATTATACTAAGGCACTAACCCTCTTCTAAAATTTCCACGGGACCCTTTCCAGAGTTTTACAACATAAAAAGTATTCATACAAAAGAACTTCATAACCAAGATTGATGCAATTTTCTATAAGTATTTCCCTCATCTACTCACATAAGCCATCTACAAAAATTATTAACCTAAGTCAGTTCACGAGAACTGAGAAAGATAAGACTACACATAGCAACAATAAGCTATTATCTAACAATATCAAGAAAGGAAAACATTCTATTTCAAGAATTGGATCGAAATTGAAACACCAACAACTACTTAAGTTAATAATAAAGTTTTCACCATGCCAATCTAAGAAGAAAATATTATACCTCAATTAAGAACATGGTCTCAAAAGCAATGAAAGTTTAACAATCATTTGATAAGGGACCATTGGCCTGATAAGTTAGAAAGAAACATTTGAGTGTAACAAGGTTTCCATCTAATAAACAAATAGGCTATAAGATTGCAAAATGATATTCAAACCAACAATATAAAATCATCAAAAGATACCAAATGCACAGGCTACGATACTAGATTTCTATAATGAAAAATTAAACAATTAATCTAGCAGGAACCATGGGATTCAAAGGTTAAACATGAAAAGACAAGTGTATTAAGATGTAAATCATGTAATTATATGGATTACATTATTGAAATATAATACACGAACATCACTCAACATTTTTTAAAAGGGAAGGAAAAAAAATACTACTTTCTCGCATTGAGCCCAATGAATTTCAAAATCATTCGAGAAGATGCCATTGGCCTTATAGGCTAGTAACAAAAAGTGAGAGTAAAAGAGAGTTTTTCATACAAGTTAACATTTTAAACATCAATCCAAGTGTTATAACACTATGAATTTCAAATACTCCTCAATAATTCTATAGTTTTGGTTTAAAACAAAGGGTGTCACCACTTTCCATCACAATTTCTTTTTAAGTACCCCTCGTTAACATATTCAAACCATTCTAAAAATAAAATTGCATTTACATGTATCACCAAATGCCATTATCTTAACATCAACTTCAATTATAAATCAACAATGCATCTATATATATAAATACCCCCAAATGTCCCTAATGATCTTAACAGTTCTATCATAAGTCAACAAGATATCAACATACATATATCATCCAAATGTCAATAAAATCAGCTAGATACACAATTATATATACCACCAAGAGTCATCATGAATTAGAATTAAGCCAAGGTAGTTCTAATAATAAAATAGTACTATCCATAAATACACACATGTAACTTCAAATCTTGGTGACAAAATTTTCGTTGTGGTTCAAGCTTCATAAGGAACGGTCAAAGTTCCCCTTAAGGAAAACCTTAAGCATCTTGGACCTATACCGATGATCATCAAGAAATTGGGTAAATGTCTAGTATCATAATCAATTATGCAGGAATAATCAAGGTGAAAAAAAACTAGTAATCGGGTACCTTAGCCAAGATACTCCCTCCAAGCATAAATCTAACCACTGAAGTCAACCACACATAAAGTTTTGTAAACCTATGGGATGGATTGAATATCGAAGGGACCACTTAATTAGTCCAAGAAAAGAGGACATGGAGGTCCAACGAACCTCGACAACTTCACCACTCAAGGTTGGGCACATCAAAGAAACAATTGACATTACATAATTATTGTCATAACCCAAAAGGGTGATTAAGTGTCCATAAAACTATAGTCTCTCCCAACCCGGATCATGTTCAATCTAGTGGTTGTCTACTAAAGTAAAGTTTTCATAACCCATGTGAATTGTGCTCAACATACCCGAAAAAAATCAAATCTAAAATAGTAAGCTCGTATGAAGAGAAAGAGGTTTATAGTTACAAGGCTTGCTTTCACCACAACATTTACTAGCTATAAACAACTTAATAACCTTGTTACTCAATCAAAGAAATGTAGTTAATAATGGTAGAAATTCGTTTACTCAAGTATGAAAATGTAACAACAACCTTTGGAGGAAATAAATCTATGTTGTACAATATTACACTGACAAATATTATTGCTAACACAAACAAATTTCAAGAGGAACGAAGAGATTTCCCTGCAAGGCATCCAAACCCAAAACAAGAGTAGTAGAGACAAACCAATTTTAGGGAAAAGAAGGTTTTATTTCATGATATTTTTAAATCTTACCAATTGTAGCAATGGTAGATTTATCTTTCCTGATTCTCAATCATCAACAAGTCACCCAAACACGTAACTAGCTTGCAACAAAAAACCACACATTGAATATCATCTCCTCTATAGGGATGGGAGTTAAAACTCCAATCCTTTCCACATTGCACAGGTAAGGAGCTCCATAACACAATCAACATTAGACATAAATAACTGTGGTCTCAAAGACTGGTAAGATTGCAAAATATACACCATATTGGTTTAATGAAGAGATGTAGGAAACATGTGAGAGACAATGGTAAATCCATACTCCACAACCTTACAAAATCCTCCCAACTGCTGCGTAAAAGTGGGATGTGAGAGTAAGACAGAGATCACCCATCGAAGCACAACGACAATTGTTATTGTTTCAGGATTGTAGAAGTATGTGCTTCAAAATGCACGTATGCAAAGTGTGGAAGCATCCACGAGGCATTTAAACAATTGAATAAATGCCTCAAAGTGATGTGGTCTCATGGAAAAATCCACAACTATAGGATATGCCCCGGAGGACTAGTAAAAAACAACCTGCAACATGCAAACTTCACCCTTTCCAACCTCCTCGCATATGCGTACCAAACAACCACCTAGAAACCAATAAGACATAAAAAGAACAACAAACAAAGATATCCAACCTTCAACAAAACATTTCCATTTCCCCAAATCGTCGGCCAAGAAAGGCATAAAATAAAAATAAGGAAACAACAGGTGGCTTCCTGTTGGGTCATAAATTTGGCGTATGCAAAACACCATAATAGGTCGAGTAAATAGGTGAAATAATAAAGAAGAGAATGGTAGGTGGCCATAAATTCCACCTTCCTCCAACAAAAACAAACCAAAAACTAGCAAAAGGATCCCACCTCTCCTTCACACCTATCATGACATTAATAACGATCGAATGTGGAAGGAAAAATAGGTGGAGGAAGCATTAAATTCAAATTTAATTAAACAATTTAAAACAAGCATACGAAAGCAGGCCTAGTTAGCCAAGGGGAAAGAAATAATGGGTGTCTACGGTTTCAAAAGCAAACACAGGACAATGACCAACCAAGGCACCACACAAGGTAACTTCTTATTTTATGTGAATCGAGGCTTTGCTCTACGAGAGCGATCAAATAAATAATAAAATAACTTAAATATAATTAAAAATGATATTGAGAGCAATAAAAAAATATGAAATAATCACCGATTGAAAATTAAAAATATTATTATTATTATTATTTTAACAGCTTAAAATAATTATTAACCATATTGATAATAATCGATAATCAAGCTCGATAAGAATAATAATAGCCAAAGATTGACAATTCATAATAATAATTATTATACGAGTATTCCTTTCAATGGACTCACCCTAACAACACCAAATCATTATTCAATCAACCTATAGAATTTGAGAACATGATTTACTTTTACTAGGGCAATCATAAAGGAAGCTATGGAGGCCCACAACTAGAGGCATCGACCATAACACGAGAAGTAAAGACGGAGAGGAAGGATGTTAATCCTTCTCTAGGACAAGGTCAAATTCAGCTAACGGTCAATGGGAGCACACACAACCATTCCACGCTTAGCAACAGGGTCATTGAAGCCTGAACTGGGGTAACATCGAGCAGGCATTACATATATCATGTGGTAATTTCAATATAGAATTTTCACTTAGTTTTATATAATGGCTTGAGTATTATGGTAGTAGCCCTCATGCCATATCTACATAGTGTTAACATAGAAAAAAACATTTCTATCTATACTTGAACACATTAAAATGATGGGAGAAATGAGTTTCGAGTATAAAAACCTCATATTACAAGCTTCATCCTAACACTATTTCAGCCCACCTTCTAGTCAATTTCTTTTCTAACTGGTCATTTTTGGGTTTAGTAAGATCAAATGAAGATAATTCATAGTTGTATTTTGGATTAAAATCCCACCCCATTCCTTTTTGTTCTATTAACTATATTCATGCATCTAATCCTTGTCTTGGTTCTAAATACATGTTATGTGTGCACGTTTCCACTTTATATTTCCAAAATGGACTTTTATGTATTCCTTTTAACATATTATATCACATTACAAGTGTTCTTGGGAAGTTTTTCGGTTTTAAAATGACAGAAAGAATGCACCCCAAACATAAGTTGTAGTAAAAGCACCTTATAGATGCATGCACACATAAAAGTGGTCCTTTAAACATTACGAAATTTTTCTTATCTTTGTAATTGGTTCTTAATCACTTCAAAATATTTTCTCCTCGACATAAATTAGTTAACAACGTGCTCCATATATGCGGTTGGGGTAGTAAATGTTCCCAATAGCTTAGAAATATGTGCTAAAACACATGTTCTAAGTTTAAACACACTTGAAAATGATGTGATCATGGTAATTTTGTTCCACGTTACTTTGTTATCACCGAATCACAGCACCCCTGTGCATGTATTTGAACTCACAGTGTGATTGGATAACATGGGTACTATCTCCAAGTTGTGGGACTTGCTACTTGAGACAGACCTCCAGAGAAAGCTGGTTCTTGCTCCTAAACTACCTGCCACAATCTACTCTAATGCAGGATAAGCTAACTGTTCTAATCTAAATTTCCAAGGGACCAGGGAGAGAGAATACATAAAATGAAAGCCTACACTAAAGCGGTGATACACCAGAAAAGGAGGGTGTGAGAGTAATCTCCAAATGTGTGAAATACAGAGGGAAAGTGCACACTAGAAGAGGTGATGACAGTTCTCCATAATCTAGAAAAATGCATTCACAACAATATTCCAAGCATACACAATGTTAGTGAATTCCTGCAAGAACATAATAATAGACACAATATTCTTGTAGAAAGATAAAAGGGCCAAGAAGAATGCAAGAAAACACAGCAGGGGAAGATACATCCACAAACTTTGTATTTTATTGCTTCTGGTATGCATGCGATTCATCTATTCTCGGATAAGGGCACTGGATCACCATGCAAGGAGTCCACTACAAGGGCCTGCAACACACTGGCTTCACAAAGCAATTTTGACAGAGCTTTGCTACCCAAAAACTCTCCCCTTTACAATGAGCCCAACACTCCAATTTATAGAAAAAATGAGAAGGAGAAGAGAAGGGAAAATGGAAATCCCGAAATCTGTCCTTCAACCACCTGTAAGAAGCATTAAATTGAGTGAAATGATTGTATATTACTTGCAAAAGGCTCCCCATACTGTCCCATGTGCTGCAGCAGAGAAAGAATGATGACCATGCCTCTTAATTGCACTCCCAGCTACCAAATAAAACACTGTTATGAACCTGGCCACGTTTTCTTAAAAAAATCAATTAATTTCTGATCAAATCCAGAATTTCTTGATTTTTGTGCATCGGGCTCGGAACCACAATTCCAACGGTACCAATTTTGTGCAATTTTGTTGAGAAATGCAAAAGTTATGGCCTTCTGAGTGCGGGCAGCTATTTTGGGTCTGCAAGCATTTTCTGTCATTTGACAGGAATGAACATTAACTGACTGGAGCCGAATATGTTTCTCTTAATTAAATATATCTACCCTCATTAAAAGTTACTGGACTGAACATTAACTGATCAAGCCGAATAGAGGACGTCGTGCTCGTTCCAGAAAGTCCAATTTTGTGAAAATCGGAGCTCGGAGTCAAAAGTTATGGCCGTTTGAAGTTTCGCAGGTCAAACGTTGACTTTTCCTCTTCTGTCTTCGCCCATTTCACGCTTTCGCGTCCCACGCATCCCTCGCGTACTTTTTCCCGGCTGTCCTGACGAACCTTCACCCATTTCGCGCTTTCGCGTCCCACGCGTCCCTCGCGTACTTTTGGCCCGGCTGTCCCAAATGCTTTGTGCTCCTTGTGCTGATTTCACGCGAACCGGCCGGTTCGCGTCCTTGCGTCCCACTTGTCCCACTTCACTTTGGACTGTCTGTGCTCATTTCGCGCGAACCGGCGGTTCGCGCCTTTGTGTCCCATTCGTCCCGAACTGTCCCAGTTAAGCAGTTAGTCGATTTTCTCTCGATCGAACCGGCATTTCGCGCCCGCCGCGTACTTTTGTCCCAGATGTCCCTCTTGCTAGCGGGCTGTTTGTGCTGATTTCGCGCGAACTGGGCGGTTCGTGCCTTTGTGTCCCGGATGTCCCAAATACTTTCTTGAGCAGGACTTAGCCAATTTTCACGATTTTTCCTGGATCAACCTACTTGCCTTCCTGCAACTTTTTTTGCATTTTTTCAGAGCTTGCTCCTTCTTCGGTCGGGGAGTTAGAAAATATCCGAGAGAACCTTCAAACATGATGTTTGCTCGACTCAATCAATATGCTCCGGACTTGAATTTTTCTGAGCATGTTATCAAATTTACCCCGGGTGTAAATTTTGGATAACAGATTACATAAAAAAGTGTGCCATAATTTTATATGGGGTTCCTATTCACATGAAATCATTCACCATAAGTTCTCGTTATGGTTAAAATGATGCACTTTTGACACATTACTTTGTTCCTAAACATTAAGATCGGTGCATTGTTTTTAGGAGCTTCACATTAGCATGTGTAAGTTAACTTGGTATTGTTTTTAAGTTCTAAAATATTAAAACATGAATATAGAAAGTTGTTTTTAGTTACTCAAGCACTTGACATTCGCATCTTGGTTTCAAAATTTCTCCTTATGCTCAAAATGTGTACTTCGTGGCAAGTCAAAGTTATTATGGATTTTGGTATATGTGTCATGATTTTGAAAATGATTACACATGCATTTAGTGTTACAAAATGTTTATGAAGGCTCCCCATATGGAGAGGATGTATTTTACAATGATCCTTATCTAACACGCACAAACTCAGGTGGGTCCCATGTTCTATACCAATCAACAATTTAACTAAAATAACATTTATTTATTTTAATTTTTTGATTGTCGTAGAGCATGAGACCCATTGGATTTGTGCGTACTAGTTATAGTCCTTTGTATTTTACAAGGTTCCTATTCACAAATTAATATATGTGCGTCATTGGGAATGCATTCCTAAGAACTTGGGAGATGATTTTAAAGTATTTAAAGAGATGTACGAATATCAAAAGGTGTCTTACGGAAACATTATTTGAATTTTCTATTTAAAGTGTGTGCACCATTCAAGGATTTTTCCAAGGTAGTTAAATGTGTTCTCCATATAACTAATGCATTTCTATTGGATTCACAAAATGTGTTGTAGATAAAAATGAAGTGTTTATTCTAAATCATTTTCAAAATCTCCCGCCATGCAAATCTAGGTCTTCCTTATCCTCCTATACCATTCATAAGTAATTATTTCTCATACCTCATGATTTCCTCAGCCAATGGCCTTGGAAATTTTGTTATCTCTTCCTCTACATGACCTCTTCTTGTACACTATTGCTTTCTCAATTTTATGTATTATTTTTTTATTTGTTCTTTGAATGTTAAGGAAAAAATTGTTTTGAAATTATCTTAAATTTCTTTTACCATGATTTTGTGGCATCATAAATCTTCCCAATTATTCATTTGAAAATTGTATTCATTAATCTGAATTCTAGAGCCATGAAGCAAGAAAAATAAAGAGAAACAAGAATATTAAAATTTTAATAGGTGACTTCAAATTGTTCGATCAAGTGATTTTAATTCCTATTGGATGTGATACACAATTAATCAAATGGGAGAATGTTTATGTTGAAGAAGGATTCAATTTTAATGATTGAATGTTTTCTTACAAACAAGACATAGCCTAGTATCAAACTTAACGTCTAAGAATCATCTATGATTCATGAAGGATAATGATGATTCCATATGTGATCTTCATGTGCTCAAGATATGCTTCAACGAAATTAGAATTGAATCATTTGAACTTCAAGTGCTCCTTCTCCCATGTTTGTTTTAGATGTAATATATCTCTATTCTCCAAATTTGAATGTCATCGAGTGTTTCTCGCATACTTCTCAATGTTATTAGGAATGTCATTTAGGTCAAGAAATTATAATTAATTGATTATATTTTTTAATTATTTAAAATAATGTAATAATGGAAATTATAAAATGAATTCAAGTTGTTTCAACTCGGGTTAAGGAGCGGTTAATTCAAAAGATTTTACATAACCATTTTTGGTGAATGTTACTATTAAAGGTGTAATGCCCACATTTTCAGTCAACAAAATCCAAGATAAAACCCAATAATTAGTTAGGAAAAATTATGAAATATATATATATATATATATATATTTTTTAAAAAGTCGCAACACTATAACCAACAACTCGATTAATGATTTCTCATTTAAGAAACTCCACATAATCGTAGAGTTATTGTAACTAAAGTAATAATTAAATATTATTAATTCCTTCCAAATCATTCTGGATTAAATCCCCTTCTCGGATTTTTCATTATCTAACCATTAATTTACTCTTATAAATATTTGTTTAAGCTACACCTTTTCACAACATTATTTAATTTATACTTCTATTATCTTTGAATCACAACACCCTATGGTTTGCACAAATTTTTTTGCTTGATTGGATAACATGGGTACTATCTCTAGGTTGTGGGAGTTTCTACTTGAGATAGAACTCCGAGAAAGTTGATCCTTGCTCCTAAACTACCCGCCACACTCTACTCTAATGCAGAAAAATTATCTATCCTAATCTAACTTTTTAAGGGAAGAGGGAGAGAGAATGCATAAAAACAAATCCTACACTAAAGCAAAGATACACCGAAAAGGAGAGTGTGAGAATAACATCCAATGTGTGAAAAAAAGAATCAAAGTGCATACTAGAGGGGTGGTAACATTTCTCCATGGTCTATCAAATACATTCACAACAATATTCCAAGCATGCACAATGATAATGAATCCCTACAAGAGTATAATAGAAAATATATTTGCAATGAGTTTGAATGGGCAATAAGAATACAAACAAAAATAGCAAGGGAAGATACATCCACAAACTTACATCTATTGCTTCATTGATATGTACAATCCAATATATTATAGAATAAGGGCTTGGATCACCATGGAAGGAGTCCAATACAAGGGCCTGCAACACATTGGCTTCACAAAACAATTTTGACAGATTTTTTCTACTCAAAACTATCCTCCTTTTACAATGAGCCCAAAGACTCCAATTTATAGAAATCGAGAAAAGAGAGAGAAGGGGAAAAATGGAAATCTTGAAATTTGTCCTCTCACCACTTGTAATATGTTATAAATGGAATGAAAATTTGGTATATTTCTTGTAAAAAGGCCCCCACATTGTCCCAAAACTTGCAACAGATGAAATATGTCATCCCATGTTTCATTAAAGCATATAAGCTACCAAATAAAATACTTTTCTAAACTTGGGAAAGTTTTCTAC
This sequence comes from Taxus wallichiana var. yunnanensis, assembly GCA_018340775.1. NCBI lineage: Eukaryota > Viridiplantae > Streptophyta > Pinopsida > Cupressales > Taxaceae > Taxus > Taxus wallichiana. The sequence goes on along the minus strand of CM031243.1, from coordinate 841,488,714 downwards.
AAAATATCCATTGATTCTTCATCAAAATATGGATTTCATGATTTCTTTGCATTGGGCTTGGAACCGTGGATTCAACGGTACCAATATTGTGTGTTTTGCTAAGAAATGCAAAAGTTATGGCCTTCTAAGTGCGAGTAGCTATTTTGGGTCATCGCATTTTTGTAATTTAACAGGATGCATTTTTAATTTACTAGAGCTAAAGACGTTTCTTTAGCATAGAGCACATCGTGCTCATTCTAGATAGTCAAATTTCACGAAAATTGGAGCTCCGAGTCAAAATTTACGGCCATTTGAAGTTCGGGAGGGTGAGGCATTGAATTTTCCCTCAGTATGCGGCTATTTCAGCTATTTCAGGTCTTGGCATCCAGGATGACCCTTATATGACTTGGGATGAAAACCTCCACTTCATCTGTATCACATTTGACCCACTTTACAAATCGATCAAGTCATCTTTTCGGGAACTCATGTCCGTGCATACCAACATTGACCGGGCCGTGAGGACTGCTGACTTTCACTCGCCCGCATCCCTTTGTGATCGATATTTCAGAATTTTAGAATATTTGTGTCTCAACGTCCCATGGACCGCCTGTGCCAAATTAATCCAAATTTTCTAACTCCTTCTTCCTGTGGAGATTTCAGCCATGCGGGTACCAACCGTCGCGACGTCTCATGCGGACCGTCTCGAACAAAAAAACTGATTTTTCCGCAATACAATAAAAGAAGCCCATTTTTTCAGTTTTTGCAATTTTTTCTAACTTCTTGGATTTTTCTTGGAGAGATAAGTTAGAGGAAGGCAAAGGGGGACTGAAAAAACTCAAATTTTCTACCTTTCACCATTTATGTTCCTCCAAGTCTATAGAAATAATGGAAGTTATCCAATTTACCTTGAGCTGTGAATTTGCGATAAAAAGTTCTAAAGTTATTTTTTTACTAAATAACCTAGGGCTAAGGTCACAACTTACCGTTACCATCAAATGATCCCATTTACAAATAACACGTAGATTTCATTTACAAATAACACGTAGATTTCATTTAAAACATATTCCTATAAAATATCCCGACCTAAAAATGTAGTCCATTAATGAACCATACCCTTAGATTGATTCATTTAGAGCCCTTAGATCTTAGGTATTCATTCTAACCCTAATCATTCTTATGAAGTATTCATATTCATTATTTTTAGCCTATTTTCTCATTTTCACTATGCACGTTGAAGGAGAGAGGAGAGGAGGATAGAGGCCATGGAAATTTGTTCAAGCTCTTGTATGGATACACACATTTTGTTATTGCTTATTTTCCTTTGCATCTCTCTCCTAAAGTTTTCCAAGAGTATTATTTGTTTATTTCTATTATCTTTTTTTTGCTTACCCTATTTAGGTATGGGCATTCTTGCCCCATTTTATTTCTAGTTTTTATACAATGATATATACATAGAGATCTAGGGTTATATATATACATACTTATACATATATATACCCATTGATATATTCATTATGATTTAAAATTTATTTACAAATGACTGGATTTAAAATGCCGCATTTATATTTATATATGGCGGCCCGATCATATGGCCCGATTATATATATATGTATGTATGTATGTATGTATGTATGTGTATGTATGTATATATATATATATATATATATATATATATATATATATATATATATATATATATATATATATATATATATATATATATATATATATATATATATATATATATATACATACATACATACATACACACACACATATATATATATATATATTATTGAATTTATGCCTTGAATAAGGGTTCGACTATGTAACGCTCACATTTTACACGTTAAAATATAACAAGAAAAATATTGGAATTTTTTTTTACATACATTACATTACATGTGACAAAATGACAAGAGATCACTTAGGACTTACACACAACATATGACAAATTTTTACAACATTACCCAAATAGATAACACAAAAACTGCATGATACACTTCAAGGTCACTTTATTTTAAAGGACAAGGTACAACATAACGATACAACCACAATATAAACTTATAGATAGGTTCTTCCCACATCATGATATATTTTGGATTACACATTTATTAAAATCATGTTTAAATACTTAACTTAAGATCTAGGATGGTTCATAATATGTGCATCATACAATCCTTTTCCATTTGCCAAATTTCTTCTATATTATTTAACATTTGACTTACAATGTATCCCATTAAATAAGGATCATCTACCTTGTTGAAATTACTTGTTTAATTCGTTTATTTATTAATAGAATATTCATTTACACACAAGGCTATCATCCATGACACCACACTTTCCTAGTTTACAATTTCATTACCTCTATCTTTTGTTATTAGCCTTAATTGTTAAAAATCACCAATAATGCAGTCCATCATTCTTCTTAAAACTATACTTAACATTTCACTTGTAGTTACTCCCTCCAATTTTTCGTGTTTCCCCAATCAAAATAGAAAGATATGGCTTGATTTTTGATAGAAACATATACAACCACATGAGCCTTTAATGTTTGTTCTAAGGGTTGGTATTTTAAGTTGCATGTTTTTCTTGTTCTCAAATTTATTTGATTTTCCACAAGGAAGGTTCACATGAAACCATTGAGATTTATTAGTTGAAGAGTGAATATAATTACACATTCTTTTCATATTACCATTTAATTACTAAGATTACTCGATTAATGTTTTAAGTAATTACAACTAACCATGAATCTTATCTTCTTCATTTAAATGCTTAGTCCTCAAGGCACTAAGGAGTATGATTCACACTCAACCAAGGTTGGATTCATGGAAAATAAATATTAGATGTGTGTTACCAGGATGAGTTCAATCATAAATTATTACACCCCTTACTAAGGTCACAACTAGAGTGATTGAACACCCTTATCTCAAAAATCATCTTGTAACTATAGGTACATTCGACACTTCTTTCCAATATGAAATTCTTGTTTGAGAGGGGCTAAAGGGGATTCACACTCAGTATTCTCATGTGTAAGTATCTAAAACATAGGACCCACTTGAATCATTTACATTCATACTAAAATGATTTCACTTAATTTGATTTAATTAGTGTATTGAAATTGTTGAGAACCCATTTGACAATAAGGACATTTGCATGCTCCTGATCCTAATATATTTTGTCCTAGGGGATTACCTTAAGAACATGATTACCTAGTTCCACAACGTACATTCACTAAGCATTAGGAAAATTGGGGAAATAAGATGGAAGAATCCTTCGTTTAAAGGATTACCATTCACATTATGAATCGCATGCTATGGATTTAGTCCCTCACCACAAGATGGTTTAAGAATATTATATGAATGATCTAAATTTTCACTTTTCTCCTAGCACACCATATTATAGTTACGTTTTTACAAACTAATCATAAATTAAAATTTTGTTAAGTTTTTGAGTTAACTCCTAGTATTGCATGATAAATCCCCAAAAAAATTTGTGATTGGGTATCCGGTTCATTTATGATCTCAACTCCTAAAGGTGACTTATAAGGTTAGTTGGTGATATTCACCACTCAACACATGTGTCGTCCCAAGAGAGATTTATAATATATTATATGTTGGTTCCTAAGAGTACTACCCTAAGAGACCACATTATCCATACTACACAGGTGATTACATACCCTATAAGGGTACCACATATTCTAGATAATGTTTGACTCGTGTTGTTCCTAAACACCGTGTTTACTACAACAACTCTAAGGATGCAGGATAGAACGATAAACTCAAACTTGGGCTCTTATTTACTTAACTAGAAGGTATTATCAAGTGTAAGGATTTAAGTTCATTCTAAGGTCTTAGATTTCTATGCTAAAAGGAATAACACATGAAGGTTAGTTATGCATGAATTTAATACTAGGGTTGACTATTTCATTTACATTTGTTTATTGTATTTTCAAGGTAAAGAACACATTACATCAATTATTTAAGCATCTATTGCACAGTGGAAATGCACTACAAGAGATTAAATTCAAATTCATTTAACATATATATATCCAACCTATTTACCATACGTAAATCTAAATCAAAAGGAAACCTATAGTTGAATGCACATTTACCAAGGCATCCCACAAACTAGCATCTCATACATATTACCAAATTTCAAATATAACTTTTATATAACATGGAAATACATTATACATATGTACATTTTATAATAACATATATAAAGTACAAAAATAAACAATGAATTACACTCGAATTTTTGTCATCTACTTACATCCTGTAAAACCATGTGAGCATGAAATCAACAGTAAATTGCTGATATGACATCTACCCAAATCTAGCATAATTAACATTTTAAGTTTCCCATTTACATAATAATTATAATAATTTGCATTCAAAAGGATAGGTTTAGAGGCATATATTTATTTCATTTCATTTGACTTCATTTCTCGGCTAGGGAGAGAGAGAAAGAGATAAGGAATAGAGAGAAACAATATTTTCTTAAAATTCAAATTCACAATATAGAATTTTAAATAGTTATTTATAAGTCTTACTAAGTTTTCACGATGGTTCGCTAACTTGACTAGGGTCCTACAAATTTCTTTCACATTTTCCTACTAGTTACAAAAATGCCCAATTTTGGCTTACAGGCTAAGAAAGTGCGTTAAAAACTTCCTTCTAATAAGAAAATTCATGACGTGAAAATTCCTACATTTGCAACTATATACCAAGAATCCACAAGGATTGACCATATTTGGAACTAGTGAACGGTTTACAATTAGCGAATGGTTTTCCGGAGCCACCGGTCATAATCGGTCAAGTTTGACCTAGTCAAACATCGACCGAGGCATACAAAACCCTTTGCACAACTAACCAAGATAATTATTATCCCAAATCAAGGTTCCAAACAATTATCTAGCAAAAATATTAGAGGCTTTTGAGGAAGAAAAGCATTTCGTTGTTCAAGGGCCAAACGATGAGCTAGTACAAAACCCAACTTTTCATTTTTAACATCCTAAAAGTGCAAAACAGGTAACAAGGCTCTTAGAGGAGAGGCAACGAAAGTAAAAATGGTTGATTGGGGTCAATATAAAGCTTGATAAAACTCCCCACATAACGAGGGACACATACAAAACTTGTCATCCCTTTTTGGGGCCTAGAAGGTGGTTTTGTGAGTCTTTAAAAATTGCAATTTACCTAATTTTACGAAAGGATGATGACAAGGTTTAATGACAAAATCAAACTCAACTAGCCTACTCGAGGGGCTGCAACTATCCATTTGATTACTGAGTTTTCCAAGCATCTGAGAAAGTGGGTTTAAGTCTAAGGTTTACACCAAGGTTTATTTGCAATGCGTAAGTCACAAGGTGATGTATTATTGTTTTTGATACACGTCTATTTAAAATAATCAAATGTTTAAGCATCTAATGGTTTAACATTTCTATTATATTGTAAATGAAAAACCAAATTATACGAAAATTATAAAAGATGAAGGTAAGGAAACCATGCATGTCCATGAACAACACAAGGAAAGAGGGGCTCCATGCATGTCCACCAATATTTCACGAGACTTTGAATCTCCTTTAGGCATTCCGTCAAGTATTTTACATCCTTTCATAAATATTCTACATTTATATACATGTCATTTGGGGCATTTACAAATCCACCTAACAAACAACACCATCCTTAAGCACTAATGGATTCTCATAAACGTTTCAAGGTTCCTATTTAAGCATAGCTTTGGAGGGTGTTGTCAACGGTTGTAGATTCAAGATTTACACATGTCTATTTCCTTTATTTGGAATTTAAAAATCCATTTCAACGAATTCATTTATGTAAATCCAAAAACTACGGTATTTAATGAAACTGCCTTTCTTAAAGGTATTATGTTAAACAATTTGCGTACAGATGCATTAGAAGTGCCCCCCCCAAAAAAAATTCACCATCACATGGATTTCGTATTACCGCATATGAGGATTGATTCCACTGGTACCAACTCCCAGCTCATGAATGTTTTTCTTCCTCATAAGTATTTCCCCACATTCACGTAATCGCTTGACACAGGTCGTATCGCCTATCACTTTGCACTTCATGTGTAACCACTTCCTACCACTTCCTACCTCCTGTGGTGGGTTAAGGTCACCAATCTATCTCATATTTCACTGTGATTGGTACTTCATCAAGAACTGATAATTGTTTGCCTTTCCTACTCCGTAATATTGATCCTACATCTTTCCTTTGAATATCTTCCATATCATAGCTTATGAATATGCACATTCTTGGATATTGATTTCAAGATCTCTCAACTGTAAACAAGAAGCACTCAGCCACCTCTGATGAAGTAACTTCCCCTGGTGTGTAAGCCTTTGAAAAATCTCAAATCATGTGGTTCATCTTTAGATGGGCGAGAAGATAAATCGTCTGGAAGGAATTTGAGCACTTGATATTTTTTTAATTTTTTTTTCCACATAGAGCAAAACCAGAATCAATACGCAGCACTTGTTTCTCTTCGAACCCTTCTACTAGTTACTTTGGAAAATACATCGGTGGTTTTGTAATATATGCACTATCCTAAAATCTTATAAAGCCTTTTTCAACAAACCCATTTCATTCAAATCCTGTAGTCTATGTTGTCCACTAGATAACATTTACATCCATGTCTACCAGAGCTCATATTTAGAACAGACTAAAAGTGCAAGGGAAAATGTAAACTGATCAGGATGGAGATCTATCTGTGCATGGGTGAAGCAGTGTGACTTTCCTGAGAGAAAACCCATGCCTTCTATACTTTTTTGTGTCCTTTGCTTGCTGTAACTATCTAAACTTTGTTGGATTTACAATGTTAACATGCGGTTCTGTCTGGTAAATGCCTCTGTATTTCAAATTAAGTTCTTGAATTATTAAGAAAGGAGGGTGACATATTTGAAATGGGCATTGATGGAACGCCATGCCTTGTCCCCACAGTTTCTACACACCACCACATGCCATCATGTCTCCAAGCTACCTACCCCATTTAAGTTCCTCCATAACCATATTGAAAATTTACTCCACTAACCAAACTCCATGCATTTCTTAATATATTTTCATTTTAATATCATCTTATGGTGGCACTATATTTCCTCTCCTTCTAAGATCATTGTCCTCAATACGACACAATACCAAGATTACAAGAGGTTATCAGAGAAAGGAGGAAATAATCAACATCTCGAGTCACCAGTAAACGATAGTTGTTGTAAAATTGGGAATATAAGGGAGAAGGGAAGTTTGGAAAGAAAGTCAATAATGACACATGTCACTTAACAAAACAATTGGTCTGTACACCATGACCATAAGGAAGCACACTAAATTTTATAATATCTTAAATTTTAATGTTCTATGAAGATTGACAACTCTCATTTACTTTATTACTTAGTCTTTTCCTTTAAAGTATATATTAATCCAAACTCTTAGTATTTCATTGTTTAAGATTTCAGTTGTCTTATGTTCATGGGTGTCCAACAGAAATGACATCAGAATACCACATCTGGGCCAAACACAACACTATTGGTTCACAAGACATATTTTTATATACTTCCATGATTGTATCACACCACAAGAACTCAACTAACCCATGGAAGGAACATACATAACCCTCACAACATATTACTTATTAAAAATGCACCCAACACAATAGTAATCATAACATAAGTAGGCCACTACAACATGGAATTTGAAATAGGTACACATATAAAGGATTCACACAACTTGGGACAATAACTATAGTTACATAGTGTCAAGATACAATCAACATCTTATCATAAATGAGGAGCATCAATCATCGACATTACAAAACATAATGGAACTCACACGAGTACACATAAATCATAATAACTCCATACACCTCCCAAAACGTCATAAAACAAACTCCATATACCTCCCAAAGCATCACAAAAAAACTCCATATACCTATCAAATCATCACAAATAACTCCATATACCTCCCAAAGAATCATAAAACAACTCCATATACCTCCCAAGCAATAACATAAAGATAAATTTTCCTTTTCACTCCCTAAAAGAGGTCAGTCCACCCTATGGCCTTGAGCACATAAGTTCGAAACACCTTTCATTGCAGGTGACATACTAACTTGTGGTTCAACAACATGCTAGTTATATGTAACTCTTTGGGGCATACCCCATAATAAAAGCGGGTCCATAGGTTCAACCACTCCATGTTGCATTCCATACCCCCATTCCAAACATTTTGACATTAGAACCTATTGTAGTGAAATCAAGGCACCCTTGATTACTCGCAAGTAAATGGTTGAGGAAATCATTGTGATTTTTCAAACATGGAGTTATCCCAAAGTGTGGGACTTTCCAATTAGGATAACCCTCTGGATGAAGGTCAGTTCCTATTCCTATATTATGATGCATACATTCAATTTATAGAGGATATACTCTAAAAACTACTCTAACTTTCTAAGAAGACAAGGTTAAGAAGATTACAAGAAATTAAACATAAAATAACATAGGTCATGTAACAAACAAAATGTGGAACACCTGTTTTGCATGGAGATGGAAACCAAAATTACATTAAGGAGGATGAAAGCATACCACGATCAATCCAATGATGAGAATCGACTAACAATTAAACAAAAACCATTAACAATGTAATACAACCACCATGCACAGATAACCAAGATTACAATGAGAGATAAAAAGAAAGAAATGAACATAAGAGAGGGTTGAAATTCATCCATAGACTTGTATTATTTGTCCACATATTTGATATAGTGCATTACAATGTCTAAGAGACACAAAATTGCATTATATCTTGATTGGGAGATTTGGACTCTACAAATTCACTTACGAGACAAATGAAGGAGGGAGGGTGGAAAGAAAAACTATCCAACATTAGGACAATGCCCCTCCTTACAGTTTATAAGAAGAATGAGAGAAGGAAGAGAAGGAAGAAAATCGAAATATTACTTCAACTACCATAAAACGCATTGAATTAACCGCAACAATGATGGGTGTCACCTGCAAAACCCATACCTCCATGTACAATTCCTTGTTGGGTAAGATAAGAGGATCATATCGTCATCATTTGGGTAGGTGAGAAATTTGGAAACACCATCTAAAATGGTAGAAAATATTTCTCACTTTTAAATAACTTAATCTTACTTAAATTAATATAACCTATAGTAGTTGTGTAGAAAGCACTTGAGAGCTTTCCAAAAGTCCTTTCTTGTGCAAATATAAGCTCCCACTCAAAATGTATGGCCATCTCAAGATGGGCATGCATTCTACAAAAATTACAAGTTGTTGACCTTATTTTTTGGACTTTCAATACATTACAACCTCCAAAATCATAAACATGGGACATCAAGTTTCGGAGCTTTGGGATTTTACGCTTCAGAAATTAGTCACACTGTTCACTAGAAACTCAGATTGAAAGTTCACAAACTTCAAACCTCTGATGTCTGAAATTTAGACTTCAGAGTTTAGACTCTAAATTCATTTTGTGTCGCCCATGGTTCATTTCCTAGACTCACAAAACCTACAAAACCCTAAAGTTTGAAATTTAAACTTTGGTTTTCAGACCTTTCCTCTTTTGTGTTTGTGACATTGTTCACTCAAGCAATCCCACCAAGCCCTCATAAATCCCAAATGTTTGAAGTCTAAAATTTGGACTTCAGACTTCAAAAATTTGCACTTTTCAGACTTTTCCCTGTCTCAATCCCCGAAACAAACCTCCAAAACTACCCAACTCCGAATCCCAAAATCAAAACCACTAAAAGTCTAAAATTCCTTCCATGTTGACCCTTACGCTTTTTTTGCATTTATTTGGTGAAGACCCCTGCACCTCTAAACCTCCAAACTTCAAGTCCGAAATGCGAACTTAAGAGTTCGGACTCGACATCCATGATCCAAAACTTTTTGACCCCGAAAACCCCCGAGCCTTGCAGAATTTGGGTTTTTTGGGATTTTGGGCCTTTTTTCTTGTTTTTTCCCTTGACCTTGTCTCTAAAATGCCGAATGCCCGAAGTGTGAAAACTTTTCGTTGGGGCCTCCATTCTTTCACTCAATTCCCTAAGAAATTTACTTGTCTATAGCTAGCTTTGATTCCTTATGATATTTATCGAGCCAATCTAATATTTTATCTCTCAAGCTCCAATCTCCTTTGACATTCCCTTAGCCAAATTGGCCCTTGTCCACTCCTTTGCCGACCTTGCATTTACATTGTCAAATTTGTATGTAACCTGATTTTCAAAATTGAAATGTGAGCTGCCATGAATGTATGGTCCCTTCAATTTCTCTCGTGTGTAAGGTAGTGTTTAATTTTTCCCGAGGGAAACATTGGATAAAAATAACATAACAATCCATTTCAAATGCCAAGTGGAAAATCCCAACTCGGGGCTAGGCTATAAAACCGTTAAACATGAAAATAAAATTTAAAACTAAGTAAAGAAAATGACCAAATAGCCATAGTTAGTGGAAAAATCCAAATGTTAGTGCAACAACCAAATAAAATTCCCAAAATATAACAACACATCAATTAATAAAACTACTAGTTCTAGAAAGAAAAAGGAAAATGTTCCATTTACGAAGAAAATATGTATTGAGGAATGACACATCATAATAAGTATGTGGCCTTATATGACCACTAAAGGGGTAGTAAATGAGTTGTTGGCACTCGGACATCGAGCCTTGCTCGTGCAATAATCGAGTTTAATAAAAATTTGCAAAAGCCATGGATTTGGGGTATGAATCTCTAAAAAAACCCAAAGGCTTTTAGAAACCGATCAATGGACCATCCGATAAGAAATGAACAAGGTTTTCTTCTTTGCATAAATTAATTTTAAGTAAACAAGTAAAATAAAAAAATGAAACTAATCTCTATTCTTTAAAAGATTGAAATAATGAACCTAAGAGGATCTAAGCATTTAGTTATGTGTTTAAGAAAAAGATATCTCCCATTAATGGCTTCAAGGCCAATGGATCTTCCTTTTACTCCATATTAGTGCTATAAAATACTAAATCAAATGTCACTAGCTCAATGGAAGAAAATGAAATGCAATCTAAAGCCTAAACAAAATACTATAATTTGTGCTAGGAAGAAGAGAGAATTCTTAGGAAATGAAGGAGGGGTATAGCCCTAATTATAGTTTTCTATTTGGGAAAATGGCAGATTTGGGTGCATGTGGGACAAATTCAAAAGTCCAAAAAGCACTTTTAGCAAGTCTAAGTGAGGTTTGACTATGTTTAGGTAACTAACCTAGGTTAGAATAATTAATGTCATTTAGAGAGTAAATATTGTTTTGGAAGGGTTTTGAAAGGCTTAATCAATCCAATGAAGTGGATTGATATTCCAAGGAGCTAATAGAAGAAAACTAGAAAGGAATAAGAAGCTAATGTAGTCAGAATGAGGCTATGACAGCCTGTTTAAGTGGTTTATAAGAGGAAATACAACCAAAAAGATGTCGTGAGAAGGGAGTTAGATAGGTCTAACTGGCGGTGTGCTGTCAATTTGCAAAGGGAAGAATAGGGAGTGCAATATTAGGAATAATAGTGCATTGATCAAACTACAGGTGTCTACATTTGCCCCTCTTTGGGGTGACGTAAGCTACGTCACTTCAAAGAAAGTAGACAAACGCAAACGAGTAGAAATTTTTTGAAGGGGTAGAAGAAAAATTAATAGGATGAAGGATGATGGATGCCCCCTCGAGTGTCGATGGGGTGATGAAGAAACTCGATCGATGATTGAAAAAGAAAACAACAGAAAGAAAAGTGTATAGATAAGATGAGAAAAAAGAAGAAAAAGGGATATTGAGCTATCCACAAATCAATTGCTATTAATATATAATCATCATAATGCTTAGAATCCTCCTCATCGGTCCTTATTAAAATGTGAGCATGCGATAGAAGCGTAAAATGACATGAAAAGCCAAGATAAAAACAACCGTCTTGTGCTATAAATGACCAACTCCATGCAACATACACGAATGCAATGCAATATGAGAAATAAACAATATCACCTAACAAGGAAATAAGTACAATCACACACACTTAAACCAACAACATTCAAGATAGTTGCACAAATATTTTGTTATCAAGATGTAGTCCCAAATGTTCTGATAAATGACAAGGGTGAAGAATGATGCCCCAAGCAAGGTGTATTATGCAAGGGGGAAGACAGAGGACCCTTTAAATGTTTTTGGTTTTTTAAATGGTTTTATTAATTTTTTTATTTTTATTTTTGAATTTTGATTGGTCAGAAGAATTTCAAAAGATAAAAGATATTCTAAAAGTACTCGCAACGATGATAGTGGGAAGGAAAGGCTGTCAGAAAGCCAAAATATATTCCCACAAGAAGAAATATAGGTTGAGAATGATTTATTTAAAATAAATTAATAAATAATTATCACGATGGGGGAAAATAGATGAAAAATAGAGGAAAAGGTGGGAAAAGGTATGTGAAAGGTTCATAAATTACTTTAGTGTGACGGAGAAGTAATTGCGGGGTAGAAAGAGGGTGGCACGAAGTGCCCCAAAGATGTGGAAATTATCAAAAATAATAATTTTAATATAAAAATAATTATCACAGTGGATATAAGAAGGTTCGAATGATCATAGCAGAGAGAAACATGCCCCGGGGTCATCACGATGGGTTAATATACCCACATGAGGTTGGTAAATCAACCCGAATGATTCATTTCTACTAGAGAACTTGCATATTTTTACCGCAGAGTGAGAACAACAACCCCGAAGTGAGATAATGAGAATACCATGTAGGATGAGACGCACGGATCGCATCTGAAAGTTCATGCCGAACCCAGCAGATGGACCTTACGTGAGTGGCCTATCCCTCCTAGTCAATTACACATTTATTACACTTTTTAGGGATTTTCTAGGGTAGGTAGGACTGAATTTGATGCATGTGCATGGGTGTATGCATCGGTTTGATGGGTACGTGCATGCGTATGCATAAAAATGAATAGGCACACGTACGTGCATATGTTGATAGTAGACATGCGTATGCTCATGCTTCAGGAGGGAAAGTTTTGGATGCATGCACGCACATGTTAAAACAGGGGTGTAGGCATTGTGAGGGAACATCTATGTCAAACGAGGGATAGGAAGCACATGCACACATGCACACCTTAATGTTGGTGCATATGTGCTCTGTGTGGCTTGTGGTGAATGGATAAAAGGTGGAAGGGGGTGTAGGCATCGGTAAGGGCACGTATACACTGAAAAGGGCATGTAGGTGTCAAAGCAGGTGCGCAGGTGCTGGAAAGAATGAGGAAAAACAACTTGCTAGTAAAATAGCCAGGTAAATAAGAATATAGGCGGATTAGTTTAGAAGAAATTAATAATTAGTAAGTTAGATAATTTAAAGAAGCATTTTTCCTTAGAAAAATAGATAGAAATAAGTGCCTAACAGTTGTGTTGATTTTGCAGCATATATTACCCATTCTTCAAACTCATGAGCACTATGAGTGGTTAGTAGCGATAGTGGCCTAGTTTGATGATGATAATAGAGCGACCACGGAGAGCCTCCTATATGTTACAGGATTAACTCATGTAGCTGAGATTCCACATATTACATTGGATCATGGCCTCTTGATAGCCATAGTAGAGTGATGGCATAGTGAGAGTCAATGCTTTCGCCTCAAACTGGGAGATTACTATTACATTGGAGGATGTATGGCACATTATGCGGGTCTTGATTTAGGGGTATCTTATCCAGGACTACGATCCGATGGACCAATATTTAGCAATATATTGTAGATTTGTTTGGCATCCTGATGATACCATATTGTGGGATGTCTATTAGACCATCACAATGCATTGATGATCCGAGCTAGATCGAGTAGTGGTCTACATAATTGCATTTTTAGTGGAGTCTTGCTTCTTGACAAGACGGTGCTTCATTTCTACTCGGCCTCCTTGGAGAGGTACGCGATTTGGTAGAGGGAGAGACCTCTGCTGGGTCGAGTGTATTTTAGCACATCTATTATGGGACCTTCACTTGATTACCTACTACCGTCGAAGATGGAAGGACTAGAACGCTTGCTGCAGATTTGGGCATGGGACCACGTCGCCATTAGTCACCCCTTAGGTGGTTTGAGATTTCGGGCTCCTGATGAGCCTTCTACAATGGGCTACGTCCCGAGAAAGGGACAATATGTGGCCATACATAGGGGATGCATATCACTATCAGTGCAAGTTGGATGAGCTATGAAATATTTCCATGGTTTGGAGGCCCTATAGACATTTTCAGTGGCCCGAGGATGGTTTAGAGCTCGGCACTACCATAGTAGAGAACTTTATCTTAGGCAACCACAACTATATATGAGATCTATATAGAGTGGATCGGTGTTAGAGGTAGTTTTGCGTTACCTAGGATGTTCCTGGACCAAATAGATGGTATGCTCATAGGGCCCAAGAGCATTTTGATATGGGTCCAAAGATTACTCGTGATAGAGCACTGAGTAGTTTTTGATAGGTGGTACCTGCTATGTGGGTTCCATTGAGACAGATTAGAGATATGGACACTATGCTGAGTATGGGCCATGGTATCATGGTGTGCTTCCATGTTGTTTGACTATTTTTCAGGGTGGCATATAATGCCAACATGATAACCCCTCCAAAGGGGCCTCCTAGTGGTTATGAGGGTGAAGCTATTGGTGGTATTTATAATGACGAAGATGATGATGATGGTGGTGCTTGGCCCGATGCACACAAGTATGTCGGGGGTAGGGAGCAGGGTCCATCATTGTAGTAGCCTTAGGGAAAGGGCCTAGGCCTACACCGATACCGAGTTTTCAGGGTAGTTGATATAGAGTTTCCCTCGGTGGCATTACAGAGAGGGATTTACACCCCTCTCCAGCAGGGACTTCCAGAGAAAGTCCCACCACCTAATGTTCCAGAGGGTGGTGGTGATGGTGGATAGTAGGTTTTCCTTCAACAAAAGTTACAGGGAACTAATAGCTTTATAGTTATAGGTGGCTGGAGAGAGAGATGTAGCTAAGGCATAGGTACAAAGCTTTGACCATGGAGAGAGATCGAGCACTTTGAAACAAGCCACCCAGGGAAGTGATAGTATTCTATGGAAGAGTTAGATTCATGAGATGAATGCATAGGGGGCTCAGATATTGATCCTTTTACACAAATCTCGAGACTCATATGCGAGATGGTTTTGCCCGGAGGGACCACGCCCAGTGCGATCACGCTCTACATTATGCGGAGAGGGGGACACAAGCCCGTGTGTGAGTTATCACTATAGATAGAGATTGATAGGTTGTTGCCTCTAGAAAAGCATGAGATAATATAGGTAGGGTGACAAGTGAGTGTGATTTTGCCCTACGGGCATCCCACACTTCTAGGTATGTTGATTTGATATAGGATGCTATGAGATCTGGTGGTGAGGCCATGTAGTATAGGACTACCTACTTCAAGGAAGTTCCAGTAGAGCAGTGATTTGTTCCCTTTGATCAGTCATATGCAAGCGTGATAGGCTCTAGGTCATGTCGATCAGGTTGTTCAGTTAGATCAGTTCTACAGCCCATTGTAATGTAGCTGACTAGACAACAACCTGCCAGACAATGGGGTGGTACCCCTGGTGTAGGTCCATCATAGCCACCTCTCTTCTATGTACCAGGTCATGGACCTGGGAGCCCCAATGAGGGTGAGAGTTGTGGTTGAGCTTTTTACTTCTCCTTTTGTACAGATGTATTGTATACATGCCTCTTATGAAGGCCAATTTTTATGTATAGTTGTATGTACCATTGTTTTGATGATGCCTCTTGATGAAGGCTGGATTCTTTTTGATGCATGCCCTTTTTAGATGGCATATTTTATTGATGATTCATATTTTGAGCACTCACTTCGGATAGTTTTACATGTATTATATAAACATTTTGATATACCATATTGTGAGTGATTTATGATGTATGATTTCCCTTTCTTATATGTATGTGACAAACTTTAGATTTTGAAATGTGTATGTTTCACGCTTTCATATTGATGATGTATATGCAGATAACACCACATGTTTTTAGATTTATGAGATGTTTATGAGTTCTTATTCTAGCACTTGGGAGGATACTCGATGATATTGGTGTCGGGGATAGATTTTTGATCATGCGTAACCCTAGATTGCCCCCATTGATGATACGATATGTGATGATTATCTTAGCATACATGCATGATGTAATACTTATTATTTTTGTATATATATGATGTTATAAATGTGATGAAATGCTAGCTGATAAATGTGATAAAAATAACCGTGTGTAAAATACATTAGCAAAAGTTAAGAAAACTAGACAAATATACACATTCAAACAACACAATGAAATAAAACTAAACAAACACATGCAAATGCTAACAAGAGATTAAAATGGTATCTACTCTAAGCAAGTAAATTGAATTCTAATAGATGCACACAAAAACAAAGAAACCTACAAAATTTTTCACAAGTATGAGAGTTCCTAAATCAATGCAATGCCATACACAATCAAATCACACAAGATCCAATATAAGGTAAGAAAATGACCTTATTCACTCGAACAAACAATTCAACAAACTAAGTACATCAAAAACTATACAAACCAACAACTAAAATCAATTAAAGAATTACCTTTTTTTTCTGGGGACAACATTGATATATTTTCTAATGTTTTTGGGTTTATCTAAAAGTTAAGTTTTCACAAACTTATGGATTTCATTTTTGTCTCGGTTACCTTAAGATAATGTTGTGAAATGACATGTAGCTTTATCCCTAAATAGGAAATGTTCCAAATGTTTTAGGTTTTTGCGTATCCTTTTTCCAAATATTTTTGTATTTTTGTAGGTCATTTTTGAAAGTAATGTATAAGCAATAAGAAGCGTGGATGTCCCAGTGATGTGGGAATATACAAAAGGTGATTGAGTGCTCGATACACTTTTCATCTAATAGTTCTAACTCGTTAAGCGAGAAAATCAGTAGTCCTCATCTTTATCAAGATAGTCTCCGAGAGATATTCTCGGGAGGGAAGCTCCACTTCCAAAGGTATGATGGCTTCAGTGCCATAGATAAGTGAATATGGGTTCGCACCAGTAGGATTGTGAATGGAGGTACGATAGGCCCAAAGGGCGGGATGTATCTATAGATGCCAATTATGGCCAGCTTTCTGACCATTTTATCCATAATCTGTCAAGGGTTTTATTAGTGGCTTCTTCATGTCCATTACCCCGAGGTTAATAGAGGGTAGACCACTTGAGTTCGATATGGAAGAATCGACACAATGTTTTAACCATTTTGTTTTTGAAGGATTTACCATTATTAATGACAATGGGTAAAGGGATCCCGTAATGGCATATGAGATAGTTCATGATGAATTTTGAAATCTTCGCACCGGTGACATAGGTAAGAGGGACAACCTCAACCATTGGTTAAAGTATTCGGTGGCGTGATGATATGAGTATCACCATCGAAGAAGAAGGATGGAGATTCCCTATGAGATCTAGGCCCCATTTAGAGAATGGCCAAGGAATTGGAATAAGCTATAAGGCTTGTGATGGTGCATGTATTAATTTTGCATATTTTTGGCATAGTTCACACTTCTTTACTGAAGCTACAAAAATCAGATTCCATGGTAGGAAATAATAGCCTACCCTCAATATCTTTTTAGCTAAGACCATGCTGCTGCTAGTATGCGGTCCACAAATTCCAGCATAAACTTCTTTGATGGCTTGATACAATCAACAACATCTAAACAATGAAGCGAAGATTCCCGTCATAGCCACGAAAATAAAGGGTGCCTCCTAGGAGGGTATAACGGGCTATATGGTGAATAAGGGATTTATTTTCAGAATGGGTGATGTTTGGTGGAAGAGTGTCATCATGCGGTATTGAAAGATAGGGTTATACCAAGGTGATAATGGAAAAACAACTTCATATGCCAAACATGACTCTAGCATGTCATATGTAGGCACTTGTAAATTCTCTACGAAGAAAGGCATCTTACTTTCTTCAAGTGATATGCGTATGAGAGACCCAATAGTAGCCATAGCATCTGTGGATCTATTATGTGACCTTGGTTTTTTCTCGAATATGACACATGTGTGAAATATTCCTTAAAGGTCTTAACCATCTTTTTATATGGAATAAGCTTTTCATCTTTAACCTTGTACTCATCATTAACTTGTTTTATGATAAGTTGAGAGTTCCTAATGACTCGCAGTTGTCTAATGTTCCATATAATAGCTATCTTGAGGCCAATGATGAGTGTCTCATACTTTGCAATGTTATTTGTTCATGGGAATCCTAACGAGAATGCCTATGGTATGACATCACATGTTGGAGTGATGAGGACCACTCCTAATTCGGATCCATGGAAGGTAAAGGATCCATCAAAATGAACCTACCATTCTACGTATTCTTCAATATACATCATATATGCATCTGGTAAATCTAAGCACAAAGGTTCCAATCTTGGCGAGGAGCTTGTGCTAACCGATCACCAAGACATTTCCTTTTAAAGAATTCTGATTCACAAACTCAATATAAAATTAACTCAGGAGAATGATCCAATTAGCCATTCGTCCTGTGAGGGCAGGTTTGGATAAAAGGTACTTAAGAGGGTCAACTTTTGATATGAGTTTGGTTTTATTGTTTAGGAGATAATGGTGAAGTTTTTGGAATGTGAAGACAACTGCCAAGCAGGAATTTTCTATCTGGGGGTAATTCAACTCGTATGTGATCAAGGTGTGGCTGAGATATTAAATTGTTCTCTCCTCATGATTTAAGTTATATTTGGAAAGTAATGCATAGTAGAAAATACGGTAGCAGAAATGTATAAGAGGAGAGGTTCACCTGAGGTAGGTGGCATGAGTACAGGTGGGCTGGCCAAGTACTATTTGAGTAATGCAAAGGCCTTCTGATAGTTAGGTCCCCAATTAAATGTGACATCTTTCTTGAGAAAATGGGTAAAGGGGTGGCACTTATCTACAAGTTATGAAATAAAGCTATGGATTGCCTAAATTTTCCCTGGTAGACTCGCTTAGTTTCTTGAGAGTTGTAGGTGGTGGCATATTTTTGATAGCCGTAACCTTTTTAGGGTCCATTTCAATCCCTCTTTGTGAAATAATGAACCCTAGGAGTTTTCTTGATAAGACACCAAAGGAACATTTCTTAGGTTTCAAGAGAACTTTATAGTCTCGTAGACACTGAAAAATACACCTCAATACTCTAGGTTGTTCTTTTCTACTCTTGGATTTCACTAAGATGTCATCAAAATAATCTTTCATGATGTCACTTATCATATCATAGAATATAACTATCATGGCCCGCTTATAAGTAGCCCCAGCGTTCTTGAGCCCAAAGGGCATGACTTTATAGCAAAATGTTCCCCAAGGGGTGATGAATGTTGTTTTATGATGATCTTCTTCTACAATTCGTATCTAGTTATAACCTGAAAATCCATCCATTAAGGACAACATTTCATAACCAGCTATGGAATCAACTATCATGTCAATGTTAGGTAGGGGAAAATCATCTTTAGGACATGCTTTATTAATGTCATGGAAGTCGGTCAAGATGCTTATGCCAATAGGATTTTTCTATACTTTTGAGATATGTTATAGATCCATTCTAAATAGTCAATAGATCTAATAAAATCAACATCTAACATCTTTTCCAATTCTTCTTTGACAAGGAGCGCCAACTTGGGATCATATTTCTCAACTTTTTCTTGATTGGTTTGACATCTGGGTGCATAATGAGGTTGTGCACAACTAGCTCTAGGTATAAACCAGGCATATTTGCATATGTCCATGCAAATATGTCTCGCATATTCTTTTAACAGCTCTACAAAGATATTTTGTTCCTAAGCTGAGAGTGAAGCTCCCAAATTTATTATTCTAGGTTACTCCTCTGAGCCAATGTTGACGTTGATTGTTTCCTCAATAAGCATTTTAGAAGTATCTTCCATCCGTGTAGGATCGGAGGAAAAAGTAAGATCGACCTATTGCGGTAATTCATGATCATCTATAAATGGATAAATCACTTCATCTTTAGACTCTTTGTTTTGTTTTTCTATGAGTTTATCAAAGAGTTTGTCACTATAAGATTTTTGTTTATCATTTTTATAGGTTTCTCGGAAGTAGATGTGCCTTTATGTATAGCCTTCTTATTCAACCATCCACACATCTCTACTTCTTCCTTGAAGTAGGCACGGGAGTCTAGTTGAATCTTAAATCCTTTCTTATGGTCTGTAAGTAGAATATAATCCCTGAGCCCCGTGAACTCTAAAAATGCCTCATCATTTTCAAATAAATCTAGGGGCATGTGAAGTTCTTGATCCCAATCTATGAGTTCATGATATACAAGGGCTACTAGATATTTGTTTAAGGGAATGGATTCGGATAAGGTAAGGACCGATGAATTTGGGAATAGGTTCGTGGAGGCAAGATCCTCATAGAGGCGACATTGGGAATTTTTGTCGATTCATCGAATGAGATGAAACATCCTCATGTTTAGAAGAGGTGATGTCATTCTCAGAAGGTAGAGCATTATGAATCCTTATCCCCAGGGCATGTTTATCATACTTAAAATGAGGGATGGGAATAGGCTCTAACCGGCCTTGTGCATTAATGCCACATCCAAACTCGCTATAGCCCATGAAAAACATCATGCGGGGACCTTTGCTGAACTGAGGTGCTTGATTGCATGAAGCCATGGCACGTTCTGGCACTCTACTCGTAGGATCTTCTAACATTTTCTCCTCAGATAAGAGACCACTATGGAAATTTTTTTCCAATGGTGTAGGACATTGCTCGCAAGTACTCTTGAATTGAAAATAAGGCTTATCCCCTATCCCGGGGATACTAATAAGTCTAATATAAAAAAATCTTGTTAAACAGTGAATGGCTTATCTGGGCCATACTTTGCTGATGTTGCCTCCCATGAAGTGAATGGGTTGACCAATGAAGAAAATTCTTGATTGTAAGGTGTGAGGGACTCTTAATCTACCCATTTTTTTATATCTTCTGTCTATATGGGATGACTACATCCTGTAGAGGGCAGTCATAAGATGCACGAGAAAAATTGTGCAATTCCCTATAAAGTCTTAATGGTTCTAGATCACCTAGAATGGTAACCACCCAACCTTCATGACATAACTTGATGCACGATGAAAAAATAATGGAATAGCTTACATGGCATGGATCCATGGGTGCCATAGGAGCATGTTGTATGGAAGGGCCAAGTCAAGGACATGGAACGTTGTGTCATGAAACGTTGGGCCTACCTCCATGGGAGCCACTATAGTCCCCGCTGATTCTCTTTCTTCATTTTCATAAGCTGTGATTATGATGGTCTTAGTTCCCAACTCTATTTTTAAACGGCTTAGCTTAACTAGCTTTAAAGAGAAAATATTTATATCAAATCCATCATCTACAAGTACTCTCTTGATTTTGCAATGGGTAATGACCACTTTGAGATACAAGGGTAAGTTATGTTCTGGGTTGTTATGCGAGATTGCAGTATGATCAAAATTAATATGATCATTGGAGTCTAGGCGTGCAATCATGGCTTGAAGGTTAGTGGGGTCTACATCTGTGGAAACCCCTGAATTTTGCAAAGTTTTGTACAATATGTTCTTACGGGTGTTAGATATCTTGAGGAGATCAAGAATATATATCCTAGCAAGTGTTTTCTCTAACTTTTCTATTAAATTATATTGACCTTCTTGAGGAATAGGTACATGATATGGTATGACTAAGCAGGCACATCTTGTCCCTACTACGTAGCTCTTCTCTAAAATCTAGATGGTGTTGATCTATTCATTAGATGAGCTAATACATCCAATGAGGGAATCATAATGACTATCATTTGTAGGGTAAACATAGGTAGTAATCCTATAGTCATTAGAGGTTTTCCCTTGATCTGGTTTCCTTTTCTTTTTATCCACATGGTTAGGAAAAGGTTCCTTATAAATACCCATTTTTTCATTTGGACCTTTCTTGGATTCGGGGGAGAATCCACAGTGATCTTTCCTTCCTCGATGAGGTCTTGTATATAATGGTGCAATCTTAAACACCTATCCGTTTTGTGTCCTTTAACATAGTGGAAGTCACAATATTCATGATCTTTGAACCAAACCAGTTTTGGAGCATCCTCTGGGTATGGTACCATTGTATTTGGATATTCCACCATTTTTGCATCATCCAATTTTTTTAGGATGGTAGATAAGGACTCCATTAAGGATGTAAATGTCAATTTTGTGGGCACTTTGGGACAAGGTCCTTGCAAAAGCTTTAAAAATGGGCTCATGTATGGCTTAGACTCGCTTGGAGTCAGTAAGGCCATCACCAACAACATGTTTATTTTTATTGAAGAATTTAGGTTTTTGTGTGGATTTGGCTCCATGATTGTTTTTAGTGATAGATTTAAGCGTTCCCTTGGAAATGAGGGCTTTCTCAATTTCATTTTCTTTCTTTATGACTTCTTCAAGTTAGAGCCATAATGCATTTGTAAGTGAAAGGCTATTTCGGGGTTTAGGTTAAGAACAAATATGCTTACTTACTATTTTTCTAGTAATGCACAAGGAAAATGATAGCTAACCCATGCCATCATTGTAAAAATTCTACAAATGTCTCATTGGGTTTTTATTTTGTATTATATAGATCATTCATTATGATGCTGCTTTCCATATTATAGGAGTAATGCTTTAAAAAATTCTCTGTAATGTGGGCCACATTGTAATGGAGCCTTTGGGTATCTTTGTAGAACCATTCAAATCCCACAGCTCCTAGGATACAAGGAAAAATTTGTATTAATAAATTATTGCTATATGTGACCCCTTGGTAAGCCATGTAAAATTTGTTTTTATAATCACGAGGATCACTTTTGTACTTATACTTATGAAACTTGGGAACAATAATGTGTTTTGGGAAAGGGTGTTGTAACATATCCTTATCAAACGGGTAAGGGTATGGTTCTTCATATGAATACTTCTTATTTTGACCTTCATTTCCCTATTGTAATATACTAAGCGTATCTTTCATACATTATAACTCTTTCGAATGAGTTTCTCCTTAGTAGGTGACATTGGTGTTTTTAACGAGTCACTTTAAAGGTATAATCTTTGTGTGGATCAAATAGAAACTCACTAAGTTTGTTTTTGTCTTTATCATGTATATGTTTCTTCTTGAAGAGCCTAGGTTTGCTAGTTTCTGCTCAACTTCAAGATCCGTTTTTGGAGGATCTCTTCCCAACTATGTGGTCCTCTTCTTCATCAAATTTTAGAGGAGGGGAAGCTTTATGCTCAACTTTCACTTTACGTGAAGCTTTATAGTGAGGTTTTCGTGATGGTTCTCCTTTGACATTGGCCTTATGTTGCCCAATGGTAGCGTATCCTACATCGAAAGGGTTATTTATGTTTAAGACAAATCTTCATTATCCTAGGTTAGGGTTAATGACCTTTGTTGCTTCTTCACGCTCATGTGGAAGATTAGCTCCTAATGCTAAGACTCTTGAGAGTACTTTATCTTTATTATAATATAGGAGTTCATCATATCTATTTAGGTCTAACCTCTGTTGTTCTCTCCTAGAGTCTCAATCTTCTCCACTATGATCAATTAATTCCTCTCGTATCTTTGACTTTAGAAAAGAGAGGTGTTAAATTGTTGCCACCAAATGGGAAAGTTTTGAAAGTGTTTTCTCCTATGTCATGTTCATTTGATTTAGTTACCATTTTTATAATTTTAGGTATTACTAGCAGATGTTTGTATATAGCTAGCATGATCCCTAGTGTGCGTTAAGGTGATACTTGAATTATTCAACTGTGTATCCTAGATTCGAGTGTTATGTAGTTGTTTTTGTCAAGGAACACTCATATGCATACCTAATATGTAATGATCACTCAATTTTTTATTACCAAGGCTATTCCTTAAAAATAGATAGTGAAAATACCATATCAATATGTAGGTCAAGTTATAACTCTAACAAGGCATAAGCAACGACGTGATGTTGTGTGCAGCTCTTGACAAGGTATAATTAAAACTAGTTTAAATGCTGATGAAAGCCAAAACTTTTGAAAATGGAAGTCATGAATAGATATAGCGTAACAATGTCATCGTGATACATTAAACGAGAAATCAAGGTGTTAGTACCATGATGACCTTATCACAACACATATAAAGTGTTATCGACACTTTTCAAGAAGAATAAGATGACTTTGAAACTGAAACCAAGTGATAAGCATAACAAGGAGTTTTTAATAATGTGAGAAGTGTAACCACGTAATAAAGGGGATTTATACCAATTTCACAAAAAAATGAGAATACGATGTAAGTACCAACATTGTGCATCTAGGATGCGAACAAAATTGTCAACTCAAGAAGAGATGAAAGATGAACAGGACTCATAGTGGTGAAGATGATTTTGAAATCAAGATGGAAGGACTTTTATCAAAGATATGAAAAGCATACCTACGCACTTTAGATGTGTAACAACCCAACTGCAAACATGGATTAGCGTATACATACAAAAAAGTGGCGAACACTATCTCTGGTAAAAACACGTAAGGTATGCACCTTTCTCACCCCAAAAAATGGGTGGTGAGAATGCAAGGGTAAAGATTAAAAGATGAAAACAAACCAAGTGCCACTTGGGTAGAGTTTCACCTCATTTGAAGACAAGAAGAAAACTAAGAGAAAGTGGGATGTAGTTTAGTTTCATGGTGAAAAATACTTAGATCAAACTAACAATATTTCCTTGCCTTGTTCGAAATAACAAGGTTTAGACCACAAATGAGTTGTCACTTCATGATGGCTTGACACAATAATGAACTAGCAAAGTGGGCTCCAAGACAGAGTGACCTCCATAATAAGTTCTCTCAACTAGGTGTTACAAAGCTATCTAAGAGTGAGCATGATTTACCCAAATAGTCCCCTTGACTATCTTGGGATTATCTCTGCTTTTTCCCCCTTCAAGCACAGTGGGCAATAAATGCATTCATCATTTATTTTTAATAGGGTCACGATACGAGATGACTTTCAACTCTAACTCACAAGGTGTACTAGTCAATTGGGTAAGCGGAGAACTTCCTATTTCATCCACGAGGGTACACAAAGTGATGGATTAATTTAGGGTTTCTGTACAACTCCCATTGTTATAGCTTAATTCATTATACCAAAGGGGTTATGTTCTAGTTGAGTGGATAGGGACGTACCCTTTTCTGAAACCTGTAATAAAATGTTTTTAATATGATGTAATTTTTATCTTGCTTAACTTTAATCTGGTTTTAAGTAGCACACCATTTGGAAACCCGCAAGAACACATGTATTATAAGTTTTACATTTTTTGAACGTGTTTCTTCTACAAGCATTTGGTTAATGTAGACAAAGAAGTTTTAGTAATTTTTCAGTTCATAGATTAATGTCAAGAAAGATAACTTTACACTTTGCTTTTGATTCTTAAGATCGCCAAAAAAGGCATGACAGAAGAGCATACGCAATGTGAAAATGTCCTACTAAAATAACATGAAAGTTTACTTTATCCTTTATAAAAGTAAGTGTTTTGAGAATTTGATACAAGTTTGGTACAAGTGTTTCTGATCTCCAAGATCACTTTTAAGGTGAGAGGAGAGAGCATACACACTTTTAGAAACTTATTTTCAAGCTAAGAACCAAAAACATTTTAACTATGCAAACCGAGAGACTAAAGAAAAACTCTATTTTTAACTTGTTAGTCCTAGAACTCTGCAGCAAAGATCAGAAATTTATTTTTGCAGATTATAGAAAAATTTTCAATCTTTACACCTACATAAATTTCAAACTTAGAGAGTAATTAGGGTTCAGAAGGGCTTACTCAATCCAAAAAAGTGGATTGATCTTCCGGGGAGATAATAGAAGTAAGCTAGAAGAGAATAAGAAGCTAATGTAGTTAGAATGAGGTGATAACTACCTATTTAAATGGTTTATAAGAGGAAAAATGACCAAAAAGGGTGTTGTAGGAAGGGAGTTAGATAGGCCTAACTGGCGGTGTGTCGTCAATTTGCAAAAGGAAGGAGTGTTAGTGCACTATTAGAAATAATAGCGTATTTAGTAAACTATAGGTGTCTACATTTGCCCCTCTTTGAGGTGACATAAGCGACGTTGCTTCAAAGAAAGAAGACAAACACAAGAAAGCGAAAAATTGTTGAAGGGGTAGAAGAAAAATTAATAGGGTGAAGGATGATAAATGCCCCCTCAAGTGTCGATGGGATGATGAATAAACTTGATTGGCAATCGAAAAAGAAACAAATAGAGATAAAAGTGTTTAGAGAAGACGAGAAACTAGAAGAAAAGGGATATTGAGCTAAACCCAAATCAATTACTAACAATATTTTAATCATCATAATGCTTAGAATCCTCCTCATGGGTCCTTATTAAAATGTGAGCATGTGATGGAAGCATAAAATGACATGAAAAGCTAAGACACAAATAAATATCCTCTGCCAAAATAGCCAACTCCATGCAACATACATGAATGCAATGTAATACGAGAAATAAACCAAATCACCTGATAGGGAAATAAGTACAATCAAACACACTTAAAACAACAACTTTTGAGATAGTTGCACAAATATTTTGTTATCGAGATGAAGTCCCAAATGTTCTGATAAATGACTAGGGTGAAGAAAGATGCCCCGAGAAAGGTGTATTATGCAAGCGGGAATATGGAGGACACTTATGTCTTATTAAAAAGCAATGTGCACGACGAAAACAGTACCAGGAGATTGATAGTGCCCCAATGTACAGATGAAGTAAGCAACATAGCCTGTTTAGGTGATTGAAGATTTTGGTGATGCGTGAGTCGTTGTTTCAAATGATTTTGAGAATTTCAACAAGATCTGGGATGAGTGCCATGCAATAGACACAAATTTCAGCCGTAGATGATTGGTTTAATCAATTTTAAGCCATTTTGCTATTTTCCAATATTTTTTTGGTTTTTGAAATATTATTTTTTTATTTTTTCATTTTCTAGGTTTTTGATCGGTCAGAAGAATTTTAAAAGATCAAAGATCTTCCAAAAACACACACATGTAGGCGGAGGGGAAGGCCGAGTGTCAAAAGCTCGAAATATGTGCCCACTAGAAGAAAGATGAGTCAAAAATAAATTATTTAAAATAAATTAGTAAATAATCATCACGATGGGGAGAAATAGATGAAAAATAGAGGAAAAAGGAAGGAAAAGGCACCTAAAAGGTTCGTAAATCATCTCAAAGTCGACGAAGAAGGAACCGTTGGACGGCACAAAGTGCCCCAAAGATGTGTAAATTAGTAAAAATAATTATTTTAATCTAAAAATAATTATCACAATGGATAGAAGAAGGTTGGAATGATCACGGTAGAGAAAACATGCCCCAGGGGCATCGCGATGGGTTAATATACTCACTCGGGGTCGGTAAAACAATCACAACCAATTCATTTTGACCGGCACCTCTGTAAATTTTTATTGTGAGATAAATCGATAGCCCCGGAATGAGATAGCGAGGATACCGAGGAGGACGAGGCGTGCGGATCGCATCTGGGAGTACATGCGGGACCCGGCGGATGGACCATTTGTGAGTTCCCTAACCCCCCATTAATTATGCATTAATTATGCTTTTTAGGGTTTCTTAGGGTAGGTAGGAGAAAATTTGATGCATGCGCGTAGGCGTATGCGTTAGATTGACGGGTACACACGCGCGTATGCGTGAAATTTACATAGACGTGCACGTACATCCATTTGTGGGGGATAGGGATGTGTACACATACCGTTAGGTAGAGGTGGTGGGTACACGTACACATATCAGTTGGGAAAGATGGGTGCACGCACTTGTACCCATAGAAAAGACAAAAGGGGGCACGTAAGCGTTGGTTGGGGTCAGAATGGACATGCGCACGTGTGTGCATTGAAATAGGCACGTAGGTGTCATGAAGGGCACATATGCATCTTGTATGGCTAGTGCCAAAATAGAGGGAAATGTTAGTGCGTGCATGTGTCCATAGAGGCACGTAGATGTTGGTTATGGAGCACATGTGCCAAAGGAGGTGCATATGCATCCTGTATGGCTAATGCCAAACATAGGAAAAATTTAGTGCACGCATGTGTCCCTAGGGGCACGTACACATTGGTTAGGGCACGCAGGTGCTAAAGGAGGCGTATATGCACTAGAAGCATGCGAGAAAAAGACAACTGGCTAGAAAATAGCCAATTTATAGAAGAAAAAGGTGAGATTACCTAGAAGAAAAGAATAGTTAGTGAATTAGATGTGTTAAAAGCTTTATTTTTCCTTAGAAAAATATTATAGAAATGTTAGATGTCTAACACTTGCATTGATTTTGCAGCGTATGTTACCTGTTCTCTAGACTCGCGAGTGCTATGACCGCTTGGCTGTGATAGAGGCACAATTCGATGATGAGGATAGAGCAACCTTGGTGAGCCTTTTACACATGATGGGACTATCCTATGTGGCTAAGATGCCCCAGATCACTTTAGATCACGACCTCTTGATGGCCATAGTAGAGCGGTGGCACAGCGAGAGCCAGTGCTTTCACCTCCCAACCAGGAGATGACTATTACATTAGAGGATGTATGGCACATCCTGTGGGTCCTAATCTAGGGACAAATTATTGAGATGATGAGCTGCTGGAGTGACATTCAACGTCACATCATACATTTGTTCGATGTTCCCACCATACCACAACACGGGATGTCTATTAGACTATCCAGATGCATAGAGGATCTAGAGCTAGACCGCATAGTGGTCTACATGATGGCTCTTGTCAGTGGAGTTCTGCTCCCGAAAAGACTGGTGCTTCATTTCCACTGGGACTCCTAGGAGGGATTCTAGGTTTGGTGGAGGGATAGAGCTATTACTTTGCAGATCAATGCATTTTAGCACATTTATATTGGGATCTCCATCTAATCACCTACTACCGTTAGAAGATGGTAGGACCTACTCATTTATTATAGATTTGGGCATGGGACCATATTTCTATTGGTCGCCCCCTAGGTGTGCTGAGAGGTCGGGATCCCGATGAGCCTTCTACTATGGGTTGGGTCCCAACAAGGGATAATGTGCGACCCTTCATGGGGGTTACATATCATTATAGGCATGAGCTAGATGAGATACTCTAGGCTTCCATTTCATGGAGACCTTATAGACATTTTCAGTGGCCAGAGGATGGTCTAGAGCTTAGCACCACCACTATTGAGAATTTTATTTTGGGCAGCCGAAACTATATACGGGAATTGTACAAAGTGGATCAATGCTAGCGGTAGTTCAGCCTTACCTAGGATGTTTCTGGGCTAGATAGATAGTACGCTCACGAGCTAGAGATAACTTTTATATGGGTTCATAGATTTCACTTGATAGAGCACTTGACTAGCTTTTGACAAGTGGCACTTGCTATTTGGGTTCCGCTTAGATAGATCAAAGATTCAAGCACTACATTAGAGTATGGGCCATGGTACCACGGTGTGCTCTCATGCCGTTTGAGCATTCCTAGAGTGACATATGATGCCGGCTTGAGGCCTCCTCTAGTGGGGCCTCCTAGTAGGTACGAGGGTGGAGATGACAGTGATGATGATGATGACGGTGGGCCTGATGTGCCCCAACATGTCATATGTAGGGGACAGGGCCCCCTTCTATAGTATCCACAAATACAAGGCCCTAGGCCTAGGTCAAGACAAATATACAGGGCTGTGGACATATAGTTTCCCCAATGGGCATTCTAGTAGGGATTTATACCCCTCTTCAACAAGTATTACAAGTGCAGGGGCCACCTTTTGATACCCCGGAGAGTAGCAGCATAGGTGGGCAACGATCTACTCTTTAGCACAAGTTACGGAAACCATCTCCATTCATTTATAGGTGGTTGGAAAGAGAGATTCGAGTGAGGAACCGTACACACCCTCATATTAGAGTGAGATCGGGATTGGGCACAAATATAGATTTTTACAGCAGAGAGAGATCGGAGTCAGTGCACAGAGCCACTCAAGGCATTGATAGTGTAACATGGCGGGCAGAGTCAGGTGTGAGAGATGGCTGCACAGGGGGCTCGATATCAGTGCCTCCTACATCGATCCCAGAACCCGTATGGATGGTTGTGGCCTAGAGGGACCATGTATATAGACAGTCATAGGCTCTCCTAGCATAGAGGGATGAGGCCCGAGCAGAGGTGCAGACTGTTACTATAGAGCAGGATCGAGAGGCTGCCTCTTTGAGATAGGCCAAGGCTGATTTAGGCAGAGTTATAGGTGAGCGAGATGTTTCCCTTCAGGCAGCCCTCACTTCAGGAGATGCTGACTTGATCCACGATGCCACGAGGCTTGGTGGTGAGGTGTTATTCTATAGGACTACCTATTTTAGGGTAGTTCCTCCAGTAGCGAGTGGTACTCCCTCGATAGTTAGGGATGAGCATGATAGGATCCAGGTCACATAGATTAGGCCACTCGTCGAGATCAATTGGGTAGCCCATGCCAAAGTAGCCGTTTGGATAGGGATCATCTAGTGTAGGTCTTCCTCGGCCACCATTGTTCCGTCAAACCACCTAATGGACACTGGAGCTCCAACAAGGGTGAGAGTTGTCGTTAAGCTCCACCTTCTTCTTTTGTACGAAATTCTTTATTCATGTCTCTATTGAAGGTCGATTTTGTTGTATAGCTCTATATATTTATTCATTGTGATGATGCCTACGAGATGAAGGCCCGATTCATTTTGATGCATGCCACTTTTTGATGGCATATTGTATTGATGATGTATTATTTTGATCACTAACTGGACAATTATACGTGTATATATGGACATTTTTCATGTATCATCTTTGTACGCCTCAAGTGAAGGAATTTTTGATATAGAGTGCAAATGTATATCCATTTCTATTGATATAGATGAATATGACACACATGTATATAGAGGATTACTTTTTGGGCTCAAATACACGTGTTAATGAGATGATGTACCTTATTGTTTTGTTTCCGATGTATGTGACACTAGTGGGCATAATTCTATGATGTAAAATACCCTTTTATCGAAATTACTATATGTCGAATGTTATCACATGTTGCTTATTTTGATTCAGCACTTATGGATGTGTTATGGTGTTTTCTGATCTTGTACTCACATGTATGCGGTATATCTTAAATTCATAAATGTGTATACTTTCTTCTTTCATATTTGATGATGTATCCGTAGATGGCACCACATGTTTTTAGATTCTTGATTCAATTCTAAGTTTTTATGTTAGGACTTGGGATGATACTAGATGATATTAGTGTGGGGGGGATAGATTAGTGATTATGTGCAACCCATCTTTCCCCCATTGATGATACAATATTTTATGACTAGATTAACACACATGCACGATGTAATACTTAGCATTTTTGTATATATATGATGTAGTGAATGATGTTATAACTGTGATGAGAAGATAGATGATAGATGTGATAAGAAACAAATGTGCAAGAACACACAAGCAAAATTTAACAAAAGTAAACAAATATACACATACTACTACTTAAACAAACACATGCACAAAATGATAACAAGAGATAAAAATGAGAGCTAATCTAAGCAAGCAAGAATGAACCCTAAAAGGAAGCATACTAACAAACAAAGAAACCTACAATAATTTGTTTACAAGCATGATAATTTTCAAATGTATGCAATACAATGTTCAACCTAAATCAAACAAGATTCAATTTTTGATAAGAAAATGATCCACTTTAAAGAACTAACAATTCATGGACTAAGTACACCAAAACTATACAAACCAACAACTAAAATTAATTAAAGAACTACTTTGCTTTTGCGGGACAACAATGACATATTTTCTAATGTTTTTGGGTTTATCTAAGGAGATAAGTTTTCGCAGCTATGTTTTTCATTATTTTGTCTAGGTTTCCCAAAGTTAGCGTTGTGAAATGAAAGTAGCCTTATCCCTGAGAAGGGGGTTTTTCTAAATGTTTAGGTTTTTTTGTGTATAGTTTTCCACATGCTTTTTTATTTTCCAAGGTCATGTTTTGAAAGCAATGTACAAGGATGATGAAGCGTGGATGCCCCCAACATGATGTGGGAATATACAAAGGGTAGAATGCCACGTGCGTATGTGTAGGAAGATGGAAATGGGGTCTTCATGCTCAGCGTTAGATAGGCATATACAAAGGTAATGTCCTTCATGTAGATATAAGAGAAAAAAAACTAGATCATGACAAGGACAAGGTGATCCTAGTAGGGTTCCTAGAGATAGGCAGTAAGAGTAGCTTGTGTCCAGTGAATCCTCCTTGAGTGCCAAAAATGGTTTTCACTCAAAGACCTACCCCCTATGCCACAATTGCGTGGTTTTCACACGAGGATGACCTGCTTTTTCTTTTTCACTTTTTGCTTGTTTTTTCTTTGTTTTCCAATTTTTAGTTTTTATTTGATATTCTGCCATGCCTAAGCATAGAACTACTTTAAGTGCATGGCATTCATGGGTTCTGAAGCTCTTCACCATCTGAATATGCAATTTTGTAAGCCCCTAACCCATATTTTGCAATTACAACATAAGGACCTAACCAGTTAGCCTCAAACTTTCCTTTCTTTTCTCTATCTTTAACAGCTTTTCTTGATTTTCTTGGAGAACTAGATCCCTATATCAAATTCCCGATGAATCATGCATTTATTATATTCTCTGGACACTCTGCTACGATAAAATTTTAGGTGATTGAACACTCGATACGTCTTTCATCTAATAGTTCTAACTCTACTAGGCAAACAACTCGTAGTCTTCATCTTTATCAAGATAGTCTCGAGAGATATTCTCGGTGAGGTAAGCTCCACTTCCATGGGTATGATGGCTTCAAATCCATAGACAAGTGAATAAGGGGTTGCACCGGTAGGAGTGCGGATGAAAGTGCGATAGGCCCAGAGGGCGGGATGTATCTGTAGATTCTAGTTATGGCTAGTTTTACTAACCATTTTCTCCATAATCCACACAAGGGTTTTATTGGTGGCTTCCACCTGTCCATTACCTTGAGGGTAATAAGGGGTAGACCACTTAAGTTGGATATGGAAGCATTGACACAATGTTTTAACCATTTTATTTTTGAAAGATTTACCATTATCAATGACAATGGTCAAGGGGATCCCGTAACGGCATATGAGATGGTTCATGATGAATTTTGAAATATGTGCACCGGTGACATAGGTAAGAGGAACAACCTCTACCCATTTGGTAAATTATTCAGTGGTGGTAATGATATGAGTATGACCATCTGATGAAGAAGGATGGAGATTCCCTATGAGATCTAGGCCCCATTTAGAGAATGGCCAAGGCATTGCAATAGGTCAGTAAGGCTTGCACCGGTGCATGTATTAAATTCCCATACTTCTGGCATAGTTCACACTTGTTTACAAAGTTGTAACAATCAGATTCCATGGTGGGCCAATAATAGCCTACTCTCAATAGCTTCTTAGCTAAGACCATGCCACTAGTATGTGCTCCACAAATACCACTACGTACTTCCTTAATTACGTGGATAGAATCAGCAACATCCAAACAACGAAGCAGATTCTTGTCATAGCCATGACAATAAAGGGTACCACCCACGAGGGTATAATGGGCTATGTCGTGAATACATGCTTTCTTTGTAGAATGGGTGATGTCGGGGAAAGGTGCCATCTTGTAGGTATTGGAAAATAGGATCGTAGCAAGGGGATAAAGGACCAACAACTTCACACATCAAACATGATTCTAGCATACCATATGCAGCACTTGTAGATGTTCTACAAATAAAGGCATCTTTCTTTCTTTAGGAATTATGTGCAAGAGAGACCCAATAGTAGTTATAGCATCCATGCAGATTTATGACTTGTGTGAAATACTCCTTCAAAGTTTCAACCATCTTCTTATATGGAATAAGCTTCTCATCTTTAACCTTATACTAATCATTAACATGTTTTATGATAATTTAAGAGTCCCCATGACTCGTAGTTGTCGATATTCCATGTAATAGATAGCCCGAGGCCGGTAATGAGTGCTTCATACTCGTAATGTTATTTGTACATGGGAATCCCAACCGAAAGATCGTGGTATGAGATTTCCATTTGGAGTGATGAGGACCACTCCTGCTCCGAGATCCATGGAAGCTAAAAGACCCATCGAAGTGAACTTGCCACTCTATGGACTCTTCAATATACATGATGGATGCATCTAGTAAATATAAGCACAAAGGTTCCATTCCCGGGAGAGGGGATTCTTCCAACCGATCGGCTAGTACTGTCCTTTTAAAGATTTTTGCCAACTAATTTGGACTGTGTGATTGGGTTTGGATAAAAGGTACTTGAGAAAGTTGACTTTCGATATGAGCTTAGTCTTATTATTCGGAGATAACGGCGAAGCTTTTGAAATGTGAACACAAGCGCTAAGCGGGATTTTTCTATTTGGGGATAATTCGGTTCATATGCGATCAAGGTGCGACAAAGATAGTAAATTGCTCTCTCTTTATGGGCTAAGTCATATTCGGCAAGTAATGCTCCAATATCAAATTGGGTAATGGAGATGTATAAGAGGAGAGGTTCACCAGGGGTAGGTGGCATTAGCACAGGTGGGTTAGACAAGTACTATTTGAGTAGCGCAAAGGATTTTTGACAATCAGGTCCCCAATTGAATGTGACATCTTTCTTGAGAAAATGAGTAAAGGGGTGGCACTTATCCACAAGTTGTGAGATAAAGCAACGGATTGCCTAGATCTTTCCTTGTAGACTCCTTAGCTGCTTGAGAGTGGTAGGTGGTGGCATTTTTGTGATAGCCGTAACCTTTGCAGGATCCACTTCAATCCCTTTTTGTGAGACAATGAACCCTAGGAGTTTTCCTGACAAGACAACGAAGACACATTTCTTAGGGTTCAAAAGAACCTTATAGTCTCTTAGACATTGAAAGATACACCTCAAAACTTCAGGTGTTCTTTTCTACTCTTAGATTTTGCTAGGATATCATCAACATAATCCTCCATGATGTCACTTATCATATCATGGAAGATAACCGTCATGGCCCGCTGATAAGTAGCCCCAACATTTTTAACACCAAAGGGCATGAATTTATAGTAGATTATTCCCCAAGGGGTGATAAATTCCATCTTATGCTGATCTTCCTCCACGAGTTCATATCTGGTTATAACCGGAAAGGCCATCCATCAACGGTAACATTTCATAACCAGTTTGTTGAATCGACTATCATGTAGGAGGGGAATATCATATTTTGGAAATGCTTTGTCGATGTCATGGAAATCCATGTAGATCCTTATCCCAACAGTTTCTTCTTTACTAGAACTATGATAGAGGTCGATTGAATAGTCAATAGGTTTTAAGAAATCAACAATAACAACTTCTCCAATTTTTCTTTGACCAAGAGTGCCACTTTAGGATGCATCTTTCTTAATTTTTGTTTGATAGCTTTGGCCTCTGGGTGCACAATGAGGTTGTGCACAACTAGCTCAGGGTCTAACCCCAACATATCTACATATGTCCATGTGAATATGTCCACGTATTCTTTTAAGAGTTCTGCAAAGGTCTTTTTTTCCTGAGCTGAGAGCGAAGCTCCTAACTTGACTATTCTGGGTTGCTCCTCTGAACCAATGTTGATGCTAATTGTTTCCTCAATAAGAATTTTAGAAGCATCTTCCATCCATGTAGGATCAGGGGGAAGAGTAAGATTGACCTCCTGTGGTAGTTCATGATCATCTTTGAATGGATAAATCACTTCATCTTTAGACTCTTCATTTTGTTTGTCTATGAGCTCACCAAAGAGTTTGTCACTATGGGATTTCCGTTGAGCCTTCTTGCTTGGTTTCTCAAAGGTAGGTATACCTTTAGTTACAACCTTTTTATTCAACCTGTCCACACATCTCTGCTTCTTCCCCAAAATAGGCACAAGCGTCTAGTTGAATCTTAAATCCTTTCTTGTGGTCTCCAGTTGGAATAAAGTCCCTGAGTCCCATGAACTCTATGAATGCCTCATCATTTTCAAAGAAATCCAATGGCACGTGAAGTTGTTGATCCCAATCTATAAGCTCAGGATATATAAGGGCTATTGGATATTTATCTAGGGGGATGGATTCGGATAAGGTAAGGATCGATGAATCTGGAAATAGGTTAACGTGGAGACAAGATCTTCATAAAGGCTACATTGGGAATCTACGTCACTATTGGAATGAGGTGAAACATCCTCACTTTTAGAAGAAGTAGCATTGTTATCAGAAGGTAGAGTGTCATGGGGCCTTATTCCAAGGCCATGTTTATCAGTTTTGAAACATAGGATAGGGATAGGCTCCAACCGACCTTGTGCATTAACGTTACATCCAAATCCATCATAGCCCATGACAAACATCATGCGAGGACCTTTGATGTATTGAGGAACTTGATTACATGAAGCCATGGTGCCTTCTGGTACTCTGTTGGTAGGGTCTTCTAACATTTTCTCCTCAGACAAGAGGCCACTATGGAAAAATTTCTCCAAAGGTTTAGGACATTGCTTGCGGGTGCTCTTGAACTGAAAGTAAGGCTTACCCCTTGTCCTGGGGGATACTGATAGGTCTGATATCAACAGATCCTGCTCAAGAGTGAATGGCCTACTTGGGCCATATTTTGCTGATGTGGCCTCCC
This sequence comes from Taxus wallichiana var. yunnanensis, assembly GCA_018340775.1. Classification (NCBI taxonomy): domain Eukaryota; kingdom Viridiplantae; phylum Streptophyta; class Pinopsida; order Cupressales; family Taxaceae; genus Taxus; species Taxus wallichiana. The sequence continues at coordinate 841,452,084 of CM031243.1, read as the reverse complement.
ATGAAGCAAATGGATTGACCAGCGAGGGGAAATCTTGATTGAAAGGTGTGAGAGATTCTGAATCCACTCGGTTCTTCATGGCCTCCATTTGTAAAGGGACTACAACATCCATAGAAGGACATTCATAAGCTACACAAGAAAAATTGTGCAGAGCCCTACAATGTGTGAAAGGTTATGGGTCACCCAAAATGGTAACTACCTACCCTTCATGATATAACTTGATGCACTGATGAAATGTTGATGGAATAGCTCACATGGCATGGATCCATGGGCGTCCCAAGAGCATGTTGTACGGAAGGTCCAAGTCAAGGACATGGAATGTTGTATCATGACATGTTGGCCCTACCTCCATGGGGACCACTATAGTCCCTGCTGACTCTATTTATTCATTGTCATATGCTGTGATTGTGATTGTTTTAGCACCCATCTCTGTTTCTGACTAGCCCAGCTACTTTACCTACTTGAAAGTGTAAATATTTAGACCAAATCCCTCATCTAAAAGTACTCTTATGATCTTGCGACGGGTAACCACCACTTCGAGATATAATGGTAAGTTATGCTATGGGTTATTATGTGGGATTGTAGTATGATCAAAAGTAATTTGATCATTAGTGTCTAAGTGTGCAATCATGGCTTGAAGGTTTACTAGATCTATTTCTATGGAAACCCCTGAATTTCGCAAAGTTTTGAACAATATATTTTATGAGCATTGGAGATCTTTAGGAGATCAAGGATAGATATCTTAGTAGACATTTTTTCTAATTTCTCTATCAAGTTATACTTGACTTTCCTCAGGGGTAGGTACATGATCTAGTATGATTAAGCGGGCACATCTTGTCCTGACTACCTAACTCTTCTCTAAGATCCGAATGGTATTAATCTTTTTTTTAGATGAGTTAATACATCCAATGAGGGAATCATAAGGACTATCATTTGTAGGGTATACATTGGCAGCAATCCTATAGTCGTTAGAAGTTTTCCCTTGATCTGTTTTCTTTTTCTTTTTATTCGCATGGTCAGGAAAAGGTTCCTTGTAAATACCCATTTTTTCATTTGAACTCCTACCAGTCTCTGGGGGAGACTCTATAACAATCTTCCCTTCCTCTATGAGGTCTTGGATATAATGGCGTAATCTCAAACATCTATCTGTTTTGTGTCCTTTGACATGGTGGAAGTCGCAATACTCATTGTCTTTGAACCAAAGCGGTCTTGGAGCATCTTCTGGGTAGGTCATTGTTGTCATTGGATACTCTACCATCTTTGCACCATCTAATTTCTTTAGGATGGTAGATAAGAATTTTTCAAAGATGTGAATGTATGTTTTGTAGGCACTTTGGGACGAGGCCCTTGTGAAAGTTTCAAGTGTGGACCTATCTGTATGGCTTGGACTCTCTTGGAGTCTATAATGCCATCACCAACAACATGGTTTTTCTTATTGAAGAATTTAGGTTTTTCTGTGGATTTGGCTTCATGTTTGTTTTAATAACCAGTTTAAGCATGCCCTTTGCAATAAGCTCTTTCTCAATTTTACTACCTTTCTCTATGAATTATTCAAAGTTCAAGCCACAATGCATTTGTAAGTGAAAGGATATTTCCGGGTTCAAGAAAGGAAAAAATATACTCACTAACTATTTTTCGTAAGGCACAGGGAAAGTGACTAGCAAACCCGTGCCATCATTGTAAAAATCCTGCAAATGTCTCATTGGGTTTTTGTTTTGTGTTACATAGATCATTCATCATGATGTCACTCTCCATATTATAGGAGTAATGTCTTACAAATTTCTCTGCTAGCGTGGTCCATGTTGTAATGGAGCCCTTAAGTATGCTATAAAACCATTCCAATCCCACGGCTCCTAGGCTACGAGGAAAAAGTTGTATCAAGAAATTATCACTATACGCGACCTTTTGGCAAGCCATGTAAAAGTCTTTTATATGATCGCGAGGATCACTTTTGCATTTATACTTATCAAACTTGGGGACAGTGAAATGTTTTAGGAAAGGTTGTTGTAGCATGTCCTTATCGAAGGGGTATGGAAATAGTTCTTCATATGAGTATTTTTGTTCTAGCCTACATTTCCTGTTGTAATGTTGTGAGCATATCTTGCATATATTTCAATTCATCGTGAATGAGTTACTCCTTAGTAGGAAATATAAACCTTTAAGCTTTGAGTTTCCTTAAAATTATAGTCTGTATGTAGATCAAATTGAAACTCGTTAAGTTTGTTTTTGTCCTTGTCTTTACCTATGTTTCTTTTTGAAGCACTTAGGTTCACTAATTTATGACTCAACTTCAAGATCTATTTTTGGATGAATTCCTCCTCAAGCGTGGATCCTCTTCTTCATTGAATTTCGAGAGGGGAGGCCTTCTCGCTTAGTGTTTACCTTATGCAAAGCCTTAAAGTGAGGTTTACGTGATGTTTCACCTTCAACAGTGGCCTTATGTTGCCCAGAAGTGGATGCATATCCCACATCGAAAGGATTATCTGTGTCTAAGATGAATCTTCACTCTCCTAAGTTAGGGTCAATGACCTTTGTTTCTTCTTCACGCTCGTGTGGAAGTTTAGCTCCTAATGCCAAGACTCTCGTGAGTACTTGATCTTTGTTATAATATAAGAGCTCGTCAAATCTGTTTAGGTCTAACCTTTGTTGTTCTCCCGAAGAGTCTGAATCTTCTCCACTATGATCGATTAACGTCTCCGTATCTTTGACTTGAGAGAAGAGCGGTCCTAAATTATGACCATTGAATGGGAATGTGTCAAAAGGGTTTTCTCCCATGTGTTGCTCATTTGATTTGGCTGTCATTTTTATAATTTTAGGAATCACTAGTGGACTTCTTCTATGTAGCTCTGTAACCCCTAAGTGTATTGTTTTCTCGAAGCTATTTTTAAGGGGATCTTGGATTTATATCACAATGTATCATAGATGTAATTTTAGGCAATTGTTTTTACCAAGAAACATTCATAGGCACACCTTATGTTATGACACACTCAATTCTTTATATCTAAGCCTATACCCTAAGATAATGAAAAAGATGTACCAATATGCAAGCAAAGTTAGAACCCCAACAAGTTCTAAGAACTAACATCATGTTGTTGCAGTCCCTTGACAAGGTATATTTAAAACTAGTTTGAATATCGATGAAATCCAAACCTTCTAAAAAATGGAAGTTGCAAATAGATATAGTGTAATAACATCACCGTGATACATTAACTGAGCAAGCAAGGTGTTAGTACCATGGTAACTTTATTATGATATATGTAAAGCGTTATAAACACTATTCAAAAAGACTAAGATGATGTCGAGAGTGAAACCAAGTAATAAGTATAACAAGGAGTTTTTAATCATGTGAGTAACATAACCACACAATAAGGGGACTTATACCATTCTCTCACAAAAAATGAGAATATGATGTTAGTACTGAGATTGTATGTCTAAGATGCGAACAAGAATATTAACTCAAGAAGAGATAAAAGATGAACCGAACACGCATCGGTGAAGATGATCTTGAAATCAAGATGAAAAGACCTTTATAAAAGATGCGAAAAGTGCACCCGCACACTTTAGATGTTTAACAACCTAGCCGTAAACATGGATGGGCATAAACGAACAAAAAAGTGACGAGTACTATCTCTGATAAAAATGCGTGATGTATGCACCTTTCTCACCCCGAATAATGGGTGATGAGAATGCAAGGGTACTGATCAAAAGATGGAAACAAGCTAAGCAAACACTTAGGTAGAGCTTTTCCTTGTCTAAAGACAAGAACAAAACTTAAGCAAAAGTAATATGTAGCTTAGGTCCGTGATGAAAAGACACTACATTTCAACTCACAAGGGTTCTTTTCCTTGTTTCAACAAACAAGGTTTTGATTCTAGATGATCCATCACTTTGTGATGGCTTGACACAACAAGGACTAGTAAAGTGGGCTCCTTGAAAAATGGCTTTCCTAACAAGTTCTCTCAACTAGGTGTTACAATATTGTCTAAGAGCGAGGCGCGATTTACCCAAAAATTCGCAATGACTAATTTGGGAGTATCTCAGCTTTATCCCATTTCAAGTACAGTGGGAAATGAATTCTTCCATCATGTACTTCTACTAAGGTCATGATACGATAAGGCATACCAGGTCAAGTGGGTAAGCGGAGCACTTCCCTGTTTCATCCATGAGGTTACACACCGTTGAATTACTTTAGGGTTCCTAGTACTACCCCCATTGTTGTAGCTTAAGGAATTATGCCAAAGGGGTTATCTTCCAGTTAAGTGGATAGGGATGTACCCTTTTCCAAAACCCGTAACACAATGTTTTGAATGTGGTGTGTTTTTTATCTTGCTTAGCTTAATGTGGTCTTAAGTAGCACACTTTGTTTTGGCAAACCGCAAGAACACGTGTATTCGAAGGTTTTGTGTTTTTCTTATCCCTTCCTTTCTTTGAAAATTGATAGTTCTTGTAGACAACAAGTTTTAGTAATTTTCCAATTTCAAGATTGATGAAAAAAGAGAACTTACACTTGCTTTTAATTCCTAAGATCACTAAAAGGCGTGAAGAAAATCATACGCAAATTGGAAATCCTACTAAACTCAAATGAAAATTTTACTTCAACCTTATAAAACAAGTTTTTTTGCACAATTTATATGGGTTTTGTATTGGTGTTTTTGATCTCCAAGATTACCTTGGAAGATGCAAGGAGAGAGCATACACACTTCTACAAAAACTACTTCTAAGTCAAAAGAAAAACACTTTTAGTTTATGCAAACTGAAACGTTTAAGAAAGAACCTTGTTTCCAATTTTTAGTCCTAAAAACCTACAATGATGGATTAGAAAAAGTTTCTTGCAGATTTTTGTAAAAAAATTCAATTTTAACACAAACACCTACGTGCCTATACCGACACCAGCGCTCCCAATTAATGGATACACACCCCACCTTACGGGTATATGCTGCAATCAAAAAATTAATAAAACTCAAAGAAGTAAACAAAAACACTCACAATATGATGAAGATGCACCTATATTGACGTGGGCGCTCGAGGTTGTGATGTGTACGTGCTAAGCCTAAACACAAGATCAGAATTTTTTTACATAGTTGAATCTTTTACACCTACGCATCCAGAGAGACATATACATGCCCCATATGACAGAGACATGTGTGCATTTGTGTATCAGATTATTTCAGATTTTCTTACTCGGCTTAGGGATTTTACGCTGTGTGTCCAGAGAGAGATGTATTCGCGCCCTATATGACGGATACATGTGCGTGTCTCGTAGAGTTCTCGTTTACAAATTATTGGACCTTCCGATAGGTATGTGCCTGATATGAAAGTTACACTAGGATTTTGATGTTTACGTGTCCCTTTTTGGACACGTATGTGCACTCCCGTGAAAACCCGTAAAAAACATGAATTTTCAAATTTTCAAGAGCAAACAGTTAGTTGTTAGTCAAAGTGTCCTATTTCTAGAGAAAACCCACAAAATGTATATAAATGATGTTCATTTACCTAGGGTTATAACTAAAAATGAGGAAATTACAAGTGATTCGAAAGAAAAACTTGAAAATAAGATTTGGAAAAACCTAAAAGACCTCCATTAATGGAGGGTGGACATAAGTGTCCCACCGAGTGTGTCAAATGTGTTCAATGAAAATTTTTAAAAGTCATGGATTTGGGGTAAGCATCTGTAAAGAAACCCCAAAGGTTTTTAACAACTGGATCAATGGACCATGTGATAAGAAATGAGCAAGGTTTCCTTCTTTGCATACATTAATTTGAATTAAACATGTAAACTAAGCAAATGAAGTTAATCTCTATTCTTTGAAAGCTTGAAATAATGAACCTAAGAGGATGTAAGAATTCATTTTATGTTTTAAGAGAAAGATATCTCCCCATTAATCGCTTCAAGGCCAATGGATCTTCCCTTTTACTCTATAGTAATGCTATGAAATACAAGATTAAATGCTTTTAGCTCAAATGAAAGAAGATGAAATACAAACTAAAGCCTAATCAAATTGCTATAAATTGTGCTAGGAAGAAGAGAGGATTCTTAGGAAATGAAGGAGGGGGTATAGCCCTATTTATAGTTTTTGGTTTGGAAGAAAAGGGAGATTTGGGTGTATGTGGGACAAAGGCTAAAGTTCAAAAAGCACTTTAGCAAGTCAAAGTGTGATTTGACTATGTTAGATGGTAATTAACCTAGGTTAGACTAATTATTCTCTCTTAGAGAGTAATTAGGGTTCTGAGGGGCTTAATCAATCAAAAAAAATGGATTGATCTTCTGGGGAGTTAATAGAAGCAAACTAGAAGAGAATAAAAAGCTAATGTAGTTAGAACGAGGTGATAACTACACTGTTAAATGGTTTATAAGAGGAAAATGACCAAAAAGGGTGTCATAGGAAGGGAGTTAGATAGGCCTAATCGATAAAGCAGCCATCAATTTAAAAAATGAAGGAGTGTTAGTGCACCATTAGAAATAATAGTGTATTGAGAAAACTAGAGGTCTCTACAAGTATATTAAAACACAAATGATCGCAACCAAATAGGACGCTTGCATATTAATGTGGATGCTTAGGTTTCAATGCGTACACACCTAAGAATAAACAAACAATTGTCAAATTTCCATAGTCAAGGTATATACACATACATGGCCGAGAGGTGGATACGCAACTCGGATGACGAAGACACGTGCACGCCATCAGAGGAAAAATTTGCAAATTTTTACATAGTCAAGATTTTGTTGCATACACGGCCAGAGAGGTGGATACATGGCCAAGATGACAAAGACGCACACATGTCCCTTTTGAAATTTTTTTCCAAATGATGAGGACATCTAGACAGTACACGCCTTTTCTAATATGGATATTAGGGTTTCAACGTGTGCGTGGGGTAAGTGCAGAAGTTGATGGACACATATAGGGTCATCCGTGGACGTCATATTACAAAAACAAAAAAATCTCAACTTGTAGGGATTATAAGCTATATGCGCACTCAAAATTAGAAAAAAATATATAAATATTAATCGTAGCATTCTTAATCTAGTTTCTAAAATACTAATTTTTTTAAAAAAAAGACAAGTTTAGCTATATTAAACACTTAAAATTATATGACTTAGGTTTTTTTAAAAACTTATAAGATTGTAGTTCGCTTGCCCGCATTTTGGATGACCAAATCTTGTTATTTTTTTTTCCTTTGGTGAAACGTTAGACGTAGCTGTCTATCTTGGGATGGATTTTATTTTGTATTTTTTTTATCAATTTTTTTTTAATGATTTTTTCCGTGAAAGTGGTGTGAAATTATTTAGAAAACAGCACTTTCCGTTTTCCCGCCATAAATATATCACAAAATATCAAATATATATATATATATATATATATAACCTGTATAGAATTTGTCCATGCTTGGGATGGTATAAGTTTTATCATATTTTGATAAGTGAAACAAAAGTTACATTTTAAACGTAGACATGAACATTCATGGGAAAAAATGTCTTAAAGACCTATTGTTAGTAAAAATATAAAATGATATTTATCTTATTTTATTCACTTTAAAATCAATATTTCTAAGAAGCTAACAATCTCCCCTACGCGATGACACCATTTTTGTGAAAAATTTCAGTGTTTTAGCATGGTTCAAGTCTTTGGAAGAGAATATTTGAGGTTTTTGACCTTTTACACTTCATAATGACCTTCCATAGCTTTTTTTTGGGAAAAACAAAGGTTTTATGAGGCTTAGGTCCGGTAGATAGATCCGCGATTACGGTTTATAGATTGCGATCATGGTTTTTTAACACAAACCGTGAGCACACTTTATAAACCGTGATCACATTTTATAAAGCACGCTTACGGTTCAGAAATCATATTTACATGCATCCCAATGTCTGAATTACCATGTGATTTTTACTCTCTGACCTTACCGTATGAAATACTACAAAATTTTGTCTTTTTCTACACATTTTTCTTATCACCAAGAAAAACATCATGGGAGACAAGAAACAAAGTCAAAAATGAAGTCATTAAGTAAAAAACACCAAACAAATTAGAGGCCAACAAACTTCAAAATGCTTTGAGTGAATGCGGAAACTTCATGAATCAAGAAGAGGTTCATCTTCAACCTCAACTATCAGAAGAAATGAAGAACCGTAATGTTTCTACTGTCAATGTTGAAGTTGAATTAATTACTCATGATGTAGTGAATGTTGAAATTAAATGAGACAATGAAAATGTGAATAAGGAAATTCATGTTGAAATTGTAGACAGGAAAAAATTGAAAAAAACACCTCCTAGGATTTTACATAAGAAACCTAATTTTTTTATTGAAATTGATGAAAACATTTTGAAACCAATGTCTAACAAACTTTCGAATAAAAAATAAGAAGAAAAGCCACTGAAATTTGGGATAATCATTTTGAAATTTTAAATGATTCCCAAAGATGTCAGTTGTTGGTTAGTTTGATGAAATTTATTAAAATGAGACCTAAATTAAACACCTTATGATTGACAACATCCAATATACGTGGTCAAACCTCTGCAATTGTTGAAAACCTTCATGATGCATATCACACTATTGGTGTCAAGAGATGCACTAGGGATAGTAATATTGTGCCTCGTGTACTTACTACTAGTGTTGTAAGTGAATCAATAAAAAAAAAGTTTGATTACGCAAATAACTCAAATGTTGCAAGTTAATTGAAAAACTCTAATGAAAATAATTGAAAGACGTAATATCCTTCAATCACTCAATAATTCTGATTTTTGGGAATTTTCTCGCTAGAGCACCACATATGGATAAAAATAATTCGATGCTATAAGAGAAGTTGTTATTAAATTTTGTCATGATAACACTAGAGTTTCACCTAATACAAGAGATTTTATTAAACGGAGAGTTGGTTCTACTAATCGTGAACCACATCCAAAGCATTTCTTAGATATGACTCAAACTCAATTTTTTCGTAGGTTTGAAAAAGAGAATCTAGAAATTAAAATTAGTTACATTTTTTTGAAATGTTGTGAAACCATTCTATGTGAAAATCAACCACACTCACACCACTTGTTGTTGTAGGCAATATATTGAATTTATATGCATTATGATAAATTTTTATAGTTCTAATTTTCATTCTAAAACTATGTTATCGAATGTGGTGTTCAAATTCCACCACTATCTTCTAGGGATTTCATTCCTACTATATTTTGTGAAAAACAAGTTGAACAATTTTTTTATAGTCAAGATTGTTTAGATGGAAGTTGTAGTACATGCGCGATTGCCTAAATTGGAAAGTTGCATCCATGAGAAAATTGAAGGTATAATAGGACATAATTTAGTTGAATTTGATAAATATAAATCAGTTGCATACCAATTGAAAGATGGAAAAGAGTCTAAATAGTGTGAGCTAGTTACAGAACAAATGCATGTTTTCTAATTTTTGAGAAAATTTAAGGATGAAATTGTTTATGAGTATGCTAGGAATACACATAAAGCTCGATGGTTGGATGAATAGTTCAAGCTATGAAAAGACACATTTCCTATTGGTACTATTGTTTTAGTGGTCAATTTTGTAGAGAATTACACATTGCAACCACAAATGGAGGTTCAATCGCAATATTATAACTCAGAAAAAGTTGCCATTTTTTTGCATATAGCATTTCTAAATTCTCCTGACAATACAGAGAATGATCAAATTTTTTTAAGAGAGTACCACTTTTATATTAGTGGTGATCATACTCATTTTATTGAATTTGTGCAAGGGTGTTTCTAGTTATTTTATGGAAACTTATCTTATCGGGACATCCACTTCAAACAACATTATATATGGTTAGATAATTACACGTCTCAGTTTAAGAATGCACAAATATTTTATTGGATGAGCAGAATGCACGTCAAGATGGGTGTGTAACATATTTGGAGTTTCACTAAGGCTGGACATGGAAAAGGAGAGCATGATGGTGTAGGGGCATGTGTGAAAAGAGCTCTTGCAAGAGAAGAGTTGAAGTAAAAGATGGTGCTAAATTAAAATATGTAAAAAGCATAGTGGAATGGTGTAATCGAAAACATGCCCTAAGGTTATCAATAAAATTCCATAGTTCGTGGATATTTTTGGTTGATAGAGGAACAACAAATTGCTAACTACGGGGATTGTATAACACTCACTATGTCCAGTGATATGCACTCATTTTATAGCTCAAGTGTTACTTTGTGGGCCGTATGGACAAGAAATTTGACATGTTTTTGTGCATATTGTATCAAATTTGTCACTACCGAGTGTGATTCACAAGAATGGGTGGATGGATGGATTTGTAGGGCTCTAACTTTGCTTCCTAGTTATCAACCTCCACAAGCATTATGAATTGTTTCTGTATATGAAGTTGAAACATCCAAGGACTTTGAAAATTTTTTAATTTTGGTGTGACAAGGTATTTATAGTTATTTATTTAATTTTTGTATTGAGTTATGTCCATTGAAATTTTAATATATAATATAAATTTGAGTTGTTCAACCTTTGTTTTTTTGTAGGACATGTGTTTGCAGTAATTGCAATAGAAGACAATGAAGAAGGAACAAACTATTTCTTATGTCATTGCATCGAGGAAAGAAAGAAGTCGACTTCTCCTATTATAGATGGCGAAGATATTGAGTATCCTACGAGGGTCATGGTAGTTACTGGAACTTGGCTTCGACGGTATCCATTTAAAAACTCATTTGTTTGGGTGTTTGAAGACTTTAAGACACACAAGAAAATACTCTTATATTCACATCTAGTTCTAATGAAAAATATTCAGTTGTATAGATATCAAGGAAGGCCTAATAACAAGATTCTTTGGAAGGTTTGAGAGTCGATCATAAAGCAATCTTGTCACATTACTCGAGTAGATCCAACCCGATGATTCATTGAAATGAATTTACAATGCTCATGTCTGTATATATAATTTATTTTCAATATATATAAATTTGTTAGTTTAAAGATCTAGATTTAAGTTTGAATATGTTGTATTTTAAATTTGTGTATTTTGTATATATATATATATATATATATATATATACTATATGGTTTTGATTTGAAATTTAAATTTCTTTGACTAACACTTTTATGTTTAGGTTAGTGGTGCTAGAAAAGCTTCCACCTTCACGTGGTTGGCAATCGTTAATAGAGAATTTTAAATTTTCGAAGATAAGAGAAGTTTTCATTGTTTGAAATAGTTGTAAATTTTGAAAAAAATTAAATTTTGAAAATGTTGTAAATTTTGAAAATGTTGTAAATTTTGAAAATGTTGTAAATTTTGAAAATTTTGTAAATTTTTAAAAAAGTTGTAAATTTTGAAAATGTTGTAAATTTTGAAAATCTTTTAAATTTTGAAAATGTTGTAAATTTTGAAAATGTTGTAAATTTTGACAAAGTTGTAAATTTTGAAAATGTTGTAAATTCTTAAAATGTTGTAAATTTTGAAAAAGTTGTACATTTTCAAAACAACTCCTCGCCAAGTGTTTACAAGACCATACCTATGCATGTGCATAGATCCGGGAAGGAAAAAAGCTGAGAGAGAATAGTAGAGGGTCCTTATGCCAAGGTGTCGATCAAACGAGACGCTCTAGGTGCCACGGAATCTGAGTAGTCACTCGTCAAAGTTGAATGATATTTTGCTCTCAAGGCTCTTAAGGGACTACACCCGAACGAAGTAGCCCCGAAGAAACAACCTTTTCTCACACCGAAACACCACCTCCTCTAACATTCACCTAGCCACCTGCACATGTCGACGCAGTCAGGTTTGGTGCCATGACCCACGGTTTGCAAAATATAGCATTTGATAACCTTACACCGGCTCCAACTGTATTATTTCACGCGTTTACAAAAAATAGGGAAGCAAGAGCACCAAAATGAGAATGAAGAAATAGAGAGAGGATATTATAGAGGGTCCCTACACTGAGGTGTCGATCGATGAGGAATCAGTAGGTGACACGGAGTCCGAGTAGTCACCGTTGAAGTTGAACAATATTTTGGTCTCAGGGCTCTTAAGGGACTACACCCGAATGAAGTAGCTCTCGAAGCAACGACCTTTTCTTACACCAAAACCACCTCCTCTAGCATTCAATTGGCCACTTAGACATGCTAACACTGTGAGTTTGGTGCCATGACCCACCGTTTGCAAAATATAGCATTTCACAACATTACACTAGCTTTAACTACACTATTTTACGCGTTTTCAAACAATATGGCAAAGTGAGAACACCGAAATGAGAAGGAAAAATCTGAGAGAGGCTATTGTATAGGGTCTATAAACCAAGGTGTTTTATTAGACAAGGAATCTCTAGGTGCCAAAGAGTTCGAGTAGTCACCCATCGAAATTGAACGATATTTTGGTCTCATGGCTCTTAAGGGACTACACTCGAATGAAGTAGCCTGGAAGCAATGACCTTGTCACGCACCAAAACCACACCTCCTCTAGTATTCACGTAGCCACCCGGATGTGTCGGCGTACTCGCTTTGGTGCACGAACCACGCTTTGGAAAATATAGCATTTGACAACCTTACACCGGCTTCAACCGCACTATTTCATGTGTTTATAATCAATAGGGAAGCGAGAGCACTGAAATGGGAAGGAAAAAACTAAGAGAGTATATTGTAGATGGTCCTTACACCAAGGTGTTGGATCGGATGAGGCATCTCTAGATGCTACAGAGTCCGAGTAGTCACCGTCAAGTTGAAAGATATTTTGGTCTCAGGGCTCTTAAGGGACTATGCCTGAATGAAGTAGCTCGGAAGCAATGACCTTATCACCCACCAAAACACCACCTCCTCTAGCATTCACCTAGCCACCCAGACATGCCAGCATATTCGATTCAGTCCCACGATGTCCTAAGGCATGACTTCTCACTCCTCACCTCCGTTCATTTCCTAGGACTCAAAACATTCAATGTCACTTGTTTACCTTCCATCTCTCTTGTTCTCTTTGGACTTGCCTCTATCCTCTTAGGTGCTTCATCACTATCCATGATTTTCTCTCTTAAGCTATGTTATTGTGGTGATCTCTCTCCATCCTCTATTGCCCAGCCTATGTGCTTACATGCTCGTTATTTTGCATTGTAATAGGATTATTCATCATAGATCACTACACGAATTAGGAGTATAAGTAAATCATCAAAAATTAAGGGAACACGTGTGTCGACCTTTTATTCATAAGTGCCATCATTGATTACATGAGATTAATCATCTCTACTTAAAATTGAATTAATGTAGATGTGAAACTTCAACCCCCAGTCCATTAAGCAAGATCAAGTATTCATACTGCAAAGAAGGACATGTGACCATTGGGTGAGCACGATCCTTGAAAAATGGAACATGATCTATTTCTTGAGATTATCTCTTTGTTTAAATTGTTCTTGGTCATATTTTTGTAATTCAATAGGAATAGAGTTGAGATCAAGAAAGAGAAATTCCATTGGGAAAATAATCTCCCATTCTTGAGTGAGATGAATAATTTTGATTCTCATTCCTTAGTGAGCTGAGGTGTGTTTTCATCTGACTCAGAGAACTTGTATGACATTTTGTCCCATACCATCACCTAGAGGTTTTATGCTCTAAAAGAAGCTATTTCTAATTTTGAATCCCATGAGGAGAATGTATCAAAAATTTTGGAAGATCTTGGCACAAGAATGCATGAGATTGGTACTCCTCTTAGGGAGAATAATTCCACATGAAGAATATTCAGGATTCAAATTTTAAGAATTGGTTTAGGAAAATATTTGCGACCCTTTCCTTCAATAGTCAACACTTTAGAAGCCCTTGTAGAGATCATAGGTTATATCTCTAGAATCCTATGAAGATTTAAATTAAAAATATTTTAGTCAATGTTGAAACATCAATTCCATTCCCGAGAATTGAATCAACACATTGGAGCATGTTAACATCTTGGAAGATGAGAAAGTTTCATTTGTAGTTTCCAGCATTCAACAAGATGGTCTATGGAAAAGCCTCATCATTCAAGATCTTCCACAATCGAAGAGATGAGTTGATTCTTCATTAGAGGAGGATTCTTCATGTGATGGGTGGAACCTAAGAATACTAATAAGGGATTACTATCAAATTTTTATCCTTTTCAACTTGGGACATCAAAATGCACCACCACATGAAAGCTCTCCCTTTCGTCACTTAAGGCTTGTAACATTGTCACTAGGTATTCAATTCCTCAGCACCCTAACTTAATTATGTTGCCCCCTCTAATGAATACTTAACCCCTTCACACATTATCACCCCTTTAAGTCCCTTTGTCACTTAAGGTTTGTAACCCTACCCTCATGCCATGTAACCCGGGTTAATCTAGAATGGTCAAGGATGAATAAGAAGGTGAGTTAGCTAGGTTAATGTTAAGAGGTGATTATAAAAATAAACTTAGCAATTTTTTTAATTCCTTTTAATATTTCCTTTTCCTTCATTGCTGCTATTATTTAGTCATGCTACTAAATTTTCAAGAAAACTTATTGTAAAAATCATATTTTGCTCATATCTCATTCATTTTTACTCCATTTCCCCTGCAATTTTGCCCGTAACTTCTACTCATGAACTCCTTGAAGATGATCTAAAAATATTTTCCATTAGTACCCTAATTTTTTATAGCATCCCATTTAAAATTTCAGAGAAAAAAATTGCCTTTTTAGATCCTTGCAATTCTAGAGATCGAAAACACTTGAAATTTGAAGCAGGAAACCATATGAAAATACCTAATCTAATGAAAAAATTTCATCTCAATCCAAATACAAGAAGACATGATTAAATATTTATTATTAAATTGGCATACGAGCCTTACTAAAAATAATAAGTTTTGATAACAAAGAAAAAAATTGAAACCTCTGTGTAATCTTCAATTCTAGAAATATGAAAATTGTAAAACTTGAAAATTGGGAAAATTGTAAAATCTTCAATGTTGCACCATAAGTAACGTTAAATATTCATATATAGTTCAAGATGAACTCTAAACCTCACTTATTTCTATCAATTTTTGCATTAGTTGATATGCAATATATTGAGTCTTAGCTTTCAAAAAAAGTAATTGTACGTCAATTTTGCCCTTTTGTAGTTCACCTAGCATTTTTTTGCTTAATGGAATAGGTTTGCTTAACAATTGTACCATGTAGTCCTCCGGGACATGGTTTTTAATTTTAAATCAAACATGCATATCTAGAACTAATTTAAATGGTTATGAAAACATACATAGAAGGATAGCATATATGCAATGAAATCAAATCAAATATATAGTTCAGATTTATCATTATGAAAACCAACACATATGGATATATAAGAATCAAACAAAGTGTACTCCAGTCACACGTCTCTAAAAATATATGTAAGTTCATAATGTATGTGTGCATCTCAAACTAAGTGTGTCATAATGTATATATGACCACATGCGGTCATAAAAGGCTATATATATACAATGGACTATATGAAGAAACATGTTTGAACTAGGACTAGATGGCCCATATATATATATATATATATATATATATATATATTCAAGTGGACTATGAATCTACTCATGAAACATCTTCCCTCTCTTCTCCCTTCTAGAAGTAGCACGTCCACAACCTGGGGATGTAGTGGAGGGAGATGCCACTACGGATTTCATCCATGTGGTTCTAGGTATCTCTAAGCATGCCTGCAACCTAACCTGCACATTCATAAACAACAAGTTTTTAACACCCAAAATTTTAAAATACATTCAAAATTTAGAAACTTGTACAATTTAGTTAAAATGCATGTGAAATATTACCACAATTTCATGATCCCTATCAATTTGTTGTTGACACATCGCAGGACAATAATAGACTCACAAGGGTAAGCTACATACAAATAATTAATTTTTAAATTAAATATATCACATACATACAAAATTTGATATTGTAAATTTAAGTAATAAGAAATAATGAACCTCTAAAATTTAACAAATTTGAAAAATTGTACCTCGCTTAGTGGATTTATAGATGCTATGGCAGATCAACAACCTCCACACTGCATATATGGAGGAGTCTCTCTAGCAGTCATAAGCTATACAAAAACATGTACAAATCAATATTAAAATCTACATGATGCCGTGCACCACATAACAGAGGTCCAAAGCATGTATAATACACATGAACTTCCAGTAATTAGAAATAAAGTGTAAAGAGATTTACTAACTCGCGTAAAACTCATGTGAGGCATGCCGAAGCCTCGCCTTCCAGAGCGGATGATGACCTCGCCGGTATCCTGTGTATAAAAGACAAACATATTAATATGTATAACATACACGTGAAACATTATAATAATAATCTAGTGCAATCAAATGAAATTTAAAATGTAAGTTTATCAGACAACTTGAAACTTACGTTTGAAACATGCCCACCGCAAAGATTACTAGCATGTTGACACCGGATGTTTCCTTCACCGGCTCTTGCTATTTAAAATAAAATAAAAATATAGTTTTTTACATGTATGTACATGACGTACAATCAAATACATATATATTAAAATCTCAAACATGTGAATTAAACTATTGTATATATATATATATATATAATTTATATTTATTTGAAATTTACCCGTGAAAGACCAATATTAGTGGCACTTGAGCCCAAAAACATTCCCAAAGATCTCATCTATAGAAAAAAATCTTGTGAACTAGAAAATGATGTCTCGTCTCAAGTGCATACAACACCACATGATCCACAAAGTGGTGTGGTGTGCTAGAACTCGCACGTCCACCAACATCACTAGATGTAACTGGTCACTATGCTTTGGGTCGAGTGTCGTGAAGCTCCCTCAATGCATGCAATGTATCAATCTCCACAACCTCCTTCACCGTAGAAGGAGAACTAAAGGCGTGGGGTTTTATGGCATGGGGATCCTAGGTTGACCTATGTGTGCACCAGTTCTACTCTTTGCAAAGCCACCTCCTCAACCAAAAATTTAGAAAAGTCAAAATAATTTGGGACCTCATTAAGCACGAACTCACAATATAATTTCCTCAAAAATAAAGAGGAACCTCATTTTTGTTGCATGATGGATAATCAAAACCATCCACCATCGGTCCCAAAAATTGTTTTTGATTCGGTCATTGTGGCACCAATGGATTAGAACTATTTGCACAAGAATCGCGGGGAGGGGGCATTGGTTCTAGGGTCATAAATAATGCACAAATGAGGTCATTTCCATTTTTTTGTCTTTTACAGCGGTATGAGATAGTTTATCCACATACCACTACCTACGATCACCTCTAAAGGTATTCCATCTATGTATTTGGTTGGTTAGGGAATTGACTTCGTTAATCAATGTTTGCAATGTGTATTGGCTAAAGTCATGTGGGATGAATTTGTGGCATGATTTTGTCTTATAGTTTGAGTTAGGTTCTCAATGACAATTTTATTTTCTTGGATTCTTCCAATGATATTTTGTTATTTTCCCGCTGGCTCGGTGGGGACGTAAGGAGCCACAGGAGGTGGATCTATGTTTGGAGGAGGGTTTTGAGGAATGTTCGTGAGGGTTTTGAGGAATTTTTGGTGGGTTTTGAGGAATTTTTGACGGTTTACATGATTACGAGCTTGCTGACCAACTAATAAAATAAGAAAATTGTATAAATAAACAAACATTTCAAAAAACCCATGAAAATGCAAAAAAAAAACCTAAAATGCAAAAAAATGATTAAAATTGGGGTTTACCTCCTCGTCTTGGTGGCATGGTTGAATCTATCATGATCCAGAAGTTCGATGAGTAATTTTGAGGTGGTATTAAAAGCTTGAGTGAAAAACATCTAGGATAAATCATGGTTTGAAATGAAAAATGGGGAAAATAATGAGTCACGGGACTACTAATTTTTGTCTCAGAGTTCCACGATCGCGGTTTATAACCGCGCTTGTGGTTTATAACCATGCTCATGGTTCTAATCGCTGATATAAACCGTGATCATGGTTCCTGAATTTTAGGTTTTTATGTCCATAGAATTTTCCACCAACTTCATGCACTTACCCCATGCCCCTTGTTAACACCTACGCACACCGTGTGAAAAACCTGCAAAACTCATGAATTTTCAAATTTTCAAGAGCAAACAATTTAGGGGTTAGTCAAAGTGTCCTATTTCAATAACAAACCTACAAAATACATGTAAATGAAGGTCATTTATCTAGTGTTAGAAGCATAAATAAGGAAATAACAAGTGATTTGACCCAAAAAATTGAAAATGAACTTTGAAGAACTCAAAAGACCTCCACTAATGGAGGATGGACATAAGTGTCCCATCGGGCGTGCCAAATGTGTTCAATGAAAAATTGTAAAATTAATGGATTTGGGGTAATAATCTCTAAAGAAACCCCAAAGGCTTTTAACAAATTGATAAATGGACCATCTGATAAGAAATGACCAAGGTTTTCTTATTTACATACATTAATTTGAAGCAAACAAGCAAACTATGTAAATGAAACTAACCTCTATTCTTTGAAAGATTTAAATAATGAACCTGAGAGGATCTAAGCATTCAATTATGTGTCTAATAGAAAGAGATATCCCCATTAATGGCTTTAAGGCCAATGAATCTTCCCTTTTACTCCATATTGGTGCTATAAGATACAAAATCAAATGCCACTAGCTCAATGGAAGAAAATGAAATGAAATCTAAAGCCTAAATAAAATACTATAATTTGTGCCATGAAGAAGAGAGAATTCTTAGGAAATGAGGGAGGGATATAGCCCTAATTATAGTTTTGTATTTGGGAAAATGGGAGATTGAGTGCATGTGGGACAAATTCAAAAGTTCAAAAAGCACTTTTAGTAAGTCTAAGTGAGGTTTGACTATGTTTAGGGTAATTAACCTAGGTTGGACTAATTAATCTCATTTAGAGAGTAATTAGGGTTCTAAGTTTTTCTCGAAGGCTTAATCAATCCAACGAAGTGGATTTATATCCTAGGAGCTAATAGACAAAAACTAGAAAGGAATAAGAAGCTAATGTAGTAAGAACGAGGCTATGATAGCCTATTTAACTTGTTTATCAAAGGAAATATGACCAAAAAGATGTCGTGAGAAGAGAGTTAGATAGGTCTAACTGGCGGTGTCCCGTCAACTTTCAAAGTGAAGAATAGGGGGTGAAATATTAGGAACAATAGCGCATTGATCAAACTACACCGTGTGTCTACAATAACATATCAAATAATAAAATTGTCATCATCTCTGTCTGAATCATCCCTCCACCACTTCCACAAGGCTCAACATAGTCGTAACTACACTTAGGTTGAATCTATATGATAACCATATAGGGAGAGAGAAAAGATTACAAGTCACCATCTACTAATCCTAAGGTTTCTGTGAAACACAATATGCATGAAACCCATTGAGAAAGTGCCATGCATACCAAATGAATGAAAGTGGGTTTTCATCGTATGTAAGACTCCACATCATATCTTGTCACGCAGATCGAGTGACTGGTGAATGGTACCCATTTCCTCACTCCAAACATACACATTTTACCGATTTCCCTTAGGGTCGGTTAGTGTAGGGTTCACAACATAAAACATAACTACATCACTAACACAATGGTGATTCACACACATTAACCATATCATTTTATGCATGGTATATATATAGGTTATAACACAATCATTAATTTCATGGGCTACGATATATCACATTACCACATACTACACCCAAAGTGCAATCATTGTACAATAGGGATCATATGTTCACCATATGAAATTAAATCACGACATGAACCATCACATATTACATGAATTATATGTATGATGAGCATAGTGAGTAACATTACAACATAAAATAAATTGCTATATAACATGGTGACACACAAAATTCATCACAACATGGCAACATCATCACGATACAATCCAATTCACTATACACCAATTATGTCATGCAACACATCAGCACACCTACATACCACATAATAACAAGAAAATACAACACTTCACAATACACAATAACATTATTTTCACACACACCAAGGAGGAACATCACATGTGAACTCCTCATTGAATCCATGAAAAAGAGAGAGAATGATCTCATCATAAGCACATCAACATGGTAAAAAATATGCACTAAGTGACATGCACAACATGTGCATTCATAATATCATAGTTACAATGTTGGTCACATAACAACATATATCACATTACTCTTCCAATCTACACTACTATAACCATGCAAAAATCATCATAACTCCAATCCATCCCTGAGGGTGAAGAGCATGAACCTCCACTCTAATACCAAGTGTGATGCCAAAATTTTACACCGAAAATATGAAAGTAAAAATACCAAAATAATTTTTTTGAGTTAAATTCTAGTATAGATGATGGTACACGAGATCACTTAGGACTTCGCATAACACATGATAAGTTTGTACAACATTACCCATATAGATAACATGAAAGACGCATGATGCACATCAAGGCCACTCTTTTTTAATGACCAGTGACAACATAACAATACAACCATAATACAAACTTATAGATAGGGTATTCCCACATCATGATATTTTTTGGATTACACATTTATTAAAATAACATTTGAATAATTAATGTAGGATTTAAAAGGGTTCATAATATGTGCATCATACAATCCTTTTCCTTTTTCCAAATTCCCTCTATATTGATTAACATTTGAATAATAGTGTATCCCATTAAATAAGGATCATCTACCTTATTTCAATTACTTGTTTAATTAGTTCGCTTCGATAATAGGATATTCATTTACACACAAGACTACTATCCTCGACACCACACTTTCCTAGTCTATAATTTCATTACCTCAACCTTTCGTTATAGGCCCTAATTGTTGAAAATCACTAATCATGTGGTCCTTCATTCTTTGTAAAACTATATTATGTTATCCTTACTTTACTTAACATTTCACTTGTAGTTACTCCCTCCAATTTTTCTTGTTTCCCCTATCGCAATACAAATATATGGCCTTACTGTTGATAGAAACATATACACCCACAATTTGTATTATTGAGTTTTCCAAGCATCAGAGAAAGTGGGTTTAAGTCTAATATTTACACCAAGGTTTATTTGCAATGCATTATTCACAAGGTTATGCATTATTGTTTTGTGATACACGTCTATTTAAAATAATAAAATGTTTAAGCATATAATGTTTATAATTTCTATTACATTGCAAATGAAAAACAAAATTATATGAAAATAATAAAATACAAAGGTAAGGAGACTATTCCTATCCATGAACAACATAGGGGAAGAGGAGTGCCACGTAGGTCCACCATCATTTCATGAGACTCCAAATATATTTTAGGCATTCCTTCAACTAGTTAACATGCATTAAAAAAGATTCTCCATTTTATATACATGTCCTTTGTGTAATTTGCAACTCTACCTAACAAATAACACCATCCTTAAGTGCTAACATATTCTCATAAGAGTATCGAGGTTCCTATTTAAGTATAGCTTTGGAGGGTGTTGTCAGTGGTTGTGGATTCAAGCTTTACACATGTCTATTTCCCTTATTTGGAAGTTCAAAATCCATTTCAACAAATCAATTTGTGAAAAATCCAACAACTTTGGCATTGAATGAACTCGCTTTTTTTCAAGGCATTTTTTCAAACACTCGCGTGTGATCCACTAGAAGAGCCCCCAAAAAATATTTTCAACATCACATGGATTTCCTATTGCCCCATAATGAGGATTGATTCCACTTTGTGTTGGTCGTCAAATAGGACTTTTAGAAGAGCAACAGTCAGGGGACAAAAAGTCCCTCCTCTTTAATGGGAGAGGTTCCCTTATTCTGAAACGAACTTATTTACAAATACACAGAACATTATTTTATGGTCAAACTTGGATATTACGAAAGTGTTTTCCACAAGGATCATCAGTTACGCCAGAATGAGGAAGGGGAATAAGAAGATGAGCGTAATGGCAACATTCAGAATTATAGATAGCAGAATAATTCTTCGTGTATGCGAAGCTTCAAAGGATTTAAGACAAGATCATTTGCATTAGCTGAATGGGATTAAATTTAAAGACACAAAGTTCCATAAATAACCTTCTTCAGATTTGTTAATCAAGGACACAAAGTTCCTTCTTGGTTGTACAAGATCACTGTACTTGTAAAACTGAACAGTATGCAATCAGAGAGACTAAACGAGTTAGGAACAAAATGATCTTCACAATATTAAAGGAAAACACAGAGACAACAAGAATTAGATAGACAAAGAACGGAAAGCCCTTTTGTATTGATTTCTTTAAGATCTATTTACACTTTCAGCAAAATATCCAAGTTCTTCCTCCCGTAAATGGCGTGGAAAGGCCATTATATAGATTACAAATCCGTTACTCCTCGTAACCATTTCTTTTAACTAAAGAATAGTTAAGGACCGCCAATTGCAATGCCTTAACTAATTACAAGGAATACGAAAAGAAAGGGAAGAAGAGAAAAGAAAGGAGAAGGAGACAGGTGTCCAGTTCTGAGAAGGACCCACTGTCTTCAGAAACCGCCGCTTGAGTTTTCCTCCACGTCTCAGCCACGTCTTTGCCACGAGGGACACACCAGACGTTTCATCTTGAAGATGTCAATGGATATCCTTGAAAACTGATGTAACCGACGTCTTGAAAGTTTCGTCCTTCAAATCGCTTCTTCTTGAAATTTGGTCTTTGGATTGATAGCATCAGAGCCGCAACTTAAATTCATTTTTTGAAAAATAGCATATTCGGGTCGAGCGGGAAAAACTAAGTGTGAATGACACTTGGTACGCTTGGGACAGGTGAGACGCGAATGCGCGAAACACGCGGCTCGGCCGGTTCGGGCGAAACAGGGAGAAGACGCACAAATGTATTTGGGACAAATGGGACGAAAATGTGTGAGGTACGCGATTCGGGTGTTTCGGCCGAAATTGGAACAGCGGGCCCGTTTGGACTTGGGACATTCGGGACAAAAAGTTCCGAAGTACGCGACTCGACCGGCTCGGCCGAAATAGGGAAAGCTCGCACTTTTTTAAATGGGGCAGTTGGGACAAAATTGCGCGAAGGACGCGGTCCGGGCGAACCGGCCGAAAATGGAACAGAGAGCAATTTGGAACTCGGGACAGTTGGGACAAAATCGGGTGAATCGGCCGAAAATGGAACAACAGGTCCGTTCTAACTTGGGACATTCGGGACGAAAAGTTCCGGAGTACGCGGTTCGGCCGGTTCGGGTGAAAATGGAACGACTCGCACTTTTTACTTGGGACATTCGGGACAGGAAAGTGCGAAGTACGCTGAAGGATGATTCGGCCGAAATTGGAACAACACGCAAAATAAGTTTTGGGACACTTGGGACAAAATTTTCTCGACGGCCTGAAAATGGGACAAATTTTGGGGATTTCGCCGATCGGGGAACAGAGTGCATTTTCGTACTTGGGACAGATGGGACAAAAAGTTCCGACAGGCCCGAAAATCACACAAAAAGACCCAAAACACAAATTTTTTCAACTTCACGACTTAGGCACTTCAGAGAAGAACTCTTCAACTCAAAATTTTGAAAATTTTACTCTTATCAGAGCGGGAAATTTTGAGTGGACAACAGCTGGCTCCTTCTGGGGATGACTTGGTGTAAATTCATAGAATGAGACAAGGCAAGAACTTAGAGAACTTGGTGAAGCAGACCAGTGCCTTATCCATTGGGCAAAGGAGTCAAAAACAAACCAATACAGAGGGCAACACACACAACAGAAGGGAAACACACCAAAAGCAGGAAAAGCAAAAACACTGTACAGAATATACAAAGGGACTCCCTAGTCACCTAGGACTTGAACGACTTCAAATACTGCCCACTATAAGGAAGTGGGAGGGGAGAATCATCCATGTAATCAAGATAGAAAGAGTCCTTACCAGCAAAGTGTCTTATCTTGAAAGGTCCAAGCCACAGAGAATCAAATTTTCCATGGCTGCCACGAGGTTCATGTCTTTTGTCCCATAACAGCACGGTATCACCAACTTGGAACTCTCTGGACCTAGCCTTCTTATCGAATGTAAACCTTCACCTTCTGCTGGTGAGCAGATATTCACAAGAACCTCCAATCTATCCTCGTTCGGTTGTGCGGTACATGATTCTTTTGTCCGAGCATCACCGAAACTAGTGTCTTCAATGGCCTTCATCAGTGCAAGGTGGCAGCGCCCACTTTGTCACCGCAATTGGGCCTCTACTCCATACACTACTTGAAAGGGGGACATTCCAATGGCTCTTTTAGGTGTGATCCTGTCTGCCCAAAGAGCATCATAAAGCTTCTTATGCCAGTTTCGCTGAGACTCATTGACCAACTTCCTTATGATAGTTACCAGATTTTTGTTGGTGGATTCTGGTTGTCCATTTCCCTGGGGATAATAATCTGAGGAATGAGCCAGAGAGATGCCATACCTGTAGCAGAAATCCATTATCTCAGTTGAGGAGAAGTTCGAAGCATTTTCTGTTACAATCTTGTTAGGTACACCATACCTAACCAAGATGTTCTCTTTGATGAAGTTGCAGTATACTACTTCAGAAGTAGTGCTCTTGACTGGGATAGCTTCCACCCATTTGGTGAAGTAGTCAGTGGCAGTTAGCACATGAGTGTGCCCAGCACTAGAAACAGGGTTGAGTGTACCAATGAAGTCTAGACCCCACTGTTGAAATGGTTCCTCGATCACAACTGGCTTGAGAGGCAAAGCGGCCAGTTTGGGTCTTCCCACAAAAGTCTGACAGGCCTCGCATTTATCCACCCACTTGGATGCATCTCTGAACAAGGAAGGCCAGTAATACCCTCCCCGGAGTATCTTGTGAGCTGTGATTGTGACGAATAGTGCCCTCCACACGCCTGATCATGGAAAGCTGAGAGCAACTTTCTCTGTTGTTCCTTATCAACACATTTCAGAAATCTCCCATCTAAGCCACGCTTGAACAAAGCATTTTCCCACAGTACATATTGCGTTGATCTCAATTTAACAGTCCTCTTTTCCTTGGCAGTTAAATGAGAGGGGCATTCCCCATAGGTGAGAAAATGGGTGATGTCGGCATACCATTCGTCAACTGAACTAAGGAATAGAACAGCTTGGAATGTCGCTTTTCTCCTTCAAAGAACTCATGTTTGGCTCCTTCAACAATGAGCTCACAAAGACCCTTGCCACGAACCAGCTTGGTCGGTTTGATATCAATGTCATACTCCTGGACCTTAGCCACCCGGGCCGCCCCTCTTGGATCCAAATTCTTGTTGTGTAAGGATTGACTTAACGATCATGTATCCGGAACCAAAGACACCATGGAGTGAGAATTGAGGATATAAAAGCGAAACTGCTTAACTTTGACTACTGCAAAAGCATGCTTCTCCATCATGGTGTACTTTAGCTCATGATCCTTCAGGATATAGCTCATGAAGGCAATTGGTAGCTCATGTCCATCAGAATCTTCTTGGGTTAAGACAGCAGCCAGGGTATTGTCTGTAGCGTAGCAATAGATGATGAAATCTTTGCTGAAGTCAGGGCAGGCCAAAACTGGAGTTTTAGCAATGGCTTTCTTGATACCCTCAAAGGATTCCTTTCCTTCAGAAGACCATCCAAATGTTTGCTTCCCTTTCATCATCTGAGAAATGTTCAGGGTCAACTCTGCAAAATCAGGGATGAACCTTCTTAAAAAATTGATCTTACCGAAGAAGGAATGCACGCCTTTTTTACTGGTCGGGAGAGGAATTTGCTGGATGGCTTGGACTCGTTCGGGATCAATCTTGATACCGTCCTTTGAGACAATGTGCCCTAATAGCTTCCCTTCTGTAACACAGAAAACAGATTTTTTAGGATTTAAAGAAATCCCATGCTCTCGGCATCTTTGCAGAACTGTTTCCAAGTGGTCGAAGTGATCCGCTCTTGACTTTGAAAACACCGTCAGGTCATCAAGGTATATGACAATACATTTTCCTTTCAAGCTTCCAAAAGCCAAATCCATAGCTCTCTGGAAAGTGGCACCAGCATTAATCAGCCCAAAAGGCATTCTCTTGTAGGCAAAGGTACCCCAAGGAGTGGTGAAGGCTGTCTTGTGTTGATCTACAGTATCAACCTCTACCTGATTGTATCCCGAGAATCCATCAAGCATAGATAACATCTCGGATCCTGTTACTGCTTGCAAAATCTGATCCATCATAGGCAGAGGGTAGTTATCTTTCAGAGAGGCCTGATTCAGGTTTCTGAAATCAACACAGATGCGGATCTCACCATTCTTCTTCCTGACAGGCACAATGTTTGCAATCCATGTTGAATGGTGAATGGGAAAAATGATTTTAGCCTTCAACAATTTCTGGATCTCCTGAAAGATGGTGTCGGCTATTTTTGGATTATACTGCCTTTGTTTCTGCTTGAAAGGCTTGATTCCTGGTTTGAGAGGGATAGAGTGTTGCATTTCTTTTGGCTTGAAGGCTTTTAGATCTTCATAAGAATATGCAAGAACATCCTTATACTTCCTTAGAAGATCAATTGCTCTCTTCCTCTCATCTGATGTGCAACATTTCCCAATATTCACCACTTTCGGGTCATCAGAACTCCCAATATCAATCTTATCATACTCAGCTGATTGCTGAGGTCCAGTAGAAGCTTTAGATCTCACGTATCTGTCATGTTTGTCAAACAACTCCTCCAAACTCACCAAACCTTTGGGAATCTTGTTTCCTTTGAGTTTAATGCACCCTTCCTGATCTGTTTCTTCTCCTTGGGTAACAGCTTGGTCAGAGGACACACTCTCACGAGGCAGGTTGTCACTTCCCTCAAAATATAGTTGTTCGAAATTCCCCTTGAGTTCCAGGAAGGAAAGCAGATGCTGGTCATCGTTGAAAACTTGCCAGTTATTAGTATTGTCAGGAACACTAGGCCGGTGGACCATTTCAATAGTGAACTTGTCCTGAGAGAATTCAGGATGGGGAATCAATAATGACCCTGAGACAGCCAGTGAATCAGCCCTGCTGTTCTTTTCTCTGGGTATTGCTTCAATAGAGAAGGCATCAAGGAATTCAATTGAATCCCAAACCTGATTCCGATAATGCTTCAGCCTTCCATTCTTTACCTGAAAAAGGCTTCTGACTTGCTTCACAATCAGCTCTGCATCACCACGAGCCAGAAGATTTTTTACACCTTGTTCTTTGGCTACTTGCAGTCCAAGAAGGAGAGCCTCATACTCTGCCGTGTTGTTGGTGTTCTCGAACTGCAACTTAAATGAAAAAGGGTGCAGGCAGCCTTCAGGTGATACTAGCAAGACGCCAGCTCCAGAACCAGCCGAGGAACAACTTCCATCAAATTCTAAAGTCCAGACGCCGTTAGGATCTTTTGGTGATACTTTGGAGGGTTGGATTTCATCAGGGGATAAAATCATGTAATTACCATGGCCCCTGTCCTCATAGAGTATTTGTGCCTTAGGATCATCAGTCTTCTGCACAATATACTCGGACTGCTTCTCAGGTAGTAACTTCTTCATTTGTCCATGGACAGGTATGAGTGCGTGTGACCAATCCATTTGAATCTCTCCACCCACATCTTTACAGAAGTTCCTACTTAGCAACATTCCATAGGAAGGAGGAATGTCTGCTACTAGGATGGTAGCCAAGACCTTCTTCTCAGGTAAAGCAGCAAAAGCCACTTGTGCATCTTTAATCCTTCCAACTAAAGGTACTTCCTTACTTTCCATGGAGTAGCAAGATCCATAAGTGCGAGTAAGGGTCAAGCCTAAAGCATGAGCTACCTTAGCAGGCATCACATTATCTGAGGCTCCGGAATCTATGACACAGTTACTGAGCCTATGGCCAGCTATAAGGAGTGTTACATAAAAAGGCTTGATTTTGTCTCCAGGTGAGGTGACAGCAGCTACCAGGCTAGGTTGTGGTGCAGAAGGAGGTGTGGGCAAAAGGCCTTTAGAGGTGGTCTTGGAATGGGAATTTACAAATTGGATCATCTTGGCAAAAGCTTTAGGGTGGGTTTGGTAGTATTCAGCTTCCGAAATTTGAACTTTAGTCCTTTTAAGATGATCAACAATATCAAAGGATCCAGAGGTGGATGGGCCATCATCATTTGAAATTCTAGGCTTATCAATTCTGGGAGAAAAAGAAGAAGAAGAAGCAACTTTGGGAGCAGGATTGACAGTACTTACCTTTGGTGCAGATGAGGTAGGAAGAGGAGATCCTCTTCTGGCAATTACATGAATAGTTGCTGGTTGCTCCTTAGATTTCTTCGTGGGCTGTGTTACTTTCTCCTTCTGCCTCGTCTGTTCTCGAGTCATGACAACAAATGATTCACTTTGTTCATGTCTACTACCACTTCATCATAGTCATCTCCATCATCAATGCCTTCGGGTAAAGAAATTGACTTGAGATCCTTCGAGTTCTTCTGCCTCATCATCGAATTCCTCCAGGAACTCCTCACAAGCTTCATTATCATCTTCTCGGCTCTTCAACCTCACAAGTTGCATTCACCGGAACTTTGGCGGGAGGTCCTTCAAGTGCCGCCTTGTGTGGGGAGTCAAACGGTTTCGGGTTGAAAATTTCTTCTCGGGCTCTGTGCATATGGTGCATGCATGGGCTAATTGTTTCTTTATAGCCACTAGATCATTTGCAAGTTTCGGACTAATGGATCGAGATTGGGTCCAGAGGTGGAAGAGGAAGAAGCGGTAGATTTAGATTTAGGAGGATCTCTTCTCAACTTCCCTGACATGATCAGGTCATCCTCGACACTAACAGCCAGTTCTTGATCTAGAATTAACGTTCCGAGATTAGCCCTTCTTAGAGCATAACTGACTTTAGGCGTTTGGGCATTCAAAAAGAAACATTTCTGAATTTGATCAACCGGTCGAGTATTTACAGGAATTTTGTTGATCAATCTGTTGAACCGAGCCACAAATTCTCTCATAGGTTCTGATGGATCTTTCTTTATCTGAGAAATCTGGGCAAGCAGGGCATGCACATCTTCTGCCGGCTTGAAACGGCTTTCAAATTGAGTTCTCATTGTATTCCAGTCGGTGATGGCACCAAATACCAAGGTGATAGAACCATCCAAGCAAAGATTATCCTGTAACGTCTCAACGAACAGTTTTACTGAGACGTCTTCATGTTCAACCCCCAAGACTCCACAGGCAACTATGAATGCTGCAATATGTTCATCAGGGTGAATTTTGCCATCTCCTTTAAATTTTGGGAAGTTCTTTCGGTTACCTCTAGGTAACTCATGCAAAGGTTTCGCTGAGAGCCGGGGCCCGACACGTTGACCCCATGGCAATTGTGCCATTCTTGAAATACGGCTTGAGAGGGAACTTTAACACCAGCAAGGATCAAAGCTCGTAGATTGGGACTAGCAGGCTCTGAAGGAATACCACCCGTAGGACTTCTATCTTGAACAGGCGGAGTGCTCGTCGAACGAGTTCTTCTATTGGAAGGGAAAGGAAAACCCTGTTGCTCCAAAAGCTGAAACTGAGAATCTTCGATACCAAGGGCCCTTCTCCCTCTAGTGAAACGTGGAGTCGCCAGATCAAAGGATGATCGAAAAATTGCAGTACTGGAATGCGATTTTCCCCAGCGGAGCTGGAATGCAAATTTCCTCCCCAGCGGAGTCGCCAAAAACTGTTGGTCGTCAAATAGGACTTTTTAGAAGAGCAACAGTCAGGGGACAAAAAGTCCCTCCTCTTTAATGGGAGAGGTTCCCTTATTCTGAAACGAACTTATTTACAAATACACAGAACATTATTTTATGGTCAAACTTGGATATTACGAAAGTGTTTTCCACAAGGATCATCAGTTACGCCAGGACTGAGGAAGGGGAATAAGAAGATGAGCAGAATGGCAACATTCAGAATTATAGATAGCAGAATAATTCTTCATGTATGCGAAGCTTCAAAGGATTTAAGACAAGATCATTTGCATTAGCTGAATGGGATTAAATTTAAAGACACAAAGTTCCGTAAATAACCTTCTTCAGATTTGTTAATCAAGGACACAAAGTTCCTTCTTGGTTGTACAAGATCACTGTACTTGCAAAACTAAACAGTATGCAATCAGAGAGACTAAACGAGTTAGGAACAAAATGATCTTCACAATATTAAAGGAAAACACAGAGACAACAAGAATCAGATAGACAAAGAACGGAAAGCCCTTTTGTATTGATTTCTTTAAGATTTGTTTACACTTTCAGCAAAATATCCAAGTTCTTCCTCCCGTAAAATGGCGTGGAAAGGCCATTATATAGATTACAAATCCGTTACTCCTCGTAACCGTTTCTTTTAACTAAAGAATAGTTAAGGACCACCAATTGCAATGCCTTAACTAATTACAAGGAATACGAAAAGAAAGGGAAGAAGAGAAAAGAAAGGAGAAGGAGACAGGTGTCCAGTTCTGAGAAGGACCCACTGTCTTCAGAAACCGCCGCTTGAGTTTTCTTCCACGTCTCAGCCACGTCTTTGCCACGAGGGACACACCAGACGTTTCATCTTGAAGATGTCAATGGATATCCTTGAAAACTGATGTAACCGACGTCTTGAAAGTTTCGTCCTTCGTAACTGCTTCTTGAAATTTGATCTTCGGATTGATAGCATCAGAGCCGCAACTTAAATTTATTTTTTGAAAAACAGCATATTCGGGTCGAGCGGGAAAAACTAAGTGTGAATGACACTTGGTACGCTTGGGACAGGTGAGACGCGAATGCGCGAAACACGCGGCTCGGCCGGTTCGGGTGAAACAGGGAGAAGACGCACAAATGTATTTGGGACAAATGGGACGGAACGTCACGAGGTACGCGATCGGGTGCGAGGTACGCGATTCGAATAATGGGCCCGTTTGGACTTGGGACATTCGGGACAAAAAGTTCCGAAGTACGCGACTCAACCGGCTCGGCCGAAATAGGGAAAGCTCGCACTTTTTTAAATGGGACAGTTGGGACAAAATTGCGCGAAGGACGCGGTCCGGGCGAACCGGCCGAAAATGGAACAGAGAGCAATTTGGAACTCGGGACAGTTGGGACAAAATCGGGCGAATCGGCCGAAAATGGAACAACAGGTCCGTTCGAACTTGGGACATTTGGGACGAAAAGTTCCGGAGTACGCGGTTCGGCCGGGTGAAAATGGAACGACTCGCACTTTTTACTTGGGACATTCAGGACAGGAAAGTGCGAAGTACGCGGGAAGGATGATTCGGCCGAAATTGGAACAACACGCAAAATAAGTTTTGGGACACTTGGGACAAAATTTTCCGACGGCCTGAAAATGGGACAATTCTCTGGGATTTCGGCGGTCGGGAGGCAGAGTGCATTTTCATACTTGGGACAGATGGGACAAAAAGTTCCGACAGTCCCGAAAATCACACAAAAAGACCCAAAACACAAATTTTTTCAACTTCACGACTTGGGCACTTCAGAGAAGAACTCTTCAACTCAAAATTTTGAAAATTTTACTCTTATCGGAAGCAGGAAATTTTTAGTGGACAACACACTTTGGTACCAACTCCAAGATCGTGCATGTTTTTATTCCTCACAAGCATTGCCCTACATTCATGTAATCATTTAATGCATGTTACATCAATTGTCATTATGTGCTTCAGTTCTAACCACTTTGTAGCTCTGTGGTGTAGTAACATAACCAATCTATCTCATATTTCATTGTCATTGGTACAACATCAAGAACTGAAAGTTGTTCGGCTTTCCTATACAATAATGTTGA
Organism: Taxus wallichiana var. yunnanensis; assembly: GCA_018340775.1. NCBI lineage: Eukaryota > Viridiplantae > Streptophyta > Pinopsida > Cupressales > Taxaceae > Taxus > Taxus wallichiana. The sequence continues at coordinate 841,420,438 of CM031243.1, read as the reverse complement.
TCCTACAACTTTCCTTCAAATGTCTTCCCTATCATAGCTTATGAATATGCACATTCCTAGAGATTGAGTTTAGGATCTCCTAACTTGAGAAAATAAGCACTCTTCCACCACTGATGGAGTAGCTTATCCGATGTGTAAGTGTGGAAAAATATTGAATCGTCCAATTTCTAAAAATGGTTCATCTTTAGATGGGTGAGAAGATAAATCATCGGGAACAAATTTGATCACTTGAATTTTTTTATTTTATTTTATTTTTTCCACATGGAGCCAAACTAGAATAAATATGCAACACTTGTTTCTCTTCGAACCCTTCTACTAGGTACTTTTGAAAATACATCGGTGGTTACCAGAATATATGCATTTACCTAAAAGTTTCTAAATCCTTTTCAACAAACCCATTTTATGCAAATAATGTAGTCTATGTTATCCACAATACCACATTTGTATCCATGTCTACCCGAGGTCGTATTTAGCGAAGGATGAGAATGCATGGGAAAAGGTAAATTGATCAAGATGGAGATATTTTTGTGCATAGGTGAAACATTGTGGTCACATGTCATGATAGAAAACCCATGTCTTCTATACATTTTTGTGTCCTTCCTCGCATGCACTATCTAAAGTTTTTGGATTTACAATGTCAACTTGGGTTGTTGTCCGGTAAATACCTATGTATTTCAAATTAAATGCTTGAATTATTAAGCAAAGATTGTGATAGATCTAAAAAGGGAAGTGATGGAATCCTCTTGCCTTGTCTCAATAAGCTATTACATGCCACCACCTGCCATCATGTCTCCAAGCCACCTAGACCATTTAAGCTCCTCCACTACCATATCCAAAATTTACTCCACAAAACAAACTCCATGAATTTTAAAATAAATTTTAATGTTATTTTTAAAATTCATTTTAATATTATCTTATGGTGGCACTACAAGTGGAGTTAAAATGTGCACAACGTACTATAGAGTATGGTTGTGGCTTATGTTTTTGTTGCGGGTTTAAATTGTAAAGCGATCGCGACTAAGGAGTTTTCAAGGTTAATAAACATTGGGGAGAGGTGGGTGCCGACCCCAACCCACCCCATATTATAATATATGGGGTTGAGGTGGGGGCAGCTCCCACCCTTCCAAACCCCTTTAACTTTACATTCAACATTATACAGTCTATGGCCATTCAAACCTCTATTTGATTTAAAAACAATTATAAAACAATTCTAATTCATGAAAGTTGTACAAATTTTTCTTATTGCATTTTTAATATTAAATTTTATTTATTAATATAATCTATAATATATATATATATATATAATACAAAAAAATATTTTAAAATTGGTATATAATTATAATATAAATAAATATCTAAATTTATATAAGTATATATAATTGTAATTGGTTTTTTTACTCTATTATACACAATCAAATCAAGTTTAGTTATATAATGGAGTATATAAGGAAAAATATATATAGTTTTCTAACTATCAATTTATATGTGGAATAGTTAAATCTAATGGCCTTTTATTTAACCCAATGTAAGTAAATAGGAATACTTCTTTGATTTAAAGCTCTAAATATAAAACTTTCTCCTTACAACTTTGTATAAATTTTGACTATAATTTCAACATTCCACATACTAACTTTTACAATAAATGAGAAGGTGTTTCCTTTCTTTTATCAATACAATGGCATCCATTACCGAGAAAGCAAGTATAACTTCAACATACATTTCCATTACAAGAACACTAATCTTTTAAAATGAGATCATATTACACTCTTGAGTCAAATATTTGAGTTTGAAAATAATCATTTACCATTCCAAATAAGGATGGTTTCTATAAATAAATCAAATACAATTTTGATCTAAATTTACAAATTTGAAGAGAATTCAATATCAAATCCATTACAACTTCACATGAATTTTTCCAACATGAACACTTCTTGAATTATCAATACAAACTTGTTTTGCAAAAAAAAAATTATTATAAATTGAAACTCTAAAATACAAGTTACAAAATCCCTCCACATAAGTGGAGACAATCTAGCAAGGATTTACAAAACATAACTAATTCTGTTTTATTTATCTTCTAGAAAACAACTCTTCCAAGATAATAATTTGAGCTCCTCCTTTTTCTTAGAAATCCAAACAGAACAACAAAAGAAGGGGTGCAGGAAATTCTCTTCCCCCAACCAATAATCCAATGAGAAGGAGAAGCCTTCTTCCTCATTGGCCCTAAACCCCAACAATGAATCAATAAGAGGTATAAGAAAACCAAGGAAACTTTTACTTGGTTTCAACAAAAAACATTGAAACAAACTTTCAACAAAATAAGAACAATAAAAAATCACAACAAACATACAAATTTCCCAACCACAAAGGTTGAATATCCAAGACAAGAAAGAGAAAAGAACCATGGGTAAAACACTTATGCCTCCCAATGGATTAAGTACCTACCTTAAAAGCCTCCAAAAATTCATATACAAAGTCACAACCAAACTCGTATCCCTCCCTTAATGAGTATGACAAGATAAATAAGAAATCCTTCTTATTATCACAAGGTGGGGCACCCAACCAAAATGACCTCGAAATGCATAATATAAATTATTATCCCTCTTTCAATATATATCCCAATTTTCATTCTCATACACAACCTCATGGCCATTCTAATACCAAAACCAATGCATACAACATACATTCATTTACAACCATTTTCAGAACAAATAGAAACAAAAAAACATGTGTAGAGTCCCTACCTTTTGATTACAAGAGTATCTAGTCCACAAGCACAAGATCTAAGATTTTACAATTCCAAAACAAGCACAAACCAATCTTCTAAGCTTCAAACAAAGGCTCCTAAAAGACAGCTCCTCCTAAAATGTAAGAGTGAAAATAAAACATGTAACCCAAAACCATCAAATAAACTTGAATGAATAGTAAAATAGAAGAGGAGGGTGAAATAGCTCCGTGTAGGATGCCACATCACATGGTCAAACCCCAAACCCGAAGCTCAATAAATTTTTGGTTGAGTAAATGACAAGCCTCTTATACACACAAACTCTTACCCACACATCTAAAGGACAAAATTAAAAACTCATGTAATAAAGTACAATGAATATCACCTTCTACAGTATAAATCACATGATGGGGTCTATTATTGATGCCTTAACCCATAGGTATAGTTGGTAGGTAAAATTAAGAGTTGTGAGACAATCTTAAATTGTCCCGAAAGCCTCCAAAAATGGTCCTTAAGCCCAAATCCGAGTTTGACATGTAATTTTGAGTACACAACCCTTAAAACCAACAACCTCCTTTCAAATCCAATATAAAATCAAAGAAAATCTACCAACATTAAATACCACTTTGGTCACACCAATTACAATAATTAATCAAGATTAATAAATTTCAATGAAGCACATTAGCTAAAAATAATAAAGGTGAGTCACATTACTCAAATAATTCACATACTCACAAAATAATTTTAAAAAAAGGAAAACAATACATTTACCCAAGGTCAAATTTGTGGCTACTCCCCAATGGGGACCTCCTAACAATTTAACAAAAACATACCAACATACACAAAACACAATTATCCAAGGTGACATGTTCTCACAAAGTTCCTTCATTGTTTGTCTCCTATCCCCTTTTGTTTGTTGAGTTACAATTTTTTTAAAATCAAAATAATTCCTCTCTGGCCTTGTGGCCATATCAATAACATCAAAAAAATAAAACACACATACACATATCAATTCACATCATCAAATAACATAACTATATCATCACTAAAATCAAGCAATCTCACCAATTGTTCACAATTTCAAAATATTTCAATTCTATCATTTCATCAATCAACAATAAGATCACAAGACTAGCTAGATCATCTAACAAAATCTATGTAGAAAAATCTAATATGTTAGTACATATATAAGGTAGTAACTCTAGATCATCATCAATACGAAATACCAATCCACTCATATAATTATATACTATGACTCACCACATGTCCGTAATCAAAATATCTATAATGTCTAAAAAATACTAATCAAATATAGTAATGTCCATCTATCAAATTCTACGGATAAAATATGATAACAAATTCTATGCCTCCAATCTAAAGTAAGAAAAATCATAGTCAGATCTATGTTGAAGAGGAGTGGGCACTACATCCCCCTCCCATTAGACTTGACTTTCTCCTTGAAGTCACTTGAATAAGTATGGGAACAATGCTCTCTAGGGTGTGGCGTCCTCCCAAGTAGTTGTTGTCTCATCATATCGATCCCACAAGATGTGAACTCGATCAATATCTTGGCCTCTAAGACCCAAGATCCTATGCTTTAAAATGTGCACAAACTTGACCATCACCTACCCTTGATCCCGCACCTATAATGTGGTCTAATCCAATACATGAGAAGTATCTAGAATGTATCTCCTAAGAGTGGAAACATGAAACACATCGTGGACGTGAGATAAGATGGGTGGAATTTCTAGATGGTAGGCTAATAGATAGATCCACTCCAAGATCTCAAAGGGGCAAAAATATCCTGGGAGAAAGCTTAGTGTATTTTCCGTGATGGCTAGGGATCTTGTGAGGCCTGACATGAAGGAATTCCTTCGTGCCCACCTAATAAGCGGGGTCAACTTTCCTCTCGATCTGCATACTTATTCTATCTATCCCAAGCCTCTTGTAATCTCTGTCCAATCATGAAAATTTGTTACTCCATATCTTGTAATAAAGCTAGCCCAAGAGATACCATGTCCTATAACCTGTCCCAACTCAACAATTTCCTCCACTCCTTTTCATATAGTGTCTTAAATGGATCCATACAAATAGAACTCTGAAATTTATTTTTAGAAGAAAACTCAACCAAGTTCATGTACTCCTCCCACCTCAACTGATGATCCATGGCGTACATCTGAAACATGTCCTCTAAAATATGATTCACCCACTCAGTCTTTCCATCTATCTCAAGGTGATATGTTGTATTAAAGTTCATATTCATCTCAAGATCATGTTGTATGGTAGTCTAAAAATGAGAGGTGTATAAGTGATCGTGGTCACAAATAATCTTCCATGGAATCCGTTAGATTCTTAAAATATCATCTAAGTATAATCATGCCACTACGCAATAGATGTATATTTGTTCTTGAATGGAGAAACATGGGCCACTTTCATCAATCTATCCACTGTGACCATGATGATGTTGTGGTGGTATCTCAACGTAGGTATCCATACGATAAAATCCATTAAAATGGTGTCCCTTTTCCACTTCGGTATGCCATGAAAATATATAATGCTAGCTAGATGTTGATTCTCGGCATTCACCTTTTGAAACTCTAAAAATTGAGACACAAAATGAGCTACATCTCTCTCAAGCCATCTCAAATGATATAACTGTCTCAAAGTGGCGTGCATCTTCTTCACCCCTGGATGGGCTGAATAGGGTACATGATGTGCCTCTATAAGGATTTCCTTTGATCATCCTCCATCTCTGGGTACGTAAATCTAACCTCTGTGGCTTGAGAAGCCCTTATGAATCTAGAATAAATCCATCATATTTCCCCTTAAGTGGTCTCGACACTCGATCTTTTCTCTAGCTGAAAGGTAGAAGTTGTCATGTAGCTATCATAATATATTGGTCCTCAAGTATGTACCAACTATCGTCACCATGACCGGATGCCTCAGTCGACTCAAGGAATTCACAACCACATTATCCTTCCCCTTCACATGCTCTATCTCCATATTGTACTTAAAAATAATCTCGAGCCAAATTTTTTTTGGCGTTGACATTGGGTTGTGTGAAGAGGTGATGAAGGCTTAAGTGGTCCATCCCGATAAAACACCTCCGCCTAATAGGAAATTCCTTCATCAAAAAAAAATTATGCACAACTTCCACAAGCTTAAGTTCATGAGTCGGATAATTAAGCTCATAATCCTTGAGTTTTCGCAACTCAAAGGCAACTACCGATCATCTTGCATAAAAACACCTCCTATTCCCTTGCCAATGAAGCATCTGTGCATATAAAGAAATATCTCTCGAGGATCTAGCATTGCTAGAATAGGTGTTGTCGTAAGGCATTCCTTCAATGTCTTGAAGGCCTACTCACATCTATCTAACCAAAAAAACTTCTTCCCTTTCCACGTAGAAGGAAAGTGATGGGATGTGCAATACGAGATAAATCTTGAACAAACCTCATGTAATAACCTACCAATCCCATGAATCTACACACCTTGATCACACTTTGGTAAGTGTTGGCCAATCCATGATAGATCTAATCTTGGAAGGATTGATTATGATTCCTTCCCCATAAATAATGTGGCCAAAACATTGAACCTCAAATAGAAAGAATGCACAATTATCGAGGTTCTCATAAAGTTACTACTCATGAAGAAACCGAGAACCTATTCAAGGTGCTCCTCTTTCTCCTCACACGTGCATGACTATTTCAACTTATCATCAAGGACTATGAGCACAAAGTGATCAAAAAAATTACTTGAATACCCCATTCATCAAACTCATGAACACCGCAGTGCATTTGTCGAACCGAGTGACATAAATGTGAACTCTTTATTGCCATATCTCATTTGAAAGGTTATCCTATGAATATATGTCTCCACACCTATGGTAACCCAACATAAGGTCTATCTTGGAAAAAAATATCACATCTTTCATCCGATCAAAAATCATGGATGCGCGGAAGAGAGTAACGATTCTTGATCGTTACTTTGTTTAACTATCTATAGTCCACACACAAAAATGCAAGGATCCATCCTTATCATTCACAAAAATCATTTGTGCACCAAAAGGAGATACACTAGGAAAAATTATTCCTTTCTTAAGAAGGCCCTCTAACTGCAACAAGAGATTACATAGCTCAGGGGTGGTCATCCTATATGACACACGTGAGATAGGATCAAATCCAGAAAGAAAATCAATATGAAATTATATCTCACATGCAGGAGGTAACACTAGTAACTTGTCTGGAAAAAAATTGTGAACTCCTCAAAATATGATTATCATCAAGTGAAGGTCCACTAGACTCACCATCCTACTTGTCACTAACTGTAATAGCATAAAGCTGACCTCCACACCACACACACTGCTTGAGCTACATAGAGGAAATAATGTGAATAGAGATGGGTCTCCTAACCCCAACTATCACTGACTCCAACCCCAAATCATCTACACAAGTGATTACTTTGTTATAACAATCCACTCTAGATCTCGTGCGATAATTAGTCCATACCTAATATAACTCCATATGAACGTAAGGGAAGGATACAAAGATCCAAATTTGTAGTGAAGGGTCCTAGGTCCACTACGCACTCCTTAACTAAGGATTCCACTGAGAGATTGGCTCCAGAAGCCATCTCAACATCCCAACTAAGGCCCTACCTAACTACCACTAGCATGCATCACTCTACTAATGATGGTGCAATAAATGAATCAGAAGAACCAAAATTAAACAATATAGAGGTAGGGATACCACCAATGCTACCTAAAGTCTCAATCATGATGAACCTGGTGCTCTTCCTGGTAGTTCTCAACCGCTACATAAATCCTGTGATGTTGGCCATGTCACCAACTGTAGACTCTAAATAGGTTCCTTACCCTTGTTATTAGAGTTATGTGGAAACTCTCTCCAATGATTTCCATGTACATCGCATCCATAAAAACTACTAGGAATCTATATACAATTATAATATATATAAATATATAAATTTATATAAGTATATATAATTTTAATTGTAAATTTTATTTTACTCTATTAGACATAATCAAATCAAGTTTAGTCGTATAAGTAAAAATAGATATACTTTTCTACCTATCAATTATATGTGAAATTGTTAAATCTAATGACCTTTTATTTAATCCAAAGTAAGTAAATAGGAATATTTCTTTGATTTAAATCTCTAAATATAAAACATTCTCCTTACAACTTATATACATTTTGATTATAATTTCAGCATTCCACATACTTGACATTTACAATAAATGAGAAGGTGTTTTCTTTATTTTATAAATACAATGGAATCCACTACTAAAGAGAGCAAGTATAAGTTCAACATACATTTCCATTACAAGAACACTAATCTTTTAAAATGAGATCATATTACACTCTTGAGTCAAATATTTGAGTTTGAAAATAAACATTTCCCATTCCAAATAAGGATGGTTTCCATAAATAAATCAAATACACTTTTGATCTAAATTTACAAGTTTGAAGGGAATTCAATATCAAATCCATTACAACTTCACATGCCTCTTTTCCAACATGAACACTTCTTGAATAACCAATACAAACTTGTTTTAAAAATACATTTATTAGAAATTGAGACTCTAAAATGCAAGTTACGAAATACCTCCACATAAGTGGAGACAACATGGCAAGGATTTACGAAACATAATGACGTATTTTTTTATCTTCCACAAAACAAATCTTCCGAGATGATAATTTGAGCACCTCCTTTTTCTCCAAAATTCAAGCATAACAAAAAAATAAGCAAAATAGGCAACTCTCTCCACCCAATCAATAATCCAATGAGAAGAAGAGACCTTACTCCTCATTTGACCCTAAGCTAAAACAATTAACAAATAAGAGGTATAAGGAAACCAAGGAATGTTCTACATGGCTTCAGCCACAATGATTCAAACAAACTTTCAACACAATAAGAACAATAGAAAATCACAAAAACATACAAATTTATCAAGCACAAAGGCTCAATATCCAAGCCAAGAGAGAGAGAAGAAACATGGGGAAAACACTTATGCCTCCCAATGGGTTAAGTGCCCACCTTAAAAGCCTCAAAAAATTCATTCACACAACCACAACCAAACTCTTATCCCTCCCTCAATTTATCTTATGTCTCCCACAAACTCTTATCCCTCCCTCAATGAATATAACAAGATAAATAAGAAATCCTTCTTATTATCACAAGGTGGGGCACCCAACCCAAACTCCCTCCAAATGAATAATATAAAATCTTATCCCTCCCTCAATATATATCCCCATTTTATTTCTCCTACACAACCTTAAGGCCATTCTAATCCAAAACCAAAACATACAACATACATTCATTTACAACCATTTGCACAAAAAATAGAAATAAAAATACATGGGTGAAGTCCCTACCTTTCCATTGAAGGAGTATCCAGTCCACAAAAATAGGATCCAAGTTTTTACAATTCCAAAACAAGCACAAACCAATCTTCCAAGCTATAAACAAAGGCTCCAAAAGCAAGCTCCTCCAACAATGCAAGAGTGAAAATAAAACATGTAACTCCAAAACAATCAAATAAACTTGAATAAATAGAAAAATAGAAGAGGAGGGTAAGGTGGCTCCATGTACGATGCCACATCACTTCTCCTCAACTCCAAATCACATGGTCAAACCCCAAACCTAAAGCTCAATAAATTGGTGGTTGAGGAAATAACAAAATTCTTAGACATGCAAACTCTTACCCACACCTCTAAAGGAAACAATTAATTAATCATGTACGATAGTGTAATAATTATAACGTTTTACCTTAAAAATCACATAATGGGGTCTATTTTTTACCCCTTAACCCATAGGTATAGTTTGTAGGTAAAATTAAGAGGTGTGGGACAAGATTAACTTGTCCCGAAACCTCCAAAAATTTCCCTTAAGCGCAAATCCGAGTTTGACATGCAAGGTTGAGTACACAACACTTGAAACTAAGAAAATCCTCTCAAATCCAAGATAGAATCAAGGAAAATATACCAACATTAAATATCCCTTTTCTCACATCCAATTAAAATAATTAATCAAGATTAATCAACTTAAATGGAGCACATTAACTAACAATAATAAAGGTGAATCACATTATTAAAATAATTCACATACTCATAAAATAATTAAAGAAAAAGGTAAAACAACACATTTACCCAAGGTTGCGTATGAGGCCATCCCCTAATGGGGACCTCCTAAAAATTTAACAACATAAAACATACACAAAACACAAATTTCCAAGGTGACTCTGTTTCCATACCAAAATTCTATCATTATTGGTCTCGATTCCCTTTTTTGGTGTGTTACAATTTCCTCCAAAATGAAACAATTCCTTTATGGCCTCGTGGCCATATCAATAACATCGAAAAAATAAAACACACATACACATATCAATTCACATCATCAAATAACATAACTATATCATCACTAAAATCAAGCAATCTCACCAATTGTTCAAAATTTAAAAATATTTCAATTCTATCATTTCATCAATCAACAATAAGATCACAAGACTAGCTAGATCGTTTAACAAAATCTATGTAGAAAAATCCAATATGTCAGTACATATAAAAGGTAGTAACTCTAGATCATCATCAATACTAAAATGTCAATCCACACATGCAATTCCACACTATGAATCATCACATGTCCATAATCATAATATCTATAATGTGTAACAAAATACTAATAAAATATAATAATGTCTATCAATATAATTTTATTGATGAAATATGATAACAAATTCTATGCCTCCAATCCAAAGTAAGCAAACATCTCATTAAGATCTATGCCGAAGAGGAGTGGGTACTACAAAAGTCTTGAGTGCGGTTGTAAAAGGGTTGGTCATTTTCTCTCTTTTATTGTGAATTGTGAAATAAACTACTTTGCAATGTTGCATATATATGTTTCTACAAATTTCCTAGAATTATAGAATGTTTAAACAAGGATTCATTATCTTCTAATTGTGTTTACTATCTTTTAATTATGATCTCTTTTTTTTAGTATATTTCAAGTACTAATTCATTGTGTGTTGCGGTGATATGTAAAATTTGTGTTGCATATTCCTTTATGTGGACTCATTTGCGTGCCATATTCACACAATTCATTAATCCCAAAGATTTTTTTATTCTAATTGATTTGTATCCCTATGTAGTTATTGTTGATTTCTAACTTTTATATGAAAGAGAGATATTTTTCGTTTATGTTTTCCTTGAGTTTTCTTAAAATTTCTTTATGTTTACTTACTTGTGGATTTCTCTCTTTCTCCTCCATTCTCTCTTTCCTCTTTCTTTTATCTTCCCATTTTGTTCTCATTTTTATTTTTGCGATTAGAAGTGACAAAAACTTAAATACCCACACACCATACAAAGGAATTATCCCTCTCAAACAAAAAGGATCGTCACCCCTTTTGATAAGTTTTCTTCCTTAAATTTTACTTATTTTAGATTGCCTCTATTTGGACAAAACATTGTCATATCCTACAATGACATTTAGTAAATTTTTAAACTAACAAAACATAGTTCTATCATAGGTAAGTTCTTAAAAAAATATATAAACCTTTAGTACCGCACCTCATTTACCAATTTATGATTATTGGTGATCCCACAAATGGAAATGTGAGAACATAGGATTTTTTTCATCATACCTATTGATCTAGATATAAATTGTAAAACAAAATTGAAGAAAAAAACCATTGGTCTAAATATTTGTAAAAATGCTTAAAATTTGAAGATTTTATATTGAACCCCATATACATATAACAAGGTGAAGCTTTTAGTAAGTTTATAGGAAGTTATATTTTTCAATATCCTTTAGAATCATTGTTAAAAACTAATACATTCACCCGCATACATGCATATAAAAATATCAATGAAATACTAAATTAAATAAACAACATAGATTTATAATTTGAGTAAAATTACTACCTCTTTATTGAAATAATTGTATTGAATTGACAAATATACCTTTAACTCTAACACACATTAAATTACCTCTAACACTATCTCTTTAAACTTACATAAAAATACAAAAATTCTAATATTAGTATTTGAGATTAATTAAATTGTAAAAACAAATTGTTTTAACTTATTAATATTTGATGCCCACTACATAAATAATTTGATTTCTACTCTTCTTTTTTTTTTTTTTTAAAAGCACTATATTACAATTAATTTTTACAAGTGTTGATTAATAACATAGAATAAGTTATATGGTTAACTTAATATTGTGAAGTTTTTATTTTAAAATGATATCTCTTGCATTTATGGTTTCGTTGTATATGATGTTCGAACTAGAACTACATGTTATTAGATTTGAATGTTGCTTCGAATATGAAAATCTCAATTCATAAGATGTTAGATTGAATGATTCCATGTTTGAAATAAAATATGGAGTATTTTTGTTTTTGAAATTTTGATATTACAAAATCTCAAATATTTAATGAGATGATATATTTTTCATATGAGATTTTTTCTTAAAAAAATATACATACATGAAAATATTATAAAAATTACAATTTTAAAAGGAAAATCATAAAAGAACAGTATTTGGAAGACAAAAAGGAATGGATTTAGACATCATTTGATCATCTAAGTCATATCGGTGATCAATCTCTTTAATATTTTTTTAATTTAAGAGTAAATGTTTTTTTATTGGGGCCCTATCGAGGAACAAAAAGGCCCAAAGACTAGACACAAAAATTAAGAACAAGATAAAATCGATTGAAACAAATTACAGTAGCAATAAACACCCCCTACACAGTATCAATAATAAGGAACTGCAGTCACCCAATAGCCAAAGAATATGATCCGAGTGTTATGTGAGAAGGGGTTGAATGTAGTTTAGTAGAGAAGCTTTTTTGTTTTTGAACAACCGTAAACTCCTCGTTAAACTCGACACTAGAATCGCACAGAGAAAGAACATGTAAAGAAAAAATAGGTTGAAGAGGAGACCTATTAGGAGAAGAGGGGGAAACCTTCGCTTAATATTTTTAGCTCATAAAAATGTCATTTCATGTTCATTTGAAAAATAAAAAAATTATAATATTTTTGCTACATGAAAGACTAAATATAATGTTGATAACGTCCAAATTAATTTAAACGATATGTCTTATAGAAATCTAATTTCAATACAAGTGAAAATTTCCTTCATTATGCTCATTAGTTTTCAACATTTTCTCATTCTTTGTCCTATACCGAAATTGAAAATATCATATAGAATGGATACATTTACATTAAATTTTCTCCCTTTAAATCCATATACTTTTTTTTTTCTCTTGTTATATTTTTTTCTCGTAATTATGTCCTATTAAAGCATGTAATTTGGATTGAAATTAAATAATGGCATGTATGTGTTCAATTTCTTGTGGTGAATATGAAAACATCGAATAGATGCAATCAACGTGTTATAACGAGGATACAATAAACCTTGCAAGTAAATTCCAATTTTATAGCCTTGATTGGTTTGAAAGGAAAATATTGTTCGATTGTTTTCTCGCCCGACCCAGCTACTACTACACTGTGAACTACACAATGTGGCTCATATTTTGTACATAAATCATCTTCTACGCAAATATGGAAAGAGAAAAATTAGGTCACGAAGACCCATGTTGTCAACGCCCACAAAAATGACATTCTAGGAACACATTAAAACCTAACACTTATCTTGAAAATTGTGACTATTATTTTTAAAGATAAAAGGTTACATGGGTGTTAACCCCTAGGGTACATCAAATTAATTTACACCAATAATCTCAACTTTACAAATGATAGACTAGGTCTAGTTAAATGATTAAATATTAAAATTACTTTACCTCTAAGGTCGATTAATTAAAAGTCATTTAGTAAGGTGCCCTAATTTAATTTACTTGGTTAAGTGTTTTCTCCTCTTTAGTTAATGTTCAATCCTAAAATGGTTAACCTCATGCTTAATTATTTTAGTTTCATTATCCTAATAGCTTAAAGTCCTTTTTATTAAATTCCTAAACAATACCAAGAACTAATAAGGAATTTGCACCCCAAGGAAATTAAATGGCCCCATTCACCCATCTACACATACCCTTAAGGATTTAATTAAAACATTTAAAAATACATTCCTACCAAAAAAAGTAGGGTTGATCCTCCACCCTTAGATCAATTCAATTGTGGCCACTAGATCCTAGGGTTCCAAACTAACCCTAAATATCCTTATGAATTTTTATTTAATCTCTTTCTTTACCCAAGTCTCCTCATTTGGTCACTTTTCCTTTGTTAAATTTACAGGTTGGAGAGAAGGAAGCCATGGGAGCAAGAGAGGAAGAACTATGGAGGAGTCTACAAGGAGATCAAGCTTAGATTAGTTTAGTTTATAGTTTTATCATTGTAATTTCTCCCATTCAAGGATTGAAGGGATTTCCTTTACCAATCTGGTTTTATTTCAAAACTATTTGTATTTGGGGTTCTCTATTTGGGGCAAACCCTACCCCCATTAATATAAATGAGAAAGAGTTCTTTTAATTTACCATTTAGAGATTATTTTTCTTTAAACAATAGGATTTAGCCATTATTTATTTGTTGGTGGTGCCCTTAGTAAATTTACAAGCTTAAAGTTTTTTTGACCAAGTTAAAATTTACACAGGCATGGGTTTACATTTTCTACCGAATGTGACAGAACCACCACCCAGAGCAAGTCAGCGGTTCTAGGACCACCACTGTACTTGGTTGAAAAACCATGAACCACCGCCTTATGGAGTGACAGTTCTAAAACTACTACCTTGTCTGAGCAAAGTGGTTATAAGATTGCCGCTCTACACAGGGTGGTGGTCCTATTCGTTAGGAACAAAACCTTCAAAACCAAAAAAATTTCAAAAACAAAAGTTACTAAAATGTTTAAAAATACATTCTGAACTTGATTTTATATGCCTAGAGTTTCCAGTTGTAGGATTTAATTCCATCTATTCATTTCATAGTTAAAATTACTCATTTTAAAGCATTTCTTGTTTCAATAAGTAGCAACAACAATGAATCATTTTAACAAAATAATCTACTTAACATTTATCACAACTATATACTTCAAATTTGTGGCTTATTTCCATTTCCACTACAACTTATTAGTTCAAACAACTACTAACAACTTGGTTCTACATACAAGTTTACTATGCATACATTTTTAACATCTTACAACTTCTATATTTCTTCTTTCTCATTTACAATAATACAATTTCACAATGAAAGTAAAATTTCTTTTCCCATTGAGCATAGCTCATTTATTTTAAAACAAAGAACTTCTTTTCTCACAATACAAACTAAAACTTCAAATAAAGATAATAAATTTCTTTTCTATTTCACAAGACTAGTTTTACAACACAAATATTTCTTTCTCTTTTTCAATATACAATACAACTTTCATATCCAATAATTGAATGCAACTTTTCTTCACAATATTATTACAATGTCTTCCACTTAAAGTGGGAAATAATACAAGAATGTAAGCTAAAAGAGAAATACAATATTACAATTTCCTCCACCCTAAGTGGGAATAACAATAAGGCTTCTCACAAGAAGGGATTTCTTAAGGACTCCAAAAAAAGCTCCAAGCTTCACATCACCAACAAGATAGCTCCTTCATGATTTGCTTGATCAAAAAAAAATTGGGGAGAGGCAACACTCTCCACCCAACCAAAATATCCAATGAGGAGAAGTTCTCCCTCTCATTGGCCCCCAAGCCCCAACCACATTGCAATGAAAGGTGGATCCAACACATGGCAACAAAAAGCTTCCACAACACAAAACCAAGTATTTCACAACCATTCCAAAACACAAGAAGGAAAATAAAATTATATATATATATATATATATATATATATATATATATATATAGGGCTTCTAAATGAAGACCCAAAGGAGAAACAACCTATGGGGAGGTCACTTATGCCTCCCAATGGGACATGGGTCCCCACCTTAAAACCTCCAATACATATCTAAAAACCCCTACACACTCTTATGCCTCCCTCAAGTACCTCTTATGCCTCCCACATACTCTTATGCCTCCCTCATTCTCTTATGCCTCCCTCATAAAAGAAAAAAGTAAGAAATGCAAGCATTCCTTGTCTAAGGTAGGGCACCCAACCCAAACTCCCTCCAAAACATGAAATAAACTCTTATGCCTCCCTACATGAAATCTCCCCATAGTCCCCTCCTACACCACACTTAGGAAATCTACCCAAGCACCCATAAAGAATTCCAAAATACTAAAAACAAGCACATATACAAAACATAAAAGGAGAAAATTATGAAAGAGTATAGCTCCTACCTTTCCATGGTAGATCTTGTTCCAAGAGTCAATCTCCAAGCTTCTTTCAGCCCAAAAATCACCAAAAGTTCCAACCAAGACCACAAGCACCCCAAAATACTCTAACTCCCAAAAATGCAAGAGCACAAAAGAATGAAGTAACCCCCAAACAAGCAAAAGAACTTGAATAAATAGAAAAGGGAGAGAGGAGGGTGAGGTGGCTCCATGTAGGACATCACTCATCCTCAAATCCGCATCACAAGTCAAACTCTAACCCCAATGCACCATAAATTGGTGGGTGAGAGGAATGACAAGTTACTTACACACACAAGCCAAGCCCACACCCCCTAAGGAAAAAATTAATTACAAGAAAGAAAGTGCAATAAAATTTTACCTTTTATCTTCCCAAAACACATAATGGGGTCTATTTTTGACCCCCAATCCATAGGTAGGGTTTTCATAACAATTTAAGAGGTGTGGGATAATTTTAACTTATCCCACAAGCCTTAAAAATTGGCCCTTAAGGCCAAATTAGAATTTCCATGAAGGGGTAGAGTGTACAACACTCAAGATCCCAAGCACTCAACTTACAACACAAAATCCAAGAGCCATCTAGTCTAATAAATGAAATTTTTTGTCCCATCCATGATTAGTTTAGAACAAGATTAATTACATAAAAGAGACACTTAAACCCATTAATGATAAAGGGAAAAAATACACCAAATTCTAAATAATTAATACAATAAATTACATCACTAAAAATCACATACTAACATTAAATAAAGGAAACTAAATAAAAGACAACACATAACCCCTTGGTCACAATTTGAGGTGATCCCCCATGGGAATCCCCTAATCAACAATTCAAACACACATACACAAAAATACATGTTGTCATGGTGACCCTTGTTGAATTCACCTAGCATTCCAATGTGGTTGGTCTCCAATCCCCCCATTGTTTTTTGTGAATATATTTACTTGTAAAACACATAATACCTCCTCACCTCATGGCCGCATCAAAACATCCAAGATAAAATATGCAATATAAATCCACAATCATCTACATATGCATCAAATCATCATCTAGGAAATTGTGATATCATTTACAATTTCTAACAACATCTCGATTCTACATTTCATCAATATCAATAGGATCACAAAATTAGTTCAATTATCAAGGTCTACTCAATGTGACGAAAATATCGCATGTCACAAATATATATATATATATATATATATATATATATATATATAACCATGTCAACAACATATCATCATCAATATAAAAATGTCTCTAAAATTCCACACACATCATACTAAGAATCAAAACCAATAGTAGTCTCAGTATCTCTAACATCTACATCATGCTAAGTCAGAATAATACAATTGTCCATAAGTAGAGTCAATAGTATCAAAATCAACAATAAATAGGTGTCGAAGGGAAGTGGGCACTACACATGTTGGGCACCTTACATGATAATTACTTTTCTTAGGATTTTTGAGATTTATAAATATATATATACCACATTCATTATAATACCCGAAATGAAA
Source organism: Taxus wallichiana var. yunnanensis (assembly GCA_018340775.1). Taxonomy (NCBI): domain Eukaryota; kingdom Viridiplantae; phylum Streptophyta; class Pinopsida; order Cupressales; family Taxaceae; genus Taxus; species Taxus wallichiana. The sequence goes on along the minus strand of CM031243.1, from coordinate 841,402,881 downwards.
CAATTTTGATATCATTTGATGCCTTTTTTATTCTTTTGAATATAAATGGTTGCGTAAACCAAATCCTTGGCTTTGGAACTTCCCGAAATAGAGTTTTACTATAGTACTTATATTTTCTTGAAAATTTTGTAATGCTTTTTGATTGATGGGTTTCATTTCTTATAGCGGAATCTGAAGTTTTATCACATTTATGTTAGATGAAGTGACACCTTGTTGAGAAGAAGAGGGGACTTTTTACACTACATGTGAGTAACTATAGTATTTGCTTGATGCAACAAATAAAGTATGACCTAACCAATTATACCATTAATAATCATATTTAGTTGATTAACATGTTGTCAACGTGTTGACCGACCACAGAGACATGCCCGTGTGAAAAATTGTCCTAGATAATCTTGTCTCGGACAAATTCAAAATGTGAGTGTCTTCTTTGTGGTTATCTCACTATTAGCCACCGAAATAGTCATCTTCTCTCGCTAATTTTCCATAATACATACCAATGTTCTAGCTATTAGTTCCATTTGGGCTGAAGAATCCCAATTACAATGTTCCATTCTTTGAAATTATTCTATGGTTTCTTTTTCTTGAGTCAACCAAGGCAAGAGTATCTCCCATATTGATAGTGCACTCATCATAGTTTTGAAATATAGTTAGTAACATTAGAGTAAGAGTGAAGAGAATATAGTTAGTAACTGGACCCTTACTTCCCATTTTTGTAAGTACTGTTATTCTTCATATGTATGTAATTCATGGGAATATATAGTAGTACAAAGAAGTGCGACATACAGAAAAATAAAATAGTCTCCTAACATAGCAAGCTCGAACAGTCTTAGTCACATAATTGACCTTAACAGAGATAATAGACTGACTATAGACTCTTAGGGGATAATAAATGTCAAGATCTATCAAGAAAAATCTTGACGTTGGAGTCATGCGGTTGAAAATTGGTACAATTTTTTTGTTTTTAAAGAAATATTTGTTTCTTAATTTTTCTCATACTAAATATATGCACTACAATAACATCTTGACTAAATAATCACTGATTGTACAACTACTTATTATAAAATCTTAGTTACCACATATACAATTTTAGCTATAATTATACTAATAATTGACACTTACCACATAGTCTTTGTTATTAACATATAATTTGTAATATTTAAAAAGTATAGTTGATAAAAATTAGTTAAAAAATATCGAATGGGTTGTGCTCCAATGGTGCGTATGATGGTGTAAAAGGTGTTTACTAGCCATCCACCAGAGTTCCACTCCCAGGAGATACCAAGTAATAAGGGATGAGGTTGAGATCATGCCCCGGTGACTTTGGCGGAATGGAAACCCCTCGATCCTTGGCAGCTAAGCCTAAGAATTTTGTGCAACTAATCCTGTAATTTTTATTCAAAAAAATATTAGTTAAAATATTATCATATATTAATTAGTTTAGCAATATATTTAATGTTTGATAAATGATTTATTTTTTTACTAACAAATTTAAACAATCATATTCAAAGAAAAAGTATTTAAAATTAAATGATTAGAATTAATGAGCAAGAGACAAAAAAACTTACACAATAGCAAAGCTCAATCGACTTATAAAATTTTCCTTTCTTTCATATATCCATTCCCTATAGGGGCTCATTTATTAGGTATTATTGTTCTACCACTCCTTACATTCTAAGATATCTTCACTAACAATTACCTCGTGACCTTACACAACACACCTTTTCTCATTCAAATGATTGACAAAAATGTCATGTAGTTGTTGGAGGGTTGAGTTTTGCATTGTATCTCCATTCCACTTTCCCCACCTTTGAACTTCTCCACCCTCAAACCCCTTCTTCTTCACCCCTCTTTCTCTCCCATTGTTTCTCTCCCTCCACTTTGTCTTCCTCAATAGACCCCCTTCACATTTCCATCATACATTTCACGTGTGATTGATAGTTATATGCAAAATCTTGTAATCTGGGAGGTGGGTAAAGGCCACATAAATTGAACACCATGCAAATATCAGATGTAAGGTTTAAAATTGATGACTTTTAAGACTTTTTCCTAAATTTTTCTTTAAAACACTTCTAAATATTTCAAATAACTCTTGCATGTGACTTTCTCAATTAAAATGTGACCATCATTTTTAATAAAGTTTAATATATATATAAAATTAAGAATAAATGTTTTTGGCAAAGTGACCCTACCAAGAAACAAAAAGGCCGACACCAAGTTAAAGCAATGAATACCAAAAGGAAAAAAAATAGAGACAAGTAGCCCAACCGCAAAACCAGAAAAAAACCAAATTCAAGTATCATTTCAGCTTAGACTTCCTATATGGCGGACGATATTCCAAATAATTTCCTCAAACATATCTTTAAGATCCTTCTCCGAGTCAAATTTCATCTTTAAGTAGTCTTTATATGTGGAAAAGACAGGTAATGTTTTACTGGACCTACCGAATTGTGGTGGGCTAACACTAACATGCGGAGAAGACAAGAATGGCTTGATTAAAATTTTTGTCGACATGGAGCTATCACGTTTGTCGGGGCCAAATTAAAGGTCGGGAGTGCCCTAGGTAGTAGTTTGAGTGGACGCCCTCCTCACAAATTTAGTTAATAAATTTTTTCCACAAAGTAAATAAATAAAATATGTCTATATTCTTTTATTTTTAAATCTACATGATGGTCATAATAAAATAATAATAAAAATATATTAATAAATTATCACATAAGTATGAAAAATATTTTGTGGATGGAAAACATTAATCGTAGTGGATGCTCAGAATGCAAAAATTTAATATTTTATACAAGGCTTCTTACAAGTCTGATTTAGCCATATCAAGTAGGTGACAATAACTCTATCCTGAAATAAAGCACCATTTCTTTGCAAAGAAACAAAAATGCTTATGTAGCTCCCATGGTTTTGTGAAGAGTCGTATATTTGGACCAGGCCTACGAATTCCTCCATAACAAAATAATAGAAATTTTCCCCAAAAAATTAAGAATAGAAAATAAAATACTTTTTTCCTTCAATTATACTCACCTCTACTAGATACACCAGTGACATTATAAAAAATACATTAACCTTTTTCTAGAACAAACTACACACCTACATAATCTAGAGCTACATCAGAGAATGGGTAACAATACCAACAAAATCATATGTGCTTATAAATATGTGATATTTTCTTTTACTTGCAAAAATATTACAAAACTTTTTTATGTGTATGCGTGAAATTTATGTTACTATACAATAATATCTATAAATGGGTTGATCAATATTAAATCTTCACATAAATTATTTTAAAGTTAAGTTCTAAAATTAATTGAAAAAAGGAAATTTTTAGATTCAGGTGCCCCTGACTGCTGGCGCCCTAGGCAACTACCTAGTTTTCCTAAGGCTTAATCCCCCCCTCGACGTTTGTTCACATGGTGTATCTTTACTATAGCACTATGTAATGACCAAAACTACTTTTGTTGGCTTCCTTGTGATGAATCCTTCAATGGGATCTACACGATGTGAATCAATGGAATGGTTAACGTTTATGTGATCCTGAAATCACATGAAGTTTTAAAATTCTTTAATCCCAATCACCTTCATTAGCCTCCACCGATCATAATATTCATTGTAAACTTTTAAACCATGCCATACTAAAAGTCCCCAAAATCAGCTCAAAAATCATACATATTATTTGCTATGGGTTCAAGTATCCAATACTAACTCAAAATCGCAAAACCCAAAAAATTACCCTAAAATATAAGCTAAAAAAATATCAAGTCTCTCACTCTAAATGGCCCGTATTTTCTAATATTAGTTTCAAACATCAAACCTTTGATCATTGTCCATTTATCGCAATACAAGCTGTAAAATAGTCTCTTATCTTTTAAATTTTCTCAATGGAACATTTCGATTGAATGTACATATTAAACAACAATAAAGAGATAATAAGACCTGAAACAAATGTGAGTATATGAGTTACTTACTCTCTAAATTGTCTCGAGTCCTTTACTGACATGGTGCATAACAATTGGCATAATCAGCTTGAATTTTACATGGAAAATGTGATTCTATTGTTAAAATTGTTGCATTTATGCCTTCAAATGCTCCATCGTCCTCTCACGTGATTCGTCACTTCCACCAAAGGGTTTAAAATTATGGATTCCCATTTGGCTAAGATGTCGTGCCTATTTGAAATTGGTTTAGTTCTTGTATAATCACTTCATTGAAGTCATCTTCATGTATAAATAAGACAACATCAACATATTCATTTATATGTTGTGAGGTGATTGCAAGGGAATTTCCATTGAAGTCCAAAACATCATATATTATTAATTTGAGTTCAGCAAAATTTATGCCAACATTTTTGAGGATATTTCTCCTCATCTCATTGTGATACTTAACCTTCCAAATTCACACATCGTATCCATTAGAGAATATCAATTACACTAGAAAGCAATAAATAAATAAATCATTAAACTAGTATCTCAACATAATCATTCAAGGCACAAATAAATAAAACAAAGAGACTATGTAGTAAGATCCATTCCTATGTGATTGCAGCCATGTGAGCAATGCAAAATATTTTAACACTCTAAAAAACATTACGGCATCTTAAAATTTATTTTAGGACCACCATCCTCAACATGTCCTTCTTCAACAATGTTCTCATCCAACACATAAGTTCCCCTTATTAGATATTTACAAAAAAATCAATTCCCTCGTCCACCATCTCCAAGTCATCACTACACAATCAAGATGCCTAGTCGTCCAATCTTATCCATGCGAATGCTTGTAAGACACATCTAAGGTTATTGTGTATATCTTATACCTTCATATTTTTTTCCACTCGGACCTTTGTTTCTCTCTACATCCATAGATATTCAAAATTTCTCCCACTCCTTAGGGTTCGATTTCAAATGCATCGAAAGTATATCTTTGAGAATAATATATACATGATATTTTTTATCATAACAAAATTAATAATTCATAAGCTCTTTAACCTCACAATTTCTTTTTCATACTACATAGATGGTTATTATTGAAAAATACAACCACTTTTAGATCTTCAAAATCATTTATAATTTTCATGGATCCTTATTGTAGGGAAACCAATATTATTTCATAGGCATCCAGGGCTCATTTTCCATGTATTGGGGTTAATTAATTTTCACCGCTTTTTAAATTTTTAATTCATTTAATATTTCACATGGATTCGACACATATTGAGGTTTGGTAATCATTTTTGGTTTGTGAATATTTCGTATTCATGGCACTTCCTCCAAACTACCTCTCACCTTTTTGTTATTGTTAGTTATCCTATATTATGTGTCTTTAGATGATTTTCTTAGTGTGAGGGCCCAAATCATTTTTTTAAGTTCATTGGATGGTGAGGTAATTAGGGTTTGGGCTTTACTCATGTTCCCCTTGAAAATGCTTCTATCCTTAGCAAAAATATTGTAGGAAGAAAAACCATTCAATTCATATCTTTTACATTAACCATGCTAATATAACACATTATTTATGCCAAAATTATGTCCAAAATAATAATTGTGTGGGGCTAACATTGACAAGGAGTAGACAAATGTAAGGAGATAATTTATTCATTCATTAATGTACGACCTTATCATAGATGACCCTATTAGATGCCATGCAGATTAACTATGTAACATATACATACACATTGACGCTACATAGAGTAACCATAACAATCATGTTTTGTTCTAATAGAGAAGTTACACATGGGTGATTCCAATGCTATTAAGGATCCCCTATTTTTACTCTGGTTAGAAGAGCCCCACATGACGGATGTACTCGGGATGCATATGGCCAATATTATCCCACTCATAAACAAGCGAGGATAATAGTTGTGCCAAGTAATCTCCTCCATCACCTATGCTAAATCTCTTTTTCAATAGAATTAAAGGGCAGTCACAATATCATAGATGAGAAGGTGGTCATGATATGTTTGGATTTCATCAACAAAGGCACCTTAAATGAACTATAATGCCCACTTCCCTTCGACACTTTTTATTATTGATTTCCGATACTGTCGACTATACTTATGGATATTATTGTAGATTTTTGACTTAGCATGATGTTAGATGTTAGAGATACTGGATTGTTGTTGATTTCGATTCTTAGTATGATGTATGTGGATTATTAGAGATAAATTATATTGATGATGATATGTTGTTGACATGGTTATATATATTTCTGACTCACGATACTTTCGTCATTTTGAGTAGACCTTAACAATTGAACTAATCTTGTGATCATATGGATATTGATGAAATGTAGAATCGAGATGTTGTTAGAAATTGTAAATGATATCATTACTTTCCTAGATGATGTTTTGATTCATATATAGATGATTGTGGATTTATATTGTATATTTTATTTTGGATGTTTTGATGCAGCCATGAGGCCGAAGGAGGTGTTATGTGTTTTGCAGGTAAACATGTCACAACAAACAATGGGGGATTAGAGACCAACCACATTGGAATGCTAAATGAATTCAACAAGGGTCACCATGGAAACATTATTTTTGTTATGTGTGTGTGTTTGTATTATTTTTAGGGGTCCCCGTGGGGGGGGGATCACCTCTAATTATGACCAAGGGGTTGTGTGTTATCTCTTTTATTAGTTTCCTTTATTTGATTTTAGTATGTGATTTTTAGTGATGTATTTTCCTTGTATTAAATTTTTAGATTGTGGTGATTTTTTCCCTTTATCACTAATGGGTTTAAGTGACTTAATTAAGTTAATTAATCATGTTCTAAACTAAGTATGTGTTGGTATCCGAAATGATTCTCCTACGAGGGATGAGAAGCATCAAAAATGGACAGGATGTTTAGAGACGGATGAATCATGATATGAGTCATTTTGTAGTCGGGAGTGGATTTAGTTGAATCTTTGTCGCTCAAGCATTAGAGAAATGGATAGCACCTCATTGAGGGTTTGATCTATCCTCACTCCTTCAGGTTGTGCCTTCAACCAGGGGTGAGAGGACCCGTTCTATAACCCGTGTTGGTGAAGGACATAAAGAGATCCTTCTTTGAACAATTTTCATGAGAACGTTGAGAAAATATGATCAATAAAACAAAATCTAACTCTCATGAGTTGTCACACTAGAGAGTGGAGATGTTTCTGAAAAGGTTCGAGTTACTAAAGACAATAATTGAAACCTGATTGTCTCAACGATACTTTGGCAATGGAATTTCTTCATTTGTGGATACACAATACAAAGAGGGGTGGTTCATGTAGGATTCATTTTCTGGGAAGTTTTTGGTGTGAAGTTAAACAAGATGAAGTTGATTTTACCATATCTTTGAGAGCCTTTACAAATATTGGAAAACACACAGACATAATACTTCAGAATAGCCAAGATATTCCTTCAACAAGAATGTGTGTGACAATGGATGCCCAAAGATGCATGGTTTAACACACTCTTCAAGAATTCAACACAAAGGATCATGTTAAAGACTCAATTAAATGTTATAAATCATTGGTTCGTCACACCTAATATACACTCATAGGCTTACAAACAATATTTATCAACGTAGTGAGAGAAAAATGATTTTAAATTGTTTATTTCATTACCAGATGAAAGTTCTTCTCATAATGAAATTGCAAATGCCACAATACTAACACAAGGACAAGATCTTATGTGAATCGGAGAGATTTTAACATAAAATTGCAATGGGAACAAGAGAAAGTATTTGAAAATGTTCTAAAATAATAGCAAACACAATAATGCTCATGATCAACACAGATTCATTCAAATTTCACTAGATTCATCAAAGAGAGGAAATTTTCTTGAATAATATCAAATCTTGTCAATGGTTTTATACTTGTAACCAACTTGACGTGGTTGAATCCAAAAAAGTAGGAAAATGAACTAGTCTCTCGAGACAGGCTCTCGGAAAAAAAGGTTTCTCTCAAACTTTCTTAGAAAAGTTAACCTCACACCATTTACAATAGTATTCTCATTACATTTATACAATTTCACTCGCTCACTCATCAAAAAATTTCCACCCAAAAGAATAATATTCTTGTTACAAGCTATTTTCTAGAAAGTGATGTATAACAAATTTACACCCAAAAGCTGCTAGGTAGATAAATCATGAACTTATCACATTTTTCAGACCGTCAACTATGACTAGGATTCCATATCATAATTTTTAAACAGTCTTCTTAATCATTCTTTTATTCTCTTGTGCGAGAAATCCCCTTTCTAATAATTCTCAGGTGGCTCTATATGGCTTGATCTGACAAGAAATCCTTTTCACCCTCGAGTATACACCTTGAAAAATGAGTTCCCTCGCATGGATGCCTACATTTGTGCCTCTCAGAAATGAGTATCCTCACATGGATTATACCATATTCCTGCATTGTGAGTCTGAGTTAGCTAGGTGCAAAGAGGAGCCAATGGAAACCTCCACATGTCTCCTTGGTGCAACTACAAAGGTGAAGTCTAGAGGAAGGTTCCCAAATGAGTGCGGGCCCTCCATGTGTTCAAAACCCTAGAGAGTTGCACCAGTTGCTTGAAAAGTTAGAGTATGGGAAGGCCCAATGGAAGCTTCCACATGTCTCTGCTCAAGGAATTTCAAAGATGAAGTATAGAGGCATGACCACAAATGAGAGTAATCTCTCCACATTCCCTGGTCTCAAGAAAGCTTCCTCATTCAATGAAAAAGTCTCAGTATAAAGAGGATCCAATGGAGGCCTCCATGTGTCTCTTCGGTAATCTTTTGATATGGTTCCCAAAATCAGAGACCCCAAACAAGCGTGAGATATCTACGCGTCTCATCCTGGAAAATCTGTTGAAAGAGTTTAAGGACCAGCGAGAAGGTGCCACGTGCCTAGGGTCCGAGAAAGTCTCCTCAGCCGTTAAAAATTCTAAGTATGGGAAAGGCCAATGGAATCTTCCACATGTCTCTTTAGCACTTTTTGGTATGAAGCTCAAAAGAAGGAATCCCAAACAAGCACGGGCCTTCCACGTGTCTAGGGTCTAAAAAAGTTACACCGACACTTGAAAAAATTCTAAGTATGGGAAGATCTAGCAAAAACCTCCACGTGTCTCCTTGGCACTCTTTCAAAAGTAAAATTCAGTCCCCAAATAGGTGTGGGCCCTCCATGGCTCGAGAGCCTAAGAAAGTTACATTAGTTTCTTGAAAAGTCTAAGTATAAAGAGGAGCCAGCCAATGGTGAATCCTAAAATGATCACATGCCCTTTATGTGGAAAATATTTGAGATAAAGCGGACCTGAGAATCTCAAAATATCTCGATGACCCTTCTCTCCGCTTCTAAATTTTGATGTGGGCCCCAGTAGAGTCACGTATCACTTTTATACTTCTTCATTTCAAAATATAGCTTAAAAACTCCAAAGTGCTCTGGCAACCCGCCTCCCCACTTTGACTTTTCAATTCTTACTCAAACACGTGACATTAATTTCTACCCTGCAGATTCATGGATCATTTTATAACTTTGCTCCTTTTCATAAAAAGGCAAAAATCTTCAAAATCCTCCGACGATCCACCTCTCCGCCTTTGACCTTTCAAACCGCCACGTGTCCTTCTTCAAGGTTAAAGTAAGAAATTTTCTATGCCACTTCATATTATTGAATAGCCAATTATATACTATCGGGTCCGTGGGACCAATTTGTCATTTTTAACAAATGTAAAAAAATTGAGAAGTTTCACCAAAAATACCCATTGGGCCACGTCCAATCAAAAAGGACCACGTGTATCCATGGATGTTGGGATAGGATTTATAAAGGAGACATAGTCATGGAAGACACCCAACAACAAATTTTTCCCCATGGAGAGAATAATGTAAATAAAACCAAGACTCAATGTGATCCATAACCCAAGGAAAGGACCGAAAATGGAAACCAAATGAAGGAGAAATATTTCACGCATCCATATAGGAGGCAAAGAATACTTCAAACCATGCGGACTGAGAAATTTTGAACAAATAGGGTGAGATTAAATTGAGCACCAACATCGGCTCCAACTCGGGGATGGGCACTCCTTGCGAGTGCCGCAAGAAAAATAGACCATGTGCCAAAAATCCATTGGGAAACAGATTCAAGAACAAGCTTGCAAAGAAAAAAACAATAATAACTAATCCTCCCAAGATCAAACTGAGAAACCAACGAAAACTAGCCACCAAGGAATAGGATGAACCGAAATAGAAAAATGTAGAGACGAAAAATAATTAAAAGACTATACATTGTACAATGATGCGTGCCTTGCTTCTGAGAACTCAATTAAGGAAATGTTTCAAGTACCTACCATTACAATACAACCAAGCCAAGAAGTCTTGATACTTATTTAAAATCTGGACATATGTTTGTTTTTCTTCTCTATCCAAGTTGTTACCTAGCCATATTTTCTGAGGTTTATCTTTTGTGCCTTTACCATATCTAGAAAAAACCCATCAAACATCAGATTTCAGGGAGAACCTATCTTCTCGGGATACTTGCACTCATCAATTTTGTGCTCCTTAAATTCAGCATAACCCAAAAAGTTGTCGACATCGACGTCTGCATACAATACTTCATAAGAAGCATTATTAGGGTCCTCAATGAGATATAACATTTTCTTCTCATGTACAACTTCACAAGGTTCCTCAATCGGTATGGTTGTGTATGTCATGTCCATTTGTACACTTCCACCTACACTAGCTAGCGCCTACTTTCTAGATAATAACATCCCCATTTAGCGGGAGTGTCCATAATAACCACATTCATGGTCAAGCATTTTCCTGGAAAGCGATTCCAACTACACTACTAATCCCTTGACATACCAATATACTAGCACTTCTCTTGAATCCATAGCAGTACATTTCCCATAAGCTTTTATTACCTTGATATTTAACTCATTCATGACCTCAAGAGGCATTACATTACATGAGGCTCTGAATCAAACATGTAGTTATGTACCAACCTATCTTTAATAATCAAAGTGGTAAAAAATGGATCCACATTAAGCTGAGATTCAACCAAAGAAGTTCCCAAATACACCTCAGGTGATTCTCCCGGTTCCTCCAATACCTGTGGTATTTCTGATTCTGTAATAATAGGAGGAACCTCTACATTTTTCACACTCTTTCCCTGGTAATTTTCTCTTCTTTACATCCCAAATATTCAAATGCCCTTTTCATATGCTCAGGGATTCTAAGTACTTCAACAATGGGAACAAGTGACCTTGATCTGACTCAATATTTGGGCTATGTCACAAGGAACATATTTGGGTAGGGAAGTGTTAGAAGGGAGATTCACAACTTCATCTGATAATATGGGAGTCTTCACAATCTGGGCATGGGAAGAAGTACAAGTTTTATTTGGGGTAATTAGGCCTTTGCCAGATGTATCTTTCTTAGGGGTTTCCTTTAGGATACTGGTAAGAACTAGAACTTTTGGCTTAGTTTGTGGCCCTCCCCTTTGACAACCTTACTTCTTGGTGTTATATTCTTTCTCCTGAGCAACTACTACATTCATCAACAGTTGCATGTCCTCTTTGGAAGGGATCCCTCCATCATAATTTTTAATCATCAAATCCCTTAAGTATTCAAAATCATGATTAGGAAGATCAAATTCTTGTACCATATCAATTTCAAAAGCATTAATGGGAGGAAGAGGAAATACCTAGTGGACACAATCCTAGAAGTCTTCAATAGTTCTAGCACTTATCAATTCAGTTGAGGTTTCCCCCTACCATGAGTTTGCAGGGCATTCCATCATGCACACATCATCATATGTCTCATCATCATCTACTTCCTCAACTTCTTGATCTACATCACATGGGGAGTGTGGTAATAAACACCTATCACACCACTTGATAACATTGGCCTCCTCCACAGTAGTAACCCTGGCAGTCAAAGGATCAAGAACCAATCTATTCTCCCTGGGTTGAGGTTGTTTATTTCCTGATCCCACGAGCCCTTTCCTTCTTTCACCTCGGTCTCGTGATCACCTCTCGGATGATTTCTATATCTCTCCTAAATCGTGTCTTTGTGCTAAACCTAGGAGCTTTGTCTTATCCCTTTTTCATCTCTAGCCATTTTATAGGATATCTATTTAACTCGCTCCAACCAAAGTTTTTGAAACCTCTTCCAGATCCAAAGCCTTGCTTGACTGAGGCTTTTCAGGATTGATCAACTTGACACCCTCTCTCTTAGGAGGCTTTCCAACTGCTTTGATGTTATTTTCCATTTGTAAGGCCATGGTGAAATCTTGCCTCAATGTTCTCGGCTTCTTATCTCACAAGTAATAAGTAACCTTTTTATCAAAAGCATCATAATATTTTATCAAATAGGACACATCACTTGTCCTTAGGATTATAGGTAGCCTATTCAAGGTCTTATTGAACCTAGTATTGAAGTCATGGACAGACTCATTTGGATTTTTCTTTATATTTTCAAACTCAGATAAAAGGAACCTGGGGTCTATCTTGTCCCCATATTGCAATCTAAAGGAATTTTTCATCTCAGTCCATGAATCTATTGAATTATCTAGTAAATCCTTATACCATCACGTGCATCCTCCTTAAGAGTATGAATAAATAGTTTTACATACACATCTTCAAACTCAATTTCAAAATCTTCCATCATGTTGACAAAGAGTTTTAAATGTTGGTCACCAATGATGGCATTATTCCCTTGAAACTTTGGCAACCTATTTTTGACATCTTGTGGCACCATATTAGGATATCCATCCATACCTCTAAAATCTATAGATCCAAAAGTAGTGACAATAAAATGAGGTCTAGGTGAAGGTTGGGCCATATTTCCTTGAGGTGAATGAATTACAGGAGAAATAGAAAGATAGGGAACAAGGAGTATTTGGAGCACACAAGTATGGATTTCAAAATATATATTCTCTAATGACTTGGTTTCTTGGAAAACCCTACCAACCTTGGAAGAAATAGGGGAAAACTGAGAAGCACACTTTTCAGACATGAATGATGGCCCCTCTCGTGGTGGAGAACTCAAATTTATATAAAGATTACCTGGTTATGAGTCACTTGAAGATGTATGGTAATCTTTAACCACAGATTGATCACCCTTCAGGACTAATATTTCCTTTTTGATTCTTGATCTCCTATTGCTTTCCATATTCGTCTTCCTTCTGAATTTTCTTCTTTTAGTTCTGGAAATAACCTTTTAGTAGGATCCCTAGTGAAGAGAGATCTTATTCCCTCAAACTTTGCATAGATTAATGGAAAATCTCACTTGAAATAGGTTAAGGCACTGGTAATCATCAAAATTTCAATTCAACATGGAGTCACCACTAAGGATTTTCACCTTAGTTGTGTAAATGCATTATATAAGTAACTTGTTAAGTGTTTATCAATGCTTAATTTATGTAAAGCTTAATAGATTTGACCTTTCTTTTCCCACATTTATCACTATTGATGCAAATTTAGTGCAATAACCACTAGAAATTGGAAATATTACACAATGAACATGTAATATTGCACAAATCTTACAGATCTCAACAAAGGATGATGTTTAAACAATGTATTTGTACTTAAATCATGCAAGAAACATTACCCGGTTGGCATGTGTATGCATCTATAAAAATAGTCCCCGAAACGATGCAACTTTATGTTGTTCGCGTCTGAAAATAGGAACCAAAGTTCAAATAATCCCCTCGTAAATAACGTCGCATGTATTTTTGCCACACAAATAGGTCCCGGTGTTCAAATAATCCCCGAAATGGACCCCACTTCAGGTGTTGTTACCGCACAAATAGGTCCTGGTGTTCAAATTATCCCCGAAAATGGCGCCACTTTTGTGTTGGTATCCAAATTGATTCTCCTGCGAGGGATGAGCAAAGCATCACCAAACCGACATGTTGCTTAGAGATAGAAGAATCATGATATGATTCATTTTTAGCCGAGGGGATTCAGTTGACTCTTTATCACTCAATCATTGGATAAATTGATTTCACCTCATTGAGGGTTTGATCTACCCTCACTACTTTAGGTTGTACCTTCAACTAGGGTGAGAGGACCTATTCTGTAACCCATGTTGGTGAAGGACATCAAGAGATCCTTTTTACACAATTTTCTTGAGAACCTTGAGAAAATATGATTAATACAACATAATCGAAATCTCATGAGTTGTCACACTAGAGAGTGGAGTTGTTTCTGGACAAGGTTTGGGTTACTAAAGACAATAATCGAAACCCGACTCTTTGTCACATGGCGTTGGAGAAATGGATAGCACCTCATTGAGGGTTTGATCTACCCTCATTTTCGTGCCTTCAACAAGGGTGAGAGGACCCATTCTATAACCCATGTCGGTGAAGGACATCAAGAGACCCTTCTTTACGTAATTTTAATGAGAATCTTGCGGAAATATGATCAATACAACACAATCTAACTCTCACGAGTTGTCACACTAGAGAGTTGAGATGTTTACTAGACAAAGGTTCAGGTTACTAAAGATAACGATTGAATCTTGATTGTCCTTGCATACTTTGGCACTGAAATTTTCTCATTTGTGGATACACAAGTAAAAATAGAAGTAGTTCATCTAGGATTTATCATTTGAGAAATTTAGTGGTGGGAATTTAAGCAAGATAGATTCGATTATACCAAATATTTGAGGGCCTTTACAAGAATTGTTAAACTCACAGACATAATGCTTTGTGATAGCAAAGATATTCCTTCATCCAAAAGGTGTGCATCAATGGACTCCCATAGATGCACGGTTTTAATCATTCTTTGAGAATTCAACATAAATGCTTGTGTTAAAGACTCAATTAAGCGTTAATAGAAATCCTTGGTTTGTCATGCCCAAGATACACTCATAGGATTACAAACAATGTTTATCAACATAGTGAGAGAAAAGTGATTTTAAATTGTTCATTTCATTACTAGATGAAAGCTCTTCTCATAATGAAATTGCAAATTCCATAATACTAACACACGTATAATAAGATCTTGTGTGACTAAGAGATATTTAACATAATATTACAACTAGAACAAGAAAAACTATTTGAAAACATTCTTAAACAACAACAAACACAATAATGCTCATGATCAACATAGATTCATTCAATGTTCATTAGATTCATCAATGCCAGGGGGAAAGATTCTTGAACAATCTCGACCTTGTCAATGGATGTACACTTGTAACCACCTTGACGCGATTGAATACAAAAACATAAGAAAATGAACAGATCTCTCTCGAGATGACCTCTCAGAAAAAAAGGTTTCTCTCTAAATTTCTTAGAAAATTTAACCTCTAACCATTTGCAAGAGTATTCTCATTGCATTTATATAATTTCACTCACTCACTCATCCCAAATTTTCTCCCCAAAATAAGAATATTTGAGGAGTTCTTTTTGTGACAAGTTTGTTCCAGAAAGTGATGTTTAACAAATTTACACCCAAAAGCTACCAGGTGGATAAATCATGAATTGATCATGTTTCTCAGACCCTCAACTATGACTAGGATGCCATATCATAATTTTTTTGATCAGTCTTCTTAATCATTCTTTTATTCTATCAGTGCAAGAAATCCCCTTTTTAATAATTCTTAGGTGGCTCCATATGGCTTGATCTGACAAGAAATCCTTTTCACCCCGAGAATACACCTTGAGAAATGAGTGCCCTTGCATGGATATATGTATTTTTGCCTCACGAAATGATTATCATTGTATGGATTATAGCATATTCCTTCGTTGTGAGTCCGATTCATCCAGTGAAAATACGAGCTAGCAAAAACTTCCACGTGTCTCCTTGGCGCAACTACAAAGGTACGATCCATAGGTATGTTCCCAAATGAGTGCGAGCCCTCCATGTGTTCAAAACCCTAGAGAGTTGCACCAGTTGGTGAAAATTCGAGTATGAGAATGTCAAGTGGAAGATTCCACGTGTCTCTGCTTGGCGTAACTTCAAACTTGAAGTCTAGAGGAAAGACCTCAAATGAGTGCAATCTCTCTACGTGCCATGGGCCCAAGAAATTTTCCTCGGCCATTGAAAAAGTCTCAGTATAAAGAGGAGCCAGTAGAAGCCTCCATGTGTCTCTTCAATACACTTTTGATATGGTGCCCAAAAGCGGAGACCCCAAACAAGCATGGGCTCTCCACGTGTCTCATCCCAACAAAGTTGTTGAAAGAGTTTAAGGACCAATGGAAGGTTCCACATGCCTAAGGTCCAAGAAATTTCCTCGGCCATTGAAAATTCTAAGTATGGGCAGGGCTAGTAGAATCTTCCACGTGTCTCTTCGGTGTTTTTTTGGTATGAAGCTCAAAAGAAGGACTCCCAAACAAGTGTGGGCCTTCCACGTGTCTAGGGTCCGACAAAGTTACACCAGACACTTGAAAAATTTCTAAGTATGGGAAGATCCAGCGGAAACCTCCACGTGTCTCCCTAGGACTCTTTTAAAATTAAAATTTAGGGGCAAGTCCCCAAACATGAGCGGGCCCTCCATGTGTCCCAGGCTTAAGAAAGTGGATCGTGCACTTGAAAATTCTATGTATAAAGAGGAGCCAACGGAAACCTCCACGTGTCTCCTTGGCGCCACTCCAAAGGTAAGACCCAGAGGTGAATCCTCAAATGAGCGTAGGCCCTCCATGTGGAAAATATTTGAGTTAAAACAAGCCTGAGAATCTAAATATGTCGTGGCAACCCGCCTCTCCACTTCTAACTTTTGATGTGGGCCCCAATGGAGTCGCGACTCACTTTTATACTTTTTCTTCATTTCAAAACAAAGCTTAAAAACTCCAAAGTGCTTCGGTGACCCACCTCCCTACTTTGAATTTTCAATGCTGACTCAAACATGTGACATTAATTTGTCCCCATGAGTCACGGATCATTTTTATAACTTTTCTCCTTTTCACAAAAAGGAAAAAATCTTCAAAATCCTCCAATGATCCACCTCTCTGATTTTGACCTTTCAAACCACCATGTGTCCTTCTTCGGGGTCAAAGTAAGAAATTTTCCCTGCCGCTTCATATTGTTAAATAGCCAATTATATACTATCGGGGTCATGAGACCAATTTGGAATTTTTACAAATGTAACAAAAGTGACAAGTTTCACCAAAAAGACCCACCGGGCCGCGTCCAATCAGAAAGGACCATGTATCCACGGATGTTGGGATAGGATTTACAAAGGAGACATAGTTGTGGAAGACGCCCAACAATAAAAATTTTCCCCATAGAGAGAAGAATGTATATAAAACAAGGACTCAATCTGATCCACAATGCAATGAAAGGACTGAAAATGGCAACCAAATGAAGGAGAAAGCTTTCATGCATCCATACAGGAGATAAAGAACACTTCAAACCATGCGGACTAAGAAATTTTGAACAAACAGGGTGAGATTAAATTAAGCACCAACGATATGGACGTGACAAAAGAATTTATTTATTAGATTAGATGACTCTTAGATTATGTGTTGTAAGTGGAGTGTTTGTGATCTTGAGTGTTTTACACTCTACCCCTTCATGAAAATTCGGATTTGTCCTTAAGGGCCAATTTTGGAGGCTTGTGGGACAAGTCAAACTTGTCCCACACCTCTTAAATTACTATACCAACCCTACCTATGGGTTGGGGGTAAAAATAGACCCCATTATGTGTTTTGGGAAGACAAAAGGTAAAATTTTATTGCACTTTCTTTCATGTAATTAAAGTTTTTCCTTAGGGGTGTGGGCTTGGATTGTGTGTGTAAGTAATTTGTCATTCCTCTCACCCACCAATTTATTGTGCATTGGGGTTGAGGTTTGACTTGTGAGGTGGAGTTGAGGATGAGTGATGTGGCATCCTACATGGAGCCACCTCACCCTCCTCTCTCCTTTTTATTTATTCAAGTTATTTTGCTTGTTTAGGGGTTACTTGATTCTTTTGTGCTCTTGCATTTTTGGAGTTAGAGGATTTTAGAGTGCTTGTGGATTTTGTTGGAGCTTTTTGATGATATTTTGGGCTTGAAAGAGCTTGGTGTTGGAATCCTAGATCAAGCTCTTGTTAGTGCAAAATCATAGCACCCATGAATGTCCTAGGTCTGAAATCGGGAATTTAGTGTGATTGCACAACATTGGACCATCCTTCAAGCTATGGGACTTGTAAATATTGAGATGGACCTACAGAAAAGGTTGGTTCCTTCTTCCTAAATTACTTGCTACAAGCTACTCTAGTGTAGGATAAACTAATATGTCATAATCTAACCATTCCAAGGAGAGAGAGAGAGAGAGAGAGAGAGAGAGAGAGAGAGAGAGAGAGAGAGAGAAAAGAGAGCATACACTAAAATGTGATACACCGAGAAAGGAAGTGGCGAGATACTCTTCTAAGGGAGAATGAAACAGGGGAACAAGGAGATGAGGGAGGTCAGAGAAAAGTGACACAGACCCAGATCCAAATCTGCCATCGAAACTCCACGAAGCATGACATCTTACACCTGCAAATGTGAAATACATGCATAGGAAACAAACATGAAATGGAGAGGCATAGATAAACAACAAAACAAGAGAAAGGGTTTAAGAACACAACAAAATCATAATTTTATTGCTCTATGAGGTGCACTGACCATTACATGGGTGCTTAGAGGCACAAATATGCTTTCCAGGCATAGGAGAAGGCTAACAACTTAATTGGATTTGGGAAACAATTTTACATAGTTTCCCCACATCCTTGAATGTCTCCCCCTCTCAAATGATAAGTTTTTACAATATATAGATGATGAAAACTAGAGAGAAAGAAGGGACACTTGGTTTGAATCTTAAATCTCAACCACCAACCATCAATGCCCCAAATCCACCTACAATCTATCAATTCTAGTTGCCCATGTCTATTTGGCTTGTTGAAGAAGGAAGATTAGTAGATCAAATCGAATGTGAACTAGTAGTTAAAGGAATCAAATCCTTCATTCATGGTATGAAATAAGTTTTCATAATTTTCACCTAACTATCTTTATCAAAATTAATTTTTCAGGCTTTCATGGTATATAGGAGGTCGAGACCTTTCCAAAAAGTCTTCTCTTGCTCAAATACAAGCTTCCAAATCAAAAAGATATGGTTGTCAGAAGATTCCATATTGAGCATGTGCAAAATGGTGAAAACATAATATTAGCAAAGCGGATCCACGGGCCCAAAAATACAAACTGCCCTTTTTTCAAAAACACGCAAAAATAAAAAAACCTCTCGCATCGCCACAAGCCTGAGATTCACATTTTCCTAGAAGGCCTCTGCAAGCCCACAACCTTCACTTTTTATATTTGGCGAGAAAACATCCTCGGGTTTGCGGTCCCGCACTTGAAAAACTATGATTTTATGAAAGTAGCAAAAATGGAAAAAAATCCTACGGCCCCACAACTTTACATTTCACAAAATTCATCCTCGGGCCCATTGGCCCACATTTTCCACTTTGGTAAAAAGTCTTCCCCAAGCCCACTGGCCCACTTTTGGCAAAAATCCTTCCAAGGCACACCTTACCACATGTAATTTAGGCTTGACACGTGGCTTCTTTAGGCATCGGTGAAGGTGCGGCTTATTTTTATACTTTATGCCTTTTTGAAACAAAAGCCAAAAAATTCAAACTACCTCCGAGCAACCCACCTTCCCGCTTTGACTTGAAACATGGCCACATGTAGAGTGATGCACGTTTGGGGACTACTTTTGGATTTTTCTTTTGAAGTTGCACCAAAGAGACACGTGGCTCCTTCCTCAGCTTTTCTTTGTTTCTTTATGTTTTAGCTAAGTCCATTTTTTTGGTGGGGTCATATGTCTGACCCGAGACATGTGGAGGCTCAACACTTGTTTGGGATTGTCCCTCCGGATTCTACCTTTGAAGTTACGCCGAGTCGACACGTGGCACCTCTTGCTGGTTCTTTTATACTTATCTCGATTCAGGCCTGATCCACTCCATTTTATACTATTACTATGTGGCGAGCCCGTGCTCATTTGGGAACCCGCTCTTGGTTATTCCTTTGAAATTGCACCAAGATGACATGTGGATCATTCTGCTGACTTTCTTATACTTAGCCGATTCAGAGCGCTTTAACTTTTGGGCTTTGATAATGTGGCAGGGTCAGCGCTAGTCCAAGGTCCTTCTTTGCCGCACATTTTTAATTCACACTGATGAGACATGTGGGGACTTCTTCCAGTTCTTTACACTTAGTTGATTAAATGGATGGCTTTGTCCCCCTTTGGACTCTTGACCACATGTCAAGCTTGTGCTTGTTTTGGACTGGCCTTTGGCTTTGACCCTTTAATGTGCACCATTGAGCCACATGGAGGCTTATGCCGGTCCTTTCATTCTTAGTTGATTCGGGCCCATTGTAAATTGATTTCTATTAGACCCTAACTACGTGGAGAGCTAGCGTTAGTTTGAGAACCCACCTTTTGGACCCAGCCTTGGTGTTGCGGTGACCCTTCTATACTTAGCTAATTAGGGTGTTCTCTGTCCCATTTTCTTACTTTCACCATGTGGAAAACCTACGTTTGTTCGGGTTCTCCATTTTGGATTCTATCCTTGGAGTTGTGCCAATGAGGCACGTGGCACCCTTCACGGGTCGGGCCACTTTTCAATGGCCGATGAGACCTCCGTTTAGACCTAGGACATGTGAAAGCTTTGCACTCATTTAGGGACTATCCCTTGGGTTTCACTTTTGAAGTTTCACCGATTGGACATGTGGAAGCTCAGTCCACATTTGGGACCTTCCTTTTTGATGTGCCTTTTTTAATTGTGTCGATCTGACACATGGCACCTTCCGTGAGTCTGATTCTCATCCCCGAGTTGACTCATATGTGGCTAAGTCCAAAAAATTCAAGCCTTTCCCCGTTTTCCTCCTACGAACCTCTAGCCTCCTTTGACGTTGTTTGATTCCATCAGAGAGTATTGTCTATCCCTCGATTTGGATTTGAATGTGAACTTGCAGGACAAAGATGACCCTTAGGTTTTCTTCTGTGCGTTAGGGGTATGTTTGATCAATTTTACCTGGGGCAAAATTGGGATAACAATTTGGTGACTCATGGGGACATCTGCTTGCTAGATGAAATGATCAGTGGCCTTGAAGCATCCATTGGCATATAGTCAATAATGAGATCTTGATACTGATATTTTTTCTTTGAAACTACTCCTTAATTTCCCCGCATCCCGCTGAACTCGAACTCACCCACTGGGGCCTTACCTATTCTTGAGAATGGAATTTCTCGAATATAATTTTAGTTGCTATTTATTTATGTTTTATTTGAATTTAGCAACTATTACATGCAACTATGGGTCTCTCTTTCATGAATACTAAAGGGTGTGGCCTCTGCACCTCTGGATAAATATGAAAAAACTTATGTACAAAGATTAAATCATACATGCCTCAATTAAGACATGCAGAGTGTGCAAAAGCACTTGTTCTGCTAAACACAAGCCTACTCCTACTCCTATACTAATCCTAACAAAGAGAAGCTAAAAAAATCCTACAACAGGTAGGGATAAATAACATCCCTTTCTCAAAATACGCATCCATGTATCTAATTTGGCACTAAAAATGGCTGTTATAATGAGTGAGAAAATGACAAGTGGTCGATCCTCCACCCATATCATCAAGGTATCAACATAAGTTAAAAATACCTCCTCAAGTTGATTGGCATTAGACTCCTAGAGGTGCTGATGGCAACCCTTGGTGCTTTAATACTCATCCTCATGCTCAAGTAAGTATGACTAGTTTGGGTTTCTCCCTTGGCTCCAATGAAGCCACACGTACTGATAGGGAATGGTATGATCCAATGGATGTTCCCGTTACTCTAAACTTTAACTCCAGTAATGGATTATTCTTGTAGACCTTCATGGATGAATGGTGTGGGATAAATTGGGTCCTTGTACTCTTTTCCCTCCTCCTCCTGAGAAGAACATGGAAGATTAAGATCCTCCAATCTTAGTTCCAGAGAGGGCCATTATGAAGTGTAGGTTATTTTCCTCTGATGCTATCCTCAATGGAAATATACTCATGTGCTTAGAAGGTGGATGATGGCAAAGAAAATGTTGTCATCTCCTAGGATCCTCTCCATCAAAGCAATCTTCCAAGTCCGATGCAGAGAGTTTTGCCTCCTTGTTGTCCCTGTTACATGTGCTTGACCGCATCCATGGTGTCCTCCTGATTTGAAACTTGCTCAAAGATGGTTCCCCTCTTCTTCAAACATGAAGTTTGAAATCTCAAACTCCTCTTCAACATCATTGCTTGAAGGGGATGAAGTGGGAGGAAGAACTAAAGCTTCTTCTGTGGCCTACTCCACACTTGGAGCCTTTGGAACAATATGGTTCTCCTTATGAAGTGGATTCCTTACATTTTGGGGCACATGAAGCTATGGTGCACATGTTTTTTCCTCTAAAAGAAACTCTGTCTCCTCCAAAACTTTGCCCTTTAGAGCTAACTGATTTTTTCTTGGAATAGGTGCCTGTATGATTTCCTCTTCCCAAATGGGCATCGCATGAGTCACGCCATTCTTCAACTATCTTACTATTTTCAAACATGATGACGTTGGTTGGAGAAGGGGCGTTGGTATGGGGATGTTCATTTATGGTACAAATAGGAAGAGGGGACTTCAATTTGGAAGGGAAAAGGGAAGAAGAATTGAGATGAGATTGAAGACTAGGAGATGGAGAAGGGAATTCAGCACTAGGGGCAGCAGATGGGAAGCTATACTCATGACATCATGCTAAGGGTGATAGAGTTTGAGAAAGAGAAAATGAAGGATGAGGAGATGGTGACTGACTTACCCTTTGACAATATTATCTCGCAATAAGTTCATATGCCCCAATAAATTCAATCCACTACACAAGGTGATGCAACAATTCAACCATGAAGTCATTCTTCTCTCGCGGGCTATAATGTCTTGGGATAGGGATGGCCCATGAACAAGGTTCCCTATAGCCAATTCTAAATTCTTTCATATGATTTATGGCCCTTGATTGTACCATGCATGCCTCTAAAGGTTGGATATTCCCCTGAAAATCAGCATCCTCCATGTAGTTGTTACCATTGTATGTGTCCCCTTGTTCTTAATAATCTCCATGGCCAAATTGGTTTTGACCCTACTCAAATGGGTAAGTGTAATTTTCCGGATCTAATCAAAATGATGATGTGAAGGAGTTGGGAAATACATTAGAGGTGGAATGCACTGCACGCTGCAAGTGTGAATTCCAAGAAGGAAATGAAGTCATGATTATACAAATTCATAAATGACATAATATGAAATATGTGGAAGGAAAGATGAATGAAGATGGGTGGAAATGGATTGAAAAGGTCTCGCAACTCGTATAATGGCTCGTTGACTAGATGGAGTCCCCATATGTGCTTTGTATGTGACTCAAAAGGATGAATCTTAACAAGAACACACCAACCTGCGAAGATGAAGTGGTAAGGTGCATCAAACCTGTCTCACCGGTGTACGAAAAACCGTTATTGCAAAATCACAACACCGCCGAATTTCCCGGGTCTAAAATGGGGAATTCGGTGTGATTGCATACAATATTGGACCATCTTTGAAGCCGTGGGAGTTGCAAAACTTGAGATGGACCTCCAGAGAAGGTTGGTTCCTTCTTCCTAAACTACCTACCACAAGCTACTCTAGTGCAGGAAAACTAATCTATCCTAATCTAACCATTCCAAGGAGATAGGGAGAGAGAGAGAGAGAGAGAGAGAGAGAGAGAAGAGATCCTACACTAAGCGATAAACCAAAAAGGATTTAGAGAGATACTCTGTTGAGGGAGGATGAAAAATGGGAAAAACGAGATGAGGGAGGTTAGACAAAAGTGACACGAGACTCCGATATAAATCCACCATCAAAACTCCATGAAGCACAAAATATTACACCTGCAAACGTGAAATACAAGCACAGAAACAAACACGAAATGGAGAGGCATAGAGAAATAACAAAACATGAGAAAGGGTTGAAGAACACAACAAAAATAGGATTTTATTTCTCTATGAGGTGCACACTCCATTGCATGGGTGCTTAGAGGCATAAATACACTTGCTAAGCATGGAAGAAGGCTTACAACTCAAATGGAGTTGGGAATTTTTTTTACAAAGTTTCTCCACATCCCAGAATGTCTCCCCTTCTCAAATGAGAAGTGTTCACAATATATAGATGATGAAAACCAGAGACAAAGAAGAGAAAATCTGATCTGCTCTTAAATCTCAACCACCAACCATCAATGCCTTGCAAATCCACCTAAAATATATCAATTTTGGTTCCCCATGTCTCTTTTGCATGTGTGAAGAAGGAAGAATGGCGGATCAAATCGAATCTGATCTGGTAGTTGAAGAAATCAGATCCTTCATTAATGGCATGAAATATTTTTTCCTAATTTTCCCCCACCTAACCTTATCAAAATTAAACTTTCAGGCTTTCGTGGCATAGAGGTGGTCGATACCTTTCCAAAAATTCTTCTCTTGCTCAAATATGAGATTCCAGTGACAAGATGTGGCCATCTAAATATTCAACATCGAGACTGTACAAAATGGCAAAAACATAATCATAGCAAAAGCCGATCCACGGCCCAAACATGCAAACTATGATTTTTGTGAAAAGATGCAAAAATCAATAAACCTCCAAAGCAGCCCATGCAAGCCAAATATTAAATTTTTCCCAAAATCCCCTCAAGCACATAACCTTGACTTTTACATTTGGTGAACAAACCTCCTCAGGCTCGTAGGCCCACACTTGCAAACTACGCTTTTATGAACATTGTAAAAAATGAAAAAAATCCCATGGCTCCGCAACTTTATATTTCCCAAAATTCATCCTTGGGCCCACCGACCCACATTTTCCACTATGGAAAAAGTCTTCCCAGCCCACCAACCCACTTTTGGTAAAAATAATTTTGAGGCGCGCCTTCCCACATGTAATTTAGGATCGACAGTGGATTTTCCGGGCATCGGTGTAGGTGTGGCTTATTTTTATACTTTGTGCCTTTTCAAAACAAAATACAAAAATTTAAACTCGCCTCTAGTGACTCGACCTCCCACTTTGACTTGAAACATGGCCAAGTGTAGAGTTGGCATGCATTTGGGGACCGATTCTGGATTTTGCTTTCGAAGTTGCGTCAAAGAGACACGTGGCTCCTTCCATGTCTTTTATCTATTTCTTTGTGTTCTGCTAAGTCCCTTTTGTTCAATGGGGCCATATGTTTGACCCGAGACACGTGGAGGATCGGTGCTTGTTTGGGATTGTCCCTCGGATTCTAACTTTGAAGTTATGGTGATTCGACACATGGAACCTTCGCTAGTTGTTGTATACTTAGCCGATTCGGGCCTCGCTGTGCTCCATTTTTACTATGACCATATGACGAGCCCGTGCTCATTTGGGAACCTGCTCTTCGTTCTTCCTTTAAAATTAAACCGAGATGACACATGGAGCATTCCACCAATTTCCTATACTTATATGACCAGTGGTGGGTTAGCACTAGTCTAGGGTCCTTCTTTGAACTGTGTATTTTGAATTCACATTGATGAGACACATGGAGACTTCCGCCATTTCTTTATACTTAGTTGATTAAACGGTCGATATTTTCCCTTTGGACTCCCGGCCACGTGTTTGGGACTAGCCTTTGGCTTGACCCTCAAGTTGTG
Organism: Taxus wallichiana var. yunnanensis; assembly: GCA_018340775.1. NCBI lineage: Eukaryota > Viridiplantae > Streptophyta > Pinopsida > Cupressales > Taxaceae > Taxus > Taxus wallichiana. The sequence goes on along the minus strand of CM031243.1, from coordinate 841,377,311 downwards.
CCGAGACACGCGAGATTTCCACCATTCCTTCCATAATTAGTCCATTTATGCCCACTTCCATTTGACTTCATTAGACCCTCGAATACATGGAGAGCGGGTGATAGTTTGAGAAACTGCTCTTGACCTAGCCTTGTGTTGCGGCGACCCTTCTATACTTAGCTAATTCAAGCCCGCTCTGTCCCATTTTTTACTCAATCATCATGTGGAGAACCAAAATTTGTTTGGGATATCCATTTTTGATTCTATCCTTGGATTTATGCCGATGACGCACGTGGCACCCTCCACGATCTGTGACTTTTCAACGCCAATGATACCTCCCTTTAGACTCCGAGACATGTGGAATCTTTGTGCTCATTTAGGACTGTTCCTTGGGTCTCACTTTTGAAGTTTCACCAATTGGACACGTGGAGGCTCAATGCACCTTTGCGCAACCTACCTTTTTGATGTGCCTTTTGTAAGTGTGCCAAGTGACACATGGCGCCTTCGCGAGTTTGCTTCTTGGCCTCGAGTCGACTTGTATGTGGCTAAGTCTAAAAACTTCGAGCCTTTCCCATTTTCCTCCTGTGAGCCTCTGGCCTCCTTTAACATTTTTTTTTCCATTTTCGAGCTTGCTCCTCCATTGTAGAGTCTTTCCTATCTCTCATATTTGGATTTGAATGTGAGCTCGCAAGATAGAACCGACCATTAGGTTTTCTTCTCTACGGGGTCATGTTTGATAAATTTTACCTTTGGGGCAAAATTGGGATAACAACTCTACCATCGAAAGGTAGGAGCTTTACTCTTACTTAGTGTATTTCTTTTATATGGGGTATATGTACATATTTTGAGTGTTTTGGTATGCTTGTTGGGTGTTTTGGTAGATTTCCTAAGCGTGGTGTTGGAGGGGACTATGGGTAACTTACATATAGGGTGGCATAACAGTTTGTTTCATGATTTGGAGTGATTTTGGGTTGGGTGCCCCACCTTGGACAATAAAGACTTGCTCTTATTACTTGTTTTTTTAATAAGGGAGGCATAAGAGAATGAGGGAGGCATAAGAGAATGTGGGAGGCATCAGAAGTTCTTGAGGGATGCATATGGGTGTGTAGGTGTTTTGAGATGTGTATTGGAGGCTATTAAGGTCGGTACCATTTCCCATTGGGAGGCATAAGTGACCTCCCCATAGGTTCTTTCTCCTTTGGATTTCCATTTTGAAGCCTTGTGTATTGTGTTGTTTTCCTTCTTGTGATTGTAGTTAAGTTGCTTGTGTTTTGGTATGGTTGTAAAATCTTTGTATTGTGATGTGGAAGCTTGTTTTTTTGCCATGAGTTAAATCCATTTTCCATTGCAATGTGGTTGGGGCTCGGGGTCAATGAGGAGGATGAATTCTTCTCCTCATTCGAATTCTTGGTTGGGTGGGGATTTTTCCTCTCCCCACCCTTTTTTGTTGTGATCTAATAAAACATGGTGGAGATCTCTTGTTGGTGATGTGAAATATGGAGCATTGTTGGTGTCCTCAAGAAATCCTTCCTTGTGATAAAACCTTCTTGTTATTCCCACTCAAGGTGGAAGATGTGTAATATTGTGTTTTTTTTAAAGGAAATGTAAGTTGTAATATTATTTGAAGAAGTTCATTGAAGAGTTGTAAAATTTACCTTTCTCTTTAAATTGTAGTATGGAAAGAAAAGAATCAAAATGGAAATCATGTGTAAAATTTTAGTTGAAATTTGTATTGTGAGAAAGAAATTTTATCTTCATTGTGAAGTTGTATTATTGTAAATGAGAAAGAAGGAATATAGAAGTTGTAAGATGTTAATAATGTATGCATAGAAAACTTGAATGTAGAATAAAGTTGTTATTAGTTATTTGAACAAATAAGTTGTAGTGAAAATGGAAAGAGGCAACAAATTTGAAGTATATTGTTATATTGAAATGTTGCATTTTGTAGTAAGGAAAAATAACAATATTAGAAGTAGATTTAGTTCCTTTTACTATTGGGCTTGAAAGAAAATTTATTGAACAAAATGAAAATGATCTTGTAGTTGTTGTTGCTATTATTGAAATAGAAAATGCTTTAGAATGAGTAATTTTAATTATCGAATTACCAAATGGAACTAAGTCTTATGATTGAAACTTTAGGCATATAAATTTAAGTTCAAAATGAATTTTAAAGCAACCTAGTGACTTTTTTTTGAAAATATCAGTTTTAAAGGTTCTGCTTTCTAAGAAACAAGACCGTCGCTTCTATACAGAGCAGCAGTCTCGTAACCGCTACTCATGGAAGGAGGCGATCTTAGAACCACTACTTTGGCAAGGCGAAGTTTGTGAATCATCACTAGGTGAGGCAGTGGTCCTAGGACCGCCAACCTATTCTCGGAGGCGGTTCTTTCAATTACTGCAGAAAACATAAATCCGTGCATTTGTGGAATTTAACTTGGTCAAAACAAAATTATAAGCTTGTAAAACTTACAAGGAAACCTCCGAAAACAAATAATGGCTAAATCTCATTTTTTAAAGCACATAAATATTCAAATGGAAGACTAGAAGTGCTAAAAATCATATATATTAATAGAGGTAGGGTTTTCCCCAAATGGAGAACTCCAAATACAATAATTTTTAATAAAACCAGATTTGAAAAGGAAATCCCTTCAATCCTTGAATGAAAGAAATTACAATGATAAATCTACAATCTAAACTAATCTAAGCTTGATTTCTTTGTAGACTCCTCCATAGTTCTTCCTTCCTTTCTCCCATGGCTTCCATTTCTCCAACCTACAAAATAGATAAAACAAAATAGAAAAAATTAGGAGAATAGGGTAGGAAAAGGATTTAATAAGAATGCATAATGATATTTAGGTTTAGTTTGGAACACTAGGATCTAGTGGACACAATTGAATTGATCTAAGGGTTGAGGATTAACCCTACATTTGTTTGGTAGAAATAAATTTTATAAATGTTTTAAATAAATTTTAAGGTATGTGTAGATGGGTGAATGGGGCCATTTCAATGCCTTGTGTGCAAAGTATGTTTTAGGAAATTAATGAAATGGACATCAAGCTAATAGGATAATGAAACTAAAATAACTAAGTATGAGGTTAATCATTTTGGGTTTGAATATTAAATAAAGAGGAGAAAACACTTAACCAAGTAAGTTAAATTATGGCACCTTCCTAATTGATTTTTAATTAATTAACCTTAGAGATAAAGTAAGAATATTTAATCATTTAACTAGACCTGGTCCATCAATTGTAAATTTGAGATTATTGGTGAAAATTAATTTAATGCACACTAGGGGTTGACACCCTTGTAATTTTAAACAAAAACAATTAGCTGCAATTTTGGGTCAAGTGTTAAGTTTTTAAATTATTCTTAGAACATCATTTTTGTAGGCGTTACATTTGGTATCAGAGCCATGGGTTCAAATCTTGGACCCTTGGGCGTAATAGAAAATACAAGACATGAACACTTAACCTAGTGCAAAATTATTTTCTTTAAAACCGAGAAAGCCACACTATCTGATAATTATATAATTTAGAAAACCTAGAAAACTGAAACAAGACCTACAATGATTAACTAACTCTTCTCTTGGTATGTGTAGGAGGCATGGACCAAACGAGGGGTTCTTACACATAGATCTAGATTTTGCACTACCATATCAGGTTGTAGTGGCCATTCTACCCTAGATTTTATAGACTCTTCAGGACGTCAATGCCGCTTTATGCAGAGGGTCCATAGGAGGATGACTTGATAGATAAGATAGGGAGCCATCAGTGGAGGCTCGTGCACCTCCTCGACGTAAAGAGGAGCATAGGGAAGAGAACTCCCACATGGAGTTAGCTAGGGTAGTGTCCCCACATTTCAAGATACCAGGATAGATCTCGAAGCCCTAGACAGAGGGAGGAGCATGAAAAGAGACCTACGTGTCATCACCATCAACTATAGACCATATCAGGGAGATCCTCAAGCTAAGACCATCTCACTATTCTAGAGCTACATGTGGTTTTCAGGAAGAGGCTTGGTTGGTGAGTTGGAGCGGATGCCTCAAGCTCAACCCTTGTACTAGCAACACAAAATCTCGTGTTTTAATCCATCTTTTGAGGGATGGAGTAAGTTTTTGGTGGAGGAACGAGGAGGAGAATATCCATGTTGACTCGTAGACAGACATGGGATCTATTTGAGGAGTGGTTTATGAGTAGATATTTTCCCCGAAGGTTTATTTTACAACGAATAGAGGAGTTCCACGACATCTGCTGTGCATTTATGAAGGTAGCTAATTATGAGATTTGATTTCTAGACATACTCCAAAGATGTCGACTATATGAAGGATGAGAAGGTATGGATTCACAGGGTTTCATCAGGGGCCTAAATTTTGATTTGGGTCATAGGTGTGCATTCAATGCCCACATACATTAGTAGAGGCCTTGACAAGGCCTATATTGTAGAGGAGATGCAGGAGAAGACATAACAAGATAGGGACAAATTTCATATCTCGCATTTAGTAGATATAGGATAGTAGGTCGAGGGGGTCATCTCCTCCTCATGGTGGACAGGGTTCACTACAGTCTTCATTCAGGCCACCACAGTAGCCACCTTAGCATCAACAATAGATGCAAACCCGCACACCTTATAGACCTCCTTAGAGATTCAATACATAGAGGGGGCAGAGTATAGGGCCTCCTCCTAGGGGTCCCATTATGACATAGGGTGCACCGAGATCTCATTCAATAGGATCTCGATAATAGATACCTCATTAGTCCATAGCTAGGTTGTCGATTGAAAACACAGCACTTCTAGAGTACAAGCTAGAGCTATATCTCACCGAAGAGGACCGCAAAATTGTTATGGTTGTGTTATTACAGACACCATTGCAGAGAGTTCCCACACAACCCTTGTATCAAGGCTAAGAAACAAATTTCAGAGCCTATTGTTGATGACATCGACAGAGCCACGGATCTATGCAGCGATTGAGAACCGCCAGATGAGCACCATAGTACCGTGATAGAGAGTGCAGGTAGCATTAGAGGTATTCCTACCTCCATTTTGTTTGATTCTGGTTCATCTAATTCATTTATTACACCATCCTTAATAGAGTGTTTTAGGTTGGTGGTAAATAGGTTGGTCTTAGGTTGAAAGTTGAGATGGCTTCTAGAGAAAAAAATTTCTATAGACTCCTTAGTTAAGGAGTGTGTAGTGGATTTGGGACCCTTCACCACTACCTCGATCTTCATATCCTTCCATTGGGTTCATATGGAGTCATCTTGGGCATGGATTGGTTGTTTGAACATAGAGCTAGAGTGGATTGTTACCATAATACTATTGCTTATATAGATGATCTAGGAGTTTAGTCAGTGATAGCAGGAGTTAGGAGGCTCGTCTCCATTGCTCCATCTCAGCCTATGCATATTAAGTAGTATCTCGCAACAAGGTTGTCGATGTATGTTGTTTTTATTAGTGACAGATCTAAGGATAAGTCTATTCGACCATCCCTTGATGACCATCACATCTTGAGAGAGTTTTCTGATGTTTTTCTAGGGGAGCTACCGGGGTTACCTCCCCCACGTGAGATAGATTTCCACATAGATATCATTCCAGGTGCAGAGCCTATCTCATGAGAACCTTATTGGATGACTACCCTAAAGTCTCGTGAGCTTAGGTTGCAACTTGAGGTCCTTATAGAAAAAGGTATAATCCATCTTAGTGTATCCCCTTGGGGTGCATTTGTGATTTTTGTAAACAAGAATGACGGATCTCGTGCAATTGTCTATTGATTACCGCTACTGAACAAAGTAAAAATTAAGAATCACTACCCCCTTCCACACATTGATGATTTATTTGATCGATAAAGGTAGCTACAATTTTCTCCAAGATAGATCTTGAGTCAGGATATCATTAGCTAAGGATCACGGAGGTAGATATTCATAAGACCTCCTTCCATATGAGATATGGCCACTACGAGTTCACAAGTGGTACCTTTTAGTCCGATGAATGCCCCGCAATGTTGATCAACTTGATGAATGGGTTATTCATGACATATTTGGACCACTTCGTGCTCATATTCCTTGACGATAGTATCATTTACTAATGTACGCGTGAGGAGAAAAAGGAGCACCTTCACCAGGTTCTTCAGTGTCTTTATAAGAAACATCTTTACAGGAACCTGGAGAAGTGTGCATTCTTTTAGACAGATGTGCGATATTTAGGCCACATCATTTCTGCCAAAGGTATTATAGTTGATCCTTCCAATATTTGAGCTATTATGGACTGGCCTAGACCGGCTATTGTGACTCGACATGAGAAGCTTCATGGGTTTGGCATGATACTACGGAGATTTATACAGACTTTTCTTGGATTGTGCACCCTATTACTTCCCTTCAAAGGGAAAGGGAAGAATTTTTATGGTCGAGATAGATGTGAACATACCTTCGTAAAACCGAAGAAATGCATCATGACAACACCTATTCTTGTAGTACTAGACCCTAAGGGTGACTTCTTCATTTGTATAGATTTTTCTTTTGTAGGACTTAGAGGTTTGTTGATGAAGGAGGGAAGAGTAGTTGATTTTGAGTCTCCCAAACTCAAATATTATGAGCTCAATTATTTGACTCATGACCTTGAGATTGCAACATTTTTACACGTGTTAGTGCGGTGGAGAAAATTCCTTCTTGGCCGGAGGTTTACACTCGTGACGATCACTTGAGTCTTCGCCACCTCTTCACGCATCCCAATCTCAACGCTTGTCAGTGGTGTTGGATGGAGGTAATTTATTATTATGATATGGAGATAGAGCATTTGAAGGGGAAGGAGAACATGGTTTCGATGTCGTGAGTAGATGAAGACATGTGTCTATGGCTACTTCAATGGGTACAAATTTGAGGAGCAAGATTTTGCAGGAGCTTCCCCATGACAGCTTTTACCTTGCATCCGTAGTAGAGATTGAGTCTCAAAGACCCCTTGAGAAGATATTTGATGAATTTTCATTGGAATTTGATGGTATTATCATACACAGAGGTCGATATATGTTTCCTATAGATGGAGGCTTGAGACAGGACATTTTGACAGAGGCTCATTGTGTACCTTATTCAGCCCATCCATGGGTAAAGAAGATGCACACCACTTTGAGATAGTTGTACCATTGGAGGGGAGTTCAGAGAGACATGAATCATTTTGTATCAAGTTTTTATAGTGTTAGAGGGTTAAGGCCAAGCATTAGCATCCAGCTAGTCTTATCTTTCCTTAGGCCATACCGGAGTGGAAATGGGACACCATTTCCATGGACTTTATAGTTGGGTTACCAACGTCGAGATACCACCACAATGCCATCATGGTCACGATGGATAAATTGATGAAAGTGGCTCATTTTTCTCTAGTGAATACCACCTACACAACTAGTGCAAAGGGCATAGGTATATCTTGATGATATTGTCGATTCAATGAGATTCCAAAGAAGATAATTTTTGACTCGATCCTTTATACACTTCCCACTTCTAGACCACCATGCAGCATGCTCTCGGGATGAAGATCAATTTCAACACAGTGTATCACCCTAAGACAAATGGACAGACTGAGCGGATGAATCAGATCTTAGAGGACATGCTTAGGATGTATGTTATGGATCATCAATGAGGTGGGAGGATTATTTGTACTTGGTGGAGTTTTCCTACAATAATAATTTCCAGAGTTCGATAGGCATGGCTCCTTTTCGTGGACTTTATGGTAGATATTGTAGCACACCTCTTAGTTGCTATAGGTTAGAGGACATGGTTTCTCTTGGGCAAGCCTTATTGCATAGGATATGAAACAACAGTTGTTATGATCGGAAGAGATAGCAGGAGGCACATGATAGATAGAAGAAATGTGTAGACCAGCATAGGATAGATCATAGTTATGAGGTGGGCACGAAGGTGTTTTTTCATGTCAGACCACATAAGAGCCCTATCCATTATGGAAAAGGTTCTAAGATTGCTCCTAGGTTTGTGGGTCCCTTTTAGATCTTGGAGTGCATCTCGTCCCTTGGCGCCTCGTCATCTAGCATTGGCATCTAGCTTGTCTCACATCCATGATGTGTTTCATGTTTATGTACTTAGGAGATATATTGCATATCCTTATCATTTGTTAGATTGGACCTCATTGCAGGTGCAAGATCAGGGGTAGGTGATGGTGGAGCCCATCCATATTTTAGAGCACAGGACCCTGGGCCTTTGAGGCAGAGAGATTGACAATGTTTGAGTTCGATGGGACAAATATGATGAGACTAAAACTACATGGGGAATGCTACTTTGGTATAAGTCCAGCTTCCACACCTATTTTAGTTACTTCCAAGAGGAATTTGATTCTAACGGAGAGGGATGTAGTGCGCACTTTCCTTCGACACTTTTCATTATTGATTCCCGATACTATTGACTATACATATGGATATTATTGTAGGATTTTGAATTAGCATGATGTTAGATGTTAGACATACTACAATGTTGTTGATTTTTATTCTTAGTATGATATATGTGGATTATTAAAGAAACATTATATTGATGATGATACGTTGTTGACATGATTATATATATATTTCTCACTCGCGATAATTTTTTCATTTTGAGTAGACCTTAACAATTGAACTAATCTTGTGATCCTATGGATATTGATGAAATGTAGAATCAAGATGTTGTTAGAAATTATAAATGATATCATTACTTGCCTAGATGATGTTTTGATTCATATATAGATGATTGAGTTTTTATATTGTATATTTTATTTTGGATGTTTTGATGCAGCCACGAGGTCGAATAAGGTGTTATGTGTTTTGCAGGTAAACATGTCACAACAAACAATGAATGGATTAGAGACCAACCACATTGGAATGCTAAATGAATTCAACAAGGTTCACCATGGCAACATGTATTTTTGTTATATGTGTGTGTTTGTATTGTTGTTAGGGGTCCCCATTGGGGGGATCACCTCCAATTGTGACCAAGGGGTTATGTGTTATCTCTTTTATTATTTTCCTTGTATTAATTATTTAGATTGTTGTGATTTTTCCCCTTTATCATTAATGGGATTAATTTCCTTATTTAAGTTAATTAATCATGTTCTAAACTAAGTATGGATGTGATAAAATAATTCATTGATTAGATTAGATGGCTCTTAGATTATGTTTTGTAAGTTGGGTGTTCGTGATCTTGAGTGTTGTACACTCCACCCCTTCATAAAAATTCGGATGTGTCCTGAAGGGCCAATTTCAGAGGCTTATGGGACAAGTCAAAGTTGTCCCACACCTCTTAAATTACTATACCAACACTAGCTATGGGTTGGAGGTAAAAATAGACCGCATTATGTGTTTTGGGAAGACAAAAAGGTAAAATTTAATTGCACCTTCTAATATGTAATTAAAGCTTTTACTTAGGGGTGTGGGATTGGATTGTGTGTGTAAGTGATTTTTCTTTCCTCTCACCAACTAATTTATTGTGCATTGAGGTTGAGGTTTGACTTGTGAGGTGGAGTTGAGGATGACTGATGTGTCATCCTATATGGAGCCACCTCACCCTCCTCTCTCCCTTTTCTATTTATTCAAGTTCTTTTTCTTGTTTGGGGTTACTTGATTCTTTTGTGCTCTTGCATTTTGGGAGTTAGAGGATTTTGAGTGCTTGTGGATTTTTTTGGAGCTTTTTGATGATATTTTGGGCTTGAAGGAGCTTGGTGTTGGACTCTTGGATCAATCTCTACCATGGAAAGGTAGGATATTTACTCTTGCTTAATGTTTTTCTTTTATATTGTGTATATGTACATGTTTTGAGTGTTTTGGTATGCTTTTTGGGTGCTTGGGTAGATTGCCTAAGTGTGGTGTAGGAGGGGACTATGGGGAACTTACATGTAGGGAGGCATAAGATTTTATTTCATGCTTTGGAGGGAGTTTGGGTTGGGTGCCCCACCTTGGACAAGAAATGCTTGCATTTCTTACTTGTTTTTTTATGAGGGAGGCATAAGAGAATGTGGGAGGCATAAGAGGTTCTCCAGGAGGCATAAGAATGTGTAGGGGTTTTGAGATGTGTATTGGAGGCTATTAAGGTGGGCACCCATTTCCCATTGGGAGGCATAAGTGACCTCCCCATAGGTTCTTGCTCCTTTTGCTTTCCATTTTGAAGCCTTGTGTATTGTGTTGTTTTCCTTCTTGTGATTGTAGTTAAGTTTCTTGTGTTTTGGTATGGTTGTAAAATCTTTGTATTGTGATGTGGAATCTTGTTTTGTTGTCATGAGTTGGATCTATTTTCCATTACAATGTGGTTGGGGCTCAGGGGGCCAATGAGGAGGATGGCTTCTTCTCCTCATTGGAATTCTTGGTTGGGTGGAGAATTTTGCCTCTTTGCGCCCTCACCCCCCCCCCCACCCCCATTTGTTGTGATCAAATGAAGCATGGTGGAGCTCTCTTGTTGGTGATGTGAAACATGGAGCATTGTTGGTGTCCTTAAGAAATCCTTCCTTGTGATAAAACCTTCTTGTTATTCCCACTCAAGGTGGAAGATTTGTAATATTGTGTTTGTTTTAAAGGAAATGTTGTATTGTAAGTTGTAATATTATTTGAAGATGTTAAGAAAAGAGTTGTAAAATTTTCCTTGTCTTTAAATTATAGTATGGAAAGGAAAGAATCAAAATGGAGATCATATGTAAAAGTTTCGTTGAAAGTTGTATTATGAGAAAGAAAGTTTATATTCATTGTGGAGATGTATTATTGTAAATGAGAAAGAAGGCGATAGAATTTGTAAGATGTTAATAATGTGTGCATAGAAAACATGAATGTAGAATAAAGTAGTTAGTAGTATTTGAACAAATAAGTTGTAGTGAAAATGGAAAGAGGAAACAAATTTGAAGTATATTGTTATAATTAAATGTTGCATTTTGTAGTAAGGAAAAATAACAATATTAGAAGTAGATTTAGTTCTGTTTTACTATTGGGCTTGAAAGAAAATTTATTGAACAAAATGAAAATGATCTTGTAGTTGTTGTTATTATTGAAATAGAAAATGTTTTAAAATGAGTAATTTTAACTAAAGAATGAATAAATGGAACTAAATCTTACAATTGGAAACTTTAGGCATATAAAATTAAGTTCAAAATGAATTTTAAAGCAACCTAGTGACTTTTTTTTTTGGAAAATATCAGTTTTTAAGGTTCTGTTTCTAAGAAACAAGATCTCTGCCTTGTGTAGCATGGCGGTCTTGTAACCACCATCGGGAAAAGCTACGCCTCTCAACTATTGCTCCGGCAAGGTGGGGGTTTCTTGAATCATCACCTAGGTGGGGAAGCAGCCTTTTCTAGGTGGCGGTTATGTCACTTGCTGCAGAAAACATAAATCCACGCCTGTGCAAAATTTAACTTGACCAAAAAAATTATAAGCTTGTAAAACTTACAAGGAAATCTCCAGTAAAAGAATAATGGCTAAATCTCATTGTTTAAAGCACATAAAGCTTCAAATGGATACTAGTAGTGCTAAAAATCAGATATATTAATACGGTAGGGTTTTCCCAAAATGAAGAACTCCAACTACAATAATTTTGTAGTAAAACCATATTTGAAAAGGAAATCCCTTCAATCCTTGAATGAAAGAAATAAAATGATAAATATACAATCTAAACTAATCTAATCTTGATTTCTTTGTATACCCCTCCATAGTTCTTCCTTCCTTGCTCCCATGGCTTCCATTTCTCCAACCTGTAAAATAAACAAAAGAAAATAGACCAAATGAGGAGAATAGGGTAGGAAAAGGATTTAATAAGAATGCATAAGGATATTTAGGTTTAGTTTGGAACCCTAGGATCTAGTGGCCATAATTGAATTGATCCAAGGGTTGAGGATCAACCCTACATTTTTTTGGTAGGAATGAATTTTATAAATGTTTTAAATAAATTTTAAGGTATGTGTAGATGGGTGAATGGGGCCATTTAATTACCTTGGTGTGCAAAGTCATTATTAGTTCCTAGTATGTTTTAGGAAATTAATGAAATGGACATCAAGCTAATAGGATAATGAAACTAAAATAACTAAGTATGAGGTTAATCATTTTGGGTTTGAATATTAAATAAAGAGGAGAAAACATGTAACGACCACTAAAACAACCCACTTAAGACCCAATAACAACCTAGGATTAGTTAGAAAAAAATTATGGAATCTTTTTTTTTTCTTGATTGAAGAATCTTCAACCGGGTTAAAAGACAACAGTTGTCACTAACAGGTTCGAGAACAAATCTAATCCACTAGAATATACTTTTCTCTTATTAACAATTATTAGAGGTCATAAGGTCCAAAATTTAGGGTTAGAAGGTTCAATTAGGTTCATAGGGTAAAACCTCACCATACCCACTCTCCAAAGGACTTAAAGATTCAACTTGATTTTTCTCAAAATTAACATATTCAAATTTTCCCTAAATCATTCCCATTGGATAGGAAATTTCCTCGCCTTTCGATTGATATAAATAAGTCATCCTAACTCATATTTTTTGAGTTATGCTCCGCGGCCTTGGGATGAAAATTCTCCCCAAGAGTGTGCTGCCGCAGCCCAGGGGTGAAAATTTTCCCCAAGGGTGGGTCGGCGGGCCACAGGAGAATTTTGGAAAATTTCATGTGTGGGGCCAAAAACAACTTTGCGCCAGTGCACCCCGTGGGTCTTCAAGTCCATAAGGGACACATGGCACCTCCCATGTCGGTGCGAGAAGAGCGGGGCGGAGGGAGACATTTTGAAATTTCTCCAGTGAGGGATGAAAAACCAACTTTGCACCCACGTGCCCACAGTGTCTTCAAGTCCAATAGGGACACGTGGAGTCTCCCATGTCAAGTGTGGGGACAGCGGGGTGACGAGAGACATTTTTAAAATTCTCTAGCCCGGGGTGAAAAGCCAACTTTGTGCCCGCGCTCCCGCAAGTTTAGTACGGACACGTGGCGTCTCCTAAGTCAACAAGGGGAAGGTAGGGAAATGGGGAGAAAATTAGTTTTATGCCTCGAAGGGTTAAGAGGTTATCATTCACCCATGCCTCTGTTGATACCTCGTAATGCCACGTGGCGGATCCTAATTAGTGGGCAGTCGACAGAGTGGCAAGGAAAATTTTGAAAATTTTCCCAATTTTTTTCGAACGGGACCCACTCCACCGCCGATGCCTAATGACGGCGGCACATGGCATCACCTGATTGGTTTTGGTCCTTTGGGGCATAGGGGAAAATTTGGAATTTTTTTCCAAAATTTTCTTTGAGCGCTAAGTTAAAGGGATCTCACACCTCCGAAACCTCGTGGTGCCACGTGGTAGCGTCCTCGATTGGGCCGTGAGTCGGTGGGGCAGCGTGAAAATTTGGAAAATTTTCACAAATTTGTTTTGAAGCTCTAAGGGAAAAATTCGGGCCCGTGGGGCCGCCAATGAAACTCCCCCCCTGCCCCCATTTTTTTAAATGCCAAGTGAAGAAAAAATTAAAAAGGCCATAACTTTTGATAGTGAGCTCAACTTTGAGAAAATGAAGACTTTCTTGAAAGATCTCAACATCCTCTTTACTCAAGAATCATTAATTTTTATTTTGATAAATTTTAAGGGGTAAATTTCAAGAAAACAATCTGTAGGATTTTACAATACGAATTGGTAAATTTTAACTTATAAGATTTGTTCAATTTGATCTTCTTCCTCTCTCAACATGTAAAATAGACATGGAGAATTGTTCTTAGATGGATTTAAGAAGGATTTCAAGATTCAATTTGTCTGATTGATTTACAATTTGAACATTTACATTTCTTGACAAAAAAATGACTGTAAGAGGGTTGAGCCCAATTTTGCAAGGTTTTGAAGGATTTCTCCTTAAGTTTTATAGTCTAATTGAATTAATTTAGGACACACTACTTCAATTTAATCATTTAATCTATTATTTCATTGTTGCAGTTTGAACTGTGCATTTTAGGTAAAGTATTTTCCAGTTGAGAAATAAACACGATCAAGTTTGATGGGGTCTATTTATCATTTTTCATCATCCAAGTCTAGAAATTCCTTCCAATTCTAATTTAATACCTTTATTTTATTCAATTCCAACCATTCAAAACCAAAAGACAATTCGACTTCCAACTTTACCCATTTCAAAACACAGAGTCTTTGCATTTTCCTTCATACGCATTTACTTATTCCAAAAAAAGATATCAATTCACATTTAGATGTTCAATCTTAAAACAACAACACAAATTGAGAAAGGTAATGCAATCCTTTATTGATTCAAAAATACAACTTTACAACCTTTCTTTCATTCTTCGAATTCATCATACGAATACAATTCTTTCACATTATTTCAAAGGATGAAAACATAGTTTATTTCTTTTACATTTCACTTTAAAACTTTTATAAACAATACAACATATTTTTATTACAAAACATTTACAATTTCCTCCACTACAAGTGGGAAAGGTTACAATAAACTTTATCTCAACAAGGGACTGTCAAACTATCTTTTCTCACTCGAACAACAACGTGCATATTTATGATTCTTCCAAATTGTAATCACAACAAGAGTAGGGAAAAGTAAATGCTCTCCACCCAACCAAGACATCCAATGAAGAGGATAATCCATCCTTATTCATTGGCCCCAGAGCCCAAACCACAATGCAATAAAAGGTGTGATAAAACTCATGGCAACAACAATAGCTTCCATAAACACACAACAACATTTTCACAATAAAACACAGTCAAATAGAATGTAGTTATATAACTACATTAAAACATGAAAAACAATACTAAGGCTCCAAAAATTAAGCCAAAAGAGCAAGAAACTATGGGGGATGTTGCTTATACCTCCCAATGGGGAAATGGGTATCACCACCGAGAACAAATTGCCCATATATATATATATATATATATATATATATATATATATATATATATATATCATTTCAAATCCTTGACATGCCCTTATGCCTCCCCAAGTACACTTTATTACTCACATTTTCTTATGCCTCCCCACCTCTTATGGCACCCCATAACGAGTAAATAAATGAAAGCTATTTCTTTGTAAGGTGGAACCTAAATCCCAACTTCCTCCACCCTTATACCTCCCTACAACACACTTGTGCCTCCCACAAAATAAACCCCATATTCTTCTCCTACACCATTCCTAGGCCATCTACCTAACAATCCAAAAACATACTAAAACATTCATACATTAACATTTACATACAAAATAAGAGAATTTCAAGAGTCAAGTTCCGACCTCTCCATGATGGAGTTGTTCCAATTTTCAAAACAGTAAGCTTTATCCCAATGCAAGCAATTCAAAAACAGCTAAGCACAAGCATGCAACAATCTTCCAAAAACTCCTTCAAACCAAGAGCTCCCAAAACAACAAGGAATTCACCCCAAAATAAAGTCTCCAAAATGAAGCAACCCCAAAACAAGGAAATGAATTTCAATTTAATAGAAAAGAGAAGGGAAGAGGATGAAGCAGATCCACGTAGGATTCCATATCACACCTCTTCAACCCCAACCCAAAAAGTCAACTTCATTCTCCAATGCATAATAAATAGGTGGGTGAATAATATGATAGTTTACTTACACACTCAAATCCAACCCACACCCCAATGGACTGAACTTAAATTGTGTAAGAAAAGTGCAATTAAAACCTACAATTGCCATCTCAAAAAGCATTACAAAAGTTTAATCTCAACTATCCAATTGTAGGTATGGTTGGTAACTAAATTTAAGATGTATGGGATAAGTTTAACTTGTCCCACAAGCCTCCAAAATCAGCCTCCAAGAACAATTTCGAATTTCGAAGAAGGTGGAGTGTTTCACACTCAAAAGTTAACTTACACATCAATTACACATCTCTTACAACACTTTAAATAATGGCTAACAACTCTATTAATTACTTTCTTATGACATATTTGATTCATTTATTTTAATCAATCTGATTACTCACAATATTTACACACCATTTAATGAATAATTAAAGGTTTAAAAGTGCCACAAAATAAACACATGCAAACATAAACAAAGGTACCAAAATAAAATGAATACATAAAACCCCTTGGTCACAATTAAAGGTGATCCCCCCATGTGAATCCCTAACACACATAAACAAATACTAGTTGTCATGGTGACCTTGTTGAATTCATCTAGAATTCCAATGTGGTTGGTCTCATATCCCCCGATGTTTGTTGTGATATTTTAACCTACAAAACACAAATACCTCCTTCAATTTTGTGGCCATATCGAACATCCAAAATAATATATAATTATAATTTCCCAAAATCATCTAGATATAGGAATCACAACAACATCAAATCATTCTAACAATATCATTTATAGCTTTATTAACAACTATATCATCATCCAATAATTTCCATTTCTAGGTCCACTCACAATATCCATAGTATAACCATGTCAAACAAAGATATCATCGTTAACATATTAAAATGTCTCTAATAATCATCATTCACCATAACTGAATCAAGTCAAAAATAATCCATGATCTAACATCTATCATCATACCATAATAAGGTCTATAATCATGTCCATAATATAATCAGCAAGATCGAGGATTAGTATCAAAAGGGTGTCAAAGGGAAGTGGGAACTACAAAACACTTAACCAAATAAGTTAAATTATGGCACCTTCCTAATTGATTTTTAATTAATCGACCTTAGAGATAAAGTAAGAATTTTAAATCATTCAACTAGAATTGGTCCATCAATTGTAAACTTGAGATTATTGGTAAAAATTAATTTAAAGCACACTAGGGGTTGGCACCATTGTAACTTTAAAAAAAAATTAGCCATAATTTTGGGTCAAGTATTAAGTTTTGAAAGTGTTCTTAGAATGTCATTTTTGTAGGCATTACGAAACCATGGTGGTGGCTCTAAAATAGTCCATGGTTCATCTCAAACATGACCTAGTTACATCATTTCCACTCACTACCTCATCTAGCGCATCTCACCTATGTATCGAGGTCCTTAAACTATCGTTTGAGATGGGATTGGAATGGGGTATGTTTATGCATTTGTATAAGCTCCATGTAATTAATAATTAATTGAAAGGGAAAGCCACATGTTAAGATACTCAAACTTTGGTGTTTTCTTAATGCATTGTTGGTCAACATATTTGACATGCAAGATAAAGAAATTATGTGTCTCCACTAGCTATATTTTAACTTTTACGAAATCATCTATTAAATCACATATTATAAGTTACAAATTTAACCAAAAAACAAAAGTTGGGTGAGAGAATGGTCATATCATATGGTCTCTAGCTAAATTGTATTAGTATCCTCTTTTTGTACTTTTGTAAATATTATGAAGGAATACACCTATGTAGAATGTTTTGTCTAATGGAATACATATGTAATATATTAAATTAAAATAGACACTATGCACATAAGCTTCACCTTCTTAATATTTGAGCAATGTTGAAGAAAAATATCTATAGATATTGCTCTATCATTTTTACAATTTTACTTTTGCAAATGACTAGAACATTTTGTTGTTGGTTTTGTGTTAGTAGTTAATGTGCTCTATATTTTGATATATATGACCTATGTTTTACAACAAATATTAAATTTTCATGAATATTTTGTCGCCCTTATTATTTGTCAAGTATATTCTTACTATATTATGTTTCCTTAATTTTGAAGTATTTTATAGTCTCAACATTTATATTATTAACACACACAAAAATATAAGAATGATATGGATTTATTAGTTTATCACTTATGTTATTCAAACACATAATAGTGTTATTATAGTGATCCTGAAATTTTATAGATCTTTTCCAAAGGTAGGCTTTCAACTTAAAGGCACAAAGATGACCCCTAGTGCTTGCACGTATACTCTCGCTATCATAAGAAGTTGACCAGAAATTCTTGTTATAAAATTTTTGGAAGACAATATTTGTGTTTAAAACCCTATTGAACAAATCGAAGTCCAAGCTTGTAATTTCATCTCCATAAATTTATAAGTACCTTATTATAATTAGCACTACATAGTTATAGGAAATTTTTTGAATGATCGTGTGGGATTTAGCTCAAGGATAAGATGGTTTAAATTCTATTGTGATCGTGTTTGTATCTTCTATATTTACCGCTAGAGATTGCTTCTTTGGATCCTCAATATTTTAACGTTTCTTCTTTGTAAGCGGGTTTTGGTCCTCCCAAAATCAATTTTTTAACCTCATCCTAAAAAAATGTTTGAAAGATAATTAATTGACATCACGAATAGCCACAATAGTTGTGTATCCATTTCTCTCATTCAATGTTACAATTTAGAGTGTATATTTATGGTATCGATATACCTTTGATATTAAGGTTAGCATATTTTACCATATGGCCTTTTCTATATATGTACTCCACACATATTCTATCTACCATTTCCTTATGTAAGAAACCTCTCATTGGGGTCATACCATATATGCTCGTAAGAAATGCACCATGAATTCAAATCATCTTGTAACTCTTTCTTTTAAATTCTCTTATTCGCATGTCTCACACAACATATCATCTAGCCATGCCAATTTACATTTACAAAATAACAAATTGGTTGGATGAATGTAGACATATCCATGTTTTTTTACTTGAGAAGCATGAAAATAATAAGAATAGTGAAAATTCACGTGTTCAAATATCATTAAGAAACTAGAAAGTTGATGAGGAAGAGTCAACTACAAATCACAAGGAATCTAAAGGATGATATCTTTTGTTTTTAGTTAAATGTCGAGAATGGATCGAGATCGTGGTCTATAATAATGGTAAAAAACCACCGACTCATTCAACAACTACATTGACTCAACATGGGATGATGAGTACCCTCAACATGTGAATATATCTGAAGCGTTGCATCACACACGAGAAAAAAATTCCCTAAAATTATCTTGCATTCTAACTACTCACAACACATAAGTGCTAGGATTGTAAATAACAACTATTGACATTTGGAGTATTGATTGACAAGGACTTGCTTTTTTAGATATCTACAAAGTACATTTCATCAATTATCTATGGACCACACCTCCTTTCTCCTTTACACAATTGTAAAAATTGAAACATGGTTCATATGCATCTCTTCATGATAAATAGAAGTGTTGGATAAGTGCCCCTAAATATTTTCTACACCCTTGTACCTCTCCTTCCTCAATACCCTTCTTCATAGACCCTCTTCCTCCCACAATGTTTTGCTCCTTCAAATTTAAATTCTTCATCACGTCCCTTTAGGCATCTCCATACACCATGACATGTGATTGTTAGTAATAAACCTATCTAATGTTATCCCATATTTGCAACCATTATGAGTGATTTCCAATATTTTTTTGTTTGGAATATAATATTAAAAATAAGAATATCATAATATTCTTCCATAACTACTTGCATTATGGGTTTTTTTCCAATATTTTTATTAGGAATAAAATATTTAAAATAAGAATATCCCAATTTTCTTCCATACTTACTCCGATTATGGGTGTTTTCTCGAGAATTCTTGTTTGGAACAAAATATTAAATATAGAATATCCCAATGTTCTCCCATAGTTGCAGCCATCATGGATGTTTTCCAAGATTTCTGGTTGGAATAAAATATTAAATATTAAATATCAAAAACGGTAAACTACATGTAGTTGAAGGAGAGGACTAAATTAAGAACACTTAAACTGTGGCGCTATTTGCCACGCCACTAAAAAAAAATTAAGTTCATTTAAGTTTTTACCTTTTTTATTCGAGAGATTTTTAAATGGTACGTATGTAAAACAAACCAATGGAATCGATGTAAATGTGGAACCATCTAAAAATAGAGTTAAAAGTGTGAACAAAATTATCAACATATCTTTTGATTAGTAGAACTTCTATTGCCAAAAGAAGTTAATTACATTGATAAAATGGTTATCATTACAAGGCCGAATTAAGGGTTAGGAGTGCCCTAGGCAATACTAGAGCTAACGCCTTATAGAAATAAATAAAATTTACATTAGAGAACATAATTAACCATGACCAAATATCGTAGTACATGATATGTTATGCCTCTACCGAGATAAACCTCCTAATTATATATATTTTTATATTTATTACTACCTAAAATCCCCAGTTAATTATCTAACATATAGTTTATCATAATTTTCCTTTTCTCATGTATTTCCCAACTATTTTTTCCCACGTTCTTTACATATTCACCTTTTTGATATTTCCTCCAAAAAAACTTCTAAGACTTCAAAACAATACAAAGTATGAAAAATACATGAGTATGAATTAAATTTAAGAATCATGCAACAAAGTCACTTGCATAAATATTTGAGGCCTCCTAAATATCATATTCTTAATACAATTATGTAATTTTAATTTTATTTTAAATGAAGTGAATTGAATTGGTATGTAAGGTTGGACACTAACTGCTACTAACATATATGGAACTAATAAATTGATCTACTCTTCATAAAAATCATAGTAAAATTAAATAAGTTAACACCGCCTCAATATTAGTGCCCTAACCACTTGCCTAGTTTGCCTAGGTCTTAATCCCCCTCTCGTTATTAACAGCACCAGGAGTACACAGTGAGACTGAGATTATATATATGACATAGCTCTGTGTATATCTGTTTCTCAATTCGATAAATGGTCCTGAACTGGGACCAGGAGTGAGTCATGCCATAGCGAGGGCGACTGCTGCTGAGAACATGTACTCAATTCTGTCATCATGCTATATATGTTGTGGGGATTATGGTTACTGTTATTATGAGCTATTTTGCTATAATGATTATAACAGGCATGATCATGGCCTAATTCATTAGAGCTAGATTTTTCCAAATTGGTGGACTTATTGTTTTTCGATGTTCCATTGTTTTCTGTCTGAAACCGGTGATATCGGCAGAAAAGGAATCATCTGCTCTAGCCGAATTATCTTCGTTTTGAATTAATCCATCCAGCTCATCCACTTTTAGATTATCAGAGCTGAAAGACGGAAGCGGGCTGAAAATTAATTGTGACGTTGTCGGATCACCCCATAAATATGCATGCTCATGATCATGATACAAAGCATGCTGGTTATCACCGTTACTATATCTTTTGTTACTGCTATTAATATTTGTCTTCTTCCTGAAGGCCATTCCTACTTCTGAATTCCATAACTTTAAGAAAACATCAGAGTCTTCCATGGCAGTAGCCTCTCCGTTATCACTTCCTGTCATAATAAAAGAAGGAGATGGTAGATTTGAGACTCTGGAGAGCTTTGCTTCAGCCTCAAGCCTTACATTTTCCCACTGTGACATGTGCCTCGTCAGGACGGAGGAGGAAGATCCATTTCCCCTCGGATTCAACTTTTTCTTGAGGTAGGTGTTCCAAAAATTCTTTATCTCATTGTCGGTTCTGCCTGGCAGCTGGGAAGCTATTGTAGCCCACCTGCAGAGTTCAAATATATCTCAAAACCTCTCCTACGTGCTATGAATTACAACAGCACACTTAATCCAAAATTATGTACCTGTTGCCCAGAATTGCTTGCAGCCGAATAATAGTTCTTTCTTCATCTTGTGCAAATGGGCCTCGCTTAATATCAGGTCTTAAGTAATTGGTCCAACGCAACCGGCAACTTTTGCCACACCGCCGAAGTCCTGTTCACATAAATATATAGTCAAAGCATACATATACACAAAATCACATGTTTGAATGTGGAAATTTACATTATAGAAATGAAATCAATGTATTTTATATTATATACAAACCAGCAAGGTTGGGGAGAGCACGCCAACTTCCATAGCCATTCTTCTTAATATAATCAGCAAGAATCTTGTCTTCATCGGGTGTCCAAGCCCCCTTTTCATGCCGATATTATCACAGCAAGGAGCTCTACCCATAATTATTTTGTTACCTCTTTCTGTGGAAAAGGAGAGAAGAATAAGTGAGTATATGTGCCTGTGTGAATAGGCTAGAGTTTCAGCATTAGACATGACAGTTGCTGGTCTCTGTAATATTAAATATTAAGTGGACGTTACAATACAACTGATTATAATGCAGCCGAAAGAACCGTGGTCACCAATTTGGAAGGCAAAGAATTGTCTCCACACTATTAAATATTTGGACGTTACAATACAAAATTCAGAAGGTAATGCGGCAAAATGGACCGTGGTCACCAATTTGAAAGGCGCAGAATTGTTCCATGGATAACACTAAAACTAAGTATGTGGGTCATCGTATCACGTGCATGTTATTTATTCCCACTAACGGCAAATGACATTTCAAGGGGTGACCAGCCGCCGACTTATTACCAATTTATTCTTAGCCGTATGTAGAGAACCTACTTGTAAGCGGTGCCTATCTGCCAATTAATTTTACGACCCCATCTACTAACAAATTCAAACTTAGTATGAATAATCAAAGCCGTCACTAACAAGAAGTAGGTGCTGTGATTTGGTAAAAAGAATGAAACAATTTTTTTTTTAGTAGGTAAATGGTGATAGTTTTGAAAGGCTTCTCCAAATCTTGTACAAATTAGAATAATTAATGCTCAATGAAATTATTCTTCGAGGAGATTTGGAGTCTAAGTGCAGCCGCGACAATCTCAAAGCACAGCCATTTCTGACAGATTGATTAGTCATCGATATGTCCGCAGTTCTTGTGTAGAAACTATGCTAATCCCTTACCAACTCCCTTTTGGGAGCAGAATATCATCTTTGTTGCTTCTGGTTGCCTCTTATAATGTCTTGTTTTATGACTATTCACCGCCTTCCATTCGCCCATTGTCGCCCAACTTCAATGTTTCTCTGGCCCTAGCTCTAACGGAATAACAACTTCAATGTTCCCATCGGGCAGGACCGAAGCTACAAAAGACACACTCAGCTACGTGAAAGCTTCCTCACTTGCCAGATCACGCCCGTCGTCGTTTAGAGGAAGGTACTGACTCCCGAAATATAGGCATTTTTGGCTCAAGTCAGTAGCTTCCAGAACCCCATCTGAGGTCGCCCTTCCAAAGCCTTATAAATCGGTTGCATTAGTTTCGTTCACTGTAAAAAGGTAGGGAAGGGCTTCCTTCAACCGTGAGGTCCATACCTTATGTTTAGACAGACGCAAATTCGTAGTCAAGTGTTTCATTTCAAAGCATCTGGGCTAACAAAAGGGTAAGCCCTCGTAGACACGAGGATGAGACAAGGAACTATCCTCAACATTCAGTTTAATTTTTTCAAAAATATTACATATATCAATATTCACTAAAATAGTGGTATGACAAACTGAGTTTGTGGTGGAATCCATCATCTGAAACACCCCAAAGTATTACCTATGGCTGTCAATCACGAGTCAACCTAGAACGGGAATAGTAGATGTGGCAACTGCACCCAAACTAGTCTAATGTGTAAGGCTTTAATGAAAGGATTGAAGGTTGGGTACCAAGGTTGTAATAGAAGAATATGGTGATCTAAGGCCAAACTTGGATTTGGAAAACCTCATTCTAATTTTGACTTAGGAGCATAATTTCTGGAGATCATAACTTTTCATCCAACCATTGGACCGTCTTTAAATTTTCAAGGTAGTTAGTTGTTAATTGGTATTATGCCATGAGCACCTTTCACATGAAGGGTGGGTATCTTTTGAACATATTCTTGGGGCCAAATTTCTTCAGCTAGTGGTCTAAAATTTGTTAACAATCTTTTTTTGGGAAAATCGAGAACTTAGAGTTTTAATATCTTTTACCCCGCTTTACATAATAGGCCAAGATTTAGTGTGATTCTTCATTTATGAAGGTTTATTTGGCATGCAAAATTTGGGGTCCATCCAAGGTTTTTTTCTTTTAGGGTTTTTATGTGTTTTTGCATGTGTAGTTAGGAGGTTTCCCATGGGGGTGAAATGTTTTCCTTTCTTTTAATTTTGTGTGTTTTATTTGTGTACGAGTATTTAATTATTGGAGATTATTGTCATCTTATTAACAATTATTATTATGTATTAATTAGCTAATTCAACTTAATTTGTTAACTAAAATATGGATGTGACAATGGGATAATTATGAGGGTAGATGGTCCTTGAAATATTATGGATGTAGGATAGATTTGTGTTGGTTTTTGTGTTATGTACTCTCCCCCAACTTCAAAATTCGGATTTTGACTTGGGAGGATTTTTTGGAGACTTGTGGAACAAGTTAGGTTTGTCTCATACCTCTTAAATTCACCCAACAAGCATACCTATGGTATGAGGGGTTAAATTTAGACTTATTTATGTATTTTGGAGTGTAAAAGGGTGAAAATAATTGCACTTTCCTACTTACCACAATTAATTGGTCCTTGGTAGGCATGGTGTGCAAGTTTGAGTGTCTTTTCGTTTGTCATAGTCCTACATGTTCATTTAATGTCTTGAGCATGGTGTTTTGACTTGTGTGTGAGAATGGAGGAATGATGAAGTGGTATCCTACATAGAGCCACCTCATCATCCTCACATTTCATTTCTATTTATTGATGGATTTTGATGGAATTGGGGTTACTTGTTCATTTTCTTTCTCTTGCATTTTTAGATTTGGGATCTTGTTGGAGTTTCTTTCGGAGTTTACTTGGTTTGGAGGTGTCAAAACTTATGGATTGAATTTCTCTTACAAGCTTGATGAAGAGGTAGGCTCTCCACCTTTGTTTTTTTTCTTATTATATTTGTAGATGTGAAAAATTGGTGCTTGTTAAGTTTGTATGAGTGTTGTGAATGTGGTTGTTTTTGTGTGGTTGGGTAGTTGCCTTAAGTTGGGTGTGTGGAGATGGATTTATGGGACCATTGGGGAGGGAAAAGGGAGATGTGAGGCATGCATGTTGGAGGGAGTGTGATTGGGAGTTTCACCTATGGGGAGTGAAAAGGAAAAATAGACATATTGTTGCATACTTGTAAGGGGAGAGATAAGGATGTTTTGTTGTTTGTATTGTGCACATGGAGGCTTTTGGTGAAACTCCCACTTCACTTGGGAGGAAAAATGAGGTGGTTCCCATAGTCCTTGCTTTATTTTGGTTTGATCTCAAGCCTATTGTGTTGTTTGAGAAAGTTGTAAATTTGTTGAGTGTGTCCATGTAAATGTGTTGAATGCCTTGGATTGATTTTTGTTTGTGGAAGCCATTCTTGTAAAAAGTTGTAAAATGTTGCTTCAGATACCTCATTGTTCTTTGGTTAGGGCTAGGGGAAATAAGGGGATGGCTTCTCCCCTTATTAGATTAAAAGTTGGGCAGAGAGTGCCACCTATTCCCCCTTTCTTTGTTTTGTGATCCAAGTTTGTGAAAGATTGGAGAATGCAAGATTGAAGCTACAATTTGGAGAAGACATGCAAGAAGACTTGTGTTTGGCCTTGTTGAAATCCCTATGTTGTATTGATCACATTATTATTCCCACTTTGAGTGGAAGTTTGTAATATTTTATGTTTGAAGGAAAGTTGTAATATTTCTTTTATCCCAAGATTGAAATGAGTTAGTAAATGTGGAAAGATCTTTTGTTTACATACACTAGTGGAAAGGATTAACCTTAGTGAAATAAAAGGGATTTAAATTCTTGCATTGTAAAAGAATGATTTGGAAAATTGGTAGTTTCTATAAGTTGTATTGTAATGTTATAGTGAAAGGAAAACTTAAGTTGTTTATTGTCTTGAAATGAAACTCTCCTAAAAGTTGTAAGCATTCAAGTTGTAATATATATACATGTATATTTGGAAAAGAACAAAGATGCACTAAAGGGAAGCATGTTGAATTATTATTGTTTTGTTGGTAAAATGGAATGTGAAATAGGATAAGTTGTAGAAATGTTATACTCAATATTTTTACATTTTATTCCGAAAAGGAAAGATAGAGATTGAGTTGATGTTTTGTATTTGGAATTAAGAAACTAGATATACTATCACTTTACCCACCAATGAATGGAAAACATCCTCATTAAAATTAATATTGCACTAGAAATAAACTTAAGAAGAAAAAAATGTAAAAAAATATGTTTTGTTGAAGGTTCTATTTTTGGTGAATAGAATTGCCACCCTATGTAGAGTGGTAGTTTCAGAAGCTGCCATCCAAAGCATAGACCAGTGGTCTATGAACCGCCCCTAGGTAGGGCGGCGGTGACAGACCATTGGCCTACATAGGGCAGCGGTTTAGGCACTTTTGATAGAAAAATAAATTTCCATCCATGAAAATCACAAATTCAAATGTTAGAAACATCTAAGCTTAAAAACGACTACAAGGAACCTTCCAGCAACTAGGAACCAACTAAAATTAAAAGTTAAGCCTTCCAATCTCCCTTTTGGCATCCAAATGTGTAAAAATATTAGATTTAAAAGAAATGGGGTTTCCTAATAGTTGAAATCAAAGCAAGTAAATGATTTTATGAAATAACAAAATAGATCTAAGATAGGATCTCTACATTTAGTAAATGGGAAACATTCTACCAATAATCTCTACAACCATTATCAAGAAAAAAATTCCATGGTGGCTCCCCTTCTTCTCATGGCTTCTTCTCCTCCTCCTCCTCTTCCAAAACCTGCAAATAAGAAAAGAAAAAATGAGGTTGTTTGAGGAAAATTGGAATTAAAATAGAACCAGAAGGAAATTTAGGGCAAGCTAAATCTAAGGGTTACGATTGATTCAATCCTATGGCCCAAATTAAACCCTACATCACTTAAGTGGGAAGACATTTTGTGAAAATGTAACTTTTAAATAAAAAAGAAAGAACATGGGTAATGGGGTGAATGGGGCCACTTAGTGGCTAGGTAAAACAAGTAAACCTTTGAGTTAGAAAATAATATAACCTTGAGGCTTGATAACTCATTTATCTAATAAGACTTAGTAGATGCTTAAAATGTAAATATAGCTTAGGAAGTAAATTATAATATTTAATTATTAATTTAATTCCTTTGTTCACAAGCTTGTGTAGAAAGTCTCTAACTGAGAAATTTATTAATTGAGAAAATGCCTAACCTTGCTAACACTTCTAAACAAAAAAAAAAATTACTACCATAAACTTGACTATTAATTTATTAGTTTCCTTTGTTTTGAGAGTAGAAAATTGTGGACATTACAAATCACATGGGAAAATTCTTTGAGTGAAAAACCTTGTTAGAGGAGAATAAGTTCAAGATTACATGCACTAATTTGGTCGAGACATGCATTGATCTAGTGGGATAACCTACAAAAAGAAAGACAGGGATCCAAAAGGATGAGATCGAAACTACAAAAAATGGTGAAGAAGTTGAAAGAGAATTTTCTTCTTGTATATTATACATAGAAACTATTTTGAAGGTATCAAAATATAAGACAAATGGATCTAAGCATTGAAGAATTTTATAAGATATCAATTTGAGTGGAAAAAGAAGATTTTGAAGCACATAAGGCTACAAGGTATGTGAATGGGTTGAGTTATACCATATAAGATGAATCGGGTAATCTATAGCCTAAATGATGCATATGAATTCAAATTGAAAGAAAAAGAAAATAATAACAATAATTTTAGAAGAGGAGTGAAGAGAGGACCATCGTCATCTCAAATGAGAGGGAGAGGTAGATTTGATTCCCAAAACATGAATCCTCTAATGTAGAAGGAAAAGAAAAATCTAGTCAAGGTTGAATTAACTATGAAAGAGGTAGGGGAATTCAATGAGGAAGATAATATGGTGGGAGGGGGTTGGAATAGCCCCCAAAGGTAGTATACCTATTATCGATGTGTTGAAGAAGGGTGGAGAGATTTTGAGTGTTCACTATCCTATACAGGGATAAATGAAAAGTGGAACAACTATAGGAAAACCTAAATGAAGTTAAAGAATAAGAGGAAATGGATGTTGTACAAAACATGGGTGAAAACCTCATTATAAGGAGGATGATGATCGTACCAAGTATGAAGAAAGGAAAAAATGGTATTGTTAGTGTAGAATCACATCACCCCTGAATGCCTGCAGCCAGATGGGTTGAGACTCTTAGTGTGATTTCACAACATGGAGCATCTCTCAAAGTTTGGTACCTTGCGAGTTGAGAGAGCTCTCTAGATTAAGGTTGGTTCCTATTCATCTGTCCAGGTGCATACAAATAGATTGTAGACTATCTAATATAAATCTACTCTATTTTACCAAGGAGACAAGTTTGAGGAGATGTAAGAAAATAAAATAAGCTAACGAGGTGATGCACCAAAGGAATGTTAGACCCTTGTTTTACAGTTTAACACAGACCATGAAATGTAATACAAACGTGACGCATAGATGATCAAAGTGCAATAATATCGGAGAGATAATAATGAATACATGAGAGGGTCGAGAAACATCCACGAGATGTATATATTATTGCTCGGGAGTTGATACAGTATATTGCGGTGGCTAAGAAGAAATACTTGCATTGCAACCTGAAATTGAGGTTAGAAAAAGCTCCACAAATCCTTGTGTGAAAAAAGTAGAATGGATAGTGCAAAATTGAAACATCCAACCCTTTACAATAAGCCCCGACCCTTCCTTTATATATTCGACATAGAGCAAAGAAAGAGAGAGAGAGGCAGGAAAACTAGTTCAAAGCTCAACCACTATCATCAATTCCTCCTCCAAATCCACAAAAAATCTATCATATCTGCATCAATTACTTTTTGGAACTTCAAGGAGGAAGAATGACGGATAAGATTGAATTCGATTTGGTTGTTGGGGCAAATGGATTCTATATTAATAGGAAAAAGACATTTCTTCATTTTTTCCCCACCTAACCTCTCCAAAATTAAAGTTTCAGATCTTCATGGCATAGACGAGGTTGATATATTTCCAATGGTGTAAGATTTGTTTGATTTTGAGTAGTGAGTCAAAAGATATGCCCATTTGAAATTTGAATTAGGTCCATACAGAAATGGCGGCAACCAGTTGTCAAAATGGGTCTTTGGAAATCGAGACACAAGGAGGCTTAGCACTTGTTTGAAAACCTTCCCCAACTCTTACTTTTTAAATAGTGTTGTGCTAACACTTGACACCCTCCGATGTCCCGTCTCTTCTTTGACTATTCAACCCCAACCCTATCCCCTTTTTTTTGGACTTGGGAGACGCGGAGGGTCCGCCCTCATTTAAAATCTTGCTCAGAATTTTACCTTTAAAGGAGCGTCGAGTTGACACTTGGAAGCCTCCACATGATCTTGGAATTTTCAATGGCTGGTCTTACCTTTTTAGGCCCCGAATATGTGGTGAGCTGGTGTTCATTTGCGAATCACCTTTTGGGCTATGCCTTGAAATTGAGCTGATGAAACACGTGGCATGGTCCGTTGTTTCTCTATAATTAGTTGATTTTAGGACCGCTTTGTCCCACTTTTTATCTTGGACTACATGGTGATCCCACGCTCATTTGGGTCTCCACTTTTGGATATGACTTTAGAGAAGATCGGGTAGACACGTGGAATCCTCCGCAGACACCTTTATACTTAGTCTTTGTTTAGGCCCGTCTGTCCACCTTTTTAAATTTTAGCTATTTAATGTGCCCCTCTTTGGACACGGGAGACGTGGAGGCCTGGAAATTGTTTGATTCTTTCCTTTTGTATTCAATCTTTAGAGGTGCGTCATTTGGACACTTGGCATTGTCTTCTCCTCCTCCATACTCGGTCGTTTTGGGGGTGTTTTTAAACCATTTGAAGAGCCTTAAGAATTTGAACCTTCCTTGTTCCTTATCCGTTGAGCCTCTAGTTTCTTTGACACTTTATTCTCCTTCCCAACCTTGCTATTCCATTTTAGAGCCTACATGTAACTGTTTGCTAGATTTGAAGCATGGGTTCATTCGACGGAGCCGTTTCTTGAATTTCTTCTTACACGGGGTTGTTTGATCTTTCGCAGCCCTACCACTCCATTGTAGAGTCCCTCTATTTCATGATTGTAGGATTTGAATGTGATTTCTCTGGTTTCTTTTGTGCGGGGTCGTGGCTGACCAATTTTATCTAGGGGCAAAATTGGGATAACAATTTGGTGACTCGCAGGGGCATCTGCCTGCTAGATGAAGGGACTAGTAGCCTTGAAGCATCCATTGGGCATGGAGTCAAGAATGATGGCCTGATACTGATCCTGCCTCTAATCCACGAGCCCAACCATTTGCACTCTCAATTTTCATAAGAAATCTTGAAACAAGGCTTCTGAGAGTAGAAAATTGTTTTGACCTAGGGCTTTCATCTGTCCCTGAATGGACTATTTTGAAGATGGCTTTAGTTTCTCTCGTATTTTTTTATTTTTGAAATTTTCAATTGTTACAGAAACTATGGGTCTTCTACCATGAATACTTGAAAAGGATAGCACATTCACTTAGAGGCACGTTGAACTATGTAATGACGTAACCTGGAGCAACAAATAACTTGTGCCACAACACTTAGGGAAACAAAAATACACAACAAAAATTAATGTGCATAAGCACTTAGGGAAATTAAAATCCTATGCTAATATTTACGGGGTGGAAACTTCCCAATTAGTAGCAATGTTTGAGATATATCCCATTCATCGGGATCTACAATTCTTCGCCATTTAATTTATCCGGCTAGAAGGAATTGCTACTCTTGCACTCTATGATCATGTAAGTGCCACTCCATATTGCATCAAATTTGGAGTGTTTTCCTTACTTTTTGGATCTGCATCCCACTTTAGAACTAAGCCCCCTTCTTCAAAGGTCCTTGTTTTTTCCTTCTTGTCAAAACTCTTTGTATAAATTTTTTATCTTGTTCCATGACTTGCATTATATGTTGTCTTCCCTCCCCTACCTCCGGTAGCTCTGCATACTTGATTGCCATAGGCTCAAACTCAGCCAGCTCTAAGCTGTTTCATGTGTTCCAAAGTAGGCAAATCCAATGAGATGGGAAATATTGCCTCCTTTCCATATACAAGCCTATATGGGGAACTTCATGTGGATCTTTCGGATGTGATCGTATCAACCCGAGCTGATTTGAGCTTTGTATGCCAAGTCCTCCGATTTTCATCAAGATTCCTTCGATAATCCTTAGTAGGTTCTTATTTGTGGACTCTTCTTGGCTATTACCTTTAGGGTAATAATTTGATGAGGTGCTAAGATACACACTATTCTTAACGCACATTTAGTGATCCTTGTACTAAGGAATGCTAATGCATTATCTCGATATAATAGTGGCGGGGACTCCAAACATAGTGACTATTCCTTCACAAAAATCCAAGATGTTGGATTCATTTGCTTCTTTTAGTACCACTACTTCAGTCCACTTGGCGAAATAGTCTATTGCAGTAAGTATCCATTTGTGGCCTTGGCTTGAATTTGGGTTAATCACTCCAGGTGAAGTCTAGTCCCCATTGCATGAATGGCTGATCCACTAAAATGGGATGAAGGGGAAGGGCTTCTAGCCTCTCCTTTCCTGTGAAGAATGCACATTTTTTTCACTTCTTGACCCATGAGTAAGAGTCCCTAAACACTGTAGGCTAATAATAACCAGCTTTCATGATCTTGAGAGCTATTGCTCGAGGGGAAAAGTGACCTCTTGCTTCTCCATCATGAAATTCATGCAACACTCTCTCAATATGGCTTGTCCCAATGCAACTTAATAGAACACTAATGATATCCTTCTTAAACAAGACACCACCAACAAGCACATATGGGATGGCTTGCGATCAATTATCTTCTCTTTTATTTGTTTCGTTCTAGAGGGCGCAAACTTGTTTGAAGGTAATGCACCAAGGCTTTGGTCCAACATGGAGCAGTGCATCATTAGTTGGTTGTTCTCGATCATTATGTAGAAATAGGATAGCCTCCTTTTCACCCACTGACTCAACCTGATGCTTGGAGGCAAGTTGTTCACATAGTCCCTTGCCTCTAACTAGTTTGGTCACCTTGATCTCAATGTCATATTCCATTACCTAGGTGATCCAACCTACCCTCTTCTCATTCAAATCCTTATTTAAAAGGAAGTCCTTAACACTAGCATGAGATACTAGTAGTTGAATCTTGTTATCTGAGACCAAGTTTCTAAACTTCTTTAAGCTCCTAATAACAACAATGAACTATTTTTCAATGAAAGAGTATTTTACCTCGTATTCCTCCAAGATCCGATCAAGAAATCTATGGGTTTCTTTGAAACTTCATTTTTGAGTTGGACCAAGATGGCTGAGATGGTGTTTGACCCTCCAAAAGCATATAACATGAAGTCTTTTGAGAAGTCTTGGTTGACAAGAGTTGAAGCTCGTGATATTATGAGCTTGATGGCCTCAAAGTTGTCTTTTCCTTCTACTATCAATTTAAATGCAAGACTCTTCTTTAACATCATTGTCAAATGCTTCAAAAAGTAAAACAATTAGGTATAAACCTGCGAACAAAGTTTATCCTCCCCAAGAAGCTTTGGATATACTTTTTATGTTGTGGCAATGGAAGTGTCTAGATGGCTTTAACCCTTTCAGGATCAATTGTCAATCCCTCTCTTCAGACAATCTGCCCTAACAATTTCCCTTCATGATCTAGGAACACACACTTTTTTTGGGTTTAATGACACCCCAAACCTTCTACATCTATGAAATACTTGTCTAAGGTGAAACAGATGGTCTCAGAACATTCTTTGAGAAGACAAAGGATATCATAAAGATACATCGGGACTATGTTGTTAATTAATCCTTTGAGTACAATGTCCATAGCTCACTAAATTGTTTCTATAGCATTTGATAGTCCAAATTGCATTTTCTTATAAGCATATGTACCCCATTTTTTGGTGAAGGTTGTTTTGAATTGATCTTCTTCTTTCACCATTATCTCGGTTATAGCTTGAATACCCATCTAACAATGAAAGCCTCTCAAAACCAGCTACAACTTGTAAGATATGTTCCATTGATGGAAGTGCATAGTGATCCTTAAATGATGCTCTATTTAGATCATGAAAGTCCAAACATAACCTGATTTCTCCATTTTTATTTCTCATAGGTACTAAGTTAGCAACCTAACTCTAATGAGGAAGATGATACTAACCTCAATTAGCTTGTTCAATTCTTTTCTCATGAGAGGCTCAATATGGAGATTTATTGGCCTTTTCTTCTGTCTGAAAGGCTTAGCTGCTGGATCCAACTTGATGGTTTGTTGTGAAAGCTTTGGGTTGAACCTCTTAAATCATTATAAGTCAAGGAAAAGACATCTGGGAACTCTTAACAGAGTTAAACAAATTTATATTTTTCTTGCTGAGTGCTTACCTTTCCAATATGCAACGTTTTGCCTTCTTCTATAGTAATAGGTTATGAATCTTCACCCTTTACCTGAATATTTTTGTTCTCTTTCCGAAATTGGTCATTTGGGTTGAATATTGATTCCAAAGTGACAAGACCCTTTGGTAGTTTGTTGGTCCTCAACCGTACCCATTGATCCCCATATTTCTGCTCTAATTTGTCTTGAATCCTAGAGGAGAACTCAGATTCCTCTTATAGAAAGTTGACAATTTGTTGATCACTTTAAAAGACTTGCCAACTTATGTTGTTGTTCAGGACAGTTGGCCTTACAACCAACTTGATATGGGGCTAATGCTTATTACTCTTGATATTCTCAACAACATAAAATGTTTCCCCAATTATTACCAAATCTGTTTGCTTCTTCATTCTTATTCCTTGGGGACGAGTTGATATTTAATGCCTCTAAATATTCAATGAGGTCCCATACCCAGTTCTTGTAACTATTTAACAAGACATTCTTGGAAGCATTTTATCCTTGGACCTGATTAGAAACTAGGTCACTGTCACCAAACACTTGCAAGTTCTTGATTCCTTGTTTCCTTGCCTAATGCAGTCCATGAACCAAAGCCTCATACTTTGTTGTGTTGTTTGAACAAGATAATTGGAAATGGAAGGTTAAATAGTATTTCATACCTTTAGGAGAGACAAGCATAGCTCCTCCTCCGGCTCCTTGCCTTCTTCTTGAGCCATCAAATAATAACTATTATACCTCATTATCATCTTTGTGGTCTAGCTTAATGATGTCGAGAAGAGGCAGATTTTCTTCATCCGGATAGTAGACTCCTAACTCGAGACTCCTCCATCTCTTTATAGGGGTCAAAAGCATGTCTATTTTTCTCCCATTCATCGAGAGTCAAGTCTACGATATACCCCACCACAGTATCTGTCTCATAAGTTATTGGGAGGTCCTCCAAATCAAAGGTTGAACAATTTGCATTGATTAGGTGGGTACATAATACTCAATATGGTGATTTGCAATGGGCTCTTATCTGATTATGGCCTTAGCCCCATAACTTGTTCTAAAAGCATGTGCTTCCAATCAATGAGACAAATATCCTCCAATCTTAGAAGTGAATTCTCTTGACAAACATAATGCAAAATGGGGTGGAAAGTCTAAGACGATATGTTTTGCAATACAGTCACATTAGGGCGGGCATGTAGTGTGAGGATCAAGTCTTTGATGACTCAACATTTTCACTTTGCTGTCCCATCCAATTGCACTACCCCTCCGGATATGACTTCATATTGGAGAGCCAGTTGATTAGCTATTTGTTTTGGAATAATAGAACTACTTGCCCCCAAATAAATCATGCATTTATGTACCAATTTGTCCCCAATGATCAATGAAACATAGAATGGAGGAGGCCTCGTGTTCTTACATTGTTTTCCCTCATGGTTTCCTTGGTGAGTTATGTTGGTAAGCACTTTCACTTGCTTTGGCTAAGAGGCCTATTCGAGCTTGACCAATTGGCCATAGTAGTTTGCAATAGATCTCTCTTTCTAGGAATGGCCAGTGACTCCCACATTGAAATGTTGACATTTTTCTTCTTCATTTGTTCAATGATATTAAATGAGATATCCTTCTGCTGCCCCTTCCCAGTACGTTTTATATTGCACATGGGTTGTCACAACCAAAGCTCGAGTGGATTTGTCGTGTGACTTGGATTATATCTCGCATATTGGGAGTTGTATTTTGAGTGTCAATACCTTGTGGAGTAATAGAGGATCGAATATTACCTAAGTTTGATAATTTTCCCTCTCCAATATTTCTTTTTTTTTTTATCATGTATTGGAATCTACACTTTGATAAGGGGCTGATTCATTCCACATAAGTCTTCAGCTTGCCAATTGACAAACATAGTTTCACTTGGAGGTGCCTCTTATTAAGCTCCTTGTTGGTTTTATTCTTGGCTAGAATCTTGTGACACGTAAATGTTCTATACCATCAAGGCCTAATTTAGTGCACCATTAAAGCACATTGATGGTTGTGAGGCTAGTTGCATGGGAAACACCAGTCATATTCTTGGACCATATTGTTTTGTACTGGGACCAATTCCCTTGATGTTGAAGTTGTTTTTGGGTCATATGACTGAAAGGTCTAGCAGCTTGAGGTTGTCCTTTGTTTTGATTCTGATTTTCAGCCCGAGTTGGTTGCCCATTTTACTAATATGGGGGCTAGCCTGATATTGATTCTAAGGTTGATATGGCCTAGAACTCGAGCTTATTTCCTCTTGATAGTTACTAGCTCATTCCCTAGGTTTTGTAGTTGTTTCAAAACTTCTTGAAGCTCTTTTGAGGTACTAGAGGGATGAGGTGGAGGCTTGACTGAACTTTGATTCCTATGAGTGGGTATAGGAGTTAGTGTGGGTGTCGATTAGTGCTTGCATATCCTAATTATGGGTATAGAGGCATGGGATGCCTAGGAGAAAGCTTCCCAACATGAATTAGACAATTTTTAGCTCTTGTGGAAATGCTATAGGTTGTAGGTAAGGTTGTGCCTCCCATTGATTGAATCATTAAAGTAATATTATAATTTTGAGATCGAGAAAGTATAAGATGGCACCTTAATCTATGGGATTTAGAGCCACCGGAATCTGTCCCATGTCCTTTGAAATATGAGGTCGAAATCTTTCAACTACTCGTTAGAATCTCTCTTGATTGTTGTC
This sequence comes from Taxus wallichiana var. yunnanensis, assembly GCA_018340775.1. Classification (NCBI taxonomy): domain Eukaryota; kingdom Viridiplantae; phylum Streptophyta; class Pinopsida; order Cupressales; family Taxaceae; genus Taxus; species Taxus wallichiana. Next base: position 841,341,542 of record CM031243.1, on the reverse strand, counting down.
AGTTGCTCTAACAAGGATAGATTATCTCCCTTTTCTCCAAATTGGTCATGAAGAGATCTACATAGATGGTCCCAAGTTTGAATAGATCCTGTTGTTGGACTTATGAACCATTGTGAAGCTTTATATTTGAGTGAGGAGGCTAGCCAATTGACTGTAATATCCATCTTAGTGATCTCATGGATTGCACAAACATTTGCAATGTCTTGAATGTGGTCACTATGAGAAGTCTGGTTCTCTTCAATGAAATATGGGATGCTCTTTAATGATACCACTTTGGGAATTTATTTTGTGCATTAAGATCGAGTGGGCTACAGCTAGTGAAATTGACATAAGGATTTGGTTGTGCCATCCTGATCGGCCTGAGAACCCTTCTTGATTGAAAGAATGGCCTACTAGGAGGAGGTGTTGAAAAGGTTATGTTTGGTGTAGATGGAGAACTTTGGGCTCTTCTTCCCCTTCTCCTTCTATCTATGGACAAGTGTAGATAGACAAATAGTCCCTCTTCTCTGGTTCTTGACCTAGTTTGTGATCTTCTCATGAACTTGACAATCTTGACTGTTGAAACTAGTGGATTCTTTCCCTTTTGGAGTCACCAAATGTGCTTTTTAAAAGATTCTTAAAAGCTAGAACTTGCAACAAGTGCACATCAATCTTGTTGTAATAAGAAATGAAGAAATTTTGTCCCACTAGGCATACCAAAATTGTTAGTGTAGAATTACAAGACACCCACAGAATGCCTGCAACTAGATGGGTTGAGATTCTCAGTGTGATTGCACAACATGGAGAATCTCTCAAAGTGTGGGACCTTGGGAGTTAGGAGAGCTCTCCGATTAAGGTTGGTTGCTATTCCTCTATCTAGGTGCATATAAATATATTGTAGAGGAACTATTCTAAATCTACTCTATTTTACCAAGGAGAAAAGGTTAAGGAGATGCAAGAAAATAAACTAACCTAATGAGGTGATGCACCAAAGGAATGTTAGACCCTCGTTTTACTGATTTAACACGAGACCATGAAATGGAATATAAATGCTATGCATAGATGACCAAATTGTAATAAGAGATCAGAGAGACAATAACAAATTCATGAAAGGGTTGAGAAACATCCATAGACATATTTATTATTGCTCAAGAGTTGATACAGTATATTGTAGTGGAAAAGAAGCAAAAATTGCATTACAACCCGAAGGATAGGTTAGAAAAATCTCCACAAATCCTTCTATGAACAAAAGAAGGAAGGGCACACAATAGAAATGTCGACCCTTTATAATGAGCCTCGACCCTTCCTTTATAGATTCTACATAGAGGGAAGAAGGAGAGAGAGAGAGAGACAGAAAACTAGTTCGAAGCTCAACTACTATCATTAATGTCTCTTGCAAATCCACCGCAAATTTTTCATGTCTACATCAATTACTTGTTTAGTGCCTTGAAGGAGGAAGAACGATGGATCGATTGAATCTAATCTTGTTGTTAGGAGAAATAGATCATGTTTTAATTACACGAATACATTTATTCATTCTTTTTCCACCTATCCTCTCCAAAGTTAAAGTTTCAGATCTTCATGGTGTAGACGAGGCTTAGATTTTTCCAACGGAGTCATATTTGTTAGATTTTGAGACTAAGTCAAATGATATGCCCATTTGAAATTTGAATCAGGTCCATACAGAAATGGCGACAACCGGTTGTCAAAATGGGTATTTGGAAATTAGAAACGTGAAGGCTTGGCACTTGTTTGGAAACCTTCCCCAACTCTTACTTTTGAAATAGCGTTGTGCTAACACTTGGCACCCTCTGCTGGCCTGTCTCTTTTTGACTATTTAACCTCGACCCTATCACCTTTTTTTGGACCTGAGACACATGGAGGGTCCGCGCTCATTTGGAAGCCCACTCAAAATTTTAGCTTTTAAGGAGCATCGAGCTAACACATGAAAGCCTCCACGGGCTCTTCGAATTTTCAACGGCCAATCTTACCTTTTTGGGCCCTAAATACATGGTAAGTGGTGCTCGTTTATGAATCACCTTTTGGGCCACGCCTTGAAATTATGCTTTGATGTAACATGTGATGCGGTTTCTGTTTCTCTATACTTAGTCAATTTTCAGCCTACTCTGTCCCACTTTTTAACTTGGACTACGTGGTGATCCTGCACTCATTTGGGTCTTTACTTTTAGATGTGGATTTGGAGAAGCGTCGAGTTGACACATGGAATCCTCCACGAGACACCTTTATACTTAGTCTTTTTAGGCCCACCTTATGCCTTTTTTTTACTTTTATCTATTGAATCAGCCCCTCTTTGGACTGGGACATGTGGAGGCCTAGCACTTGTATGATTTTTCCCTTTTAGATTCAATATTTGGAAGTGTGTCGTTTGGAAAATTGGAAACATATTCTATCTCCTCCATCCTTAGTCATTTTTAGGGCTTGTTACAACCATTTACAGAGCCCGAAGACTTCAACCTTCATCATTTCTTCTCCTTTGAGACTCTAGTTTCTTTGACACTGTCTTCTCCTTCCCCAACCCTGCTATTCCATTTTTGAGCCCGCCTATAATCTGTTTTTTGGATTTAAAACATGGGTTCATTCGAAGGATTCATTTCTTGAATTTCTTCTTACACGGGGTCGTTTGATCTTTTGCAGACCCTACCACTCCATTGTATGCCCCTTTGTTTTCGATTGTAGGATTTGAACATGATTTCTCTTGTTTCTTATGTGTGGGGTTATGGCTAACCAATTTTATCCGAGGGTAAAATGTGGATAACAGTTTCCATGGTGATTCTTGGATGTGAAATAATATATTTCAAACAAGATGCACATATGGTGGGAAGCTATGTAAAATTATTGTTGATGGTGGTTCTCAAAATATGGTCTTAATTGTGATAGTTGATAAATTGAGTCTTAATTATGAGAAGAACATGTATCCTTATCACATATGATGGTTCAAGAAAGGGTACGATGCAACCATGTGCGAAGATTCACAATTATGTATTTTATTAGGGATACCTACAAGGACGAGGTGTGGAGTGATGTTATCCTAATGGACCCATGTCATATATTATCGGGAGAGATTGGAAATATGAAAATAAATATTTCCCACAATACATGAAATAATACACTTGGAAGGATGGTGTGAAGGTGGTATTGTTACTATTCGGTGATGAAGAAAAAAGTTAAGGCTTGTTGGCTACAATTGAGTTTGTTGCGAAATGGAAGAAGTTGGTTGGTGTTATGTATTGAAGAGTAAGAAGGTACAAACAGAGGCCTTTGGTCTTCCTACGGTGGACAATAAAGGAACTAAAAGAATACATATATGTCATACTAGATGAGATACCAAATGCATTACCTCCAAAGAGGGATATACAACACCATATTTATTTCATCTAAGGATCAACCCTTCCAAATCAGGAAGCCTAGAAGATGATTCTGACATAGAGTGATGAGTTGAACAAGAAATTGACAAACCTGGTAAAGAAAGGATGAGTTCACGAAAGCTTGATCCATGTGCAACTCAAGCAATATTGACCCCCAAAAAGGATGGAGATTGGAGAATGTTTGTGGATATTAGGGCAATAAATAAAATCATAATTAAGTATCAGTTCCCAATTCCAAGATTAAATGATATGATGGATGTGAAAGTAAGATCCTGATATTTTATTAATATTGACTTATGGAGTGGGTACTACCAAATCCAAATCCGTGAAGGAGATTAATAGAGAATGGGTTTTTAATAAGCGATGGGTTATACAATTGGAAGGTGATTCCATATTGGTTAACTAATGTACCCAATACATTCATGAGGTTGATGAACATAGTACTGTGCAAGAATATAATGGTAAGTTTGTTTTCTATTTTTATGATATTGTGATATTCAATATGAAAATGGAGGAACACTTATAAGATTTTAATTTAGTGTTAGAACTGTTATGAAAATATAATTTGTATGAAAAGTTTAATTTTTCAAAAAAGTCTAGTATTTCGGGATTTTCATCACAAAGGATGGGGTGAGGATGGAGGAGGTAAAAGTGAAGGTAATTTTGGAATTTCTGTTCCAAGGAATGTGACATATGTTTGTAGTTTCCATGGATTGAAAACATTTTATGGGAATTTAAGTAGCATTGTCTCACCCATAACGGAGTGCAAAAATAGAAAGGAACTTGTATTGACAAAGGCAACAATCGCTAGTTTTAGAATTATTGAAGAAGAGACAGTCAAAGGACATTATTTTGGTATTTCTAGATTTTAGCAAGGTATTTGAGGTTGATTGTGATGCATCACATGTGGGGATTAGAGCTGTAAAACTCAAGAAGGATGAATGTACGCAAAACAATTACATGTTACATTTTTGGAAAATGGTTAAAAAGTCCCAGTGATGATTCATGTCTTTTTAGAAGGTGTTCAAGTTCTGAACCCATTTATAGTGTACATTTTTAGCCTAGACATCCTTAATTAGCTTATACATGCTTTCTTCTAACTTCTCACTTCATTATGTGCATGTTTTGGCCTTTAGTGCCGGGACCGCCACCCCGCTGGGTGGCGGTTCAAACTACTCTGCGTAGGTAGAACAATGGTCCCGTGACCGCCGCCCTACACAGTGTTGGTCTTGCATTCTTTTCAAGAATTATTCATGCATGATTTCAACACGTGTTATTTCACTTAACTTGACTTCAAGGGTGCGTTTAAAGCCAAATTACCTAAAAATAGTCTTGATATATTGGTATTCCTTCCTCTTTTATTTTTAAATATATTTAATTAGGTTGAACTAACTCTTCACCAAATGATTTATCACTCCAAGGCTTCCTTGTGCATGAAGGCACATCCTAGCCAATTCCTATATATTCCATTCTTGTATTCAATAAAAGGGCTTGAGAATTTTGTGTATCTTGCATAGTATTGCTACCACAATCTTGCTTTGGAAATTACATAGCCAAGCTCTGTTCACTTGTGGTATCTCTCATCCACTTACATTGTAATAAAAATTTCCTCCAATCTGCCATTGCTCATGTTGGTATCAAAATTCATTATCCTTTGTAAGATGAGCATCATCACAGATTTAACAAGAATCCTTGAGACAAATAAATCATCATGTATGTGATTTTTTATCTAGGGAGTCAATTCAGTTGGTTCTTTGTCCCTCAGATGTTGGAGAAATGGGTAGCACCTTCAAAAGGATTTGATATATCCTCACTACTTTAGTTTTTTCCTTTCAAATAGGGTAAGAGGACCCATTTTTTAACCTCTGTTGGTGACGGAGAATGAAGATATCCTTATTTGCACAAATTTGATAGGAAACCTTGAGAAAATATGAAAAATGCACCACAATTTAACTCTCATGAGTTGTCACTTCTAAAAAATGGTGATATTTTATAAACAAGGTTAAGGTTACTAAAGCCATTATGGAATCCTAATTGCTTTTGCATATTTTGGCAGTAGAATTTATTCATTTTTGGAAATATAGGGAAAATAGGGGTAGTTCAGGTAGGATTCATTGTTTTTGAATAATTTTTTGTGGGAGCTTAAGCGGATAAACTTGATTTTGCTAGATCTTTGAGAACCTTCACAAAAATATGAATACTAAATGACATAATGCTTCAAAATAGCTAAAATATTCCTTCAACTAGAAGGTATGCATCAATGGAGGTGCATTTTTTCACGGTTTCACACAATCTCCAATAATTTAACATGAAGGCTCAAGTTAAAAGGCTCAATTAAACATTATCAATCTCTGGTTCATCATGTCTAAGATACAGTCAAAGACTTACAAACAACCTTTGTCAACAAATGAGAGTAAAGTGATTTTAAATTTTTTATTTCATTACCAGATGAAGGGTCTTCTCATAATGAAATTGAAAATTCCACTAAACCATCAAAGGGATGAGATCTTTTGTGATTCAAAGAGATTATAATATAAGGGTGCAATAGGAACAAGAAATACTATTTGCGGACATTACATTCAAAAAAAGCGAGAAACAAATTTTCCTAAGATTAACACATATTAGTTCGAAGTTGATTAGATTCACCAGCGGGGAAGGTTTCTTGAACAATCTCAAAGCTTTTCAATGGTTGTACACTTGCAACCAACTTGACATGATCAAATCTAAAACATAAGAGATTAACAGGTTTCTTAACTGGTCTCTCAGCAAGATGGGAATTCTCAAATTTTCTCGTAAGAATTCAACCCCCAACCATTTGCAAGAGTATTATCATTGAATTTATACAATTCACTTGCTCACTCATCCTATATTCCCCCCAAAAGAAAGATATTTGAGGAATCTTTTTCTTGTTACCATTTTTTCTTAGAAAGTGATGTTTAACAAATTCACACCCAAAGCTACCAGGTGGAAAAATCATGAACCGATCACGTTTCTTAGACCCTCAACCATGTCTAGGATGCCATGCCATAGATATTTTATAGTCCTTCTAATAATTATTTTATTTTGTCATGCAAAAATCCCTTTTAATCATTTTCGGGGCTCAGTATAGTTGGATCCGACAAGTAATCCTTTTCGCCCTTGAGGAAGCACCTTGAGAAATGAGTGCCCTTGTATGGATGCCTGCATTTGTGACTCTCGAAATGAGTTTTCATGCACAAATTATACCAAATTACCTGCTCTATGAGTCCGAGTTAGCCAATCAAAAAGATGATTTAGCGGAATCCTCCACGTGTATCTTTGGCACACTTTTGATATGGTGCCCAAAATCGATACAGATAAACAAGCATGTATTCACTACATGTCCCACCTAGAAAATTTGTTGAAAATGTTTAAGGACCACTGGAAGACGCCACATTCCTTGGGTCCAAGGAATTTTCTTTGGTCATTGAAAAGTCTAAGTATGTGTAGGATCCAAAGTGAAAACCTCCTAGTGTCCCTTCGGTTCTCTTTCAAAAGTAAAGTACAGGGGAATATCCCCAAATAGGCACTAGCCCTATAGGTGGCCCAGGCCTTAGAAAGTTTCTTGAAAATTTTAAGTATAGAGAGGAGCCAGCGGAAGCCTCCACGTGTCTCCTTGGTGCAACTGCTAAGGTAGGACCCAGAGGAAAATTTCAAATGAGCGTTGGCCCTCCATGTGGACAAGCTTTGAGTTGAAGCAGATCCTTAAAGTTTCAAAATGCCTCGCTAACCCACCTTCCCACTTCTAACTTTTGATGTGGGCCCCAGTGAGTTATAGGTTACTTCATAACTTTGCTCCCTCGTACAAAGAGGAAAAAAACTTCAAAATGTTCCGCTGACCCACCTTCCTGCTTGTAACATGAAAAATTGCCACGTGTCCTTCTTCGGGGTCAAAGTAAGACTTTTTCCCTACTACTTCATATTTGTTGAATAGTGAATTAGAGACTATTGGGGCTGTGGGGCCAATTTAGTATTTTTTAAAATGTGACCAAAGTGGAAAATTTCACAAAAAATCCTTGTCGGGCCATGCAACCAATTAAAAATGAACACGTATACACCTTCGAGGGAAAAAAAGAGAAATTCACTCTGCCTTTATAAATTTGACCGGCCAAACAAAACTCAACGGGGCCACCGGGCCAAATTGATCTTTTTGCAAACATAGAAAAAATTTACAAGTTATAAAATAGACCCGACATGCTTCATCCAATCAAAAGAGACCATGTAGCCGAAGATGCTGAGATATTATTTGATGTGGAAAACATGCACATCAAACTGTAAAATGCAGGGAAATCACTATTTGCACCCAAAATTGAATTTTTCTTCAAGGAAACAGAATTTGGAAATGATACAAGGCCCAAATGTGATCCACGACCATGGAGAAGGATCTTCAATAGCATACAAATGAAGAAAACCTTTCACACATCCATTCGCTGAAATAGCAAATATGACGGAGCCTGTAGATTGAAGAATTTCTAGGGAAAACTAGGCCATGATCAAATCAAGAACCAACATTGGTTGTGACTTGAGGATGGGTACTCCCAAATGAGTCCCACAAGAACAAATAGTAGACCAAGTGCCAAAAATAAACCATTGGGAAACGAAGTCATTATCCACACCTCTAGGAAAAAAATGAGAAACCAACTAAAATGACCGCCAGGACCAGGGGAAAACCAAAACCGACAAAATATAAAAACAGAACAAAAACCCAATACTTTACACTCAAAAATGGTGCATACCTCAACTTTGATAAATCAATCAAGGAAATGTTTCAAATTTCTGCCATTAACAAGAAATTCAAGAAATTCCCCATCTAGGTATTTTAAGAAGAAGGTTTGTTTACCAATTTGAATGTCAATTGAATAAGGGCCCATCCATAATGCATCAAACTTTCCATGTTTTCCCTTATCCTCGTGCTTGTTATCCCACAATAGCACAAGATCTCCCACACTGAAAGCTCTTGGAGTCACCTTCTTATCAAACAACTTCTTCAATTTCTCTCTAAATTTTACATGCCTCTGATGGGATGCCCTTATTTCTTTATCTAACTCAACAATCTGATTGATGTGAGCATCATAGGGAATAACCTCTTGATCTTCTTGTTGTTGAAGAAATTGAAATGAAGACAATTGCATATGCAGGGGTAGAAGATATTGAGTTCCATACACTAACTCAAATGGGATTTTTTTTAGTGGCTCGTTTAATAGTGAATTGATCAACCCAAACAACAAAATTCAACTGCTCGCCCCACTTCCATTTTTTCAACTCCAAAGTTCTTCTAATTATCTTCAACAAATTTTTATTGCTGGAATCTACTTGTCCATTTCCTTGGGGATTATAATTGGAAGCATATGTCAAATTTATCCCATATTCTTGACACATAGCCACCAAAGGTTTCTCTCGAAGGCTCATTGAATTATTAGCAACTATTTTGGAAAGTACTCCAAATAAGTAAATGATGTAATTCAAAATGAAATCGATAAGAATTTGGTGGGTTGCCTTCTTAGTAGGGATTACCTCCACCCACTTGGTGAAGTAAACTTTGGTCACTAATATCCACTTATGGCCTAAACTTGAAGGATCAAAAATCTCCCCAATGAAGTCAATCCTTCACTGCTTAAAAGGGGCTTGAATTGAAACAGGCTACAACGAGAGGGACCCTGAAGCTTTTAATCACCCTAAAAGTGTTGATAGCTCTCGAACTTCCTAACCAATAAGTTGTATCTTTGAAAAGAGTTGGCCACAAGTAACCAACCCTTAAGATCTTATGAGTTGTGACTCTTCTAGAAAAATTCCCTCCACAAACTACTCCATGGATATTAACAATTATTTTAGGGGCTTCATGTTTAGTAATGCATCTTAAGAGAACTTCCCGTGGTTTCTTCCAAGCTAACCCAAAATCAATAATGACATAGTTTTAGGAAGTTTACTTAAGTTATCTTTTGTTATTCTTACTCAAATGTGTAAGGCACTGTAGATGTTTGAGATAAAAAATAATATCCTTGTACCATTCAGAATTTATCAATTTTTCAAGGATATTCAACCTTTCTTCTTCAACTTCATTTACCTCAACTTGTTTATAGGTTTCTCTCTACCATAATTTTTGTCAATGGGTCAAACCTTTGACCAATTTTGTTGTTTGGATGTCCATATTATACTCTTGTAATTTTTTTACCCATCAGCATCTCTTTCTTGAAACCGCCATTTCCGATAGGATATCTTTCACCATGGTGTGGGGAACATAAGAAATGAATTTCAAACTCATAATATATGGCATGAAGACCTTTGTTACTTTCATCAAATAAAATTCTTGCTTCTCCATGATAGTATACTTTAGGTCAGCTCCTTGTAATGCCTTACCGAAAAATGCAATTGGTCTTTCACCTCCCTCATCATCCTTCTGCAACAACATATATGCAATAGTACTTTTTGAAGCAAAATAAAACATTTGGAAAACCTTCTTATAATCTACAGCTGCTAAAACAAGGTCATTCTTTAATGCTTCTTTGATCCTAGTAAAAGCTTGAATAGTTGATTCTTCCCATTTGATACTTTGATCTTTCTTCAGCATGCTAGTGATTGGGATAGTTAGTTCAACAAAGTTGGAGATAAATCTCCTAATAAAATTAATCTACCCAAAAAGGAATGAATTCCCTTCTTGGTTCTTGGAATAGGGACTTTGCTAATGGCTTCTACCCTTTCAAGATCAATCATAACCCCTTCCTTTGACACAATGTGTCCAAGAAAATTTTCTTTCTGAACTCCAAAATGGCACTTCTTGGGATTTAGTGAAATACCATACTCCTTGCATCTTAACAACATTTTTCTAAGTTTTGCAGGTGGTCACTCCTTTTTCTGGAGAAAATAGTCACATCATATTGATATACAACAATGAAATCATTAATATAGCCAAAGAAAGCTACATCCATTTCTCTTTGGAAAGTGGCTCCAACATTCATTAGACCAAAAGGCATTCTGACATATACATATGTTCCCAAGGAGTGATAAAGGTAGTTTTGATTCACTCGATTCCTTCACAACTACCTAGTTATATCTAGAAAAACTATAAAAGGTGGATAACAATTAACCAAGAATAAATCAAATTGTAACATATTTTCCATATTTGGTAGAGGGCAGTTATTCTTCATTGATGCTCTATTCAAGTTTATAAAGTCCACACATAACTTTATATCTCCGTTCTTCTTTCTGATAGGTACCAAGTTTGTAACCCATGATGAGTACCTTGTGGGCTGTATGATTCCTCCATCCCTCAACATTTTCAATTCTTCTTGCATCTTCAGGGAAAGGAGTGGATTGATCGGCCTCTATTTCTACCTAAACGGATTGGTAGAAGCTTCCAAGGGAATTTCGTGCTAGAAAATATCCTCTCTATATGCTTTTAGTTCAAAATAAGACCATGCTAAGTAGTCCTAGTATTTCTTCAACAATTGGACATACGAATTATTTTATTCCTTGTTCGATTTGCTACCTAGCTAGATCTTACTTTTTTATCCTTTGTGCCCAGTGTCATGCTTTTCAAGATCCCTCAAGGCTGACATGTGTCTATTGATAATGCAATCAACATCATCAAATTTTTATTCAAGTGCTACCAAACCTCTGGGAATAGTATTAGTCTTCAACTGAATGATTTCTTTGCCAAATAAAGTCTCCTTTCCATCAGCTACAAAAACCATTGGCTTCCAATCTATATATTGATAAGAAAATTCTCCTTAGTTCTGAAAAAACTTTTACACCTGTGTTTCGTATACGAACACTTGACAGTGTTTAACATTGTCAGGAATAGATGGTCTACGTAATATCTCAATATTATACTCCCAATAGGGGGATACAGTATAACTTTCAAATCTGGACCCCAATACAGCCAATTGTTTGGTAGAATATTGTACTTCCTATCATGATGTTTTATGTTGAAGAAGTCAAACATTTCAATGAAATTATAGACTACATGCTTATATTGCTTCATTCTCTAATTTTTTGTTGCATATAGTTTTCTAAACTGCTTGACAATTAACTCTGAATCTCCTTTAACAATGATGGCTCTGATACCATATTTCCAAGAAATTCTTAAACTCAATAACAATGCTTTTATTCTGCAATATTTTTAGTGCACTCAAAGCTAAGTTTAAAAGAAAAAACAAACTCTTCCTAGCCTTGAGATATCGAACAATACTAGCACCATTTAAAAATTTAGAGCAAGCCCCATCAAACAACAAAGTCTAAGGAGAACCTACTTGTTTAAGAGACTCGCATTGATCAATTTTGTGCTCTTTACCATTATCAAATCCAACAAAGTTATCAGCATCAATGTCAGTGTATAACACTTCATAGGAATCAATATTGGGATCCTCAATGAGATGTACCATCTTCTTTTCACCATACAAATTTACAAGGCTTCCCTCAATAGGTATAGTGGAAAAAACATATCCATTTGCACACTCCCACCCACACTAAAATCCCACTTTCTTGATAACATAATTCCTCATTTGGGGGCAATCATCAATAACAACATATAATTTTAACTTCTTTCCCGGGTATGCTACGAGTTGCATTTCAACCTTTGACACATCCAACCAATGGCACTATCGACATTAAAATTTTCCTCCGTAATTTCTATTTTATTAATGTATGTATTAGGAATAGGATGTTGTTAAGTATAATTAGTAGTGGTGTCATGGAAGATAATGGCAATAAAGTAGAGTACGGATAATACCGTCGATGCACAAAGTACAAAAGGAATGTTGTGGTAAAAAGTAAATATTTGTCATAAGTGGTCCGGTAATGTTAAAATGTCAAAGTTGGGGTAAGTAGAGAAGTAGGGTCTACATGATTAGGAATTAGAAATATTATATTTGTAATAAGGACAAGGAGTGATGTCATAAATATTTTGTGTATTTTATTTATAGAAAAGTCTAAAAAGGTGGAACCCATGTGAGATGATAAGGTTTATCTTATCTTAGAAGATAAGCCTACATGTAAAGGAAAGAGTTTAGGCATGGAATATGATTGTTTCCTATCCTATCTTAGAGATAGGGTGGATAAGCCTGAATTCCTATAAATAGAGAGGCCATCCCCTCTCATTTATCATAGAGAAAAGTTGTAATAATTATTTTATGAATAAAGGATTCTTTGTGAAGGTGTGTTAAGGAAGTCATCAAGAGGAGTAATTGTGAAGTTTCTCCCATAACCATTGTTGGAATCAAGTGGAGTTGGTAACACTTGGAGTAATTCATGGGTGAGATTGTAATAATTTCATGTTAATAATATATTTTACAGTTGTATTTCAGATTTGTCATCATTCTTTTTATGTCATAGTCTATGGTATTCTTGTGTTATGTTTGTTGTTGTGTTTCCAGATTACTACCACCAAACCAAAAGTTGTGCATTACTAAAATAATCATAGCACGAGGAGTTCTTGGTGAAATATTATCAGAGTGTCGATTCGTGTTCACATTTTGGTTCCATTGCCGGGACCATTCCTCGTTGGTGGATTTTCTGAGAGATATTCCCACTTAGTCATAAATCAATAGGAGGGTAACCTTGTTTTTATTGTGCCTAGTAGTTACCATGGTAAAGTCACTTTTTACCATGCATAGTATTTACCACAGTAACTTTACTTTTTACCATGAATAGTATTTACCATAGTAACTTCATTTTTTACCGTGAATAGTGTTTACCAAGAACTTCATTTTTACCGTAAAGTAGTATTTACCACAGGTAAGTAAGTCAAGTTTTACCATAGTAAATGTAAGATTACCGTGGTCATTCCTATTTTACTATAGAAAGGTGTAAAGTCACTTTCTATTGTAGTGAGTCCAATTATTTGTGCACATAAGTCTTACTGATTGTACTTGTGAGTTGGTATTTCACTGTGGTTACATTTAAAAATGGGGAAGATTCCTATTTTTTCAGCCCAATCTAATGAAGATGCTTCCTCTTTCATTCAAGAGTTTAAACGATCTTGCATTTGTAATGGCCTCATAAGAAGGGAACAATGGACTGAATTTTTTCCTACCTTTTTGGATGGTTCAACACTTAGGTGGTTTGAAACACTAGGTGATAATGTGAAAAACTCATGGGATTTATTAACTGAAAGTTTTCTTGAAGAATTTGGTGAACAACAAAAATATGCAGATCTCATGATCAAGATCACAAAGCTATCCCAAGGAGAGAAGGAGAAGATAAGAGATTATCATGCTCGTGTTCTAGAGCTAAGGAGGAAGCTCGATGCCCAGATCCGGAAGGAAGGATTAGCAGATGGGTTGATGAATGGTGTGGATAATCTCCTATGTAAGCACTTCATTCTTGGGATGAAGCCAAAGATCAGACAATGAGTGAAGTATGACCACCCAACGACCCTCGAACAAGCAAAGGAGATTGCAAGAAGGCAAGAAGAAAGCATGGAAGAGAGCCCAAAGAAATTGTTGCTAAGATAGAGCCTACACCAACACCTTTGGTCCAGAATCCACAACCACTCTTAGTGAGCACAAATCTTTTCCCTAGTACATCTACTAAGTATGAAGATCTTCTCAAGAAGATGGGTCAATTAACTATTAATCTTCTTCAAGGAAAGGAATTTAGTTCTCAGGGAGGAGATAGAGGTCCAAAAAGAAATATAACTAAATTTGTATGTTATGGTTGTCATAAAAAGGGTCATTATAAGTATAATTGTCCAGATAGAGCTTCTACATCTAGTACAAGAGATAATGATAAAGGAAAAGCACCTGTGAATTCTTTTGATGTAATAGATATGAGCATAAATAATGAAGCAGATGTGTTTGTAACAAAAAAAGAAAGAAAGAAAAAGATAACCAAGATGGAAATGATCCTAAGAAGATGAAAGGAGAAACTAGTAAGAAACATAGGAGAAGAAAGTTGGGTGTGCAGGATTTTCTAATTTCACAGGGACAAGGACCATACTCCATCTTAGAAGATCTATCCAAAAGGCTTGCAAATATTACATATGGTCAACTTCTGCTATGTCTTCTGAGAAGAGGCGGAGCTACGAAGTGGACTCAATGCTCGACGAAGTAAGGAGGTTGAGGTACCTATTTTGAGAGGTAGAGGCGGATCCCTACGCTCCACAAGCTGAGGTATTATGTAATGGTATTTCAATTCATGATGTCTTAGTTGATGGAGGTGCTGCAGTTAATGTAATGACCGAGTCTGTAATGAATATGTTGGGTTTAAAATTGATCACCCTCAACACTTATGTTAAGGTCATTAAATAAGGAAAAACTAAACCGTAAGGTGTTGTTTCATATGTGGCAATATCTGATTATGGGTGTTGTATGTGTGGTAGACTTTCAGTGATGAAAATGGTACTCATCACATACCCAATGTTGTTGGGAAGGCCATGGCTAAGGAGAGTTCATGCAAGAAACTATTGGAATGAAGGCTTCATGACACTTGGACGTGGCAGAGAGAGGGTGAAGATAAACGTGATCCCTCAACATCATAAGGCATAACCTATGGATTCAAGTGATGAAAATGATGATTGGACATCCTCTGATTACTCTAGTACCAATGAAGTGGACACAAAAGATGAAGAAAGTGAGGTTGATGTTTCAGTCATGGATATCCTTCCAGTCACACCGACTCATGAACCCATAAAATTATCTGAAGAAGAAATTGATGATCATCTCCAACAAATAAAGATTGGTGATGTTGTGATGGAGAGTGAGAAGGAATCCTACCTCCAAATCCTTTCAAGGTACATACACCTATTCACTTTTGATTACAAGGAACTCCATCAAGTAAGTTGGGTAGAACATTCTATTGAGCTAGTAGATGGTGCTAAGCCCATAAAGCAAATGCCATATAGAATGAATCCTAATTTTTCCAAGACTGTAAAAGAAGAAATAGATAAGTTGCTTGATGCAAGATTCATATTTGTTATGGAGAATTCAGAATGGGTTTCTCCCATTGTGATCTCAATAAAAAGAATGGGAAACTACACATTTGTGTTGATTATAGGAAGCTCAACAAGGCAACAAAGAAGGATCATTACCCTCTTCCATTCTCAGATCAGATCTTGGACGAAGTAGCTGGCCAGAGATGCTATAGTTTTTCTGATGGATATAGCAGATACAACCAAGTTTGTATAGCAGAGAAAGATCAACCGAAGACCACATTTACCACTCCTTGGGGAACGTTTGCTTATAGAGTTATGCCTTTTGGTTGTGTAATGCTCCGAAATGTTCCAACGCTTGATGAATAGGTGTTTGAACCCTACATTGGGAAACTTCATCGAGTATTTCTCGATGATTTTTGCATCTATGGGAGCAAGATGGACCACCTCACTAGATGGAGATGGAGACAACATTTCAAAGGTTAGATGAAGCACAAGCCTCACTAAACCCTACAAAGTGTGTCTTTGGATGTTCTAAAGGCATTTTGTTAGGGCATGTCAGTATCCAAAGATGGTATTGGTACCGATCCCGATAAAGTTTCAAAATCAAAGAGTTACCATTTCCTATGAATAGAAGTAAGTTGAGATCATTTTTAGGCCATGTGGGTTACTATAGAAGGTTCATCAAGAATTTCTCAAAGATTACACAGCCACTAACCCAGTTCTTGAAGAAGGATGTTACTTATGAACCAGGAAAGAAGGCGCATGAAGCTTTTGAACAACTGAAGGAAGCTTTGGTGTCTTCACCTATTTTAAAGAATCCAATTGAGCAAGCCATTCATTGGTGTATACTGATGCTTCGATGATGCAAGACTAGAAGTACTCTGAGCCAAAAGGATGAAAATGGGAATGATCATCTAGTTTACTTTGGGAGAGATAAATGAGCAAAGTGTTAAGGTAAATTATACTCAGTAACTAAAAAAGAGGCTCTAGCTATCATTTTTGTTGTAAAGAAGTTTAGAAATTACTTGCTAGGGAAGAAATTTATAGTTGTAATAGATCATCAGGCTCTAAAATATATTGTAAATAAGCCTAACCCATCAGGAGGATAGCAAGATGGATAATTTTTCTACAAGAATTTGAATTTGATATTATAGATAGGCCAGAAAGAAGCATGTCAATGCAGATGCACTCTCTCAGCCTATGATGGTTTAGGTTCATCTTGTGATGATGATGATTTCCTAGATGCAACATTGTTATCCCTTGACACAATCCCTAGTGAATACATAGATATTTGGAATTATCTGAATGAATTCAAGTTTCTTGATGGTGCCAATGCAAAGACTAAGAGGAAGATTACTCAAGCTAGTCATCCATATTCTATTCTACATGGAGTATTATTTCGAATAGGACCTGATGGATAATACAAGAGGGCAATTGGATGTGATCAAGGGAAGGAGATGATAGAATAATTCCACAATGGTACATGTGGAGGACACTTCTCTAGACAACTTACAACAAGAAGGATCTTGATGCAGGTTATCACTGGCCCACTCTTTTTAGAGATTGTTATAATTATTGTAAGACATGTGATATTTGTCAAACACATGGTAACCGTAAGACTTCATCAGCTCCATTATGCCCTATTCTTCCACTTGGTCCCTTTGAAAAGTGGGGAATAGATATTGTAGGTCCACTTCCAACTACCCCATGCCAAAATAAGTATATTGTAGTTGCACATTATTATTTAACCAAGTGGGTCAAGCTAGGCCATTGAAAACAACTTCCATGGATGAAGTGGCAAGGTTCATATATGAACACATTGTCACCAGATTTGGTTTCCCATTAGAAATTATAACAGATCAAGGAAGCCACTTCATTAATGAGGTGGTAGAAGCCCTAGTCAACAAGTTTTCTATTAAGCACAAGAAGGCAACAACATACAAGCCAAGCACAAATGGACAGGTGGAATGAACAAATTTTGTGTTGTGTCAAATTCTAGCAAAAGATGCAGCCTTTGCAGATACATAAGTGGGATAAAAGGATTCATGCAGCATTGTGGGCATATAGGGCAACATCAAAGTCAACAACAAGATACTCCCATTTCAATTGGCTTATGGCATTGATCTAGTTCTTCCTATTGAGTTTGATATTCCCACTGTGAGAGTTATGAAAAATGAAAGGATGGATGAAAGTGATTCAGTAAAAGAAAGGTTGGTGCATCTTCATTTGCTAGAGGAAATGAGGGAAATAGCGAAGGATACAAGCTATAAGAAGAAAATGAAGCAAAAGGAATACTTTGATCAAAAGATCCATTGGTCTCCATTTCATGTGAATGACTTGGTTCTAGTATATGATTCCAGATACAAAAAAAAGAAGGTAGAGAAAATTTCTTCCCAAATGGATGGGGCCCTACAAAATAGTAGTTATGCATGAAAATGGTACATATCGACTGGAGGAATTAGATGGTACTCCCATTACGAAATGGGTCAACCATGACAAGTTAAATATTTTTAGGCACCAGCTTCAAAATGTCCATAAGAGTCTACTCCGAGGACGGAGTAGAAGCTAGGAAGGGGGAAAATGTCGACATTAAAATTTTCCTCCGTAATTTCTATTTTATTAATGTATGTATTAGGAATAGGATGTTGTTAAGTATAATTAGTAGTGCATCCAATAAAGATAATAACGGCAATCACAAGATGCAGTGCCACCAATAAAGTAGAGTATGGTAAATAAAAAAGTACAAAAGAATGTTGTGGTAAAAAGTAAATATTTGTCGTAAGTGGTCCGGTAATGTTAAAATGTCAAAGTTGGGGTAAGTAGAGAAGTAGGGTCTACATGATTAGGAATTAGAAATATTATATTTGTAATAAGGACAAGGAGTGATGTCATAAATATTTTGTGTATTTTATTTGTAGAAAAGTCTAAAAAGGTGGAACCCATGTGAGATGATAAGGTTTATCTTATCTTAGAAGATAAGCCTACATGTAAAGGAAAGAGTTTAGGCATGGAATATGATTATATGGAAGAGATTTCCTATCCTATCTTAGAGATAGGGTGGATAAACTTGAATTCCTATAAATAGAGAGGCCATCCCCTCTCATTTATCATAGAGCAAAGTTGTAATAATTATTTTATGAATAAAGGATTCTTTGTGAAGGTGTGTTAAGGAAGTCATCAAGAGGAGTAATTGTGAAGTTTCTCCCATAACCATTGTTGGAATCAAGTGGAGTTGGTAACACTTGGAGTAATTCATGGGTGAGATTGTAATAATTCCATGTTAATAATATATTTTACAGTTGTATTTCAGATTTGTCATCATTCTTTTTTTGTCATAGTTTGTGGTATTCTTGTGTTATGTTTGTTGTTGTGTTTCCAGATTACTACCAAACCAAACATTACTAAAATAATCATGTGCATTACTAAAATATTATCGTAGTGCATTCGTATTCACAACACCTCTCCGAATCCGTGGCAATTCACTTCCCATAATATTTTTTCACTTTGATATCTAATGATTCATGACCTCAAGAGGCATAACATTGCGCATGATGCCCTAGAATCAAACATACGGTTGTGTGATAGCCTATCCCTAATAATCGAGTAGTGAAAAATGGATCTACATTCGGATGGGACTCAACCAAGGATGTTCCTAGAGATACTTCAGTGGCTCACCTAGTTATTCTAGTACTTGGGTTTTTTCCATCTCTACTGGTAGGAGGAGTCTCGAAATTGTTTACATTTTTGCCTTTGGTAATGTTTTCCTCTTTCACTCCCAAATACTCAAAGTTCCTTTTCTTGTGCTCAGAATCCTAAGCAGCTCAACAATTGGAACAAAAATCTTGATCCGACTAAATACTTGGGCAATATCATAAGGAACGTATTTGGGCAAGGTAACAATTGGAGGAATACAAAAAAATCATCTCGACAAAAGGATTTTTCATAGTCTAAGGATGGGCAAGGATACCAGCTTACATTTGGGGAAACAAGGACTTTGTTAGATGTATCTTTCTTAGGATTTTCTTTTGGGTTATTGGTGAGAACTAGAGTTTGTGGTTTGTCTGAGGCACTTGCCCATTTGAAAACTTTACTCCTAGTGTTATATTATTTTTCTTGGGAAACCAAAACATTCATTAACAACTTCCTATCCTCCTCGAAGGGAATCCTCCATTAGAATTTTTAATATTAATGCCCTTAAGTAATCAAAATCATTATTAGGTAATTCAAAAGCTTATACCATATCTATTTCAAAAGTATGAGAGGAGGGAAGGGGTAATACTTGGTGAATGCAATCAAATAAATCTGCATAATTTCGACACTAATTAGTTTAGTTGAGGTTGCTCCCTATTGTGAACTTGTAAATAAATCCATCATGCATGCATCGTCATTTGTCTCATCATCATCAGCCTTCCTCAACTTAGTTGTCTTCATCACAAGGGAATGGGAGAAAAAAATCTATCACACCACTCCATATCATGGACCTCTTCCATAGTAGCAACTCTGGAAGCTAAAGGATCAGGCACCAATCTATTTTCCTAGGGTTAGGGCTATCTATTTCCTGATCCCATGGACCCTTTACCCCTGTCATCTGATCTATGATCACCTTTAGGATGATTTGCAAATATTTCTTGATGTTGTGGTTTTTACTAACCTTGGGAGCCTTGTCCAATCCCCTTCTCTTCTCTAGCCAATTTATAGGACATTTCCTTAATAGCTCTTCCAATGTTTTTACAACCTCTTCTAGGTCCACGAGACTTACTTGACCGAGGCTTATATGGATTGATCAAATTGATACCTTCCCTCTTAGGAAGCTTACCAACTACTTTGATATTTTTTCAATCTGCAAAGCCATGGTGAAGGCCTCACCTCAAATTTCTTGGGTTTTCATCCCTTAAATAATAGGTAGCCTTTTTGTCAAAACAATTAGAACATTTTATTAGACACGAAATATCACTTAACCTTAGGATTAAAGGTATCCTATTCAGGGTATATTTGAACCTTGTATTAAAGTCATGAGTAGATTCATTAGGATTCTTCTTAATATTTTCAAATTCGAGACAAAAACTCCGGGGTCTATCTTATCCCCATATTGCAATCTAAAAGCAATTTTCATTTTTGTCCATGAATGTATTGAGTTATCTAGAAAAGACTTATACCACCACGTGCATCCTCCTCAAGAGTATGAATAAACATTTTTATATACACATCCTCAAGTTCAATCTCAAAGTCTTCCATTATATTGACAAAAAGTTTTAAATGATGATTGCCAAAGTGATAGCATTATTCCCTTGAAATTTAGCCAAATCTATTTCTAAGCTCTTGGGGCACAACACTTGGATATCTAGCCATACCTATAAAATCTATAGGACCATTATTGACAAAACATGGAGGTCTGCAGGTGGGGGTTGGGCCATATTGTTTTGAGGGGGTGATCTTACAGGATAAAAAGAATTATGAGGGATAAGGGGTCTTTGGAACACATGAGTACAATCTTAAAAAATGAATGTCCTCTAAAAACTTTTTTTTGTGGAGAACACTACCAACTTTCGAAAATACAAGGATAGATCATGCAAAGCACACTTATCGATCGACACAAATCAAGGCCCCTCTCTAGTTGGAGAATTAAATTCTATATAAACACTACTTGAGTTAGAAGCCCCGAGGAAGTATGGCAATCTTCAATGACAGGATTATCAGTTTCCACAATTGATAACTCTTTTCTTGATTTATAATCTCCAACAACTTTCCGATTCTTCTTCCTTCGTAATTTGTCTTTCCCAATTTCGAAACAACCTTCTAGTAAGGTATTTAATGAAGAAATCTCTTCTTCTTCTATATTTCCAAAGATTAGTGATAAATTTCAATTAAAAGAGGTTAAGACACTAGCATTTATCAAAAATTAATTCAACACGAGTTGCTACTTAGGATTTTAACCTTAGTTGTGAATATACACTAAAATTAATTTGTCAAATGTCTCAATAATAAATTCATGCAAATCTTCACATATCTGAGCTTCATTTACCCATATTTAACATTGATGATGTAAAATTAGTGTAAAAACCAATAGAAACTAGAAATATTGCACGTAAAACTTGTAACTTAGCTCGATTCTTACAAATCTAGACACAAGATGACATTTCAACAACGTATTTGCACTTTAAAATTTGTAAGAAGAATTTACCATGGTCTATATGTGTTCTAATGGTGTTCAAACTTTGCACACACCTTCATGTCCCCTCGACAACGGTTCCAATCTAGTGTTAGTATGAAAATTGATTCTCCTTTGCAAGGTGAGCATCATCACATATTTAACAAGAAGCCTAGAGATAGATAAATCATAATGTATGTCATTTTGTAGCTAGGGAGATGATTCAACTGGCTCTTTGTCACTCAGATGTTGGATAAATGGATAGCACCTTCAAAAGGATTTGATCTATCCTCACTAATTTAGGTTGTGCCTTTCAACTAGGATGAGAGGACCCATTTTTCAACCTTTGTTTGTGAAGGAGAATTAAGATATACTTCTTTGTACAAATATTAAAGGAAACCTTGAGAAAATATGATCAATGCACCACAATTTAACTCTCATGAGTTGTCACTTCTAAAGAATGGTGATATTTTATAAAAAAGGTTAAGGTTACTAAAGATATTATGGAATCTTGATTGCTTCTGCATATTTTTGAAGTAGAATTTAATTATTTGTGGACATAGAGGGAAAAAAAGGGTAGTTCATGTAGGATTCATTATTTTTGAATAATGTTTGGTGGGAGATTAAGCAGGATAAACTTGATTTTGCCAGATCTTTGAGAACCTTCACAACAATTGGAAAAATAAATGACAGAATGCTTGAATAGCTAAAATATTCCATCAACCAGAAGGTATGCATCAAAGGAGGCCCAGATTTTCACGGTTTCACACAATCTCCAAGAATTTAACATGAAGGCTTGAGTTAAAAGTCTCAATTAAACATTATCAATCTTTGGTTCATCACGTCTAAGATACACTCAAAGACTTACAAACAACCTTTGTCAAAAAATGAGAGTAAAGTGATTTTAAATTGTTTATTTCATTACTAGATGAAGGATCTTCTCATAATGAAATTACAAATTCCACTAAACCATCAAAGGGATGAGATATTGTGTGATTCAGAGAGATTATAATATAAGATTGCAATAGGAACAAGAAATACTATTTGCATACATTCTGAAACAAAGTAGACACAAATTTTCCCACAATTAATACAGATGAATTCAAAGCTGATTAGGTTCATCACTAGAGGAAGGTTTCTTGAAATATCTTAGAGCTTGTCAATTGTTGTACACTCACAACCGACTTGACATGATCAAATCTAAATCATAAGAGATTAACACGTTTCTCAGTTGGTCTCCTAGGAAGATGGGCTTTCTCAAATTTTATCATAAAAATTCAACACCTGACCCTTTGCAAGAGTATTCTCATTGCATTTATACAATTCACTTGCTCACTCATCCCAAATTCCTCCCAAACAAGAAGGATATTCGAGGAATCCTTATCTTGTTACCAATTTTTCTTGAAAGTGATGTTTAAAAAATTCACACCTGAAGCTGCCAGGTGGACGAATCATGAACTGATCACATTTCTCAGACCCTCAACCATGAATGAGATGCCATGCCATAGCTTTTTGATAGTCATTATAATCATTCTTTTATTCTTTCATGTGAAAAATCCCCTTTTTAATATTTTTCGGTGGCTCTGTATAGATGGATCTAACAAGCAATCCTTTTCACCCTCGAGGAAACACCTTGAGAAATGAGTGCCCTCGCATGGATGCCTACATTTGTGCCTCTCAAAAATTAATTTCCATGCATGAATTATCGCATATTATATGCGTTGTAAGTCCAAGTCAGCCTAGTTCAAAGCGGAGCCAACAGAATCCTCCACACATGTATCTTTGGCACACTTCGATATGGTGCCCAAAAGCAAAGACCATAAACAAGCGCAGACTTAACATGTGTCCCAACCACGAATTTTTTTGAAAAGTTTTAAGGTCCAGTGGAAGGTGACATGTTCCTCGGTCCGAGAAATTTTCTTTAGGCGTTGAAAAATTCTAAGTATGTGCGAGATCCAATGGAAACCTCTAAGTGTCCCTTCGACACTCTTTCAAAATTAAAGTACAGTGGCATGTCCCAAAATAGGTGTGGACCCTCCACGTGTCCCAGGCCTTAGAAAGTTACTTGTAAAGTATAAGTATAGAGAGGATCCAGAGGAAGCCTCTATGTGTATCCTTAGCGCAACTACTAGGTAGGACCCAGAGCAAATTTCAAATGAGTTTCGGCGCTCCACGTGGACAAGATTTGAGTTGAAGCATGCTTTCAAGTTTCAAAATGCCCCACCGACTTGCCTTCCCACTTCTAAATTTTTATGTGGGCCTTAACGAACTTGCGGGTTGCTTCATAAATTTTCTCTTTCATACAAAGAGTCAAAAACTTCAAAATGTATCACCAACTTGCCTTCCCAATTGTAACATGAAAAAGCGCCACATGTCCTTCTTCGGGATCAAAGTAAGACATTTTCCCTAACACTTCATATTTATTGAATAGCCAATTAGAGACTATCTGGGTGGTGAGGCCAGCTTTTTATTTTTACAAATGTGACCAAAGTGGAAAATTTCCCCAAAAGGACCCACCGGCCACAACCAATTAAAAATGAACATGTATACACCTTCAGGGCAAAAAAGAGAAATTTGCTCTGCCTTTATAAATTTGAGCTACCAAACAAAACTCAAGAGAACTATGGGGCCAAATTGATCTTATAGAGAAATGTTATAAGTTATAAAATAGACCGGCGTTCCTCATCCAATCAAAAGAGACCACGTAGTCGAAGATACTTGATATATAATTTAACGGGAAAACACGCCTATCAAACCGTAAATGTAGGGAATCACAATTTGCTCCTAGAATTGAATTTTTCTTTAACGACAAAGAATTTGGAAATGATACAATTCCAAAATGTGACCCAAAACCATGGAGAAGTATCTTCAACAACATACAAATGAAGAAAAGATTTCATGCATCCATTCAGGGAGATAGAAAATACGATAGAGCCCGATTGAAGAATTTTGATGTAAAACTAGGGCACAATTAAATTGAGCACCAATAGCTCAAACACATTCTCCTAATCCTTCCTTTTAATTCCCAATTCCTTGGACTCATAAGGACACATAGAGAAAGAAAAGGATAAACTGAGGAAACAAGTAATCACACAAATTGGATTTAGCTCATTATGTGAATTCCAAGTTGGAGTTGTTTTATTTTCATTGTTACATCATATCAAATAGAGTAGAAATCAATTTCCTTTCATTTGTAAGTAATTAGTTGATTTCCAAGAGGGTTTAAAGCATTAATAGTAGCTCATGGTGATGGATCCTCTTCTTCCCATCCCTGTTGATCTAAAGTAGATAATATCTATATGAGGTTATCTACAAATCATAGATCATTTGGAAAACTTCTTGTTTTAAGTTAGTCTAGTTTCAATACACTTTGCATAGGTGAATAACCACACCGGGGTATTTTTCTTGTTTAGTTTTAGTGTAGAAGTAGATTTGGTTATTTATAATAGAAGTAAATTGTTGTTTTTATTCTAATATTTCAGTTTTTATGATTTTTTATATTATTTTCCTTTTAACAATAGCATAGATTGTTAGTTTTATCTTAGTTAATTTGGACACTTCAAACTAGATTAACACTTAGATCCAAGTTAGACAAACAAACCATAGGGAATTTACGTTAGGCATTCATAACCTCTAAATCTTCCCTTTTCGAACTAGGTTATTAGGAGATCACACTACCAGATCTTAGTCATTGATCCTCCTATAGTTTTCCCCACACATTCAACATCAGATTCTCTAACACGACCTTAGGGGTTTAAGTGTGGTTGAAGGTTGCATGTCAATTTTCATCCGTACAAATTGGTGAACCTAACGTGAAGGATTAATTCCTTCTTGTTTCCTTTTCTTTCATTACTATTACCTCACCTCTCCATTTCTTCCCCTATTTTGTTATGTATTCTGTACTTTTTAAAATATTTATGGAAAACAAGCTAGTGGGTCATTTGGATTTGATAGATATTACACCAACGTTTAACCACAATAGTTCCCTTCTCTTTCTAGGCGGGGTGAAAATTACGAAGCATTTTTCAAACCTCCCTTAGTTACACTTCAAACCCCATTAGCTATGTAAGGATGGATGAGGTTGATCAACCGTTAAACATGCAATAGGGTCAACCTAATGCAAACCAAATTTTTATCACAAACAAAACAGTTCTTGCCATAGAGTCTTTTCAACACCTCACATTGCCATGCAATCAACAAGAGATGATACATTTACACAAATAGCTAATCCTCTATGTCAGATAGGTGATTCTTTGGATAAAATGAAGGCTATAACCTCTGATATTTCGAATGCCTATCCTAAGATTCTTACTTCTTAGGAACACAAGAATTATAACACTGAAAATTTCATGACAAGGTATCACAAGCCTGTTTAATAAAACCCTACGCCATAGGCACCCCAACAAAGGACTCAATCCTCTCCTAATGATCTCATTTCTACTTTAGTAGGGAGGATTAGGGAACTAAAAAGTTTGTATAATCCACAACCAACACATGTAGTATGGAATAACACAAGCTATCAAGTTGATAGCAAAGGATACATCCCTTCCAATGAGAAACTAACACAATATCCTATACAACAAGTTTATCCAGTTCATTCAAATCTAGGTGATATTCTCATAGGGTTAGACATGATAGGGATGGGTCATCATCCTTCTCAAGCTTATCCTATAAAATGGTTTTCCAAAAGTGCATTATCGAATGCCTCCACAATAGGAAATGTGGCATTCCTTAGTTTTATTCCAACTAATCCATATCCTGGAACTATCCCACCTTGTATGAACATGTATTCGAAAACTCCCCATATAGACTCATATACCATTCCCGCTCCCTACATTCCATATCAAGGGACCCCATACGTTCCCATCAATGCTTATAATACATCTTATCCAAATCCTCCTCCTCCACCTTCTCATCAAGGATCTTTAATGGTGGAATCTTACGTAATGGGTACATATGGTGAGTACTTAAAGGAGCCTCTTGACTTCACCATACGTGGTTTCATGCTTCCACACCCATAATTAGATCTTCCTGTGTTTAAGGGATAAGGAGACCCAAATTCTCATATAAAGGCCTATGCTACTACTATCAGGGAATTGCTTCCTTGGGATGTTATAGTGGCTAAGATATTTCCAAATAATCTCAAAGGAATCACACTAGATTAGTATAACTCAGTATTCCGAAGCTTCTATACATTCCTTTAAATAACCTTTTTCTGATTTCATCAAATAATTTCACATGAGCAAGTTAATGCGTATAGGGATTAGGAAGTTCCCATATCAAACATGAGTGAAATGAATCATCACCCATTTCATTTAGAGATGATGCCAAGTTCTCTATTCCTCTACAAGTGCACCCAACATGGACCATATGGAACTTTGTGATCTTTTCCTTCACTCACTTAGTTGAGAGACTATGGAGTAATTTTAAAAGTTTCCTTTCCGTCGTTACATGGAATTATTAGGTGTGCTTCAACCGACAAATATGTTATAGATAGCGGGTGTAAGTTCTACAGTTCAAATGGGAAATTTAAATCCCTAAATAAAAATAATGTAAATTATCAAAGCAATGGTGCCAAAACCAAGGACCTAATGGTTTGAATCACAATCTGGTGCAACCACAAATAGTGCTACCGATCAATCCAAGAACATTGGTTGTCCGAACAATGATAACACTAAAAATAAAAAAACACAAGAAATCAAATAGCCCCTAACATAATCTCCTCAATCAACACAATTGACATAAACCATCCCTCTCAAAAGAAAAATAAAACCCAAGGCTGAAACTAGTATCCAAACTCTGGCCAAGGTGAAATGAATCATGGTTATAATAATCAATTTCAAAATTATAACTCGAGGTTTTAATCAACAACAATAAGACACTTATCGAATGTGTATAGATTACGACCTAACTTATACTATGGTTTCCATAAGGTTTGAATTCATGATGATATGAATTTCTATGATTGCAACAAGTTTGTGTAAAGACTTCCCGAAAATAAAAGGAACCTCTTGGTAGACACATTCCTAGAAAACCCTAAAAAAAAACACAACCTAGTCATACCAAACATATCTCACCTCAAAATACAAACCCTAACCATTATGGGGATTCCCAAGTGAATCCTCAAAACATAAATCAGTGTATTCCTATAGGATACAACGACTATGAAGCCTCAACTTTTGACAACTCTCAGGTTTCTCCTAATCTTGGTTTAAACAATAATTCAAAAGTTTTGGGATTAGTTGAGCTATAGGTTCAGCTTGAAATTAATGTAACAACTCAGACAAGGGAGTATGTTTCATAACCCTTATCCATTCTTTCCTTCCCACAGGATGATGTTCCTATAATCTCAAAACCAATAGGAGCCTATGATTTAATATCGAATTTGAACAAGACCTTTTCTCACATTTTGTTTCTATATTTGTTGAAGAATTAATCCATGCATTGTTTTGCATTGCTCAATGCACTATGTATTGGTCATCTAATCCATGTTACGCCACATCCTAGCACTCAAATAAATCATATTGACTTTGACATACATCCTCTAGGACATAATGATAGGGATATTGGGTTTGTTTTCAATATAGACAAAATTCCATCTGATGCTGAAATTGCCCGAAGAGGTGATCCTGCCTTATTTTGAAAAGTATGGGTTGATAACAATTACATTAAGAGAGCCATGATTTAATATGGTGCTTCAGTAAATGTGGTTCTCTTCTCTTTCTTGCACAAGTTGGGATATGGAGATACAAATTGTTCCTCTACGAGAAAACATGCTACGAGGGTATGACAGCAGGTCTTAAAGCGACCTCAATTGAAACCATAGTTCATCCAAACATGCTTGGTGCAAAAACCCTCTTCACAAATTTTTACAAGATCGACAAGGAAACAAGTTATATCATGATCCTTGGGAGACCACTGAATTCATCAAATAAAGGAAATCCCTTCTACCATGTTCCAGGAGAATAGATTCCTCCATTTGGGGAAGGTATTCATCACTAAAGGGTATCCTAAGCCCTTCGATATACACTTATAAAACCTCAAGAAGAATAATGGAATCCACATAGAATATGAACTTCCTACGAATCAATTAAAAAAAACACCTCCATTAGTAGAGTTAGTCCCACTCGCCCTGGTCGTGCTGAAGTCTGAAGTCATTAACCCAAAAACATTTTAGGTGGAAAAAATAGATAAGGATAATTCAATATCTGTTGAAACAGTGTCCACTAAAACCACAACAAAAATTATGAAACTCTTAGAGAGTGACGATCTGATCTTCCTCCCATTCTAACCATAAAGGATGGGTAGTCTTATCGGTTTATCATCTCTTCCCTCTAACAACCTAGGTCTAGGTGTAAATATGATAAAACTAACAAATGAAGATGGTTAATTTGATATTGAAATGATGCCCATCAAAACCATCTCTGAGTGTTTTTATATTCTAAACCCCGATTTGACCCATGTGCATCTGAAACTAAGATTTCCATATCTCGTAGGGAAAGGTCTCATGATTCGAAAGGTCACAAGTAAACACAACGCTTTACATAGAAAACAAGGTGAGAAGCATTTTCATGCTCACCCATACACCATGTCTCAAGAATGTGACAAAGAGGTTCGTGAATGCATTTTTACATAAATTATTTTAATTATTGGACATATACACTTTTGGGAAAAGGTTATAAGTTTAAACAAAGAATGGCAGAGGCCCTTGTCAAGAGAACAGAAATTTTAAGGATCGTGGTTCTCTCTGTGTACTTTTAGGGGTGAAGAACTCGATATTCATCAAATTTATTCACTTTGGACATCATGACATGTAGTTTCACCTACATTTCCATATGTATATTACTGCATCTGCATTACATTTTCATCTGCTAGTTCATTTCATAAAATTTGTGATCAAGGGACTTATTCTTATAGCAATTCCTAAAAACTTCTAAAAACATTGGCAAAACATTCAAATCATATCTCTTCAAATCCTCATGGTATCATCAACTATTTCCAAATCATTTCATCAGTTCAAATAAGATAAGACAAGCTTTGACAATAACCATACCAAGGTCTGCATACTTGGTTTTACTTATAGTTTCTTCTAGATTAGGTGTCTTTGTATATAGTCTAATCTAGAAGCTTCATGGTGTCACATCTATCCCATATACATCTCTTTTGAAATAAGAACATTCTAGACATTTTTCCTAGATAAATAATCGAAATGAAAATCCACGAAACATTTTATTTTACACATTTATTTTCCCTACCAACCTTCAATGTTGACCCTGTGTCTCTTACTAGTGATGTAGGGTTGGGAAAGGAGAGAAGTTCCCTTACTCACTTTTTCCTTGTCTATGCTGATGAGACCATAATTCCTACTAGTAGCATGGGGCAAGGTTTAGGGGGTCTCTTTGAAAAATTTGACAAAGTGAGAAATAGTTCATTCAAATGTCTTGCGAATCATAAATCAAAACAAAGTGAGTTAGATGTCCAAAATTCCAAAAGAGTATAAAACCTCACAACCATATTTTGTCAACCAAGTGACCATCTACGGATCTAAGTCTAGATAAACCAGAAATCATTTCACATTTTAAATTATGAAGAAAACTTGAATAAAATGAATTATAGGGTCTCAATTTTGTTTTTTTCTAATCCTTTTCTTTCTCACATCATTACCATTCAAATAATTTATATAACTTGTTCCCCTTTTGGCTTTTCATGTTAAGCCCTCACATCTTACTTGTTGCGAGGAGTTAGGAGTGGGGAAAGTTTTTTCACTTATCATATCACTTTTTTGTAGTGTCTATCCAAACTAATACGAAGTATTGAAAATTGATTAGAGAAACTAAATTTCAGCATTACAATGTATTTGCATTATCATGTATCAACATTACAAAACACAAAAAAAGATCATTCTGTTAGTACTCATATCCATTGCATACATTCTGAAAAGCGCATAAAAACATAAGTTCTAAGCATCTAGAGTACACATGTGATGTGATCCAAGAGGAAGTCAAATCGGATACAATGAATTACCAAATCAAAAAGAGATATCTATACATATCATGGTGTGTCATAGTTTTGTACAATGTCATCGCACACTATGTGTGGTCAAAATGCTCGTAATGAGCATGAAATACCAAAACATCATATATGCCTCAAAAAATGGAGACTAAGAAATAAAATCACTCTTCATATCTACCTCTTTGAGGCCCCTTATGACCGCTCTAGTTACAAATTTCTTAGGAGTTATTCTCAAAAGAATTCAAATAGAAAAGGGCCAAGCCTAACACAAAATACCATTCCTAAATCCATTCCAATTTAACCATACTCACAAATGAAATAGACACCATGGGCCCAGAGCTCACAAATCACCACGTCAATATGCGTAAATGAAGTGGAAAATGTGTTTGTTTTGATATATATATATATATATATATGATGTTATAACTTCACTTTGAGTGCATATGTTCACAAGGTTGGAGCATTGGTGCAGGTATATTTCTATATCCCCGCACAAATGGTAAGTCCTCTTGTCGTTTTAGTCTAGTTTTTATTTTTTGATATTTTATCTATCTGCACTTGAGTCTATTTTTTCATCTTTTAGGTAGTGGGAGTTTGGATGGTGATATTCCAACACACAGTGTGTGTCGTATAGCTTCTAACTCCTCATTTTGAGAATGCCATAGTCGACTCTACGATTTACGCTTTTAATGGCTAAGACACTTCTCTAAGGGGGAAATATGTACATACACAAAATTACATGTGCTACATTGTCGAAAAATGGTTACAAAAGTCCCTAGTGATGATTCATGTTTTTTCATAAGGTGTTCAAGTTCCTACATGCATTCACGTGTATATTTGTAGCCTCGACATCCTTACATAGTTTTTTCACACTTTCTTCCAGCTTTCCCACTTTATTCTATGCATGTTTTGGCCTTTAGTGTAAGGACCGATGCCCTATGCGCTATTTCCATAATTCTTCATGCATGATTTTAACACACTTAATTTCACTTAACTTGACTTCTAGGGTGCGTTTCTAAACCAAATTACATTGAAATAGTCTTGATTTCTTTGTATTCCTTCCCTCTTCTATTTTTAAATAGATTTAATCAGTTTGAAATGCCTCTTCACCCAATGATTTGACACTTAACGGTTGCCTTGTGCATTAAGGCACATCCCAAACAATTCCATATATTACATGCTTGTATTCAAGCAAAAGGGCATGAGATTTTTGTGTATCTTGCATAGTATTGCTACCATAATCCTATTGGAAATTGAATTGCCAAGCTTTGTTTACTTGTGTTATCTCTCTTCCACTTACATTGAAATAATATTTTCCTTCAAGATGTCATTTCTCAAATGCATTCTCTTGCTTCTTCCTTTGCATTGCCAATGCCTTGGACTCATATGGACACGCAGAGATACAAAAGGATAAACAGAGGGGAAAATTAATCACACAAATAGATTTACCTATGTTCTGTGAATTCTAGGTTGGATTTGTTGTTTGATTTCCTTCATTTATGAAATTTATCATTGTTAGATCATATCATGTACAGTAGAAATCAATTTCCTTTCATTTGCAATAAAGTAGTTTATTTCAAGAGATTTTAAATCATTAATAAGCAACTCTCGGTGATGGATCCTCTTCTTCCCATCCATGTGGATCTAAAGGAGAGAATATTTGTAGGAGGTTGTCTACATGTCATAGATCATTTGGAAAAGTTTTTTTTTTAAGTTAGTCTAGTTTTAATACACTCAAGAGATGTGAATAACCACACCGGGTTATTTTTCTTGTTTAATTTTAGTGTAGAAGTAGATTTGGTTATTTAGAAAAGAAGCAAATTATTGGTAGTGATTGTAATATTTTAGTTTTCGTGATTTGTTTAGATTCTTTTCCTTTCATAAGTAGCATAGTTTGTTAGTTTCAACTTAGTTAATTTGGACACTTCAAACTAGATCAACACTTAGATCCAAGTTAGGAAAACAACCATATGAAATTTATGCTACCCGTTCATAGCCTCTAAATATTCCCTTTTCCAACTCATCTACTAGGATATCAAAGTACCATATCTTAGTCACTTGATCCTCCTACAGCTTAGCCACACACATTCAAAATTGGCTTCTCCCGCACAACCTCGGGGGGATGAGTGTGGTTTAAGGTTACATGTCAATTTCCATCCATACAAGGACCTATAGAATTATCTCGGTGAAAATATTAATGAGGTATGGAGGGAGTACTCTACTTATGATGTGGAATTTTATGCTATTTTTCAAGTATTATGGCATTGGCGATGTTACTTGGTAGCTAAGGCATTTTTACTCTTTACTAACCATGAAGAATTGAGGAACATAAGTACACAAAAGAAAATAAATAATATGCATACAAAGTGGGTTTCATATTCGCAAGAATATCCTATTGTCTTAAATCATAAATCTAGTAAGTTGAATAAAGTTGTTAATGCCTTGATTAAGTGTGTAGAAATGTTGATAATAATGGAAAACAAAGTATTAGGATTGCGGTAGCTAAGTATTTAAATGAAAGTGATCCAGAATTTGGTGATGTTGTGAGACAATATAAGGACCCTACAAAGGGTAGTGGGCCTTGTGATTATTTGATGCATGATGACGATTTACTTAGGGAAAAATATATGTGCATCTTTGTTTGTTCAATGAGATAAAAAATATAATAGAAGTACACAAAGTGGAATTTTTTTGGGAAACTTTAGTATAAATAAGACAACTTCTCTTGTTATGGAGAAGTATTAGTGGTTGAAGGTAATGAGGGACATAAGTGTTAGCATGTGTGAGTATAAGTGTTGTGAATGATGTAAAAATCATTAATGATAAAGAGGATGATGGAGGTATGTTATAATATGATCAATATGTTGATGACAGGAGAATCGGAAATGACATGATGGCAAGAAGTGGATTCGGTGAGATTGGCTTGATGTAGGAAGCCTAATTAGGTGACCTAACTAGCCTAGGTGATGGTGCATAGTCAATAGAGATACTTGGTTATCCGAGAAGCATGCTAGAGGAATGGTAAATATGATAGAATTTTTTTGAGACACTGACATGAGATTCAATGTGAAAGTATAGGTGGAAGACTTAGTCACAGCTTGCTCATCTCGACCAAGTTTAGGTTCCCGGAGGCTAAATGAAGCATGTTGATGAGTTCTAGAGTGATGTGAACTATTGGAATCATGAAAGGGTGTGAAAAATGTTTTATCAAGTGTTTTAAGGCCGTTCGGAGGGGTTTTATGACAAGTTATAAGGTTACTCTTTTATGACTTATCCTAAAGCATGAAAGCTCCTAATTTCTAGTCATGCAAGTCATGGTGGTGGTGAAGATGGAGAGATATTTGAGATAAGATTATGATTGAAGATTATGTAAAGGGTTTTCCTAAAGGTGTGAGAAAAATTTCAAGTCATTATGAAGATAAATTTGTAAGTTATGATGTTTTAGGAAAAACAGGGTGCTTGATAATGCATTTGTGCACATTTCACATAATCCACCGATAGGGTTAGGATCTTATCACTCTAGGTATAAGGTCTCCCAATCTATATACTTGTCGATCCGATATAACTAACCTTTCTATATATGTGCTCTTCTCGATATACCTGTTGGTACATGGAAGAAGCTTGTCCTTTATATATACATGATGGTACGTGAAAGAAGCGTTAATGTACATGAAAGAATTCGATATGTCATACCAAGATAGTACTCGAAAGGGTTATATGTGATTACTTACACTAGATAAAGGAAATATCCTCATACGCATGCATAACTTTGCTATATCTTCTCTCCTTTAGTGTAAAATCTTCTCCAAAACTTTATGCTTCCTTTCTCCAACCTTCTCTACTTCACAGTCAAAATTCATGCTCTAGCCAAATGTAAATTATAAACAGGACAAAAGCCTAGAATATTTTATTAATAACCAATCAATCTTTAAAATAGTTGGTTTGCAATAGTTATACATATTGGACAACCATATACAAAAAAAAAATGGTTGCATTTGGGTACAACCATGAAACAATACAAACAATAGTATTGTTAAAATAATATAACAACTCACGTATGTTTGAATAAAACAATATAGAAGGTTATAAATAAATATAACCATATAAAAATTAAACAATTAAACAAACTAACTATGTGTAATGCATAATTAACCTAGGTAAAATATATTTACCCTAACAATGTTATGGTGTCATCTTGCATATTTTTGGTGAAGAATGGTTTTGGAATTAGTTGTTTTGTCAAGGAAATGATCCTACTTAATAGAGTTACTTAATAATTTGATTGGAGAAAGTTAATTTGTGATTATTTATGTTGTTATTATGATATATTTGACATGTTTGAGGCCTTTTGGGGACTTGAAAAAGTATGGTGATGAGTTTGGAGCTCTTTGATGAGCCGGGTAATTGATTTTTTGAGCCATTTTGGCTTGTTTTGTTCTCTTCTTTATGGCCGACCTAGAAGGGTCCATTTTTATGAATTTGAATGACTGTGGTGTTATGTTTTAATTTTGTATTTTTCATGCTCCTTGATCTAGGATTACCTATATATTATTTTGAGATGAGACACATATAAAGTGAGATTTTTGGTTTAAATTTTAACAATTCGAGAAAGAGTGGAAAATGCGACCTAGGTGAGAGAGAGAGTGAAATGTTTTCAAGGGCATCAAGAGAAATTTGAGAATGTGAGGATAATATGAAGAAGGTTAGAGAGAATATGTGGAAGGGTTTGAATCCAAATAAGTCTATGAAAGATAAGGATAGAGTGAGTTGAAGGAGAGAGAAGTTGAAGAGGGTTTGATGTGTGTGTAATCTAAAATTGGATCACAATTATCTATGGGATTAACATATGTTAAATGATCATAATTATGCAAAATATCTTACAATGAGTCATATTTATAGGGGTATCTTGTTGTGAGTTATAGTAACAAGGTTTTAGGCATTGGTGCTACTTATGGGGTTGGTGCCTCATTAAAGATATCTCTTGTGATGGGTAATATTTACTTGATTCCCTTATTTTCGTAATTTAAGAAATTTTTACAGTGGTTTTTATTCCCTATGATAATTTCCCACTAACATATTATGTCTATGTGTTCTTGCTCATGTGTTATGTTCATTTGTATGTATGGTGCACACCTAATAAGCTCTAATTATATGTAGATGATTAAATGAATGTTAGCGGATGCTACAAATAATGGCAAATCAAGTAATAAATTTGTAGGATTAATTCACCCACCTTTTAGTCTATTGTGATTCCAAGAATTGGTATAACAAAGAGGGTCCTTGTGAAGCAATTTTGGCAACTTTAAGGAGATCCTATTAAAGCACAAGAAATGTGAAAGTATTCAGATGTTGAATCATCCGCGAGAAGGAAGTATGAAGTTACAGAGTCCTTGATTTATAGTCTATAAGATCATATAAGTTGTATGGATTTAGAGCATGGTCATGAAATCAAAAATCTTGAATCTCAATTGCGAAATTTGTCTAAAGCCATAAGGGGAAAAGAAGAATATTGTTTTAGGTATGAAGAAAATTTGATGGCCCTAAAATTTGATTTAGAAGATGTATCTAGTAGATTAAAGGTATATGATAGGCTAGAAAAGAGTTCTGAATCCCTAGATGGGATCTTAGAGAGAAAAAGATTTTCAAATGACAAGACAAGCCTAGGTTTCAAAGGAAAGCAGAAGGAGAATGATGAAGGAGATGGACCAAGTTCACAATTTGATATGAATCATATAAAGAGGACTGATTTAATAAGGTCTAACCCTATTAGACAACCTAATACAACTACATATCATGATTATTTCAATGGTTATTGCTATGTTTGTCATGATTTTGGTCATAGAGCTAGAGATTGTCAACAAAGTTCTCTTAGGAATGATGAAATTTTATTCGAGGTGAATTTTAATCATGTTGTGAGTATGATCACAAGGCCAAGGATTGTGGTTTGAATCTAAGTGTATAGGATCTAAGAGGAAAGAAGAATGTTCTTTGTTTCATGTTC
The DNA here is from genome assembly GCA_018340775.1 of Taxus wallichiana var. yunnanensis. NCBI lineage: Eukaryota > Viridiplantae > Streptophyta > Pinopsida > Cupressales > Taxaceae > Taxus > Taxus wallichiana. The sequence goes on along the minus strand of CM031243.1, from coordinate 841,305,129 downwards.
ACGGACACTGTGCTATGTTTGTGGAGCCTATTTTCATGTTAGAGTGTGGTTCACCTTCTATGTGTTAAACTCGGGTATTTTTACGATGGTCTAGGGGTTTCGGGGTGAAGCCCCCCGTGGATGGGGGTTTAGGGCGAAGCCCCCAAGAAAATTTTCATGGTGGTTTATTAACCCATAGGTAATGGGTAATCATTATAGGTTGTTTTTGGGCCCATGGTTTTTCGGTACCCATTGTTTTGATACCCACGCTTTTTGCCCATGGTTTTGATACCCATGGTTTTGTATCAAACTGCTTAAGAAATTTTCTATTTATATGGTCTTGTGCATATGATACATATACAAGAAAATGCATTACATATGTTCTTTGAATTCGGGTGTGAATTATGTAGAGTTTTTTGAGCATAGCTCCAAATGGATCTGGGTATCGTATTGAGAGAGTGGAGGCTTGTAATAAAATCTGAGGAAGTGATTCTTGGTGGACGTAGCCCAAATTGGGTGAACCACATTAAATACTATCTTTCTGTGTTGTGTTATTTATTCTACACTTTTATTTGAGATCTGTAATATTTTCTGCATATTAGTTTCTATTATTGCAATTTTGTAAGGGATTATTCCACATATTTTATCTCTTATTTCCTAACAATTGGTATCAGAGCTGGTTTTGGTTTGCTGAAGTGTTGAATCATAGGGAAAGTTTTATCTTGAGTGGGAGCTATGAAAGATGATGGAAGATCTAGGGTTGATAAATTCAACGGGTAGAATTTCAGTCTTTGGAAGATGCAGATGGAAGATTACCTTTATCAAAAGGATCTTTATACTCCGTTGTCTGAGAAGGTGAACAAACCCTTGAGTATGACAGATGTGGAATGGGATTTTTTGGATCGGAAGGCACTTGGAATGATCTGGTTGTGTCTTGCATCTTCGGTATTATTTAATGTTTCAAAGGAAAAGACTACAAAATATCTAATGGATGCATTAGGGAAGTTGTATGAAAAACCCTCTACCTCTAACAAGATATTTTTAATGAAAAAGTTGTTTAATATGAAGATGTATACGAATAGTTCAAGAGTGTGCAGATCATTTAAATGATTTCAATAGGGTTGTGAATATGCTGGCTTTGGTTACAATAGAATTTGATCAAGAAGTTAGGGCTTTATTAATTCTGTTCTCTTTACACCGAAAGTTGGAATAGCCCGGTAATGGCAAAGAAGAAACTTCGGTTCTAGCTAAGTCGAAGTTTAAGTTTGAGGATGTTGTAGGGGTGATTCTAAGTGAGGAAATGTGAAGAAAAAGCTCCAGTAATCTTCTACTTGGGAATGCTTTGATAAAGGAAACTAGAGGGAGACAAAGAATAGAGGAAACCGTGGAAAATCGAAAGATCGGGCAAGGTCAAAATCCAAGAGCAAGATTGTATGTTGGAACTGTGGAAAGTCCGGGCATGCAAAGAAGGACTATTGGGAGATTCAGGACAAGAAGAAACAATAGGAAGAAAACAAGGAGGTAAATGTGGCATTGGGTAATGTATGTTAGAATGATTTGATTCTTTCTTTGCATAATATTACTAAATCTTGGGTTTTAGATTCAAGAGATTCTTTCATGCTACTCCACAGGAATTATTTTGTTGATTATGTTCAAGGAGATTTTGGGCATGTTTTTCTTGGTGATGATGAGCCATGCAAAGTATAGTTGGAAAAGGTTCTATTCAAGTTAATATGTAGAATGGGAATACATGGCTATTAAAGGATGTCGACATATGCCTACATTAAGGAGAAATTTGATATCGGCGGAGCAATTAGGAAGTGATGGTTGTCTTTATGATATTTACTCGCTAATTCTTGGAAGGTTACCAAGGGTGCTCTTGTGGTGGCAAGATGTAAGAAGGTTGGAACCTTGTATTTATCCACTGATAGGACTAATGATTGTAATCTTGTGGCTTTATATGTAGATACAACATTATGGCACTATAGGCTCGGTCATATGAGCCATAAGGGCATGGACATCATAAAGAATAATTTTACTCGATATACGAAATAGGTTTGGATTTCTATGAGAATTACATATATGGGAAATGAAGCTAGTAAGGTTTCTCAAGGTTATACCTACAAAGAAAGAAAGTAAGTTAGAGCCGGTACATTCGATGTGTGGGGCCCACTGTATCATCTCTTGGGGGTTTAAGTTATTATGTTACTTTTATTGATGATGCAACAAGGAAAGTTTGGGTTTATTGTATTAGAAAAAAATCTGATGTATTTGATACTTTTGTTAAATGGAAAGCCTTGGTAGAGAATGAAACAGGTCTTAAGTTAAAATGTCTCAGGTCAGATAATGGAGGGGAGTATTGCAGCAATGAATTTGATGATTATTGTTCTAAGAATGGAATCCGTAGGCAAAAGATGGTTCCAAGAACCCAACAACATAATGGGGTGTCAAAAATGATGAACAAAAAAATAATGGAACATGCTAGGAGCATGAGGATACATGCAGGGCTACCTCTTTATTTTTGGGCGACGGTGAGCACAAATGTGTGTACTTAATAAACAGAGGACCCTCAAGTGCCTTGGATGGAAGCATACCCGAGGAGGCTTGAATGCTGTAAGAAAGTTGATTAGTCATTTCTTAGAGTCTTTGGATGTGAGATGTTTGTTCATATTGGCAAGGATGATAGGACCAAGCTAGAGGCTAAATCGAAATAATGCACTTTTATTGGTTATGGTGGTGATGAGTTTGGATTTAAATGTTGGATTATTAAGGACAGAAAATCATTCATCTAGGGATGTGGTCTTTAATGAGAAAGTCATGTATAAGCAAGAATTATAGGAAAATAGGGAAGAATCCCAGAAAGAATATGTAGTGGTAGAGGATCTTCCGGATGGGACAATGACCCGTGAATCAGTTCAGGAACCTACTCAATAGAACCCCAAACTCCTTCAGTGAGGAGGTCTTCTAGGGTAAGAAAATAACCTAAACATTTTTCTCCTTCTCATTATTATTTATTACTCATTGATAGTGGAGAGATAGAGAGCTTTGATGAAGCAATGCAGGTAGATGCCAAGAGAAGTGGGAGCAAGCCATGGATGAGGAGCATAAGTCTCTCATGGAGAACCAAACTTGGGATTTGGTAAAGCTACCAAGGAAAAAGAACATTATAGAACAAGTGGGTGAACAGAGTTAAAGACGAAGAAGGAGGAAAGAAAAGATATAAGTCCTAGTTGGTGGTTAAGGGGTTTGCAGAAACAAGGTATAGATTTTGATGAGATCTTTTCTCCGGTAGTAAAATGACTTCTATTAGAACTATTCTTGGAATAGTGGCAGCAGAAGACTTGCACTTAGAGCAGTTAGATGTAAAGACTACATTTCTCCATGGTGATTTGGAGGAGGAGTTATATATGCAAAGTAACCGAAGGATATGAAGTCAAAGGTAAAGAGGAGATGGTGTGCAAACTGAAGAAGAGCTTGTATGGCCTGAAACAAGCTCCACGTCAATGGTATAAGAAGTTTGATAGCTTCATGATGGAGTAAGGTTATATCAGATGTCATTCTGACCATTGCATGTACACAAAGAAATTTGAGGATGGAAGTTATATTATCCTGTGTTTGTATGTTGATGACATGTTGGTTGCAGGTAAAAACATGTAGGAAATAAAATTACTCAAGAAACAACTAAGTGAATCCTTTGATATGAAGGATTTTGGGGCTGCCAGACAAATCCTTGGTATGAGGATAACTCGGGATAGGAAGGAACGGAAGTTGACTTTATCTCAGGAAGAGTACATTAAGAAGGTATTGGATAGGTTTAACATGCGGATGCTAAACCTGGTTGGGACTCCTTTGGTAGGCCATTTTAAGTTATCAAGGGAGCAAAGTGTCCCAAGATAGAGCAGAAAGAAACTATATGTCCAAGGTACCTTACTCATCGGTGGATGGCGCTTTGATGTATGTTATGGTATGCACTAGGCCTCGATATTGCCCATGCAGATGAGATGTGAGTAGATTTATGAGTGATCCACGTAAAGAGCATTGGAAAGTAGTAAAGTGAATATTTCGGTATTTGAGAGGGACCATGGGGATAGTTTTATACTATAGTGGATAAGACACCACTTTACGTGGTTATGTAGATTAAGACATGGCCGGAGATGTAGACATGCAAGAGGAGCATGATAGTAGATTAAGACATGGCTGGAGATGTAGATGACAAGAGGAGCATGACAGGTTATATTTACACTGTAGGTGGGACAACAATAAGCTGGATTTCACGACTACAAAATCTGGTGGCTTTGTCAACCATGGAGGCTGAGTATGTTACTGCCACAGAGGCAAGCAAAGAGATGATTTGGTTACAACAATTTATTGAGGATTTGGGGCATAAGCAGGAGGAATGTAAGTTATAAAGTGATAGTCAGAGTGTTATACACCTAGCTAAGAACTCTACTTTCCACTCCTGTGGCAAAGCATATACAGCTTGAGATATCACTTCAATAGGAGAACTTTGGAGGAAGATAAGTTGAATTTGGAGAAGATTCATACTAGTTAGAATCCTATGACATGATGACCAAGGTGTTCACAAGGGATAAAATACATCTATGTTCAGCTTTGGTTGGCCTTCGCGGATGACAGTGAAGGGTTGAGAAGCTTGCTCAGTGGAAATCAGTCTCCAAGTGGGAGATTGTTATGTTTGTGGAGCTTATTTTCATGTTAGAGTGTGGTACACCTTCTATGTGTTACACTCGGGTATTTTTATGGCGGTCCAGGGGGTTTGGGGGTGAAGCCCCCGAAGCAAATTTTCTTGGGTGGTTTATTAACCCATGGGTAATGGGTAACTGTTATGGGTTGTTTTTGGGCCCATGGTTTTTCAGTACCCATTATTTTGATACCCACGATTTTTTGCCCATGGTTTTGATACCCACGGATTTTTCCTATGGTTTTGATACCCACGGTTTTGTATCAAACTACTTAAGCAATTTTCTACTTATATGGTCTCGATGCATATGATACATATACAAGAAAATGTAGTACATGATGTGCTTTGAGTTCAGCTTGTGAATTCTCTAGATTTTGTTGACCATAGCTCCAAATGGATGTGGGTATTGTATTGAAAGAGTGGAGGCTTGTAATAAAATCTGAGCTAGTGATTCTTAGTGGATGTAGTGTCATCACCAATCTGGCACTATGATAATTCTTCACTTGGAACTCCTCGTGCTATGATTATTTACTAATGCACAGCCTTTAGTTTGGTGGATGTAATCTAGAAACACAACAACAAACATAACACAAGAATACCATCGACCATGAGGTACTTCAAGTGTTATTGACTTCACCTGCCTTCCACCAATACTATGGGAGAAACTTTACAATTACACCTCTAAATGGCTTCTTCAACACACCTTCAAACTTATGGCTTCCTTTACACACTTCATACAAAGTATTTCTCACTACTTCCTTCTATGCTAAATGAGGGGGGTGGCCTCTTTATTTATAGAACTTCCAGGCTTATCCATCTTATCTCGTAAGATAGGATAAGAAATCCACTCTAACAAATCATATTCCATACCTTAACTCTTATCTCGTACATGTAAGCTTATCTTTTAAGATAAGGTAAACCTTATCATTTCACATGGGTTCCACATTTTTAGAATTTTTACAAATAAAATACACAAAATATTTATGACCTCACTCCTTGTCCTTATTACCAATATAATATTTCTAATTCCTAATCATGTAGACCCTACTTCTCTACTTACCCAAACTTTGACATTTTAACATTACCGGACCACTTACGACAAATATTTACTTTTTACCACAACATTCCTATTGTACTTTTGACTATTACCGTACTATACATTATTGGTGGCGTCGTCTTGGTAGCGCCATTATCTTCTATCGAAGCTACTACTAATTATACTTAACAACATCTTATTCCTAATACATACATTAATGAAATAGAAATTACGAAGGAAAATTTTAGTGTCGACATCTTCCCCCTTCCTAGCTTCTAGTCCGTCCTCGGAGTAGACTATTATGGTGCTTGGAAAATCTTCAACTTGTTGTCGTTGACCCATTTCGTAATGGGAGTGCCATCCAATTCCTCCAGCCGGTATGTACCATTTTCATGCGCAGCTGCTATTTTGTAGGGCCCCATCCATTTTGGAAGAAATTTTCTCTGTCTTCTTTTTTGTATTTGGAATCATATACTAGAACGAAGTCATTCACATGAAATGGAGACCACCGGATCTTTTGATCAAAGTATTCCTTCTGCTTCATTTTCTTCTTATAGCTTGTATCCTTAGCTATTTCCCTCATTTCCTCTAGCAAATGAAGATGTACCATCCTTTCTTTTACTGAATGACTTTCATTCATCCTTTTATTTTCCATAACTCGACCGTGGGAATATCAAACTCAATAGGAAGAACTGGATCAATGCCATAAGTCAACCGAAATGGGGAGTATCCTGTTGCTGACTTTGATGTTGCCCTATGGGCCCACAATGCTTTGTATGAATCCTCTTATCCCATTTATGTACCTGCAAGGCTGCATCTTTTGCTAGAATTTGACACAACACAAAATTTGTTCGTTCCACCTATCCATTTGTGCTTGGCTTGTATGTTGTTTCCTTCCTATGCTTAATAGAAAACTTATTGACTAGGGATACTACCACCTTATTAATGAAGTGGCTTCCTTGATCTGTTACAATTTCTAATGGACAACCAAATCTAGTGACAATGCATTCATATATGAACCTTGCCACTTCATCCATGGAAGTTGTTTTCAATGGCCTAGCTTCAACCCACTTGGTTAAATAATCTGTGGTAACTACAATATACTTATTTTGGTGTGAGGTAGTTGGAAGTGGACCTACAATGTCTATTCCCCACTTTTCAAAGGGACCAAGTGGAAGAATAGGGCATAATGAAGCTGATGAAGTCTTACGGTTACCATGTGTTTGACAAATATCACATGTCTTACAATAATTATAACAATCTTTAAAATGAGTGGGCCAGTGATAACTTGCATCCAAGATCCTTCTTATTGTAAGTTTTCCAGAGAAGTGCCCTCCACATGTACCATTGTGGAATTCTTCTAGCAGTTCCTTCCCTTGATCATGTCCAACTACCCTCTTGATCATCCATCGTGTCTTATTCGAAATAATACTCCATGCGAATAGAATATGGATGACCGGCTTGAGTAATCTTTCTCTTAGTCTTTGCATTGGCACCATCGAAACTTGAATTCATTCGATAATTCCAAATATCTATGTATTCACTAGGGATTGTGTCAAGGGAGAACAATGCTTTGCATTGGGAAAATCATCATCATCCCAAGATGATCCTAAACCATCATAGGCTCGAGAGAGTGCATCTGCATTAACATGCTTCTTTCCGGCCTATCTATAATATCAAATTCAAATTCTTGTAGCAAAATTATCCATCTTACTATCCTCCCTGATGGGTTAGGCTTATTGAAAATATATTTTAGAGCCTGATGATCTGTTACAACTATAAATTTCTGCCCAAGCAAGTAATTTCTAAACTTCTTTACAGTAAAAATGATAGCTAGAGCCTCTTTTCGCTATAGTATAATTTACCTCAAAGACTCGCTCATTTATGCTCGCTTCCAAAGTAAACTGGATGTTTATTCCCATTTTCATCCTTTTGGCTCAAAGTACTTCCTAATGTTGCATCTGAGGCATCAGTGTACACAATGAATGGCTTGCTCCAATCTGATTCTTTAAAACAGGTGAAGACACCAGGGCTTCCTTTAGTTGTCCAAAAGCTTCATGTGCCTTATTTCCTGGTTCATAAGTAACATCCTTCTTCAAGAACTAGGTTAGTGGCTGTGTAATCTTTGAGAAATTCTTGATGAACCTTCTATAGTAACCCACATGGCCTAAAAATGATCTCAACTTACTTCTATTCATAGGAAATGGTAAATCTTTGATTTTTTAAACTTTATCAGGATCAGTACCAATACCATCTCTGGATACAACATGCCCTAATAAAACACCTTTAGAACATCCAAAGACACACTTTGTAGGGTTTAGTGAGGCTTGTGCTTCATCTAACCTTTGAAATGTTGTCTCCATCTCGGTGCAGTTGTCCAACTTGCTCTCATAGATGCAAAAATCATCCGGAAATACTCGATGAAGTTCCCAATGTAGGGTTTGAACACCCTATCCACTAAACGCTGGAACGTTGCTTTGGAGCATTACACAACCCAAAAGGCATAACTCTATAAGCAAACGCTCCCCAAGGAGTGGTGAACGTGGTCTTCACCGATCTTTCTCTCTTATACTGAGACTTGGTTGTATCTCGCTATATCCATCGGAAAAACTATAACACTCTTGGCCGATACTTCGTCCAAGATCTGATCTCGAGAATGGAAGAGGGTAATGATCCTTCTTTATTGCCTTATTGAGATTCCTGTAATCAACACAAATGCTTAGCTTTTCATTCTTTTTTATTGAGATCACAATGGGAAAAACCCATTCAATTCTCCACAAAGAAATATGAATCCCGCATCAAGCAACTTATCTATTTCTTCTTTTACAGCCTCTTGGAAAAATTAGGATTCATTCTATATGGAATTTGATTTATGGGCTTAACACCATCTACCAGCTCAATAGAATGTTCTACCCAACTTACTTGACAGAGTTCCTTGTAATCAAAAGTGAATATATGTATGCACCTTCAAAAGAGCTGGAGGTAGGATTCCTTCTCATTCACCATCACAGCATCACCAATCTTTATTTGTTGGAGACGATCATCAACTTCTTCTTCAGATAATTTTATGGGGTCATGAGTTGGTGTGACTGGAAGGATATCCATGACTGAAACATCCACCTCGCTTTCTTCATCTTCAGTGTCCACTTCACTGGTACTAGAGTAATCAGAGGATGTCCAATCATCAATTTCATCACTTGAATCCACAGGTTCTACTTTATGATGTCGAGGGATCACGTTTATCTTCACCCTCTCTCTACCACATCCAAGTGTCATAAAATCTTCATTCCAGTAGTTTCTTGCATGAACTCTCCTTAGCCATGGTCTTCCCAAAGACATTGGATATGCAACAGCACCATTTTCATCACTCCGAAAGTCTACCACACATACAACACCCATAATGAGATATTTCCACATTTGAAACTACACCTTCTGGTTTAGTTTTTCCCCTATTTAATGACCTTAACATAAGTGTTGAAGGGTGATCAATTTTAAACACAACATATTCATTACAGAGACTCGGTCATTACATTAATCGCAGCACCTCCATCAACTAAGACATCATGAATTGAAATACCATTACATAATACCTCAGCTTGTGGAGCATAGAGATCCGCCTCGCCTCCAAAACAAGGACCTAAACCTCCTTCCTTCGTCGAGCATTGAGTCCACTTCGCAGCTCCCACCTCTTCTTAGAAGACATAGCCAAGAGTTGACCATGTGTAATATTTGTAGGCCTTTTGGATAGATCTTCCAAAATGGAGTATGGTCCTTGCCCCTGTGAAATAAGAAAATCCTGCACACCCAACTTTCTTCTCCTATGTTTCTTACTAGTTTCTCCTTTCATCTTCTTAGGATCATTTCCATGTTGATTATCTTTTTCTTTCTTTCTTTTTGTTACAAACACATCTACTTCATTATTTCTACTCTTATCTACTACATCAAAATAATTCACAGGTGTTTTTCCTTTATCATTATCTCCTTTACCAGATGTAGAAGCTCTATTTGGACAATTATACTTATAATGACCCTTTTTATAACAACCATAACATACAACTTCAAACATATTTCTTTTTGGACCTCTATCTCCTCCCTAAGAACTAAATTCCTTTCCTTAAAGAAGATTAATAGTTAACTGACCCATCTTCCTAAGGAGATCTTCATACTCAGTAGATGTACTAGGAGAAATATTTGTGCTCACCGAGAGTGGTTGTGGATTCTGGACCAAAGGGGTTGGTGTAGGATCTACTTTAGCAACAATTTCTTTAGGCTCTTCTTCCATGCTCTCTTCTTTCCTTCTTACAATCTCCTTTACTTGTTCAATGGTCACTGGGTGGTCATACTTCACTCGTTGTCTGATCTCTGGCTTCATCCCAAGAATGAAGTGCTTACATAGGAGATTATCCACGCCATTCATCAACCCATCCGCTAATCCTTCCTTCTGGATCTGGGCATCGAGCTTCCTCCTTAGCTCTAGAACACGAGCATGATAATCCCTTATCTTCTCCTTCTCTCCTTGGGATAGATTTGTGATATCGATCATGAGATCTGCATATCTCTATTGTTCACCAAATTCTTCAAGAAAACTTTCAGTTAATAAATCCCATGAGTTTTTCACATTATCACATAGTGTTTCAAACCACCTAAGGGCTGAACCATCCAAAAAGGTAGGAAAAAATTCAGTCCATTGTTCCCTTCTTATAAGGCCATTACAAATACAAGATCGTTTAAACTCTTGAATGAAAGAGGAAGCATCTTCATTAGATTGGGCTGAAAAATAGGAATCTTCCCCATTTTCAAAAGTAACCACAGTGAAATACCAGCCCACAAGTACAATCAACAAGACTTATGTGCACAAATAATTGAAATCACTATAATAGTTAATAGAAATGACCATGGTAAACTATGGTAAAACTTGACTTACTTTAGTAAAACTGACTTTCTTGTGGTAAACACTATTCATAAAAGTAAAAGTGAAATTACTCATGGTAAATACTATTCACGGTAAAAAGTGACTTTACTGTGGTAAATACTATTCATAGCAAAAATGACTTTACCATGGTAACTACTATTCATGGCAAAAATGACTTTACCATGGTAACTACTATGCACAGTAAAAACAAGGTTACCCTCTAATTGATTTTTGACTAAGTGGGAATATCTCTCTAAAAAATCCACCAATGAGGAATGGTCCCAACAACGGAACCAAAATGTCATCACCAATCCGGCACTATGATAATTCTTCACCGAGAACTCCTCGTGCTATGATTATTTACTAATGCACAGCCTTTAGTTTGGTGGATGTAATCTGGAAACACAACAACAAACATAACACAAGAATACCATCGACTATGATAAGAAGGAATGATGACAAATCTGAAATATCAAATTAAATTATAATATTACCATGAAATTGTTACAATATTAGCCATGAGGTACTTCAAGTGTTATTGACTTCACCGCCTTCCACCAATACTATGGGAGAAACTTTACAATTACACCTCTAAATGGCTTCTTCAACACACCTTTAAACTGATGGCTTCCTTTACACACTTCATACAATATTTCTCACTACTTCCTTCTATGCTAAATGAGGGGGTGGTCTCTTTATTTGTAGAACTTGCAGGCTTATCCATCTTATCTATAAGATAGGATAAAAATCCACTCGACAAATCATATTCCATACCTTAACTCTTATCTCTACATGTAAGCTTATCTTTTAAGATAAGATAAACCTTATCATTTCACATGGGTTCCACATTTTTAGAATTTTTACAAATAAAATACACAAAATATTTATGACCTCACTCCTTGTCCTTATTACCAATATAATATTTCTAATTCCTAATCATGTAGACCCTAATTCTCTACTTACCCAAACTTTGACATTTTAACATTACCGGACCATTCGATTTACAAATATTTACTTTTTACCACAACATTCCTATTGTACTTTTGACTATTACCGTACTATACATTATTGGTGGCATCGTACCGGCAGCGCCATTATCTTCTATCGACGCTACTACTAATTATACTTAACAACATCCTATTCCTAATACATACATTAATGAAATAGAAATTATGGAGAAAATTTTAGTGTCGATAGAGCCCAAATTGGGTGAACCATGTTCAATACTATCTTTCGTGTTGTGTTATTTATTCTATACTTTTGTTTGAGATCCGTAATATTTTCTGCATATTCGCTTTCTCTTTGTTGCGATTCTGTAAGGGATTATTCCACATATTTTATCTCTTATTTCCTAACACCAGGTCATACAACAAAATTATTCCAAAGAAATAGAATGTTCATCAAAAGATCTGATCCTAAAGAAATAATCAAAGGACCTAATCATGAAGTTCAAGATAAAAATTCTTCTCCAAAATCTTAGGGGCTTAGTATGATGTCGATCTATTGAAGGTTGTAAAAGAGCAAACTAGTTCTTTCATGATGGAAAAGAAATTAATCAAGTCCAAATAAAATTAAGGAGGTATGTTTACTCTAAAATAAAAACCAAATGTTGAGGAAAGTCATATGTGTCTTACATATATTCAATCTCTAGTACATGAGAAGTTGAAGAAGATAATATTTTGGGACACTTCAAGAGTAATAAGGTATGGGATGTGATCTATCCATATGGTTCTTGAGTCCTTGTTATTTGTAGGTGTCTGAGTTTGTAAAAGTATGCAAGACTTTAGGCCCTTTTAGATGCATCTTTCATAGTTAATAAACCTATGTCAAGGATATTTCTGATTCTAAGTGATATTTTTCTTATCAAGATGTGGAAATATACTCATACCAAGGTTGAGTTTGAAGGATTTAGAGTGTGTAGTTCATCAAGTCCTATCTCTGTCGTGATGTTGAGTCATGTCATGATGTAGAGTGTAGTCTCGGTAAAAATATGTTTTGATGTTATGAAGAGTCATGTAAAGAATCATGTAAGTATATTTGTTACAATCATGTAAAGGTTTACATAGTATGTTTCAGTCATGTTTAGTATAAAATGAAAATAGGTCTTCATCTCAAGAGGAGAAATATTTTGTTATAACTTATAGTGTTGTGATATTGGTTTTTTCTCATTCATCATATATCTTGCCAAAAGTGAGAAGAGTATTAACAATGTGAGCCTCTAGGGTATGAAATCATGATTACAAAGATTTTTTATTAGGTCATGTGTGCTTTATTATGAATATGAAGTTGAGGATGTTCAAAATATTAGTCCATGTCATTCTCGAGAGAATCTAGTTTGTTTCCCAAGTTAGTGAGTAAATGTCAAAGATTCTTAAGGATGTATTGAAGTCCTCAAAGGGTTCCAAAGCTATGGAAGGTATTTAAGGTCTGTCATCAATAATTTTACCAAAGGTATGTTTCTAAGTTTGAGTTCAGCATCATTCATAAAAAGGTCTAAGATATCTTATAAGGTATGGTCAAAGTATGAAGTCAAGTCAAAGTGTCAAGGTTTGCAATGGGTATAATTTCACTTAAGTCATGCTTGTAATGTCCATAGTAGTGTGAAGGGGAATAAGATGGTTGTCTAGGCTACTCATGCCTAAGATGGAGAGGTCCATCTTTTTGATAGTTTACAAATATGAGTAGAGCTAGTATAATGAAATATATATAATGAATTGGACCTTGTGAGCTGAAGATGCAATTCTTTAAGTTGGTAAGAAAAATTAGAGTCTTGTATATAGTTATCAAAGCCTTATATGATCTCGAAGATTGGAACATATTTACATGGAAGTTCATTGTAAGGTGATATTAAATATTAAACAAGTTATATTGCTATCATCTCCTTGAAATTTCTTCATAGTTCCACTCATGAAAAGTAAAGCTCTTGGGATTGTAGTTTGCATAGAGAAGTATGGAACAAGGAAAGATTGTCAAATTTAGAAATGAATTTCTTAGTTGATATAATAATTCTTTGAGATAATGAAATGTACTATCACACCCTATGTTTGATGTTAATGATTCAGTATATATATGCAATGAGTTTAAGAGTTTAAAGTTTGTTTGAGACTCAAAATGCCCTTAATGTTTCATGTGTGCAAGTGTAAGAAAGGGATAATAATCTTGTAGAGTGAAATGGATGTCATCCTTAGTTCATATGGTTTATGAAAAGATAATATATGGTTGTGTAGACACAAAATCATGCACATGGGTACATTTCCGTGTCCTAAAATCATACTAAAAATTACATGATTCCTAAGCGAGAAAACTTGTAATTGACAACTATCTTTTGCCTCTTTCTTCTATCTTTTACTTTCTCTTTGGTCTTAAACACCCTACAACCTAGAAATATGTTTACTTATTTATATTTTATAAGTTTAGACACCAACGCCCATTCAGCATGCCATCTCCTAGGTGTGCTCATCCACTCTAGGTTCCTTTGACCCTTTCTATCTTATTCACTTCTTTTAGGTCTCTTTTATCATTAGTGAATCTTATTTTCTTATGGTTTGGCATTATAATTGTCAATTATGAAATTAAACCAAGGGAATCAAATAAATACATAGCTATGGGATCAAAACAATGGACCAAGATCTAAGAATAATTACTATCACCTACGCTTACATCTAAAGGAATTCAAAACACACAAAGGAATCCATCTAGCATCCATTCATGGGACAAAGGACTGCATTTTCTACATACATTACATGATAAGGGTAAGTTCATTCTATTTCATAAAGAAATTTACATCCTTTAGAAAATCTATCCCGATATCTAGGACATCTTACACAAGGGCATTCTAAGGCACAATCTCTAAACACACTCACAAGAAATACATGGATTCTGATATGTAGTGTAACTCTCGAGTCTTAAGTTCACTCTTTTGGGTGATCACTTGGGTAAGTCCAACTCCACATATTACATATTTATTATTTTGTATTTGATGATTTTTTTAGGTTTTGCGAGTTGAACATATATTTTACAGTGCTACATGTACACTCAAAGTGATCAAAGTGCGACATACAAGTGACCAACAATGAATATCAATGACACCTACTGACACACCAAAAATAAAGTTATGAGTATTTATCACACTCACAGGTGCCATGTAGAGGTATCTAACACCTACGAACCATTTCCCCAGTCTAGGCATCCTAGTCCTACCTTATCTGTGAGCTCTAAAATTTACAAAGGCCTGTAAAGAAACAATACACTTCCTATTCAGCAATTCACCCATTCTCGCACAAATTTAGGATCAAGAAAAAAATCCGCTAATTCCTTTTTTCTCTATCTCTCTCTCTCTCTTCCACTTAGGGTTTCATATTTTATCACTTATTTGTTGTGTCATATTATGTCATAACAACTATACTTCATTATTTCTATGAGTTACTCTTGAATTAGTGTTGCAGCCTAGAATTTACAGATTACACCCTAGTCACATTGGCACATCCTCAACCTTGACCGCATAGCGCTCACCCAAAGCACACAAAGATAGCAGGTCCCTCTTTAGCATTGCTGTAGTAGGATGTTAGCATGATGAAGGAAGAAACATATAGATTCATAACTAATCTATCATTCTACAATGTATGCTACATTCATATCTATGATAGAAAAAGCTTTAAATAGTAATCATGATTGAATCAATAACATGTACTACTCAATTCCACACAGAATGACACTTAGGTTCAGCCAATATCTTCCATCTATTAATAAACACGAAGCTCCTTACAATAATATTAATTTATACCAATGCGTGTATGGATTTGATACACTAATTCAAGCATATGCGTATATCTCTATACCTCCATACATCCCTCACACTCATATTTTTCCACTATGTACCTCACATCATATATATAGGGTGGTGACTTGCCCTTCACTACTTATATATTCTAGAAATAGGCCACATGCTATTAATAGCCATGCGTCGTTCATATGCATAGCCACACAAAGGTGTTATTTATAGACCTCTTATAGTTAACTAAAGTGTCAATCCTATTCTTAGCTCGTATCAATGTCAAATGCTTCGATCTAATCCTCCAAAGATAGATAATGCATGGCGTGCATGTCTCTACATCATTGGTGTGTTTTGTACGCCATCTTCTAAAAATAGGTCTTCATGCTCAAAATCGGCTAAGTCCTAAATGCTGAACTTGCCTTCCACATGCGCAGTCCTTCCCATCCCTCTCGTGCCCTTAATCCTGCCCTTCTCTACCATGTGAACTCCTTGTGTGTTCTCTAACAAGTATTCTCTGATCAACATTACCCCACACTAATCTCATTGTCGTCCGAAAATGGGTATTCCTCCAAAAATTTAAGTAAAGAATAGAATAATGGAAAGAATAAGAATGAAAGAATGTAGAAAAATAAAGAATTTTTATGAGGTTATGAGATAGCCTCCTCTGTATCAATTTGAAGTATCAATTTTGGATACTCCTTTATTTCGACCTCCAAAACCTGTCATTCACTGAGTGCTTGTCTTGCTTTTTCTGGGATGTCCATAGTAATGGATTCCAACTCATCCCTCGCAATCTATTCCTTTTCATTCTGTAGAACCAACACAACGTTGGACATTGATGTCATTCTTCCTTCTAAAATATCCGTCTTCTATGCAATTAGCTTCCCAAGCTCTTCCAATCGAGTCTTGTGCAACTCTTGTGCTTTGATACTGGGCCTCATGCGCTTCTTCTTAACTATTGAAAATATTTTTGCATGGCCCAATGTGTCATCCTTCATTGATTTTTAGAGCTCGTTGTTTTATTTTATAGTCTTTATGCTAATAAGCACTTATGGAGCTATGAAGATATTTAAAGTCTAGTCTAATTTCATTAATACTTCTTGTAACGTTTTCAACAACCCTTCATAAGATGTAATCTTTTGCATCACTAAGGCTTTCTCTCATTCTACATCTTGCTCTAAATTCCTTGGCACTATCATGCATAGAGGATCATCTTCAAGTAACAACTCCACCAACTTTCCTACATAGTGAATCGTTGAAGGAAATGTCTATGGTACCTTGGCCTCCAAGTGTGGCCTTACTCTGATGACATTGTCCCCAATCTACTTTGTGATGCTGATAAATATTTCATTCTTCTTCTATGTGAAGTCCCTCTATTTTTTTATGTGTGCTATCTTTGCATCCTTTGTCTTCATCTCCTCACGCAGTGCTTTGATTGTTGCAGATTTGTTTATGTTTCTTCTAGCCACTTCAACAAAAACCTTCACTAATGTGTTGCTTATCTACTCATTTGACATGATAGTAGGCTTTACTATCATGTGTCTAGCTTGGGGTGCCTTCTTTAGCCATCTCAAAATGCATGATTCTTCGCTTACATCAAAGTCAAGCTCATCAATATGGGTGTGCATTAACCATGATAGTTGCTTTCGAGTTCACACAGTCACCATATCCTCATCCATTAGCTCCCAAAGAAAATAAATCCTCCTATGCTATCGTGCTCTTAAAGTGGGCATGGACAATTTTACCTGCATCCTCTGCATACCCCATGGTTTTTGGAATGTGATCTCCACTTGTTCTCCTAGAACGTTGATTCTTAGGGATTTTAGATTCTAAATTTGGGACTTGTGTCTCCATGTTCTTAACATTCTCAATGGCTATCTCCTCTGGTCCCATCTCATCCTCTTCTCTTCCCTTTGATTCCTCACCCCTGTTCTTCTATGTTCTCATGAAGTGTGAGAGAATTAGGCACTCTTTCCTCTGACTCTTCTACCTCCTCATTTAACTTTATTTACCCCCTTTACATGGTTTCCTCCTTCTATGGAGAGATTTTAGGTGATCTGTGCACCGTGGTTGGAGTAGCACCTTGGGTCCTTGTTCTCCTAAACACCCTCTTAAATCTATGCTCCCCTTAGTCTGCATTCAATTCCTCATCATCCCCCTCTTGTGGCTAAGGCAAGTGTAATGGTGCACTCAAATTCACCCTTATTTATAGGATGTCTCCTACCTATATGCTCCAAACCACCACTATCTTTATGCTCCTCTTCCTCATCCTACACTTCAATTGGCTCTGTCGGCTTAGGCGTTGGGATGTTCTACATTGTATGCTTTCCCTTTAGTGGTGTTGGAAGTGCGAACTCACCTTCCACATACTTGTTATTCTCCATCTTTGGCTTCAATCAAGATACATCAATGTTGCCCCAACATCTCGCTACAAAAATGACTTATTGGATTAATATTCAACACCTCTAAAATAATATTCTCGGTGAAGGCACTTCTTCCAGATACACATACTTCTTTCTCAATGTGTTTTATTCATAGTCTACCTTATCTACATTGAATACCAGGTTGGCACGTGTCTATACATCTCGAATGATGCTTTGAAATAACTTGCAGGTGAATGCGTAAGGAAATTTTCACCAAGGGCTCTAGACCCCATATTTCATTGGCGGTGCACGATGCAGAAATGATGATATACAACAAACTAGACTTATTTCCCTACTACGATGGTAGGTTCTTTACGATGTGCCACTCTTCTCCAAATTCCATGCAGAGCCTATCATAACACTTCTTTGCCCTTTTCTTTACGTCATCTTTCATGGCCCCTTCACATAGATACTTGCTGATACTTTTAGTTGGTGACTTATTCTCCATGGGGTATTCCCATAATTTTTCCTTTGCCCGCTCTAGTACTCCAATTTCCATGAATACAAGTGATAGTAGAACAACACCAAAGCTGATATTCCCTCCTGTGCGTACTTCATCAACTATTTGTTTTACAATATAGCCTACAATATTGTAGATTGCTCCTTTTGACATCTTATGCACAAATTTTAACCACATAGTATTTAGTTGTGACCACCACTCTTGATCATTCAACTTTGTAAGAAGGTGTGTTGCTAATTGCACAACAAGACAATTATTCAATTTGTCAATATCCATACCGCGTAGACCCTTCAGGTACCCCAACTCCTATCTGGTCTTTAAGATCACAGATTTATCTATGAGATCATTATTTATATCCTCTCATGTGGCCTTCAAACCTGTAACTAATGAGATAAGCATATATGAGATTCTATTTTTATGTCTTGCAAAGTAGAAGAAGTCATCATGCACTCTACTCATGAGCTACTGATATAAGGGCTCATACTTCCTAAAATATGGAAGTTCATATAACTGGTAGACCCCAATTCTCTTCAGAAGCTTCTCACCTGCATCATCATAAACTTGCATGTCATCCATCAGACGCTTGTTCGTCTTAAGACTGAGCAAGGAATCGAGCCCCTTATTATTCTCCATCATCCTATGATTGTATTCGGTCACTTTTCTTTTTTGATGGGTGAATCCCACTCCTAGCCAATGATGGATCCTTCGAGATATTACATTTCTTAAAAGTCACTTTCGGGTGCCATCTCTTCTTCCTCGAGACCACTTTCTTCTTTTTGTTTGTCACGCTGCAGATTCCTTCTTAGGTGCCATTTTTTTCCTATGCAAACATCTCCTCTCTAACTCTACAAATTTGAGAATCAAACCCTAGCTTGATTCAATCATGCCCTAGGTGGAAACTTTGTGCCCTAACTCCTCTATGTGTCCTTTCTTCGCTCAAACCCTTCACCACCGGGACGCAAGCTTCTTTTCACACATATTTGTTTATCATGCTTGGTTTCACACCCTTTACACCTTAAACCGTTCACTCGAATCTTCACAATTGGCTCTTTCCTCAAATTCTTTTAGTCGCAATGGTAAAAAAGAATCTGCATCCCATCCTTATATAATATTTTTCAAATTTTGATGCATTTATTACTCCTTCACCTACCAAATATCCTCTCATTTACTGACCAAATTCATTCATTTCACATGGTACATCTTTGCACCCCATCTATAACCTTCTAGTGTGCCTTCCTACCATCTAGTCACAGACTTCTCTTTAGTGTGTGACCTTGTGCCAAAGTACCTCATCATTGTACCTTCTCATGGTAGTTATCATGGCCTCTCGCTTACCTTATGTTATAATGTCATTTCATTCATCTCCATCCTTGGTCACTTTTGAGAAGAAATCTTATTTTGACTTAAAGTGTAGCAGATTATTCCTTTCATCTTTCAATTCCCATGGTATTTTACTTGGATACCTACAACCACCCCACGCTAAAGGTATGTGCAGTCCTGCAGTGCATAAACATTATTCACATAGTAATTAACTTCATGCGTGTAAGCACACTTTACACAAGAACAACAACTAAATTGATAAAGCATACCGAAAATGAAGGAAATACATTAAGGAAATATAGAAGGGAAACCTAATCTAAATGGCAATACTTCCTTATTACAAACACCAAGAAGTTTTATTTATAGTAGGGCTTTAGCCTACTTCTATTAAAGTAACCAGAAGTCATGTTCCATCAAGTGCTTCTAATTGGAAAGCACCTAATTCAAGCATGTAAGTGATGACATATGACCCAACCCAATGTACTTTGAGCTTTCCTGGATGGAAAAAGAACTTAGAGTCATAAAGAAGTACCATTTGTCCAATCTCAAACTTCTTATCCCTTATGTCATGCCATGCCTTCTTCCTGGCCTTTTCCTTCTTCTGAATCCATCGTGTTATGGCTCGTCGCTCATCTAGTTGAATCATCTTCTCGATACACTCTTCTAAATCCTATTCATCAACTAGACCTCCAACGCATGTAATGTGCAAAGAAGGTAACATAAATTCTATAGGGAGAATGGATTCCATGCCAAACACCAGCTAAAATGGTGTGGCTTTGTTTAATCACTTATAAGTTCTTCTATATTCCCAAATAATAGCCGACACTTTGTCATTCCAATCCTTTCTTCCAAAATCACAATTTTTGTCAAATTCTATCTCAAAATCTTGTTGAAAGCCTCAATAGTTCCATTTTATTGAGGATAGAAGGGTGTAGTTTTATGGTGTGCAACCATAAACTCATCTAATAGGATCTTGATTGTCTCATTCAAAAAGTGTGTGCCCTATCATTTTTCAAGCTTAAATGACATCCATATCTTGTAAGAACATTCTCTCATAGAAACCTAGCCATTGTAGTTGTTGTACAGAGTCCTTTGTAAGGTCACGCTTCGCACACCGTGTGAGATAATTTGTGTAAGTAATGATATAGCATGATCCAAATCTATGCGCAGCTCATGAAATAGGTCCTACAATGTCAATGGTCCATTTCTCAAACAGGTTCCACACTAGTAATTTGTCTCAAAGCCATCTCATCTTTTTGACCTGGTTTTCTTAGGTGTCGACAATGATCACACACCTTACAATGTTCTTTCCAGGTCTTTATACAATGTCTCCCACCATAATCCAAATAAGTAGGATATTTCGGTAGTTGCATCACTTGCATAATGGCCTCCTAGAATACCACCATGGATTCTTCCATAATATCCTTGCACTCATTCTCTAATACACAATGGCATAATACTTCAACTCTTCCTAACTTGTAGATGTCACCACCGATTAACATAAATGGTGTCATGCGTATATCAAGTTGTTTTCCTTCGGTGTTATACCAAACTGCAAAAATACAACAATTTCTTCTAATTCTGATGGCGTGTGTTATAACCTATATAATTGTGCATTTAGCATGGTTTATTCAATTGTTTATGCTTCCTCTCCTAAGTTGATTCTAGATAAATGGTCTAGTCCAAAATTTATTTTCCTAGCTTCACCACAAATGTGAAATAAAACTCTTGAAATAGGAGACCCCATCTACATATGTACCCCTATAATATGGGCTTTTTTACCAAGTAATTCAATTCCATATGCTCTGTGTAAAACACAAATGGTGTTGCTAACAAGTACTATCAAAACTTCTGCAATGCATAGATCATGGACAAAGCTTTGCACTCTCTAGGTAGTATAATTATGTTAAGAAGTAGTCAGCTTCCTACTAACAAAAAAATTGGATAATCAACAATACCTTCTCAAGGTTGAGTTAACACAATGCCAATGTCCATGCTAGAGGCATCCACATGCACATGAAAAGGTTTATCACATGATGGAAAGCGTAGAATTGGTGCAATCGTAAGTTTCTCTTTTAATATCTCAAATGTACGTTGCTATGGTTCTCCCCAATAAAATGTACCTTTCCCCTTTAGTAAATCTTAAAAGGGTACAACAATTTTGGTATACCCTTTGATGAATTTCCTATAATATCTTATATGACCTAAAAATCCGTGCACCTCGCTTTGACTAGTAGGCACTTCTAGGCCTAAAATGACTGCAACCTTAGCTGGATCAACGAGCAAACCTTCCTTGCAGATTATATGTCCTAACAAATATTCCAAATGGTATAAAAATTTGCACTTCTTGATGTTCAAAGAGATACTCAACTTTCTCGCACCGATCAAACATTAAGTGCAGATTGTCAAATGATCTTTCACAAGCCCATATACTTTGTCCAATCATCTAGGTAGACTCGTAAGAAGTTGTGAATAAATATTTGAATGCCTAAAAATTATGCGCAAGAATACAAGACGCACATTTTTCAATCCAAAAGGTGTCACATTATAGGAAAACTACCCCATTCATTAATAAATGTTATCTTTTCTTAATCCTCCTAAACAATCCTAACCCGATGATACTTGAAAAATCCATCTCGTAAAGGAGTATATTTCGCACCTTGCAATGCCTTCTATTATTTCCTCGGTAAATGACATAGGGAATGGATCGGTGACACATGCATCATTCAACTCCCCGTACTCCACACATATTCTAATTCGTCCATCCTTCTTGATACTAATCACCATTGGGCTAATCCATTCTAACTCATCAAGGGGTCTGATAATTCAAGATTTTAACATTTTTTCAATTTCTTCTTGTACCTTTTCACACAAATTAGGATTCATTATGTAAGGCCTATTTCTAACTAGGAATGCACCATCCTTAAGCCTTATATTCGTTTCCCCAAGTGATTTATGCATGACTTTAATATCATGATACCCTCGAGGGAATATTTCCTGATAATCCTTGAGTAACTCAATAATCTTTGCTACCTCCGAGTCTCACCAGTAGTCTCCAATTATGGCCTCATTAGGCTCAGCCTCCAAACCTATATTTACCTTCTTTATTTTCATAGGTTCATGATAGGTGCACATATCCATGTTTGCACTATCCAAGACCTCACACACCCCTTGTGAATGTTCACTATCTAGGTTCTCAACTTCCTCATCATCCACGATGTAAACCATCTTTCCCTTCTCTTTCTCAAGGAAAATGTGTTCAAGTAGTATGAAGTCCATTTCTTCTTCCTTTTCAAAATGCGCTCAGGACTGTGTCTCACCAAATAATTCCTGAATATGGTCTTCTAATTTTGCACTATCTCCCATGGTTAAGCGCTTGATAAATTTTAATGACTCTTCTATTGGAGGTTGAGAAGAATAGTAGTCAAAGGTATCAATCATCCTTGCAGTCAAATTTTACTAGTTTCCAGCTCTCGATGTAGTTCTCGTATATTCATACAAGGCGCATGCAACCTTGTAACATAGAGTACAATCTATGCACCGAGAGTGGAGGTGGTAATGCTTCATTTCCTATTGTCTAGAGTCTTTCACACTACTGAATGTGATGCTAAACAAGTTGATCACCATGATAAGTACAGATCTGTGTAGGCACATTATTGCTTACAAACCTAATAAATAGGGTAATTCCTATCTCTTCCCATTCTATATTATTATCTCGTTGGACTACCCACCAAAGGCGCTACTATCTCATGCAAGGTATAGAATAACATAGATCCTCTCTTAATTTGATCTTTCCACTATGTTTCCATGGCTTTCAAAAATGTAGGAAGATATTCTGCCCTTATATACCAAGGTACTGTGTTACCTATCCGTCGACCGAAAAATTCCATTCTTGTGCACAACCACGCTTTTTACTTTTCACCCTACTAATTTATATGTACCATGACCCAATTATCACAAGCAATAATCATAGTATCACTAATAGAATGAGAATCCTCCTACTAGAGGATGCCTTCTTTTGAATGCTCATTGCCCTCTAGGTCCCGAATAGTGCGTACATAAATTTGGTTTAAGTCCTCCTCACTTAAAGGCTCAACATATGGTGTAGAATTCCCATCTGTCAATGTTATCAAAACCCTTTCCTCCTTGTTATCAAAGCTTATATACCCCTTATTGAATCTCAAGTCAGAATTCTTTGCATAACACCAAGGGTGTCCAAGCAAAGATAAAAATTGTCTCGTTACGTAGGTGCTTATACCTCAAAATCCCTAGTGAACTTGGCCCCTTGTATGGTTATAGATGCATCCTTAAAAATCCTATGGGAGTGGCCTTAGTCCGGTTTGCCATAAAAATACATTAGATTATGGCTGCAATGGAGGCCTCCCCATTTATCCCCATGCATTTAATGTAAGCACATTTACTTCTGCACCTGTATCAATCAATATGTTGCTCAACACCACCCATCCACAACAACATTTAGAGTAATTTCCTTGTCATAGTCAATTCTATCAGGGGGAATATTTACATGTAGGATATGTCATCTAGTTTGAAGACTTACACGTGGATTGTTCCCCTTTAACCAACTTCCAAATAGTGAGATAATTTTCTCCTAGCACAACATTCTACACACTTCTCACAGATCATCTATATCAATTTGGACTATCTCTGATGCTTTCTTCTACTCATTTAAGTATTGTATCTCACCCTGAAGATTCCTTAGCACTTGTATAGTATCCAGGTAAACATCCTTCTAATGCGCAAGATCTAGATACGTTGCATCTAAAACCTCATCTTGGGTGATCGTAAGCTTCGTGTGCAATGCTTCTCTTGTGCATACCACTTTAGCCCGTGCGGTAATTTTCACCGTCAATTCCTCAAGTCCTTTTTCTATCTTAGGAATCCACGGATCTTCTACCACACGCTAGATTCTAACCATCGTAGCACCTTTTTTTCTTTCTTATGTTGCTCACTCAAATAATCATATAAGTCCGAGCACTCTTCATAGCTATGGTTCTTTCCGCAAAAGAACATGCAATATTCTAAGGACATTCATGTCTATAGTGGTCGAGAGATCAAGACATATAACATGTTCCATGATGGAACTCATCTCTTCTTCACCATGTCCTTGTCCTCCATATCCACAAACATATCCATCACCCCTTCCACAACCTCCTTCAAAACACCCTCATTCCTATCATAATGCGTTTGATTATGATCCCAATCCTAGGGTTCATTCTTACGCTTATAATTATCTCATTACACTCATTTGTCATACCCCAATGTCTATAGGATCTTGGATCTCACCAATCAACCGAAAATCCTCAATATTATGGGTCATGGACCTAAAAATCTTGCAAAATCAAGATACATTATTCCTTATCACGTGCTGTAACAAAGGATAGTGATTAGCATCATGATTCAAATGATATATGTCACAATCCAATAGTAATGAGCATACAGATCTGTGATGGAAAATATCGCTTGGTGTGATCTTCCACTTCACAATCGTACACCTATTTCCCGAGCACGTTTCATGGGCTGAATTTCCTAATAGCTTCTCTAACTGCTTTTCCGTAGCTACAATTTGTGCCTCTAAGAATAGACTAATGCCAGTTTCAATGCTCCCAACTTCCTCATCAAGTAAAGATGCTTCCAATGCTTTTTGCAGATCAGTATATGTCTTATGTGACAGTTCCCTTCTAAATGGTGTAATCAATCCTCCAACAAACCATTATGCATGTTGGATAGTGTGAATATCATAAGATAGCTTAGATAGAAGTGTCTTAAAACAAGCATCATACTCACGTACACTCTCGTAATGCCTTGCTTGATATCCTTGAGCACACTTATAGTCTACTACTCAAACTCATGGATATGGAACTATTTGAAGAAAGCATCTTTTAATGTTGCATAATCCATGTAAGTTTGATTAGGGTCTAGCGTCCTATCCAACTATGTGCACATCCATGTAATGTAGTAGAAAATTGACTTTCCTTATGCTCAACAAACATGATCCCTTTAGCACACCACAAGATTTCACACATACACACATGTTTGAAAACATCCTCTATACCTCTATACTTTGGAAGACGAAGATACATCTCCATATAAATATTCTGTGGTTGCTACGGACCTTGACCACCTGATCTAGAACCTCCTGTGTTCCCTCTACCTCTAGAACCACCAGATCTACTAGAACTAGAACCACCTATACCTCTTTATCCTCCACTTGTAGTGGGAATATGACCTATATATGTCCTCCCTTGTGTTTGGATCGTAGTACTATACTAGACCCCTACAATATGTGAGGTAGTTCCACTTTGAATGGTGAATCCAACATTCTACGCCCTCACATTTTGTGTGGATGATGCGGAAAAGAATGTTCCTCCAAATATTATTGAAGCCATCTATCTGACCATCAACATATTTTCTCTTTGACTTACTCCTAATCTCCTACTCCCAAGTTAGCCTGTTGGTTACTTGTCATACTAGATACTTGAAAACCAAGCATAATGGATAGGTCACCAAGTGGATTAAGATATGCGCCTATGGACCAGTGTAGTCTCTGTGGCAAACTTCTATGTGACGCCAAGGGGGATCTCTATCATGTTTTAAAAGATGGGGAGTTCCCGATGCTCGCTCTAGGTCTTCTACGTCGATGTAAATCCTTCACGATCCATCTCTCTCCTCAACACCATACTTTCTACAATGGAATGTTACTTCTCTATCTCCCTCTCGTGTGCCTCATTATACTTCATCCACCTTTCCTATCTCCACCTCTCTATCACTAGGTCTGCCATCTTTCACCAAATATGTTCCTACCCTCATGCGTGGTGAAGTTTACTTAGCCATTGGTTTACTCTCCATGTTCAAAGTTACCATCAAGGTCTTGATTGCCAATGGAACACCTCGCAAATATTCTCCTCTTGGATACCGAAAAACTAGAATTTAGCTACCTCCAGAAAGAGTACGTCGAAATTGAATATTCCAAAATATAACTATTTAGAACGCCATGAAACCACGTATCCACAACGTGAGTGAAGGTCATATTAGCATCATAAAGGGCCTGAAATTATTCCTATGTCCAGACAAGTGTGTGATACCTCCGATTCCACTAAGATGGATAAATAGTAAGCCACTTGTATAGTTCTACCGTAAAGACGATGAAAAATATCTCATAAAACTTGTCATATAGATTCTGATCTACCCAAGTAAGTGTGTTAAATTCATATCCACTACCGAACCACCATACATATTCTTCCTCTAGATCATGTATCCATTCCTCAATACTTGCTAGAGTTAATCAGTACATCTTCATCATGAACCATCCTAAAAACAATGAAAAAGAGGTCCCAGCAACATAACCAGTGTTGAAGCCTAGAATTTACCAGATAACACCCTAGTTGCACTAGCACATCACTCATCCTTGACTAAGCGCTCACCTGAAGCACGTAAAGGTACCAGGTCCCTCTTTAGGGTTTCTTTAACAGGATGTTAGCATGATGAAGGAAGAAACATATAGATTCATAACTAATCTATCATTCTACAATGTATGCTACATTCAGATCTATGACAGAACAAGCTTTAAACAATAATCATGATTGAATCAATAACATGTACTACTCAATTCCACATAGGAATGACACTTAGGTTTAGCCAATATCTTCCATCTATTAATACACACATAATATCCTTACAATAATTTTAATCTATAACAATGCACATATGGATGTGATACAATAATTCAGTCATATGCATATATCTCTATACCTCCATACATCCCTCACACTCATATATTACTAATATGTACCTCACATCATATATATAGGGTGCAAACAACCACTTCAATGCTTATCAATTCTAGAAATAGGCCACATACTATTAATATCCACACATCGTTCACAAACATAGCCACACATGCAAGTGTGCTATCTATAAAACTCTTATAGTTAATTGAAGTGTCAATCCTATTCTTACCTTGTCTCCATGCACAATGATTTGATCTCGATCCTTCAAAATAGACAATGCATGATGAGCATGTCTCCGCATCATTGGTGTGTTCCGCACACCATCTTTTAGTGTAAAATCACAGCACCCCTAAATGAGTGGTGGGTATTATTTTCTAACGCAGTTCATTTGGTGTTATTTGCATAACATGGGACCATCTCTCATGCTATGGGACTTGCAGACTTGATATGGCACTCCGAAGAAATATAGCTTCTTCTTCTTGGTCATAATGCTAAACTACTCCTAATGTAGAAATGACATCTAACTACACCTATCCTAATAATGCCAAGGTAGGGAGAGAGAAAGTGCATAAAGAGGGAAATCCTACACTAACAAGGTGATAACACCAAGAAAAGGGAAGTGTTGATCATCTATCAAAATGACCATGAAATGAAGGGAGGTGAGGTGAGAAATGGAGAGGATGGACATCAACATCACAAACCAAATGTTAGATTCACACAGAACTCCATTTCTGATCCCCATGAACACAACTCCTAGATCTGTAAATGAAATGTCCAAAACATGCATGGAATACTCCAGAATGATGAGAGGTAAGAAGATGCAATGAAAACAAGTGAAGGATGGACAAACACATCACAAAAACAAGTTTTATTGCTTCGAAATTTACACAAAGCATCATACATGAGAAAGAGGAAAAGAACACCATTTACAGAGTAGGGGAGGAGGTTCAGACTCCATTTTTGACCCTGGGGAAGAAAAGAAGAGGGGAGGCAGAGAAGAAGAATGAACAACAACTTTTACAATGAATCCTACCCCTGTATTTATAGAATCGATCTGAGAGAAGAAAAAGGGAGAGAGAAGTGGGAAAACACGGGTCAAAGCTCAACCACCACTGTTAATGCCTCTGATGAAATCTACCCCCAAATCTATCTTTACCACATCAATCCTCAGTTTGGCGCTTTGAAGGAAGAGGACACAAAGGGAAATAGATCGAATCTGATCTGGTTGTTGAGATAGATGGATCTTGCATTGAAGGCCCAAAGATGTTTCTCCATTTTCTTTACCTAACCTCCTCAAAAACAAAGTCTTAGACCTCCATTGCATGGGCGAGGCCGAGATCTTTCCAATGGTGTCATATTCGCAATATTTCGAGCCTTGAGTCGAAAGATATGCCCATTCAAAGTTTTTATCAGATTTGTACAAATGGAAGGGAAAAATAGTTTGAAAATGGGTCCTTATCTTTAATATGGGACACATGGTGGCTATATTGGGAAAAAAATCAGGTCTCGCAAGCTCGAACTTAACTTTTCTCCTTTTTCACAAAAATTACAAAATCCGAAAAACTCCCGCGGCCTCGAATCTCTGCATGGACACGTGGCTCCTTTTGGTTGGTTGGGAAATGCGATTCCATATTTGATTTTGTGCCTTTTGGGAAATAGGAAAACTTTAACTTATCTCCCGACACCTCACCTTGGCTTTGACATAGGTCTATAAGTTAAATTTTTCCCTCTTTGACAGAGTCACGAGTCTTTTTATAACTTTTACCACTTTTGAGGCAAAGGGCCCTAAACTAACCATTTCCCCAACTCCTCGCTTTCCCTTGGGACACGTGTCACTCTAGCACTTTCTTGGGAATCTCTTTTCCATTTTCCCGGAAAGAACATCCTTAGGACACTTGGCAGCTTCTAATGGCCTTAAATGCTTTTACAATTCATCTAATTCGCCCCTTTGAGGAAACGTGGAGGCATTGCGAACGTTTGTAAATCTGAACCAAAGCTTTCCTTTGAGGAGCATTGGGTTGACACTTTTTCATCCTCCGCTACGTTGTGGACTTTTCAAGTAGTCCTTCTTACTTTTTAGACTTTTGGCTACGTGGTGAGCTCGCACTCATTTGGGTCTCTGCGTTTCGACCAACTTTTGGGGATGTGCCACATCGACCCTTGCACTCTCCGCTTCCACATTCATACTTAACCAATTTTTTTAGGCCCACCCTGTTTTTCCTTTGACTTTGTTTGACCATTTGTCCCTACCTCTGTTCCGCCCTAGGATATGTGGAGATGTGGTTCTTGTTTGAGCCTTCGCCCGGGTTCCCTTTGCGAATTTGTGCCAAGCTAACACCTAGACGCTTCACTCTCGACCTAAGACTTTTCAACACTCGCAACTTTTGGGGACTTTGGACACATGGAATCCTAGTGCAAGTTCAAACTTCTCCTTTTGGATTCATCCTTGAAATAAAGTCATTAAGGCACGTCACCCTTTCCGCTTCTTCCTCCATACTTAGTATTTTTTTCCCTTTTCCCAACAAATTCGAGCTCAAGGACTTCGAATCTTCACCATTCTTCCTTCTTCTTGCTTCTGGCTCCTTTGTAGCATCTTTCCTTTTCATCTAAATTTTCTATTTTATAGTTCTACCTACCTGTAACTTGGAGGACAGATTTAAGATGTAGAAACAACCCGACAGAGTCGTTTTATTTTATACAGATCCTTTTATCTCTCTTGGCCTCTGTCACTGGGCCGCTTAATATTTTTATAACCAATTCGCAGGATGTGAATGAGAATTCTCGAGTTCCTTCTATGCGGGTAGTGGTTGGATCCAACATTTAGCTTAGGAGAAAAATATGGATAGCAATTTGGTGACTCATGGGGACATCTTTCTCGCTAAGTGGAGAGACTACGGCCTTGAAGCATCCATTAGCCATGGAGTCTACTTGATAAACATGGGACCGATCTTTGAGCCATTATGAGCCTAGGCTGCAAGCCTTTTCTATATCTTGCATGTCCCCAAGCCTACACTCTCTATTTTCATAAGAAAATGTTGAGACAATGATTTCTGAGAGTACAAAATTTATTCAACCCATGGTTTTCATTTGTCCCTAAAATGGACTATCTTGAAATGGATTTTAGTTTCTCTGCATTTGTTCCCTATTTCAATTTGCAACTGTCACAAGAAAACATGAGCCTTCTTTCCTTAAATAGTTTAAAATCCTAGCCTCATGCTCCTCTTGAGCAATACAAAAACTTATATACAAAGACCAAATCATACATGCCTCAAATGAGACATGTAGAGTGTGCATAAGCACTTCTTCTACTGAAACAAACCTACCTACTCTACTCTAACCAAGAGCAAAGGGAGCTCAAACAAAGCCTGCAACTGGTAGGGAGAAATAGCTTCCCTTCCTAAAAATGGCAGCCATGCAACTGATTTGGCACTTGAACATGGCTGGTTGGGCGAGTGAAAACGACAATAAGCCGGTCCCTACACCCAAATCATCAAGGTCTCAAAGATTAATGGAAAATACCTCTTCAAGCTGACTGCATTGGACTTTTTTGAGGTATTGATGATGAACTTTAGTAATTTTATGCTCATCCTCATACTTAGAAGCAAGCATGACTTGTTGTGGCTGTTCATTTGGCCCTAATGAAGCCAAGTACCTGATTGGGCATGGTCTAATCCTTTGAATGTGCCCCTTGTGATGAAATTCAACTCAAAAATGGAGTCTTCTTGTGGACCTTCTTGGATGGATGGTGTGGAAGAAGTGGTGATATCCTCCTGCCTTTGTCCTTCCTCCTCTTTTTAAGAACATGGAAGATCAACATCTTCCAAACATGATTCCAGAGGGCTGCTATAAAATACAAAGTTGCTACAAATGAATGCTCTCCACCACCGGAATGTAATCCTCTTCTTTTAGATCTAGAGAGTATTCTCCTTCCTTGGTTTCTTGAAGACTATCTTGCTCTTGATAAAAATATTCCTCTAGCATGAAGTTTGTCAAATCAAACTCTCCAATCTCCTGTTCTAGAGGAAAAATTGGGGGCTGCAAGATCTCTTTTAGAGCTTTCCTCCATGATGGGTTTATTGACCAAATCAAGCCCTTCAAATGAAAGCAAGAAAACATCAATGATGTCTTCTTCTTCTGCTGCTACAAACTCTAATTTGGTTTCACCCATTTGCTCCTTTCCAATGGGACTTTGAGCTGATTTTTTCTCTCCTTCCATGGCTGATGGTGCAAGTTCAATTGGATCAGCATTCTTTTCAAACAAAGTGCCAACATAGACACTACATTATGAGAAAACTAATTGCTGATCTGCTTCTTCTTGTTCTTTCTCTTCTCTTGCTGCAAACTTAGCCTCAGCCACCACTAGTTCTTCAATCTTGACCTCCTCTATTGGCTTGATCATCAAGGGGATCTTGGTAAACCCAAATTTGGTAGCCCAACTCTTTAGATTATCTCATCATTTCTTTTCTGTTGGGATCTTCTTTTTGTTGTTTTCTTTGACTGGTTTCTTGGGACTCTTCCCAACATGGACTTGGGAAAACAAGATGAGTGGTAGGTTGGGGTTAAACCAACTTTGAAATTGTTTGTGGTGGAGAGGGAGGAGATGAAACTTCTTGTTTCTTTGGAGGGGAGGATATTTATTTTGGCTCTTATGGAGGGAATTTTGATTTGGGGTAGTAAGTGAGGGGCTTGACTCCTTCCTCTACTGAAATGATAAAGATCCAAGAAGAGACAAAGAAATATAAGGAGCTTGTGACTAACTTACCCATTGACAAGGTTGTCCCACACTTTTCTCATAAGCCTTAATCTCAACCGTCCATTGTGCAAGTTGGGGTAGTGTTTCAATCATGAAGTATAGCTTATCATGAGGGCTGTAGTTTCTTGGAAAAGGCCTTACCGTGGACAAGGTTCCCCGAACCAATGCTGAAATTCCTCATTTAAACTGGTGCCCTTAATTGAACCATGTTAGCCTCCATTTTTTGAATCTTTTCTAGAAGAATAACATCTTCTGCATAATTATCACCATCATATGCATTTTCTTATTCTTAATAAGCTTCATAGTCAAACTGGTATTGACATTGCTCATATGGGTAAGCATAATGGTCTTGGATCTAATTATAATGCTGATCTAGAGGAGTTGGGAAGTACATTAGAGGTGGACTGTATTGCTGTAAATGTGAGTTCCATGAAGGGAATGAAGTCATTATCAGTGCACAACCTCATGGATTAGCGGAAAGTGAAAGAGATGGATGAAGAAATGAATGAAATGATTCTAAATGGATGGAAAAGGTATGCAACTCGAGAATGGGTTTTGACCGGATATGCACGCTGATGTGCTTAAAAGTGCCTCCAAAGGCTGAAATCTTCACCAAGAGCACATCAAACCTGATGAAGTGAAGTGGTAAGGTGCTTTAGACCTGTCCCACTAGGCATGCCAAAACTGTTAGTGTGAAATCACAACACCCCCAAATGAGTGGTGGATCTACTTTTCTAAGGCAGGGTCATTTGGTGTGATTTGCATAACATGGGACCATCTCTCAAGCTGTGGGACTTGCGGACTTGAGATGGCCCTCTAAAGAAAGCTAGCTTCTTCTTCTTGATCCTAATGCTAAACTACTCCTAATGCAGAAATGATGTCTAACTACACCTATCCTAACAATGCCAAGGAGATAGGGAGAGAGAAAGTGCATAAAGAGGGAAATCCTACACTAACGAGGTGATAACACCAAGAAAAGGGAAGTGCTGATCATCTATCAAAATGGCCATGAAATGAAGGGAGGTGAGGTGAGAAATGGAGAGGATGGACAATAGCATCACAGACCAAATGTCAGATTCACACAGAACTCCATTTCTAATCCCCATGAACACAACTCCCAGATCTGCAAATGAAACATCCAAAACATGCAAGAAATACTCCATAATGATGAGAGGTAATAATATGCAATGAAAAAGAAAAGTATGGAAAAATACATCACAAATAAAATGTTTACCGCTTCATAAATTTTCACAGAGCATCATACATGAGAAAGAGGAAAATAATGCCATTTAAAGAGCAGGGGAGGAGGTTCAGACTCCATTTTTGACCCTAGGGAAGAAGAAGAGGGGAGGCATAGGTGGGAGGTGGGGAGTCAGGGAAAAGGTTAGTTTTGGGGAGTTGTGATTCTTTTTATAACTTTTACCCCTTTTGAGGCAAAGGGCACAAAACTAACCTTTTCCCCGACTCCCCGCTTTCCCCTGACACGTGTCACTCTGCACTTGCTCGGGAATCTCTTTTCCATTTTCCTTGAAACAACATCCTTAGGACACTTGGCAGCTTCCGCTAGCCTGTTAATGCTTTGACAATTCAACTAACTCTGCCCCCTTTGAGGACACATGGAGGCACCATGCATGTTTACAAATCTGACCCAAAGCTTTCCTTTGGAGGAGCATCAGGTTGACACTTGTTGGCCTCCACTGCTTTGTGGACTTTTCAATGGTCCTTCTTACTTTTTAGACTTTGGGCTATGTGGCGAGCTCACGCTCATTTGGGTCTCCACCTTTGGACCAACTCTTGGGGATGCACCACACTGACACTTGGCACTCTCTACTTGCACATTCATACTTAGCCAATTTTTTTAGGCCCACCCTATCCGCTTTTGACTCTATTTGACCATTTAACCCTACCTCCATTCTACCTTGGGACATATGGAGATGCGGAGCTTGTTTGAGCCTCCACCCTAGGTTCCCTTTGCAAATTTGGGTCAAGCCGACACCTAGCACACTTTTCTCTCAATGGAATACTTTTCAAGACCACGAAACTTTTGGGGACTTCGGACACGTGGAATCCTAGTGAAAGTTTTAACTTATCCTTTTGATTCACCCTTAAAACAATTTTGTTAAGGTATGGGTCCCTTTCCATTTCTTCCTCCATACTTAGTCATTTTTTTCCCTTTTCCTAAACCAATTTGAGCCTGAGGACTTCAAATATTCACCATTCTTCCTTCTTCTTGATTTTGGCTCCTTTGTAGCATCTTCCATTCTTGTCTAACTCTGCTATTTTATAGTTCTTCCTGCCTGTAACTTGGAGAATGGATTTAAGATGTAGAAACATCCTGACAGAGTCGTTTTATTTTGTACAGGATCCTTTGATCTCTCTTGTCCTCTTTAACTTCGTTGTTGAATCTTCTTGAACTAATTTATAGGATCTCAATGAGTTTTCTCGGGTTCCTTCTATGTGGGGTCGTGATTCGATCCAATATTTAGCTCGGGAGTGAAATATGGATAACACCATCTTCTAAAAATAGATCGTCATGCTAAAAATTAGCTAATTCTTGAATCCTAAACTTTCCTTCCATGCGCAGTCCTTCCTGTCACTTTGCACCATTGATCCTAGCCTTGTCTCCAACATGGACTCCTTGTGTTTTCTCTAATAAGTATTCTCTCGATCAACAATTAGGGTTTTACAAAATCTTATATTTTTGTTAAATCATTTGGTGAACCCATCTATTCCAACTTAACCTTTCTTCTAGGAATTTTTACAATATGTTTATCATGGCTCAATTTCATGACCCCTTTATTAATGAAAACCTTCATGAGCTCAATGTTGATCTTGTCGAACATCCTCAACACATAAATATTAATTAAATTAAAATGGGCACATGTGATTATTAATATAATCTTGAACATATTGTAAAAATATTAAATAAAGACAATAAATAAATATGGAAATTACCTAAGAAACTAAATCTAATTGAGATAAAAAACCAAATATGGAGAAAAGTGACAAAGTGACTCAACCGATCAAAGGAGATCCCTAGACTTTGTCGTAGAATAAAAAGAATAATCTAGAAGCAATAACGAATGTGAAGAGGTGGTACCTAGAGAAGGACTAGGACGCATGTGGGTACCCCGGTCTCGTAGTATGGGAATTCATGTTTGTGCAGGAGGTCAAAAATGAGTTTCACAGTTCGATAGGTGTTACGAAATCCTCACTATGTGTAAAATCAGATTCATTGCACTACACTACATGTTGCTTATAATTAGAGATGAGAGAAAGACCTACAAGAGATCACAAGAAGTATCAAACCCTAAAAAATAAGAATGCAAATGAATAGGTCGACTAACCTCACCTTCCACAACAAAGTGAAATTACTAACTTAGCGTTGCACTATATTCTAGACCCAAATGTATTTCTATTGTGTTTGTGTGATTCATGTGCCCTAGGTGCTCATTTTATCATCGCACATGTGAAGTAGCAAGCAATAAATATATGTAAAAATGTAGTAGAATAGTGGATGGAATAGACTAGAATCCCCCTATGCTTGTGTGATGCAAGAAATCCAACCTTACCTTTTTGTGATGGAGCTAAATATATGTAAATGATCTCTAAATTCCCTATATGAATGCAAACCTAGGTGGATGATAGTAGTGATAAGTTATTCATCCCTCATTACGGTCTCATAACTTTATATTTATAGGGTTCTCTTAATATAATTTCATAATTAACCCCGAGATGGTTGACTACCAACAAGATAAGAGGTTGAAATGGCTAGATTGTGCCCAAAAATGGTAGGAAATATAAAAAGGATTGGGGTGCCCATGGCCACCCCAATACTATCTTGGGTGCCTCGCTTAACGCTAAAATAGTGTGAAATGACAAAATTTGACTTGGCATGGTGGTGCAAGAGGTTGGAAATGATGAAAGAAAAAAAGGTAAGATAACCAAAATATGGGAATTAATTAGTACTTTCTTCACTCAAAACCTTCTAGATAGTAAAAGTATGAGACTAGGACTAAATAATTTTTGAAGTGCATGATTTTTTGTCTACTTTTTCCCCACTTTATTTTGGTGATTGGAAAGATAGGTAATATAAAGTAGATACAAATGTGTACCTAATGTCCATGAAGATTGTAGTAGAAGACACGCTGAAGGACTAGAAAAAGTGTGGAATGACAAAAATATGATGGAGCATGGAATTTAAAAATGAAAAAGTGAAAAAAATGTGATGATAGTGAATCTAGGGCAGAAATGTGTGTGTATCTACCGATGTGTGTGATTTACATGCATCGTTAGTATGGTATTTTTGCCGTGAAATATTTTTACGGAAGTTTTTGTTTTTCCCCCCATTTGACTGCTTGTTTCTCATATGGCTAGACGTGTAAGGAGAAAACAATTGAGTAGTCAAATATATATGTATGTATGTGTAAAAATGCAATGTTAAAGACACATATATAAGTGTAAAAATCATGTGAATGTAGAATATACAAATGAAAGAGCGTAAATGGAACATATGCACCTGATCCATGTCAAGAAAGAGCCGAGGTTTTTGGGTGATTTGATGCCATAGGCTGAAGAAGTGTAGGGAGGAATTCCACTATATCCTCCAACCTCAGAATCGCTTTCCTAAATATGTGTGAAGAGATTCTCTATATGTCATGGTTTTTTGGGCGATGTGACACTATTGGTGAAGAAGTGGAGGGAAGAATTCCATCATCCTCCAACCTTTATTTTCTTACTAGAATGCTAAGGATAACCATGTCCTATAAAATCCACTCTGTATGGGGTTCATAGACTGCACATGAACCCACTGCTATATGTAACCCACAATACCGAGGGTGGAAAGTGAACTGAATTAAACCGGTGTAAAAGCATTGTGTTTTATGTAAAAATCAAAATGATGTCCCCATCCTTAGGGGCACATGTAACATTGTTGATAAGAGAATGCAACCCCAAAAGAGGACCAACCACATGAACTCTATAACTCTTACCTGTAGGGGGGAAGAAATGCACTTGGTAGAAACCAAGGCATGCACAAACAAGAAGAATAGATAAATACAAGTGTTAGTACAAGCATACATGTATAAAGCAATGTGCAAACCATGCAAATGGTGTAAAACCTACTAATAAAAGTAGTAATGTAAACACGGAAGGAGACAAAGTAAGCCACACAAAGTGGGTTGCAAACATAGGACACCACTCATGATATTGTAAGACATGCAAAGCCATAGTGGCCGATACAACAAATAAGGGTGCACACCAAACATAGGGAAAGGCCCACATATGAAAACAAGAAATAATAGACAATGCAAGAAATAAGTATGGAAGCAAATATCCCTGCATAACAAATGTTGCACATGAAGCACCTATTAGCATGTTAGAAAGATAAATAGTATGTCAAAAGTGTGTATAACCAATTAATGTAAAGTGCTAAGTATAGAATGAAACAATAGCACATGTGAGAGATGAATGTGTGGATGCCCCAAAAAACTAGTGGAGGAAGGGTAGAAGGTGAGCATCCATGTTGTGTGTAAGAGACTCGTATTCGTTATCATAGCTAGAAAAAGACATGAATGCACATGTATGGATGATATAGATAAAGGAAATTCAAGTAATCTAACTAGCATGCGTAATAAATCAACCATGAACAAGAAAAATTAAGAAAGAGTAAAAAGTAACCATAATATTTAGTATTTTGTGGATAGATGGAATGGAATGAAAAATGGAGTGATACGAGCTGCGTGTCCCCCAAGTGAATGGAGATGTATTCGGTGAGGTTCATTTGGGGTGTCCCTCAATAGCCAAGAATGAACCATAAATGAGAGTGCATCATTGGGAAATGGTCGAGGTGTGTGTTGTGCCTAACACATCATGGTGAGTATATATGTATGTTAATGATATGTGACCTAGAAATGATGTGTGCATGAACCTTATAGCTGAAGCATATATCATGACAAGATGAACATAGGAGTGATGATGTATCCTAAAGCATATATTGCTACTAGATGAATAAAATGGAGTGGTGATGTAGCATAAAGCGTATACCACTACAAGATGATAGAGTAGGTGACCATTTAGCCTATAATGTATATCACTATCTAAGTGATTTCACATGATGAGAGGTCAAATTATGAATGTGTAAGTATGATAACATCCATTTGAATTATAAACCCTCGATAGTCAAGTATGGACCAAGGAACTAAAGCGCATCATAGGGTAGTGAGTGCAGCGTGTAGAAGCTGATGAAGCATTTGTAATGAAGATGAAAAATGATCATGTGATGTGTAGGTAGTGTATATTATTGAATACAATGTGTGTAGTGTGCCAAAGAGTGAATTATATGTAGGATGTAATGCTAGGTTAGTATGATGAAGATTAGTATGATGGATGATGTATAAATGTGCAAACATCAAAATAAATCTCGAAATTATGATGTATGATGTGTAATGTGAATAGATGTGGTGTGTATAACCTAGTGTGCAATGTGTGGGGTTCATCTATAGTATGCACTCAACAAACAAGTGTGAACCGGAGCACTATAGTGTGTCATTTGGTAATGAAAATGCTAAAGTAAGAATGAGTATGTGTATGTGAGAAGATTGATGTATGGGAATACAAAGATGATAGATGTTAATAGGAGTGGGGGTATGTATTAGATGCAATGCCTCCCAAGTGTACATGAATGCATAGGCTAACCAATGACCATGAAGGACAAATGTCCTCCATCTAACACATGTGATGGTGAAAATGTATGACTATGCTCTAACAGTGGTGGTATAGTAGACAAATGTTGTGCTAGTGAATGAATTCTATATGCATGTGATGGATGAATGTATGATGAAGGTGGTGGTAGCACAAAGTATGCTAGTGATGGAAATCTATGTGATGCTGAGTGCAAAGATAATGAAGACCCAAGTGGAATAAACCGAGGTGGTGATCTATGTCGAGATGTAGTAACTATCCTAGGAATGGGCCTATACCTATGTATAGGACTAGTGGAATGATGTGGTCGTGTAGATGATGCTCAAGTAGGTGAGATAGGAGTAGATTGTTCTTTGAGCAACATAGAACGTGATGTGCTAGAAGAAGTAGATGATGTGCTAGCTACTGTGTGAGGAGATGATGACCATGGAGTAGATGGAGGAACACCATCAATAGAAATGAATTGTTTGTTGTAAATATATTTGAGTAGTAAATTATTCATAGAAATGATATATTATGATCAAAAATCCAATAGAGACCGAGAAGCATTTCGTATCTAGAAACTTTGTTTCTAATGAGGAAAGTCACAAGAAGAGTTAGAGGACCAACTCGTAACATTTAGTTTTACCAAGCCAAAAGGTATTTTGAAAGGATACTTAATTTGTGATTGAGGATAACAGATAGCCTTATGAAGTGAAATACAATATGCACTAATGGGCCACCTTAGCATTGTTAATGGAGGTAAGAAAATATATGTATTAATATGTAAATGATTAGATGTAAAATTTGCATGATAATAAACATTGGAAAAATTAATCATTGGTGGCGAAGCTTCGATGTTTGTGGCTAAGAAATCAAGAGATCTTTATCTAGGAGGAGGTATTACGTGATATGTATGATTGGAAAACTATTTGGATCTCTTCTTGTCACGTTGTTGAGATTAATTGTTAAAAAGCTTGAGTTTACCCCTATCATTGGTCCTGCTCAAGGTTAATAGACTATGAAAACTCTAGTTTTTTGTCATTAATTAGATATTGCTTGATTGTACGGAGCTTGAAACATTTATTTGTAGAAATTCCCACACATCGATGATAATCATAGCATAAGTTCTTGTTATAGTTCCTAGTATTTGGTCATGATGGGTCTAACTCGAGTGGTGCAGGGAGGGTAACTAGATTTTTCTATAGAAGTTGCTTCAATATAAGATGTGGAGCTATTGGGAAGTCATTAAACATGCACTTTGGGTTGTTGTGAATGAACCTCCTTAGCAAGATTGGTTATGTTGACAATAATTTTAGTGTCAGTTGGTTTAGTTGTAGAGGGTTTGAATTATGTCTTATTTTGAAAATGAGTGGAGGGAAAAGCTTGTTCCTAATACTTAATATTTCATATGGATAGGATTTTGTTCTCACAAATCTTAAGAGTATGATATATCTAGTCAAATGAAGGATAGGTCTTAAAGAGAACATTGTCTTGGAGAGGTGGTAAGTGAATCAATGAATAAGTCCTCAAGCTCAATGTCCACAAGCACATTTTTCATCTTACCAAAATTGTTCTTATACCTTATAACGTAGTTAGAGAAGTGTTCATTGATCCCTATTTAAGTTGTGCTAGTTGAGCGTAAGAGATCTTAGAGATGATATTGATGGAAAAATACATAGGAAAGGAATCGAATAAATGTGTGAAGGAAGTTACTGAGTGAACATGTAGGTCATAAAACTAATGCATCACATAGTCATAGAGACTACAAGGAAAGGTTTTAGCTAAGATAATATGATCATCACCAAAATCTAGACAAGCTACATGAAACACTCTAAGATGCTCCTGCGGGTCACCATGCCAATTGAAAATGGGAATATTATGGGTGAAAAATATAAGAGGAAGTAGATAAGTAGAGATCGCAGGTGAAAATGGAGTATACAACACTAAGGTACAATCTAAACACGTGGATGCATGCGAAGTGGCTTATTGCAACTTATAGATTTGAGCTTGAAGTTTGTGATAAAAAGAAGTTAAGTATTGATTTCCAATGGATGAAACTTTTCATATATTAGAAACTAAGGGAAATGTAAAATAATTTGTAGGAGTATTAACACAAATGGGAATAGTAGAGATAGGTGGAAGAGTGGAAGTAATCGGTTGAGTGGAAACAGAGGTGATATAGACACAAACACATTGAGTTCGCAAATTATTACCTTCCTCACAAGCCACATGTAAAAGTAAGTATAGATCTCGAGGTTTCTCATTACTATGATCATTAATGGCCTTAAGATGTGCTTTAGTAAAATAAGTATGAGAGTGAGCCATGGAAAAAGGAGAATAAATCCTAGAACAATAAGATATGAATGAAGAACCTAGAAGCATGAATGATCGATTCATATTGACCTATATGATAGTTAATCTAATATAGAATAACATGTAAATATAGTAAAAAAATAAAGTAAAAAAATATGGGAACTACCCAAGAAAATAAATCTAATGGAGAAAAAAATCCTAATATGCAAGAAGAGTGGGGAAGTGACTCACTCATAAGAGGATCTCACTAGACTATGTAGTAGAATAAATAGAATAATATGAAATCAAGAACATCTATGTAGGTATCCTAAAAGGGATAGATATTCAAAGTGATTCTCTGGGCTAGGGAACTTAGAGAAAGACTTGGGTTCCTCGTGGGCATGCTAGTCTATAGTATGGGTGCTCTAGTCTATGTAGGAGGTCCAAAACTGAGTTTTAAGGTTCTAAATGTGGTATGAAACCCTCATTGTGTGTCACATAAAATTCATCAGACCGGGCCAAATGCCACCGATAATCCAAGATGATAGAAAGACTTACAAAAGTCCACAATAATTATCAAACCCTAAAAAAGAAGAATGTAAATGAATAGGTCAGATCGACCTTAGCTTCCACTACAAAGGGTATTACTAAGTGTTGCAATACATTCCAGACCCAAATATATTTCTAGTGTCTATTTGAGTTATGTTCCCTAGGTGTTGTCATGCCAGTCGTACTTTGTGAACTAACGATAAATAACGAGATGTAAAAATGTATTGGAATGGTGGATGGAATAAAATAGAATCCCCTAATATATTTTTGTGATGTAAATGAACCAACCTTGTCCTTTTGTGATGGAGCTAAATGTATGCAAATGATCTCAAAATTTCTTAGATTAATGCAACCCTAGGTGGTGTTATCCAAAATAAGCTCATGCTTATTTTTGGTTAACTGCACCTATTTTCCTCTTTTAGTGCTTCAATCTAATTTTCAGATCTTCATCAAGTGGGAAATTTTTTCCCCTTTCCAAAGATATTAAGAATTCCTTCCAACTCCTCATATTTTGCAAGTTACGAGCCGACGGGCCTAAGAAGGTATTTGTTCCAAAAAGTAGGCCGACTGGAGTTTTTAAGAATTTTTTCCAATGTGGATAGGTGGGGTGGTGGGATATATTGATACTTTTCAACCAAAGGGAATATGCGGACCATTGGGCCCGAAGAGGAAAATATGCCCGAGTGAATTTTGGCTCGGTGGGTCTACGTGGAGTTTTAGAACTGTTGTGCTT
The DNA here is from genome assembly GCA_018340775.1 of Taxus wallichiana var. yunnanensis. Lineage (NCBI taxonomy): Eukaryota > Viridiplantae > Streptophyta > Pinopsida > Cupressales > Taxaceae > Taxus > Taxus wallichiana. The sequence continues at coordinate 841,262,767 of CM031243.1, read as the reverse complement.
TTTGTAAATAGGGCACAAAGTGAATTTTGAGCCTCTAAGCCTACGGGTATCTTAAAGCCAAAATAAAGAAAAATTCCTAAAGCCCTCAAAAGGACACGTGGCCATGTTGAAAAGTCAAAGCAGACTGTCAGTTCCCTGAAAATTATTTTTGCCAAAAGTGAATTGTGGGGCTGTGGGGCAAATTTTACATTTTGCATTTTTGGTGCCAAAGGGTACAAAGTGAGTTTCATGCCTGCGAATCCATTATGCTCACTGGATTTCTCCATTTTATTATAAACCCAACTCAAATATTCAAATGGACATATCTTTCACCCAAAGGCCCAAAATTCAACAAATTTGGCACCGTTGAAAGGTTTCGACTTCACCTACACCATGGAAACCTAAAAATTTAATTTCAAAGAGGTTTAATGGGTGAAAAATGGAGAAAAGTATTCACGTAATTAATATTTAATCTGATTTTCCCCAACAACCAGATCAGATTTGGTTTGATCTGTCATTCGTCCCTTATTTAACACACCGAGTAAACACAAAGTGGCAAACATGACAGATTTGGGGTGGATTTGCAGAGGCATTATTGTCTAGTATCCGAGCTTCAAATTTATTTTCCCGCCTTTATCACCTTATTCTCTTTGTGTTGAATCTATAAAAGAAGGGTCAGGGCTCATTGTAAAGGGTTAGACATTTCTATTTTGTGCCCTCCCTTCTTTTTTTCACAAGAGAACTTGTGGAGCTTTCAAACCTCCCATTCGAACTATAATACAAATATTCTTTCCTTTTGGACTTTGTAATGTATTGTATTAACTCTAGAGAAATAAGATATGTCTTTGGGTGATTGCCAACCCTTTCATGTGTTCATTTCTATCTTTCTGATCTTTCATTGCATTTTGGTTACCTGTGCATGGTGTTGTATTACATTCTTGTGGTCTGTGTTAAGTTACAGAATGGGTGTCTAACATTCCTTTGGTGTATCACCTCATTAGCTTAAGTTTATTTTCTTTCATCTCCTCAACTCGTGTATCCTTAGTAAAATAGAGTATATTTAAAATAGATCGTCTATAATTTATTTGTATGCACATGAACAGAGGAATAGGAACTAGCCTTAATCCGGAGATCTCTCTCAACTCACAAGTTCCCACACTTTGAGAGATGCTCCATGTTGTGCAATCACACTGAGATTCTCAATCCATCTAGTTGCACATAATCAAGGGTGCCGTGATTCTACCCTAATAGTTTTGGAACGCTCGGTGGGACCAGAAGTCTCCATATTTATCAGTAGCAAGATTGATGTGCCCTTTCTATAAATTTATCTTTTAAGAAGCTCTGAATTGCACATCCGATGACTAAAAAGAATCAATCCACCGGTTTCAACAGCTTCAAGCTTGTCAAGTTCATGAGAATAATACAAACAAGGTCAAGAACAAGAGAGGAGGTACTATTTTCCTATCTACACTTGTCCCTAGATAGAAGGGGAAGAGGGAGAGGAGCCTAGAGGTCTCTATCTCCACCAAACAAAACCTTGTCAACACCTCCTCCTAGTAGGCTATTCATTCAATCAAAAAGGGTTCTCAAGCCAATCAGGATGGTACGGCCAAATCCTTATGTCAATTTCACTAACAACCGTCCACTCGACCTTAATTCACAAAATACAAACCCCAAATAAGTTGCAGCATTAAAAAGCATCACATATTTCACTAGAGAGAACTGGACATCTCATAGCGACTACATTCAAGACATTACAAATGTCTATACAATTCATGAGATCACCGAGATGGACATTGCAGACTCAAGTTACTAGCCCCTTCACTCAAGGTTAAAGCTTCACAATGTTTTATGAGTCTAACACTGTGCTCTATTATAACTTAGGACCAACCGCAAGCAGCTCTTCATAATCAATTTGGAGAAAAGGGAGATAATCTATCCTTGTTAGATAAACTACCAAGAATCAAGAGGGCCCCTAATGAGTAGTTGATAGATTTCCACCTCGATTTCAAAGGACATGGGACAAGATTCCATTGGCTATAAGGCTCATAGATGAAGGTGATTTCTTATACTTTCTTAGAGCTCTAAATTCTGATATGGATTTAATGGTTTAATTAATGGGAGGTGCCACTTTACCTACAACATATGATATTTCCATAAGAGCTGAAATTTTTTAATTCAGACTTGAAAACTTGCTACTAGGCCACCCATGCTTCTATACTCGTAACTATCATCCTCAAGCACTATTCGTAAACCCACATTGGCTCCTATACCTACTCCTAGGAATCAGATTTCAAATGAAGCCTCTACCTTATCCTCTATTACCTCAAAAGAGCTTCAAGAATTTATGAAATACCCAGAAACCTAGGGAATGAGCTAGTAACTATCCAAAGGCAACAGGCTCAGAGTTCTAGGCCATATCAACCTCAAATTTAGTATCAAGCTAGATCACCATATTAGTAGAATAGGCTACCAAATTAGGCTACAAATCAGAACCAAAACCAAGGACAACCTCAAACTACTAGGCCTTTCCACCATATGATCCAAACACAGCTTCAACATCAAGGGCCTTGGTTCTAGAACAAAACAATGTGGAACAAGAATATGACTAGTGTTTCCCATGCAATCGACCTCACAACCACCATCAATGTGTTTAAATGGAGCACTAAACCAGGACTTGATGGTATAGAAAATTGGTGTGTCATAAGATTCTAGTCAAGAATAAAATCAGCAAGAAGGAGGAGTTTAGCAAGAAGTATCTCCAATTGAGACTATGCTTGTCAATTGGTAGGCTAAAGACTTCTGTGGGATGAATCAAACACATTCTCAAAGTGTAGCTGCCAATACATAGTCCAAGAAAATGAATATTCGAGAGGGAAAATCACCAAACGCGGTAATCCTCAACCCTCCATTACTCCACAAGGTATTGACACTGTAATTAAAATGCCAATATGCAGAGCCACCCCCAGTCACCTTCCAAACCCACTTAGACATTAGTTGAACAACCCATGTGTAATAGAAAAATGTACAAGGAAAGGGGTAGAAAAAGGATAGCTCATTTAACATCATTGAACAAATGAAGAAGACAAATGTGAACATTTCGATGTGAGAGTCATTGGCTATCCCGGGACGTAGGGATATGTTGCGACTTCTATGGCCAATTGGTCAAACAAAAATCACTCCTAACCAACAAGAGAAAGTGCTTACCAATGTAGTTCAAAGGTGTGGGAGAAATCATGGAGGAAAACAAGGTAAGAATATGAAGCCCCATCCATTCTATGTTTCATTGATAATTGGGGAAAAATTGGTACATAATTGCATGATTGATTCAGGAGCAAGTAGCTTTATAATGTCAAAACAAATAGCTAATCAGTTGGGCATTGAATATGAATTCATCTCCAGGGGTAATGCAATTGGGTGGGACAACACTAACAATTGTTGGAGTCATCAAATATTTGAGCCTCACACTACACACCTACCCCAATGTGACTGTATTACAAGAACATATCAGTCATAGACTTACCACCACATTTTGCATTGTGTTTGTCAAGAGACTTCACTGCTAAGATTGGGGGCTATCTGTCTGCTGACTGGTCACACATGCTCTTTAGAACAAGGTATGGAGCCAAGGATACAATTATATCCAAGCCAATTGCATATTACCATATTGAGTTTTATGTACCCAACTTGATCAATGCTAATTGTTTAACCTTTGATTAGGACCTCCCAAGCACTTATGAAGCAGATACCAAGGTTGGATGTATCCCAGACTTGACCCTCGATGAGTGGGAAAACAAGAGGCATGCTTTTGACCCCTATAAGGAGATGGAGGAATCTAAGCTAGGAGTCTACTATTTGCATTGGGAGAATCATGCTCTTCCTAACATCATCAAGCCAGACCAAAAAGATGACAATAAGATATGGCAGTTATTCTTTGATGGATCAAGAAGTAGGAAAGGAGCCGGAGGAGGAGCTATGCTTATTTCCCTCAAGGTATGAAATACTACTCAGCTTTCTATTTCCAATTTTCCTGTTCAAAAACACAAAAGAGTATGAATCCTTGGTCCATGGGCTGCATTGGGCAAGAAAAAGAGGGATCAAGAACTTGTAGGTGTTTGATGATAGTGAGCTAGTTGGTAATCAATTTTGAGGAAAAAATGCTTCCAAGAATGATTTGTTAAAGATCTACAAGAATCGCATATGGGACATTATCGAGGATTTTGAGGCATTCAATATCAATTCCATCAGTAAGACCAAATTGTCCCTCGATAATAACACAAGTTGGCAAGTTTTTGAAAATGATCAAAAAATTGTCAACTTTCTAGAAGAAGAAGTTGAGTTATCCTCCAGAACCAAGACAAACTAGAGAAACAATATGGTGATCAAGTGGTGCATCTAAGGACCAACAAACTACCAAAGAGTTTTGTCACTTTGGAATCAATCTTCAACCCAAATGACTAATTCTAGAAGAAGAAGGAAAATATTCAAGTAAAGGGTGAAGATTCGAACCAATTTTATAGAAGTGGGAGAAATGTTACAGATTGGAAACGTAAGCACTTGAACAAGAGAAATATGAGTTTATTCAACTTTTTCAAGAATTCCCAGATGTCTTTTCCTGGACTTACAAATATTTAAGGGGATTCAACCCAAAGTTGGCCCAACACACAATCGAGCTAGACCTAGGATCTAAGCCTTTCAGATAGAAGCAAAGGCCAATAAACCCTCATATAGAGCCTCTCATGAGAAAAGAGTTGAACAAGATTATTGAGGCCAGCATCATCTTTCCTATCAAGCATTCAAGTTGGGTTGCAAACCTAGTTCCTGTGAGGAAAATAAGTGGAGAAATTAGACTGTGTGTGGACTTCCGTGATCTAAATAGAGCATCACTCAAAGATCACTATCCACTTCCATTAATGGAATAGATCTTGTAGGTTGTAGCTATCTCTAAGAGGTTTTCATTGCTAGATGGATACTCAGGATATAGCCAGATAATGGTTAGAGAGGAAGATCAATTCAAGAAAACATTCACCACCAAATGGGGAGCATATGATTATAAGAAGATGCCATTTGGATCACAAATGCTGAAGCAACATTTCAATGAGCTATGGACATGGAATTTAAAGGACTAATCAACAATATTCTTCTAGTGTATCTAGATTATATCACCATCTTCTCAAAGAATGTTGCAAACCATCTCTTCCACCTCGTGTAGGTGTTTCGAGGTGTAGAAGGTTTGTAGTATAATTAAACCAAAAGAAGTGTGTGTTCCTGGCTCATGAGGGGAAGTTTTTCCACCACATTGTCTCAAGAGAGGGATTGACAATTGATCCATAAAGGGTTGAAGCCATCTGGACAATTCCATTACCACAACACAAAAAATCTCTCCAAAGCTTCTTGAGGAGAATAAACTTCATTCGCCAGTTTATACCTGATTTTTCTACTCTTGTGAAGCATTTAACAATGATGTTAAAGAAGAGTCTTGCATTTAAATGGACAGAAAAAGGAAAATAAAGTTTTGAGGCCATCAAGCTTGTAATATCACAAGCCCCAACTCTTATTAACCCAGACTTCTTAAAAGACTTCATGTTTTATGATTTTGGAGGGTCAGACACCATCTCAGCCATCTTGGTCCAGCCTAACAAGGAAGGTTAAGAAAAAATAATAGCCTTCTTCAACCAGAGATTGGAGGACTATGATGATTTTCTCCTGAACAAGGACTTGAATGAGAAGAGATAAGGTTGGATCACCCGGGTAATGGAATATGACATTAAGATCAAGGTGACAAAACTGGTTCAAGGAAAGGGTCTATGTGAACAACTTGCCTCCAAGCAATAGGCTGAGTTAGAGGGTGGAAAAGAGGCTTTTCTATTTCTAAAAAAGATCAAGAGTAACGAGCTAATGATGCACCTACTACATGTTGGACCCAAGCCTTGGTGCATTACCTCCAAATAGGTTTGTGCCCATCAGAATGGAACAAAGTAAAGAGAAGATACTTCAGACTACAAGCCATCCCATATGTGCTTGTTAGTGGTGTCTTGTTTAAGAAGTATATCAATAGTGTTCTACTGAGGCACATTGGGATTGGACAAATTGAGAGAGTGTTGCATGAGTTCGATGATGGAGAAGTGGGAGGTCACTTTGCCCCTCAAGTAATAGATCTCAATATCATGAAATTTGGTTATTATTATCGTATAGTGTTCAAGGACTACTACTCATGGGACAAGAAGTTTAAAAAGAGTGCATTCTTCATAGGAAAGGAGAAGCTAGCAGCCCCGCTCCTTCATCCCATTTCAGTGGATCAGTAATTCATGCGGTGGGGGGATGAAATTTCATTGGGATGATTAACCCAAATTCAAGCCAAGGCCACAAGTGGATACTTACTTGTAATAGACTATTTCACCAAGTGTATTGAAGTAGTAGCACTAAAAGAAGAAAATGAATCCAACGTCTTGGATTTCTATGAAGGAATAACCACCGTGTTTAGAGTCCTTACCACCTTTATATCAGATAATGCATTGGCATTCTTTGGTATAAGGATCACTGAATGGGAAGTCAAGAATGGGGTGTACCTCAGCATTTCATCAAACTATTACCCTCAAGGTAATGGCCAAGCAGAGTCAACAAATAAGAACATGCTAAGGATTATCAGAAGGACTCTTGATAAAAATCAGAGAACTTGGCATAAAAATCTCAAATCAGCTCTATGGGCTGATAGGATCACATCCAAAAGGTCCATAGGAAGTTCCCCATACAAGCTTGTATATGGGAAAGAGGTAGTATTTCCCATATCATTGGAGTTTCCCACTTTGGATCTCATGAAACAGTTGGAGTTGTCTGAGTTTGAACCTATGGAAATCAAGTATGCAGAGTTGATGGAAGTAGGAGAGGCAAGAGAGCATGTAATGCAGGTCATGGAGAAAGATCAAGCATCGATCAAGAAGACCTTTGATAAGAAAGAAAGAACAAGGACCTTTCAAGAAGGGGACTTAGTCCTGAAGTGGGATGCAAATAGGGAAAACCAAGAAAACATTCCAAGTTTGATGCCATTTGGAGTGGCCCCTACATGGTCACAAGATGTACAAGTATCAATGCCTTCTGCTTGGCTAAGTTGGATGGCGAAGAATTACAAATTCCAATCAACGAGATCTACCTCAAACACTCGGTACTAAAAGGAAAAAAAAATTCCCTTGTAAAATATTAGCATAGATTTTAATTTCCTTACGTGCGTATACACTTTTTTTTTGTTGTAGCATAGGTTTTATTTCCCTAAGTGTTGTGGCATAGGTTTTTTGTTGCTCCAGGTTTGCGTCGTTATACAATTCGATGTGCCTCTAAGTGAATGCACTAGGCCCTTCACCGCATTTGCATCAGGGAGACCCATGGTCACCATGACAATTGCTAATTTTAAAATAGAACAAATGTAGAGCAACTAAAATCGAGTCTTGAAGGGCCCATTTCCAAAATAGTCAGGGTCAGCTCTTGTTCCAACAATGTCCAAGTAGCTCAGGGATCATATTTCCAAAGTTCAGATCAGATCAGCTATCAATTATGACTCCATGCCTAATGGATGCTTAAAAAGGTAGCTAATATCTTCATTTAGTAGGAAGATGTCCTCGCGAGTCGCCAAATTGTTATCCAAAATAAGCTCATGCTTATTTTTGGTTAACTACACCTATTTTCCTCTTTTAGTGCTTCAATCCAAATTTTAAATATATCAAGTAGTTAAGGTTTCTTGAAAACATCTTCATCAGGTGGGAAATTTTTTCCCCTTTCCAAATATATAAATAAGTCCTTCTAACTCCTCATATTTTGCAAGTTACGAGCCAATGGGCCTTGGAAGGTATTTTTTCCCAAAAGTGGGCTGGTGGGAGTTTTTAAGGATTTTTGCCAATGTGGAGAGGCGGGGGTGGGAGATATTGAGACTTTTCACCCAAAGGGAAAATGCGGGACATCGGGCCCAAAGAGGAAACTTTTCCCAAGTGAATTTTAGGGCAGCAGTCTCATGAGGAGGTTTGGAACTTTTATGCTTTTTGTAAATAGGGAACAAAGTGATTTTTGGGCCCGCAATCCTATGGGGATCTTAAAGCCAAAATAAAGAAAAATGCCTAAGGCCCATAAAAGGAAACATGTCCATGTTGAAAATTCAAAGTAGACCATCGTGCCTGAAAATTATTTTTTTCCAAAAGTGAATTGTGGGGTTACAGGAAAATTTTTCATTTTTCACTTTTTGGTTCCAAAGGGAAAAAAGTGATTTTTGGGCCCATGAACCCTTTCATCTCACTGGTTTTCACCATTTTTGTATGGACGTGACTCAAATATTCAAACGGACATATCTTTCGACCTATTCCCGAAATTCTACAAATTTGCACCGTTGGAAAGGTCTCAACTTTGCCTACACCATGAAAACATGAAAAATTAATTTCAAAGAGGTTTGGTGGGTGAAAAATTGGGAAAAATCTTCATACCATTAATATGCAATATGATTTTCACCAACAACTAGATTGGATTTGATTTGATCCATCATTCTTCCCTTCTTTAACACGTCGAGCATAAAAAGCGGAGACACGAAAGATTTGGAGCTGATTTACAGAGGCATTGATGGCCGAGCTGAGCTTCAAATTAATTTTCCCACCTATCTCCTTCTTCTCTCTATGTTGAATTTATAAAACAAGGGGCGAGGCTCATTGTAAAGGGTTAGACATTTCTATTTTGCGCCTCTCCTTCTTCTTTTGTTTATAGGAGAACTTGTGGAGCATTCAAACCACCCATTCCAACTATAATAAAAAGATTCTTACCTCTTGGCCATTGTAGTGTATTGTATCAACTCTGGAGCAATAATATATGTTTTTGGGTGATTTCCAACCCTTTCATGTGTTCATTGCTATCTTTCTAATCTTTTATTACATTTTGGTTACCTTTGCATGATGTTGTATCAGAGTCTTGTGGTCTCGTGTTAAGTTACAAAATGAGTGTCTAACATTCCTTTTTTGTATCACCTCATTAGCTTAGGTTTATTTTCTTGTATCTCCTCAACCCTATCTCCTTGGTAAAATAGAGTATATTTAAAATAGATCCTCTGTAATTTATTTGTATCCACCTCGATTAGTGGAATATGAACCTACCTTAATTTGTTGAGCTCTCTCAACTCGCAAGGTCCCACACTTTGAGAGATTCTCCATGTTGTGCAATCACACTGAGAGTCTCAACCCATCTGGTTGCAGGCATTGAGGGGTGCTATGGTTCTGCCCTAACAGTGGATGATAGTAGTACACGACTAGTCTTTGGTCCCTCATTATGCTCTCTTAACTTTATATTTATAGGATTCCCTTGACCTAATTTCATAATTAACTCGAGATGGCGAGACCACCAAAAAGATAAGAAGATGAAATAGCTAGAAAGAGCCCAAAAAGTTGTGGGAAAGTTTGAAAAGGACTGGGATGCTCTTTGTGGGACTAGACACCCATGGATGCCCCAAAGAGAAGCCTAGGTGCCCCATTAAAAACTAAAGTAACGTGAAATGACAAAAGATGATTGGGTATGTGTGTGTAAGAGGTCAGAATGGCAATAGAAAACAAAGTAAGATGGCCAAAAAATGAGGGTTAATTACTACTTTCTTCACTCATAAACCTTCTAAATAGTAGTGTGAGACCGGGAATAAATAATTTCTAAAGTGCATGATTTAATGTCTACAGATATACTATTATTCATTACTCGTGGGGAGGACATAAATCTATCTAATTTTAATGTTTCTACTTCTACAACCACCACTGCTATTCTACCACTCTACCTACTTCAGATGTTCCAGCTTTCTATGCCAACTCCTACCAACCATTTTATGTAACCTATTACTTCCTAAATAAGGAAATTCTCTTCTTCTTAATTTCAAGATCTATCTTCTCTATATTAGGATCTCCAAGTTAAAATCCATCAACTCCAAAAGGATACTATAGATCCTCTCAATCTATTAACTCTTCCTTTCCCCTTCATACTCCTTTCACACCCGTCATTTCTTCTTATCCACTTCCTCTAGACTTTGTCACTCCCAATCTGCCCACCTTTAATGGCCATGGTGATTCTCAAGAGAATCTTAGATATTTTCATGTTGCATGTCTTGGTTATGCGGATGATCATATTTTTCCATCCAATCTATTTCAAATAATTATTCAAGATTACACCATGTATTGGTGTTACGATTCACTTGTTCACTCGATAGGATCATTTACAAATTTAGTTGATTCTTTTCTTATGCATTTTTCAATCACGGTTCTAAAAATATTATGATCAAATTGCACAAAGAAAAAAAGGATCTAATGAGCATCTAGTTGACAATGTATTATGCTATAAGAATAATCTAGTTAAGATGACAAATGTTCTCACTTATTCGAATTGCAATATCTTTTTTTCTAAAATATCTTATCTCCATTACAAGAGAGTGTTATATTTGAAACATCTCCTCTTTTTATCAACTATGCCATACACTTAAGCTATGCGAAATAAAACACTTATCTATGGGAAAGCTCAAATATCAAGATCATGCTTCATCCTTATCTTCTAACCGGTTTTTAAAAATATAATTTTAATCCATCTCTCAAGACCACTAAAGTTAAAACTATTATTAATGTTATTTCTGCTCTAGAAAATGCTTCAATGGAAACTTCCAAAATGTACATTTAGAAAATTATCTTATGCTCCTCACTCTCTATTGCCATAACTTATCGAAATAAATCTTATTACGCTTCTACAACCACTCAATCTTGATCCATATTTCCCTCGTGGATGCATCTATGATGAAAATGCTAGATGTCACTACCATCAATGTGTTGGGCATTCAAATGATAGATGTTTCAAACTCAAGCATCTCATTCAAGATATTATTAACAACAACATAATTGAGCTCCCAGAGCCCCGACATCTAATCCATTTAATGAAAACAAAAAGATAACAATATTTATAGACCCATTACGTAAGCATGGCAAGAAAACTACATATTATTCTTCTAATCATACATATCACAATGTGCCTCCTCCTTCATCGGGGCATCTTGATTTTCTAGTTGCTAATGTGGATGCATCCCCACCACTCACTACATTATCTGATCATAATTATCATGCTACATTTACTTCTGATTCACTACACATCAATGCTTCTATCTAACCTCATACTATCAATGACATGATGATCAATCCATTAGCTCTTATTGGTGTTTCCTATATTGCACTCATTGTCACTATTAACTATCCACTCTTTAATATTTCATATCCTATTCCAAAATTTTATGGCTACATCAAGATTTTAGTTACATTTAGGCCTCTCACCATGTTTGTGACATTCACCGTAGCAGCTTCAATTGAAGGATTTGACATGCTTTTAGGTCTCCATTGGCTCCACGCCACTCAAGATATCTTTTCCATGAGTAAATGACGTATCAAATTAATTCACAATAATAAATTTTTCACTCTAAAAGGTTTCCTACCATGCACACCATTGCCTCATCCTCCTTATGAGGATATTCTTCCACTAGTTGCATCATCTAGGCCCCGCGAACCTCTCAAATTTAGGGCACATTCTACACCCATATCTCATATTCTTACATGACCTATTAGTTGTCACTAGTCCACTAGTCCATCTCATTGGCCTAAGTTCCTTTCTTAAGAAGCCCCTTCATATAGTAGGTCACCATCTCCTTCACATCCCAAGTCTACTTCACATAGGTTCTCATCACCTCCTAGGTCTTCTACACATAGGTGATCATCACCTCATATGGCTACTTCAGATAGGTGCTCATCACATGCTAGATATCCTTCACATAGGTTTTCACCACCGAGGATTCCTTAACATATACATCATTAGTCATATACAAAACCAACCATAGATCATTGTAACATGCATTTATCTCCTCGGATATCGGTTAGAGGACCATTTCCCTTCACTTTCATTGGATAACTTACTCAACATCATACACTTGGGGGAGTCATGATTACTTCCCCACCTCTTAACATTATCAAGTTTCTATCATTTCCACTATTACGCTTTGTTCTTCATACTTTCTATTTATACAAATTATTACACATTTTGTATTGTCATTACCCTATGATGCACTCTAGTTCCATGGTTCATACTCGACTACTGAGGGTCTAAATTTGAATTTACCCTCAACCCATTCACTCTTCACACTTTGTGCTTCTTGATACATCTTTATAGCATATTTATTTCATCTTTATTTCAAACCATTTCTCTATGATGATCTCTTGTTCTATGGTTCATTCTTGACTATTCAGGGGGCTTTTATAAATGACCTTATCTCATTCACATTCATTGGGAGCACACTTTGCTCCTACCATATTCACACATTGCATATCATTCCATCACACTCACATCATTCTCATATCTTGGTTAAAATAACTATTTCTTGATTATAATTACATGATACATTTTTCTTACTATGCTAGATAGATAATTAGTATGTTAATATATTATCTATATACACATGCGTGTTTACTTGATCTTTTATAGTGAATGCAAAATTCCTACTAATCCTTACATGCTACAATGATGATATACATTGAATGTCTTACCAGTCCCAAAGCAAGGCTCATGGGGGCATCTAATTTCTCACACATTACAAAATTTCTGACTATATGCCACCATGGTTGTCTATTACACTTTTTCGTGATATTATTTTCCATTGTATGTTATTGTTTGTGGGCTATGCCCTTTGTCTTATATGCACATTGTATGGTTTTGGATGCTTCGGCTCTGATTTTCTTGTGACATTGTGAGTAATGTACCATGTTTGAAACCTATTTTTCACCGCCTATATTTTCTTCCTACTTACTTGGCACATTTTATTCTACTTTCATACTAGATTCGATTTCACTAACACATGTTACTAGCCACTTTGTTGGCATGTGCCTTGGCTACCATGCAAATCCCTTCCCCCTAGGTATCTATTTCAACAAAGTTTCATGTACTCTCCTTTAGTCTACATCACTCCTAAATTTGGCGCATGTACCCCAAACAAGGGGGCATACATTGTGTGAATTAGTACCCCTATAACAACTCATAGCTATAGTAAAAACCTATACATTATAGGAATATAACAAAGATAAAATTACACAAAGAAACCTAAATCTAATTTTGGTCCTTAGCACAACACAAACACCATGGACACCAACGCCCAATGCTAGATAGTAGCGTTTGGGTGCTCATGTCCTCCCCTCAGGTGCCTATGTCATAGGGGAACACAAAGTCAATTCATTAGTTCATCACAGTCTACATTAGTTCACGAGCATGTTTTACAAGACATGCATATTCCTAAAACAACATAATGTATTTAATCTCCTTTAAAATGGAACAACTTATGCAATGTAACTAATTAAGAGAAATCAGGAAAATAGGAAAAAACATGAACATACAATTTGTAGTGGTGCTTATTTAGGAAGTAGTTATGGAAGGAGAGTAACACTAGACCTCTCTCCCCAAAACTCTTCTCGAGTGGCATGATATCTCCCAAAAAACTCATGTTTGGCATGAGATCGCTATAAAATATCACTTTCGAGTGAGATCGCCCCAAAAACTCCCTCTTTGCATGAGATCACCTAAAAATCTCTCTACACAGAAATTTTAGGACTTTTTCTATCCTTTACACTTCTATACATTAGGTGTACACTTTGCTTTTAAATACTTTTATAGAGTATTCATAATACAAGAATTTGACTACTCTTTTTCTCTTCTTTTGTAGGTCCTTCCTTAATATGAAACAAGAAGAATCTTGACATTAGTAATTCAAGCACAACTATAGGTATAAATCAATGCATACGCTTCACCCCTAGGTTTACACCCTATTTCTTAGTTCTCATGCTTCATTTTTATCACTTCACTCTTTCACTTGTCTCTTCATCACATTATCCCCATCACTCTCCATAGGAAAAAAAAAGGCACACATCTTCTAAAATAGATAAATTTATCGAGTATTCACTCAACAACATAAAATCAGGGCAAATGTAGACACAAAATCACACACTTGGGTACATTTCTACGTCCTAAAAGCATACTAGAATTTACATGATTCCTAAGCAAGAAAACTAGTAATTGACAACTATCTTTGGCCTCTTTCTTTCGTATTTTACTTTCTCTTTGGTATTAAAAACCCTACAGCCCACCAAAGCTTTACTTATTTATATTTTATGGCTTGAGACACCAGCACCTAGCTAGGATGCCAGCGCCAAGATTTTTTTGTCCCCTCTAGGATCTCCTAATCCTTTTCTATCTTACTCACATTTTTAGGTATTTACTATCATTTGGGCATCTTATTTTCTTATGGGTCGGCCTTCCACTTGTTAACTACAAAATTTAACCAAAAGAATCATATAAACACATAGCTATGTGATAAAAATAAGGAGCAATCACATTCATAACCCCACCGTGGCCCCGCTCATGACTCCAAGTATGACAAACAGCTTCCGGCCAAATAATACAAGCCGCACAATGTAAAAAAATCCAAAAGCTTCACTTATTGCAAACAAAAAAAAAAATCATATGGTGAAAGTGTTAACAAATGTCCCTCACCGGATAATGTTGGGTCGGTTCAGTAAGTCCTCGAATATTCCAAGAGTACACAATCATTGAGAAATATCTAAATTCATATTTCCCTCACTATCCAACACAGAGAGGACTTCATATTGATTAGGAGAAAAAGAGGTTTGGTTGAGAACCAAGCTCAAATGCTCTCCAAAGGTCCAAGGTCTACACTTTTCTTGCACATATTCACCATCCTCCATGGGGGAAGGGCTATGAGAATGTGTTTTTCTATCTTTATGGGGCTGCACAAAACCCTAGAAAAGGGGTTTTGGAAGAGCGACCAGGTGGTAATAATGTACCGCGACCACAGTGAACAGGGGATAGGTCGGTCTTTCTTAGCAAGTTCCAACAATTATGATGGAGGAGATATTGAGGCACTAGCACCATTGGTGACAATGGACAGAAATAAAAATTTTCGGTTTTGTAGGGCCCTTTGAAACACCCTTTTATTAGTCACAGTTGTCCATCCATCGGATGAAATTTTAGGGTTTGACGGTGTTTTTTTAGGAGCAGGACGCGATTTGGACATGAGAGGACATTCAAGAATCATGTGCTCAGACATCGACAATGAAATCATGTGTTCGATAGATTGATATAAAGAACCCTTTGAGTGAATTATGTTTTGTCAACCTAGATATCAATCGATTCCTTAAGATCCTTTGAAAGGTCCACTTCAACGCACACATGACGTTGAGGGCGAGCATTAAAAAATTTGGGTTGCTCATTGCAAATGAGTCGTCCCAAGGGTTTGAAAAGATCCCCTATAAAGGACCACAGAGGAAAAGGTAACCTTGGAAACTCAATCCAAATAGGGACCTTAAGTTTTGCCTATTCCGAGACTTGAAAGTCTCAAGTCTAGTGAGAGAAAACAACCAACGAGTTGCAGATAAACCAAGGACCATGGTTAACAATGGCCTTGCAATGTTCAGGGTTTGAAAAACAAAACAAGAAAAATCCCTTTCCAAGGTTTTGGACGCCTTCAAGCTTCACACCATGGCTCTACCAATGATTGTGAACCCATTGCTTCAAAAGGAACTCACGGGGACTCGCCAACAAAATATGCCGAAATGTTTATTTTTAAACCAATTACAGGAATTATCAAAAGCATGTAAATTGAGAATAGAATCAGGTACAAGAGTATCCAACTCATTACATCATCGAATACCTTCGGGTTGAACTTGTGAGCTTTCTTCAAATCCATGGTTGGAAGTCGCGCCATTAACAAGCCCTACATCAATGAATGAGGGAGTCCACATGGAGTCAATTAAAATGGCCGACACTTCCCTACGGAATGATTAAAGTCCCATGCAACAAAATTAATGAGCGAAAAAACTGAAAATCCTATAGATTTCTCTAAGGGGCTGCAGTAGTGCACATGAACAAACAACTAGATCCTAAACCCTAGAAGAGCCCAACCCCAACCCTTCTTTCCAAACATTTTAATATTTGAAAACTTGTGTCTGATATCTTCAAATACCATTCCATACTATAAATTATAAGATAGAATATTCGTATGTAAATTTTGCATTTTTCAAAGTATGGGGAAGGATAATCATATTAGTTAGTTATTAATTTATTGGTATTAGAAATTAAGTATATATGATCATAAGTGAAACGTGAATATTTCACTTCATTTTGGAGATGGCATTGGGTTGTGAATCATTTGATATGTATTACAATTTTTTATGCACCGTAGAATGAGAGTTTTGTCCTAGACTATTTAAGAACTCACCCACCTATGTTGTTTGTGTGATTTTTAAGGTTTGCAGAGAATCAAAAACATTAAATTATGTTTAATACATGTTCCAAAAAAAGTTTATATGTTAAAATACACACTAGATAAACTAGGATAGGTCCAATAAGTAAGGTTCAATACCCTCATATATGTTTTCTCTTTGTACCCTCATATAGGTTCAGTACCTAGTTAACCATTGTTTGTGGTGATAATCGTGTCCTTCTCGTGATAACTTGGTGTAGGGGATTTCTTGATTCATGGTCTCTTTTACCTCTATAAATATGACATGTAGACTTTGTATGGTGATGAATCGTAAAGAAATAACTATGTGACTTATAGCTATTTATCAATATGTGAATTTTTATAGAGGAGTGGAAAACATGGCTTAAGAAGTTCCACATCGAACATACTATGCAACATAAGATGGGATGTCAATTCTATCTTAAATGAATTATCTATTGCTAATGATATAATTTTAGTTGATGTCATTTTTATGGAGTTGTTATTTTTCATTTGAGAACTCACAAATTTTCTTTCTCCAAATGTAACAATACCCTATAAAAAAGTAACATTGGTAACGAACTTGATGTTGGTCATGTAATGTATTTTACATAGAAATGGTTTACTAAGGATTTCATGCACCATATTTTGTATTTGCTGGGTTTACTCGTTAAATTGGTTTTTTTTTAATTAATTGTAAAAGGTTTTTGATGGGGATCCTACCTAGGAACAACAAGAATGGGTCAACACCTAGATAAAGCATTGATTACAAAAGAGATAAGAATAAGCACACTTCCTGTAGAAAAAAATTAACAAGAAACACAACTATTGTTCAGCTAAAACAAATAAACAAAAGGGGACAACCGAACCATAAAAAAGAGTCAACTCAACTAGGTGGTAGATGTGGTTTTTATGGATAGATTTCTTCTTTTTATCAACCGTTTTGCACCCTTCTAGATCCTCCTCAATCAGAAGAATGACTTTAATAGCATCAATCGACTAGTATATGCTTTATTTACAATGAAAGTGAGGAGAGGTATTCTCTTTTCCACTTCATACGACTAAATTGGTGGATTTTTTGGTTTCCTTTTAACATTGGAATATTCTTCCACTTTTAGTATATGTAATGCTACATCATTTGGAGAACGTAAGAGAAACCTTAAAAGATATGTCTTCTAGAGATAATGAGGGATCCATTATGTCTAAGGAATGAGGTTTGGAGAAATACAATCCCATGTTAATAGTTCTTTTATACATCTGATGTAGATGTAGTATCGTATAGTTACACATTTCAATTTTCTTATCTACCTGTGGATGATTTTTTGGTTCGCTTCTAACTTTGTCACTACTACAAGGGGGTGTATTGATATATTTTTGTCTCTAATTAATACACTCTTATACTTTTGTCTCTAATACCCTTCCTAAAATGTGACACGTCCCTTTAATATAACATTTTTTAATTAATGTTTTTTTTGCATATTCCAGCTATGTGGCGATTTCATGCAAAGGGGGAAAAATGCGGGCAAATGAGCATAGGTAATATGCGAGAAAACTTCAGTACTGGGCGGGAGATGGCAATATAGCTGATTTCATTGTCTGCATGCATTAGGCACGCCAATAGCAAGAAACTGGTGCGGATCTTAGGCCGAGTAGGTATCCGAAGGAGGCTGAGCACTAGGTATTCGTCAATCCAATTTGTTTTCCCTGTTTTTCTTTACGGGTCTGCATTTTATATCTTTGATGATGCCTTGGCCATTTTTGATGATGCCCCCTATTCATGCTTGACCTAGTTTCGGGTTCAATATTTCTGGTAAAGTTTTATTGCAGATTTCGATGATTGTGCTCAGAAATGGTGAGGGTTTGGTTTTGGGGTTGGGTGGTTTGTTTTATGGTGTGTTTTACTAACGAAAATGCAGTGGCTTTTGTTTGTATGAAGATGGTATAACTAGGGTAGGGCCCTGATCTGCAAAAACAATGGATGATATATAGTTTCAGAAAGACCAAAGTCACCCTCAACCATGGAGGAATAACAAGATTGTATTTTAAACACCATGTCAGGGAATACCTCCTAACCAAGCTGAATAGAGATATCGAGATGGCCACCTTCAGAGGCAGAAACTTTTCAAAACTTTCTGCCCAGCTGTAGCACACATATCATCACAAAGTAGCCAATCCAAGAAAGCCTCAATCAGGATAAGATTGGGGGATCCCATATCAGAAACAACCATCACGCCAATTACCAATGAGCAGCAAAACCAGCACGACAATCCACCTTTATCATGGATTGAAGCAACCAATCCAAAATAGAATGAGGTTAATGTAAAAAATAGGAGTCTTTGGCATTAGAGATTAGGGCCCATATCAGAATCCCATAAAACCATCATGCCATTTGACCCATCTCAAGTTATACAAGGAAAATTTCATAAACTATTTACGAAGCCTATCACATAGTAAGATTACCAGACCCAATTCAGATACAACAAGAATTTCAATCTATGTTGTCTTTGAAAAGAATATGCTTGAAGTATCTTACAACTACCCATCTAATTTCCCTTGGATTTTGGACCATAGTTCAATTGTGTATTTCCCATCTCCTAATATAGCTTGTCTGTCTCATCATCCTATAGGCTCGATTAAAGAATTTGCCATCCCTTCTTTTAACCATCTTATCCTTGGCTTTTACTTCTGGAAGATGTCCTCACTTCTGTAGCCACTGTCAAGATTTTGAGTGTTTCTTCATCTTATTTTTTAAGTTTCTCGCTGAAGGCCTCTTGTTGGATTTTTCTCTCTCTTCCATTTGGGCTTTAAAGATCTCCTATTTAAAAGTTTTGTTGAAAACTTCCTTCCAAATTTGCAAGCCTGCCTTGACTTCTTCAGCTTCCCAAAAAAATAATACATTTTAGATCATGTCTTTTGACTCGGAATCAACAAAGTCTGGGTGGCCTAACCGTATCTATTCAAATTTAAAGGGACTCTTTATAGTTGGGGACCTAACAATGCAATGGTGGCAGGTCATTGTCTGGTCCTCCTTTGTCCATCACTTCTGACATCGGCATGTAATTGGTGCTCAACCATTTAGTTGTTCCTAAGAATTTGTCAAGTCGCTCTGCATTGAAGGCTACCTTTCTGCCTATTTGGAAAATAAATCATCCTAATGTCGGTAGCAAACTTCTACAAATATTCTCTATCACGTGTTGTGTGGAAATTTCCCCTTGTGTTTTTGAGCAATCCAATAAGAAGTTATGGTCATCTCCGATGATCCAATTCTCTATAAGGGTGTTGCATCACAAAAGCTTGTCCCAGTAGGTTTTCCTTGTCTTGTACTGTTTGGGCCATAGAAATTGGTTAGAAAAAAGATAGATTAGACTTAGTACTTTTTATATGGCATGTGTATCAATTAGTATTGGAATCCATACAATGGCATGAAACCTCTCCATGGTCCCAAACTATTTCTGATTCTTTGGATAAACCTTCTGCTTCTGCTCCCACTATTTCCATGCATTGCCATAATGATAGGCTCTGCTGCTAAAGCATCTATTTACTTCACTTCATTTCATGTAGGATAATAATGGCTTGGTTTTCTTTTACAATTTTCTTATGAGTAGCCTCTTCTTCTGTGGGGTGTAGCCCCCATAATATTCTACGAAATAATCTTCATTTGGAAGATTTAATTCTCTTTGAACACCCTAGTACGAACTCTAACTCTATCTGGTTACCTAAACCCAAATTTGCTATTGTCTCCTTTTGTATCTTATCATTGATGCAATTCTACTCTTTTGTTTGGGTAGTTGCCTGGAGCTTTCGTGGCATTTTGAGACTACCTCATTTCCAATCTCTTTAATCTTGGTCTTGGAGATTGTACATGCATCTAGTTATCTCTTGATTGACCTCCTTTGTCCATCACTTCGACATCGGCATGTAATTGGTGCTCAACCATTTAGTTGATTCTAAGAATTTGTCAAGTCACTCTGCATTGAAGGCTACCTTTCTTCCTATTTGGCAAATAAACATCCTAATGTCTGTAGCAAACTTCTACAAATATTCTCTATCCTGTGCTTTGTGTGGCAATTTCCCCTTGTGTTTTTGAGCAATCCAATAAGAAGTTACAGTCATCTCCGATGATCCAATTCTCTATAAGGGTGTTGTATCACAAAAGCTAATGCTATTCTTATCAACACAATAAGTATGCTCTAGATGAATGCTAATTTCCCTCCAACCTACATGTATTAAGATCATTGCACTGCCCAAGATATCTATTAGAATACCGACATTGTCAACGACTTTGTTGGAGTAACTGGAAAGGATTTATAAGAGATCCAGATCAAAAGTACCCAATTGCTTCGTAGATTAACAACCGGCATTGTTATCCTTATATATTTGACTGTCTCTCTGTAGACTGGAATCACAAAAAATATGTTTTAGCGTAAGACCTCTGTAAGTTTGCGGAGGAATACTCATGGAGACCAATAATATATCATCTAAAATCATCACATCCTCTTCGTTTTATTCATCCACTTGTAGAGTGTCTATTGTTTTTTTTATTACGTGGTAATATTATCTATTCACCAATATAAACATCATTGCAATCATATATCAATAATACAACAGCTTTTACCTCAACTAAGAAAGTAATCATACATTATGTAAAGTTCCATCATCAATAACAACATATTCCATTTCCAAGCTGCCACTATCATCATTTGATCATTATAATCCTCAGTATTCCCAGTTCTGAGAATCCTTTATAAATTTAAAATATGGAACGTCTGTATGCCTGAAACAACCATATAACATGCAGCTAGATGGATTACAATTGTCTTGTTGGAAGGTCTGCCAGCTTGACTGATGCAACTTCAGGCAACCTGCGGCTCTCGGAATGCCCCCTGATTTTTGCAGTATGTCTTGTACCATGAGGAAATGCTCAGAATAGATGCATATCAGAATGTCCATCTATTCATCCATTCACAATGTGTCAAGTTTGTATGATGGGCCTTTAGTCCAATATAGCCATAAAAACTAATTTAAAATCAATGGACTATTGTCACCTTGCCATAGATCAATGAATTTTTTGCACACTTTGTGGAAAGGAAATAGGACACTGATGTTTATTTTGGTGTCATGGAATTTGTATCAGCCCTGCTTTCAACTCTACTCAAATTAAGTCAGAACCCTTAATTCCTTATCAACGTCCTTTTCATGATAATACTTTCTCAGTGAGTAATTGAGTACAAGTTAAAACAGCATTATGCTTCCAATACTTACAGTGCCATTTTTATAAGCTTTCAGAAACATTTATGACAGAGGGCATGCAGGAAGAGAAAATCACTCAGGGAAGCTGTTTGAAACATGTATTTCAGCTGATCTTCTCAAGCTGGGTTTAGGGGTATAATTAGGAGGAGGAGGATTATTCTTTGCAGCTTCTTGTTTCGAGTAAGGATTGCAGGGGTTGAAGTTTGCCAGCCTTGCAAGCTCATCCACCACCTCGACCACATGCTGAAGCCTCGCTACAATTTCCACCAATAGGCATGCAAACGTAGCCAATGAAAGTGCCTCTACAAACTCAACACTGTGTTTTGACATTGGTTTCTCATTAATAATACAATTAGCGCACTGTGGAAGAGTATGACTATGAGGCTGTGTTTGTGTCTCACTATTCCTATCATGTTTTTCACCGTGCCATGACATCAATCTTCTCAAAACTTTCTTGTTTGTATCGAAACCAAATTTTACATATTCTCCTTCTATGCTTCCTTTTTCCAAGTATTTTTTAGTGGACCATCTTCTTGAATGAATTAAGAGCTTTGGGTGAGAATGCAAGGCATCCTGCAGATCCCAGAGTGCAAGTTTCAGTTGCTTCATCATCGACTCTAAATCGCATCTTCTCATGTGTTTGATGCTGCAGGACACCTCTCGCAATAAAATTAAGCAGAAAACATTAATGAGGAGATAAATGTCCCAATTTTCCTCCGCTGCTTCTCCGATTAGCGCCATCACTACCAGGGGGCAACATGTGATTAAACACCATTTCTCCACTAGGAGTGATTGGGCCGGTACTACTTCCAAGTGCTGCTAGCACTACCTCATAAGAACCTCCTCCCACTCTTGCTAGTTCCACTAATTGTTCTCTAATCAGTTGTTCTTCATAAACGTCTTGTTGTTGTATGGAATGTGACGCCTCACTCATTCCCATTCCCATGCCCATACCTGTTCCCTGCATGGCCATTCCCATTCTCATTCCCTGCATAGCCATTCCCATGTCTGGAACCGATCCATGTATAGCCATGCCTATTCCTCTTTGCATGTCGAAAGAATTCCCTTGTTGAATCAAGGAGCTAGGATTCAAAATAGTGCCACCACTAGTGTAGCGAGCGAGATTTGCGTGGGCAGCCACCAACTCACATTACAAATGGTGCACCTGCCTCTGAAGAATGCAGATGGTTCCCACCAACCCATACACATGATCTTTTAGTCTGGCATCTGCTTCGAATGCTAGGGTATTCACGGCGACTTCCCTCTGATGTTGTGGCAACTCTTTTAGCAGCTTTGTTATGTTGCTTTCGCCGAAAATTCTGTGAACATTGGCAAACTTCAGTGGCTGGTCTGGTGGAAAGTATGGTGCAAACACACACTTTTCCTTGCATTTTCTTCGAAGAAATTTGCACGCCGCACAGGGAGAACCGGAAGACGATGATGCCATTTCTGCACCCAGCACAGTATATAGCACATCAAGTTCGTGCATCAAATCATCTAGCTATTTGCACCAAACAAAATCATATACATGCAACCCAATATAATAAACTCGCTACAAAATGAAACTTAATATAGTATCTAAAGAAGGCACGTCACTAGTAGTCATTGTATGATAGGTATGTCATCTAGGTGAAGGCATAACAAACTTTGAATAATACTAGCACTATCCTGAGAAAATAACCATTAGAATAAGGAGAAAATGCCTAAGCTTGTGATACAGTGATTAACCCCACTTGTAACCCTAATGAGCACAATATCTCAAAACACAACAATACATGGAATCTAAATAAAATTACCCTCCAGTTGGGAAGAAGAACATTTGATTGACAAAATCTTCAGTTTTGAGACTGAGCTGCCAAAGTGTGCAGTACTGCTTAAACGGTAAATTCGATGAACCGATTAATGAAAATCCTGCATTAAAAAAATTCTCCATCAGAAACCTGTAACAAACATACTTTCTTCAATCTTCCGTCCTGAACTTCAATGCATCGTCTACAATCTGCACCTTCCAACTTAGGCATTCAATACTGTTTGACCATGTTGCAAACAGTGTTCTTTATAAGTGGTTACTGGTTTTCTTTTCTGTTACCTGAATAACGTGATTTCTGAAACTGTAGTTCTCCTTTTCTTTTCTTGTACAGTACTCCACGTATAGAACGCTGATGAGGTACGCTATCCAGCTGCCCATCAGACCGTAGAATATTTGGAAGAGGATGCCAGACACCATTCCCATTTGAGAGAATGAAAAGGGCAAAGTTAAAAGCACCTGTGCAACCTGCAACAACATGTCCATTCTATAAACTATCAAAACCCAAGTAGGTATTCCTTTCTAGATAGATGAGAAAATCCTGATGGTAGGTATGCCCAGCCTTTTACCTCTGGCTTGCAAATCTATCACTGCATTGAAAGTTTTTTTAAAGAAATCTGTGAAAATTTTGACTTTATAGTTCACTGTCAAGCATACAGGATTTCTTTCTGTATCAAAAATATTTGCTGGTGAGACTGACAATGTTGTTCTAAATTGTGTCTTCAATATCAAGAAAAACATTTTTCTACTGGTTTAGAGATCACTCTTTTCTGTTGTGAAGTGGGTCTCAGATCCTATTGGAATCTACTGTGATTAAAACTGTAAACATATTTCTATGTAACGTTTTACAATTCATATAATTATTATTAAACCAACATTGTGAAATACAACAAATACAAGATTACAAAAGATAAACCCATTATAAACAATGTAATTTTAACGATACCCATCACAGTAGTTTTTATTTCCTGACATTATTATTTTGTGCCAGCAAATCTGTGGCAGAATCTTTACTTATTGAGCACTAAAATCTTCTCAGATACTATATAAATAGTACACAACAGGGACTTTTCTTTTGTACAGGGATGAAAAGTGAATCAGTGGGGATATTTTCTTAAACAATCAAACTAGAATTTGAAAACCTCCACTCAGATCACATGCCCCAACCCAAAATAGGCAAAATGCCAGCAATCAACAACATTCCACACCAAACCAACCTACCAAGCCATGCCCTGAACAAACAAACCAAAAAAGAGAAAGATTTCACTGCAGGAAAATCTTTCAGGCAGTGGAAAAAACCAAAACAAAAAAAGCACAATTTTGAGAGGCCACTTCATACACTGTCTACAGTCAAGTGGTGATTTGCAAAGCTGGAAAAATGCGGGCAAATGAATTTGGCATAGGTAATTTGGGAAAAATTCACTGGGCGGGAGATGGCATAGGTGATTTCATTCTTTGCATGCATTAGGCACGCCAATAGCAAGCAACTGGTGCAGATCTTAGGCCGAGCAGGTATCTGAAGGAGGCTGGGCACAAGGTATTCGTCATTAATCCAATTTGTTTGCCCTGTTTTTGTTTACGGGTCTCGCATTTTATATCTTTGATGATGCCTTGGCCATTATTGATGATGCCCCTATTCCCGCTTTGTGAAAATCCTATTAACTTCTCGATTATTGACCTCCTATCTTGTAAGATTATTTGATCAACAAATATTGGAAAACACCACAATCAGAATTCACAAATACAAACACATAAAAAAAATACCCAACAAGGTGAACACAATATTTTCAGACAATTGTCTCTGGAAAACCCCGTAGGGAAAACCAGTACTACAGATGAGAAATATATTAAACTTCAGCAAATCAAGAGATACAAATACTTCTTGCCTCTTACTGGCAGAGCTCCGACAATCTCCTAATCCTCCTGCTGATATTCCTCCACTACTATCTCCACCGCTATACATGCGCCCTTAATAACACTTCAAGACTACTTGCTAACACTGCAAGTTTCTCTCCAAACGTCCTTGTTACAAATTACCCCAATGATCCCCTTATATACTACTCTCGTTGAAAATCAATGGCCGAGATTAATACAAATGAACGACTGAGATTAAGACAACTCAATAACCATAACAACCTTGGTTATGAGGTGTCACCTAAAAGGAGTCAATATTAGATAGCAATTGTTCTTATCCTAACAATATTTGTTTGACAAAAACAACTATTTCTCTAAATTCTAGGTTGTCCAAACTACCCATAACAAATGGATGAGGACAAACAATTGTCCAAGCTACTAACTACTAAGATTAACACTCCTCTTAGTGAGGAAGCTGTTTCGCATAACACCCACCGTCTCTCTGAAGAAGATAAATTTTGCCTTCCCCAATGCCTTTGTCAGAATGTCTACTACCTGCTGATCTGTAGGTACAAACTGTAGCTTAACAACCCCGCACTGTACACAATCTCTGATGAAGTGATACTTGATGTCTATATGTTTTGACCTATCATGAAACACTGGATTCTCAATCAACTTGATGCAACTCTGATTGTCGCAGTGTATCACCGTAGTCTCAACCTTCTGACCAAACAAAGCTACTAGCAACTTCCGAAGCCATATAGCTTCACATGTTGCCATGCTAGCTGCTATGTACTCGACTCTGCTGAACTCAGAACCACAGATTTCTGATTCCTACTGAACCAAGATACAACTCCCGATCCTGCATCAAAAACACCCCAAGTGCTCCTCTTGTCCATTAGACTACCCGCCCAATCAAGCACAAGATAGCCCATCAACCTGATTCCTTCACCTCGAGCATATCTAATTCCATACTCGATTGTACCTTGTAAATAACGCAACACATGCTTTGCCACAATCCAATGCACTCTCTTTGGCTCAACCATGAACTGACTAAGAGAGTTAACTGCAAAAGCTATATCTGGCCTGGTATTGACCAAATACATGAGAGAACCAATCAACTGCCTGTATAAGGTGGGGTCTACATCCTTCTCCGTGGATGTGTCTACCTTCCTCCAATTCATGATCATGGGTGTAGACATGGCTTTGCAATCTTCCATCCTGAACCTTTTCATGATTTCCATGCAATATTTCCCTTGCCCAAGGAAAATCTCTCCATCTTTCTGCCATACCTCCATGCCTATAAAGTAGTGCATAAGTCCCAAATCCTTCATCTCGAACTCCACTGCAAGATCCCTCTTGCATTCTTCTATGAGCCCCAGTGAACCTGTAAGAAACAAGTCATCTACATATAGGACAAGAATGAGAATCTCACCTCCAACTACCAAGTAGTAGAGATTAGCATCTGCCTCACTCTTCACAAAGCCCATTTCCTGCAAGTAACTATCAATGCGCTCATACCACGCTCTGGGAGCCTGCTTGAGTCCGTACAATGCTCTCTTCAATCTACACACGTGGGTCTCTTTGTTGTGTGCTACAAAGCCTTCTGGTTGTTCTATGTATACCTCCTCTTTCAACTCACCATTAAGAAATGTTGTCTTGACATCCATTTGATGGATCTGCCATCCCATCTGTGCTGAAATTGAGATTACAACTCATATAGAAGTATACCTGGCAACTGGAGCAAATGTCTCCTCGTAGTCTATTCCCTCTTTTTGAGAGAACCCCTTTGCCACGAACCTTGCCTTATATTTCTCGATGCTACCATCTACACTGTGCTTGATCTTATAGATCCAACGTGATCCAACCACTGCCCTATCTGTTGGTCTAGGCACTACCTCCCACACATCATTCTGCATAATTGAAGTATACTCCTCAACCATTGCTTCTTGCCACACTTGATGTTGTGCAGCCTCCTAATAGCTAGAAGGTTCACTATCTACCAACATACTAACTAATGCAACATAGTCATCATACCTGGCTGGTGGTTTCCGTTGTCTATTACTCCTCCTAGGAGTACCCACTAACTCCTGAGTATTCTTTTGTGTCTGTTGAACCTCACGGTTCTTGCTACCAACTGTAGAGGATGAAATATCAACCTCCATGTCTTCTTGATGCATCTCTTCTTGCACCTATTGCTCCATACTTTGAAAACTCTCTCCTCCTGAGTCTATGCTTGTACTAGTAACTGTACTCGAGCTTTGTTGCCCTTGACTCGATTGAGTGATCCTTGGAGCTTCTGTTGGCTACTCACTCTGATCATCTACTGGAAAATCTCTAGACCTTCTAAATGCCTTGTCCTCCATGAACTTGACATCACGTCGAACAATAATCCTTCTGGTCCCCGGAATGAATATCCGATATGCCTTAGAGGTTTCACTGTACCCCACAAAGTACCCTCTCTCTGCAGTCTGATCTAACTTGGTACGTGTATCCTTAGGAATGTGACAATATGCCAAACTCCCAAAGATCCTAAAGTGACTGACATCTGGCTTCTTCCCAGTGAATGCTTCCTCTGGTGTCATCTTCCCTAGTACCTTATGTGGAACTCTATTCTGTATGTATACTGTTGTATTGCATGCCTCTGCCCACAGATAATGGGGTAAATCTTGGTCATGCAACATAGCCCTTGATGCCTCTGTTATAGACCGATTCTTCCTCTCAAAGAACTCCATTCTCGTGCAGATTGTAAGGAACACCCACTCTCTCTTCCTTCTCTCTGCATGTAACTCCCGAACTCATTGCTTTTGTACTCGCCTCCATTGTCCGACCAAAGAACTTTTATCTTCCTTCCTGTCAATTCTCCACAAGAGATTTGAACTCTTGGAAGTGACTGAAAACCTCATCCTTGGTCTTCAAGAAGTATATCCATGTCTTCCTAGAGAAATCATCAATAAAAGTAACAAAGTACTCATCCCTCCGAGAGACTTCGTCGACATAGGTCCACATACATCCGAATGTACTAGATCAAGAATGCCCTTAGATCTCGGTGTCACTCCTTGGAAAGGATGCTTTAGCAAACTTCCCCAACACGCATCCCTTACATACATCATCGTGCTCAGGCTCACCTTAGAACATCTCACACCGTCTCATGAAGTAATTTAAGGGCTCCATGATGGATATGGCCCATCCTTCTATGCCATAGCTCTCCCCCCGAATCTCTAAGATTACCGTTGCTCATGAGTGCCTTAGGAATATCAAACCGCAGCCTATAAAGCCGACCGCTCCTAACTCCAATAGCTATGGATGATTTCCAATCCCTATGCTTGATCAAAACATGTGCCCTCTAAAGAGTACATTGTACCCTTTTTCCCGAAGGATAGATACAAAATAAAATTCATCCCTAAGCTTGGAACATGTAACACATCATGAAGGGCAATCATCTTACCACTCTCCCTCTGAAACTGATCAGTCCCTTTCCCAACTGAGCTGAGTTTGGACATGTTCCCATAGAGATCTGGATTCTCGTGCTCTCTTCCTTATAACTAGAGAAGTATTCTCTAACTCTATCATATGATATGATGCCCCACTATCTATGTACTAAACACTCTGTGAGGTTGAGCTAACCATACATGCTATGAGTGCAAACTCATCTTCCATTCTACTAGAGAGCTCATCTCGCACTTGTTGAAGCCGTAACTTGCTTCTTGCCTTTCTTTTCATTCTTCTTCCTTTCTCGGGCAATCGCCGACATAGTGGCCAAACTCAGACAGCCATAAGCACTTGATCTTCAAGATCCTTTACTAGAATTTGATCCTTCTAGACCTTGCCTTCCCTTTACCCGCTAGGGCAATATTTTCCTGTTCCACCTCACTTTTCTGACTCTTATTGTTGGCTTCATTGAAAAACTTAGTCTAAGCTCCTTCTGAGTGAAATCACTCCATAGTCGATCCCAACTCGGTAAGGTGTCTTGTCCATTGATGACTTGAACAAAGACATCCCACTACTTAGTAAACCCATTTAGGGCTATTCTCACTAGCTCGTCATCACTTGGTTTGTCTCCAACAACTGCCAATTCATCCTTGACAAGTCTAAGTCTGGTGAGGTAACTTGTGACGTCTTCTCCCTTATTCATCCGGGTATTCCTCAACTTTTCTCTGAGAATCAGCTTCCGATTAGTGGTAGCATTCTGGTACAAATTCATAATGACATCCCACATCGTCTTTGCTGTATCTAACTCTACAATATGCGGAACAATATGATCCTTGACATCATCAAGAATCAGCCTCCTCACCTTGGCATCTTCCTTCTTATATGCTAAGAGTTGTGTTGCATCTGTAGGTATAGGTACAACAGTGGTCACATATTCCTTGATACCATTCTCTTCCAGCAATAGAGAAATTCTGGCTTTCCAGACACCAAAATTCGAGGCTCCATCCAATCTGTCTTGATCTCTTAAACCTGTTGAGGCCATCTTAAAAGAAAATAATAATAATAATTTTGAAGAGGTTAAACTGGGTTTTATAAACCCTCACTTTCTTTCACCTAGGGTAAATCTCTTCTACCCGAACTTAGCTCTGATACCATGTGAAAAATCTATTACAGTTACTGATTATTAACCTCCTATCTTGTAAGATTATTTTATCAACAAATATTGGAAAATATCACAACTGTAACTTCACAAATACAAACACATAAAAAAATACCCAACAAGGTGAACACAATATTTTCAGACAATTGTCCCCGGAAAACCCCGTAGGGAAAACCAATACTACAGATGATAAATATATTAAACTTCAGCAAATCAAGAGATATAAATACTGCTTGTCTCTTACTGGCAGAGCTCCGACAATCTCTTAATCCTCCTGCTGATATTCCTCCATTGCTATCTCCAACGCTATCACTGCGCCCTTGCTAACACTGCAAGACTACTTGCTAACACTGCAAGTTTCTCTCCAAACTTCCTTGTTACAAATGACCCCAATGACCCCCTTATATACTACTCTCGTTGAAAATCAATGGCCGAGATTAATACAAATGAACGGCTGAGATTAAGACAACTCAATAACCATAACAACCTTGGTTATGAGGTGTCACCTAAAAGGAGTCAATATTAGATAACAATTGTTCTTATCCTAACAATATTTGTTTGACAAAAACAACTATTTCTCTAAATTCTAGGCTATCCAAACTACCCATAACAAATGGATGAGGAAAAACAGCTATCCAAGCTACTAACTACTAAGATTAACATGCTTGACCTCCAAAATATTTATGGTAAAGTTTTATTGCTATTTCCTCAAATGGCGAGGGTTTGGTTTTGGGGTTAGGCACTTTGTTTTATGGCGTGTTTTACTAACGAAAATGCAAAGTGGTTGTTGAGTTTATGAAGATGGTAAGCACAAAGATGTTAGAGGGAGCACAATGGGCATTTGTTTATGAGATTTGGTGAGGTGATTTCACAAAACACCTGTTTGACTAGAATGAGACTGGGACGCGGGTGTTGTTTAGGTTTACTTGATGCCCAAATTTTCCTTTAACAACCCAGATTTGGTGTCAATAGAAATCCCTTCGAGCCAAAGGAAGAGGATATCAATCCATTCTCGATTAGCCTTAATAAAAAATTTTGTTCCTTCTTTGGCATCAGTCTTTTTCTAGTTTATGCGGTTAATCTGCTCAAAATTTTGCCTTTGATTGGTGATTTCAAAATTCCAGAATTTGGTATTATTTTATTTGCAATGTCCTAATTTTATGGATGTTTTGCAGAAATATGATTAGCATTATAGCTTAATCTCCTAGAGGTTGTGTGTGGCCTTTAGCTAGACAATTGATCTATTCTTAGGAATTATTTTTGCACTAGAGTATGATCACCCAAAATTTATTAAAAATATGTAGTTTACATATGGACAAGGTCATGTGAACTTCTCTATAATATATGGCCTACAATGGGGAAAAGCTTGAGAAGGAGAGTATTGTGGAACAAGATCCCATTATAGGGAAATGCAACTCTCGAAATTACTTGTTATTTATGGGCATCACATAGATAACAATTACAAGCTAGATAACACCCAAAAGGCTTGACACCAACACCATTACATGCCACTTTGGAAATTTTTTACCGACACAACACCATCCCAGTCTCATTCTAGTCAAACAAGTTGCTATGTGAAATGTAACAACCCAAAAACCACACACGAACACCACGGTGAAATACAGGATAACTTTTTTTTTTTTTGACTTGCTTGACACATAACATGATGCAACATGTCGTCACCAAGTATACAACTAACACTGTGAACAACTTGATACAAGGATGGCCATAAAGGCAGCACGGAAACATTCACACCTATCAAGGACAATTTACTTTTCTTTTTGACAAGACAACATAGAAGTCCAATCACAAAACACACTTACAGTTAGGGCCAACCACAAGGAGATATTCTTGAGGGTTATTTATTTTAAAAGGACATCTTGCAATTCTTAGCCTACGTTTTCAAGGGGGCTCAAGATATGATTCATATGATTTAACTTGCCAAGCCAAGTTTATTCCTTTGACACTGAGTAATTATCTTTAAATCTTCTCTATTATGACATTTATTTTCTTAATTCGTTTATCAAGAAAAAGGAGTAATTAAATTTCACAAGGCCATCTGCTCACCACTAATGCTACTAAGATTCGTTCTTGCCCACAAGACAACATGGTTTTAAGTTCAACACACTTGAGAGAAGAGATACAAGGTGCCTTGGAAAAGGGTTAGAGGGAGAAGGTCGAGATGAAACATTTTTAGGACCTCATTAGTTATTGCCAGTATTTAATTGAAGTTAGGGCTCTTAACCAGAATTATCAACAACTTTACTTAGGCTTCGCTAAAAGTATTAACAAGGAGTAAAAATTTACTTTCCAAATGGTGGTGAGAAAGATTGTGTGGTTTCAAAATTGTTTTCTCCTATTTATTAAATCTTATTATCTTCCAGAACTTACCATAGATTACCTTTAAGTTCGTTTAAGAATTCCACCATGAAAGGTATAGTGTTCATTTCACCTTAGGGTCATTTTACAAATTTTACCATAAAAGGCATAATGTTCACTAGAGGAGCTAGGGTTATCATGTTATAAAGTTTACTTGCAATGATAGTCTTGCCCTTGTTTACTTAGAGAATTTCTTGCTCTCAATTGGTGACCCCTACGTTACTTTATTTGAATGCAACTTATAATTTAACTTCCTGAAGTATTAAACAATCCCATGTTAGTTTACTTATGACACTTTATTACTAAGTCATGGCAAGGTTTAACTCAGAATTTATTCTCAAGGCAAAGTTGAAGCAACACTCATTTACGAGAACAAAACAAGATTACATCATTTCTTAAAATACTGATACTCCACAAGTCACTCAACCACAATAACCAAATTTTCTTATAATTTCAATGATGGGCACACAATACAAGGTTTCCAAAGTTCAGATGACAAGTCCACAATACATTATACTAAGACATTAATCCTCTTCTAAACTTTCCACTGGACGTTAACAAAAGTTGATCAACATAAAAAGGTTTCGAGCAAAGGATCTTCTCAACTGAGGTTGATGACAAAAGTCTACAAATCTATCCCTCATCTACACGCAAGATCCATCTGCAGCAAATTTTCTACAAGAGTCAGTTCACGAGAACTGAGCAAGATAAGGCTACACAAAACCACCATAACTATTATCTAACAATATCACGAAAAGGAAGCACTTTATTACAAGAATTGGTTCAAACCTCTAAACACTATTAACACATCAAGTTAAAATAAAGTCTTCATCATGCCAATCAAAGAAGGAGAAGACCTTGTACTTCAGTTAGGAGTAATAACAACGAAAGTATAGCAATCGTAAGAGAATGGCCCTTGGCCCTATAAGGAGAAAAAAACAATCTAGCAAAAACAAAATTCCCATCAAGCAAGTAATTAAACAATAATTACAAGATTGAGATTTGATATAAATAGACCAACCATCTAGAAATTTATCAAAGGTACCAATGCATAGGCTAAAATAATACATTTCTAAAAGAACAAAAGTTGATCGACCCAAGAAAGGGGAAACACGGGTTCCAAAATTTAACACAAAAAGTCATGTATAAATGAGTTTCAAACCAGAAATCAAATAGAGTAAACACACAACATAAGTTTCGAAGCGAAGGCATAGTATACTAGTTTTTGACCATTAACTACAAATAGATTTACCAATCACCTGGGAAGGGTCAAAGTCTTACAAAGGCTAGTAGCAAACACGTGAGAGAAGAAGGGAGTTCCGTCAAAACAAGAGTATACAATAATGTCATCAACAATTTTATAACACTAAAGATTTGCAAACTTCCACAACAATTCTAATGTTTGATTAATTTAAAATAAATTATCCATTTCCCGAAACAACCATATTTTAAGGCAACCCTTGGTAACACAGTCAACCGTCACACAAAGATACAAACATAACTTCTAAGTGACATTATCAAAACAAAACCTTCCGCTATGAATCCATAAGACTATCAAATGAAAGCTGAGTTTTTCCCGAAGGTTAATCACATTTAAGGAAATTTCCATCACAAACTATTATGGTAATTACGTGCATAAAAACCGACCAATATTAATTAATAGCATTAACATTACAAGGGAGAAAATAATGCAAGTTAGGAAAAATAGAAGAGCGCCATCAGCAATAATTCTGAGAGGGGGAATTAGACCAAACTATTCTAGTGTCAACGAGGTACTGGATTCGCACAATGAACCCTCCAGCTTAGTTGATTCAAAAGCTAGTAATGGTTCAAGTTGATAGGGATGGTCAAGGTACTTCTTGAGGATGGCCTTAAAAGCCTAGAAACAAGATGAAAGATAGTATAAGAGTCTAAACACGTGAGACGGCAAAACACGTTGCACACGAACCCTTTTATTCTACCAGTTTTAATACCAAAACTCTAAGCTGGCTAGCCCACGCATTGCTCACACAATCCTACAACCTTTCTTTCTCGATGCCAAAAGGTTATCAAAGGGACTTGCGAAGGAGCTAACAAAAACGTCGAGGACAAATTGGATGCTAGGGAAGGGGTTTCATAGTTATTGTAAACTTACTTCCATGATATCGAAAATACTAGCTTGATCAACATAATAACTTGCAACTCAATCGTAGAGAAGAATTAATACATAAACAAAAATAGACAAAGTTATATCATTCGAGTAATATAACATTCAGAGGAGAGGGCACACGCATCCTTTCGACCCACATACTGTCAACGATAAAAGCTAAAACAAGAAGAAACAAGCAGAAAGGGGAAATCTCCCATCATGACATCCAACTGACAAATCAATGCAAGGAAAAGTGGTTTGATTTCACGATAATTTTAAATAAAATAATAGTAGAAAGGTGTAGAAATATCTTGCCTTTTTCTCCAGATTCAACATCGTCCGGATCAGCAACAACAACCCAAGCCAAATTCCATTTTCTTCAAGCTCGTTGGGCGCCCAAACATCGACCATCTTCACGTTGGCACAGGTAGGAGTTCACGGCTAGGTGGGTGGTCTAAAATACTTGCCAACATCCTCCCAACACCACTCCAAATTAGCCCTAGAACTTCTGTAGGCCCCATTTTTGGCAATTGAACTTGATCCTTCGTCATTCATCCAAACACCTCCACCATCTCCATATGCATCTGATTGTTTATGATTTGGACCTCCTAACCTTGGTGCTCTCATATTAGGAGCAGCCCTAGTCTGAGACAAAGCAAAAGAAGATGGCTTTATAACCAAAAGCAATCTCTTGGTACAGACTCCATATCCATAAAACAGTCCCTAGACTTAGCATCCTCAATTAAGGCTGACCAGTCACTAGATTGCTTCAATGCAGCTGCTTTGTCACCCCTGGTGCTCACTTCTGCTCTAGTGACTGACAGGCCATTTTCACGGAATATGCGAGTCACATCAGAGAGAAGACCAACTCGGTCACAACTGCATAATTCAAGTCTCATTCCCTCAGAGATTCTTCTTTCTATAGCTGCCTCTAAACAGTGGATTATTCTTTGCCTTTCTGCTTCCGAGTTCACTGGGCAGCCATCCATATGTCTGATGTAGTACTCCTGGAATGCATCAGGTCCGTCTCGAATCAACTGTTCCATGAAATACAACATATTGCATGTCGGTTAAAGTGTAAATCGTGTCAAATTGTGTGTAATGCACTCGTCAACTTTGATCTCCTTATTCATGTATTTTTCAACAAGCCATGGTACTTGAGAGCGACTTTTGAAGCCACCAAAAGTAGTTCCTTTCCATACACGGCCTGTAACCAGCTGAAAAGGTCGGGTAGAAATCTCCTGTCCAGAGGCTGCAACACCAACAATAACAGACGTCCCCGACCCTTATGACAGCACTCTAGAGCAGCTCGCATTATACTAACATTTCCAATACACTCAAAGTTGTAGTCAACACCTCCATCGGTCATATCAACAAGCACCTGCTGAATGGGTTTATCATGATCTTTAGGATTAACAAACTCCGTGACTCCAAAATCCTTAGCAGTTTCAAATTTCTTAGAATCAATGTCAATGCCAATAACATGTGAAGCACCCACTGTTTTAGCACCCTCTGCAACCGCGAGTCCGACTGTACCAAGACCAAATATTGCAACTATTGATCCAGCTTCTACTTTTGTTGTATTCCAAACTGCTCCAAGACCTCATGTACAACAGTGTACTGGCTGAATGTTGATGTACCCATGAAGTGAAAGATCGGTTTCCCATTCACTGAAAACCGGCTTTTCATGTCACTCAGCACATGTTCTGAATCTGAAAAATATCCTGCTACCTTCATCTCCCAAGACATTTTCTCCAACATTGCATAGATCTCCTGTGCCTGTGGGTGTGATCTGTCACCAACACAAAAAGCATGCGCCATTATATTGGCTTCGCCGAGTTGAGCACTTGCTACGGGCCAAGCTTGATAGGCCAACAAAACGAGCCAAAGTGTGACCGAAGTCACCGGAATCGGACACAAGAAGGAGACAGATACTCATCTACGGGCAGAGTGGAAAAAAATGAAACAGCAAAGCAATTTTTGCTTCGTGAATATTCTGATAAAAATAGATCCGCCTGTATGAGATACTCTTCCATGAGTTACAACGTAAAACAAGTAAGAAAACAATAGAGAATCTCAACAATAATCTTCTCCAGATCTCCTGGTAACTCTCTCACTGTCACAGTCGATTTTGATAACCATATCATGAAGGAGAATCCCGAATTGAGGATGCAGTCGATACTGAACAGCTAACAACATAGTTGGATGACCTGCTTGCTGGAGGCGCTCACGAAGGCTCCTACTATACTGCAACATGCCTGCTGCCCCAGCCTGAAGCTCCATCTACACCCACGTCAAACCAGACTCACGCAGCAACCAAGGGCAGAGAAAATGTGCCAGGAGGAAGAAAAAAACGTGCCGAGCAGGTAAAAAGGAGTACAAAAGTCTTGCGCAATCACCAACAATCTACGCAGCTGGCAAGAAGAAAATCTGGGAAATATTTGCAAATCAGAAAAAATAAATGCGTGCGGCCACCAGCAAGGAGTCCAACATGCCAGAGTTTAATACTCCACCCTCCACGCAGTCAGTCAAAAAAGAGGCCCCTAACAACAATAAAAAAAAATTCCCTCCAGCCCACGCCAAGAGGAGATAAGGTGGCCGAGACAAGGTAGGTTGGGGCATTACATGAAATCACCTCACCAAATCTCACAAACAAATGCCCATCATAAGTGCTGCTTGTGCTCCCGATAATGTCTCTATGCTTACCATCTGCATATTCATCCAAATACCTCATGTAATTATTACTAGGGGTCAGTTGATAAGGGCCTTGAGATTGATATCTCTTGGAACTTTTCAAATGGATGTATTTAAGAAATCTGTTTAGCTAGAGTTTCAACTTTGGAATACAAATATATGAACAAATGCTATACAACACATTTCATCATCTTTATTTATTCAATTATCAAGCAGGGAATGTGCTGGTTTTGGCTTGTGCTATTGATGTAGATATAAACTAACATCATGCAAAAAAAACAATCCAGATGCTCACAAACCTCAATTTTCACTTTCTTCTTTGCATATGAGGATCCACACCAAGTTTATAAAGGATAAAAACTTGCTATATTTCTCAAACCTTGATAAATTTATTTAATTTCATCTTGAAATGATATTCTTGGACACCTTCCCTATTCTCCTCTGTTCACACAGTGTAAGGATTCCCAGGACAAGCTCTATCTCTTGCAACCTTCACTTATTGTGATTCCCACCTTACTTGTTCTTATTCCGGTCTCTTTAGTTTTGAGCTTAAGAATGTTACCTTTCCTTTAAACCTTCATATAGCTTATGTGCTTGTAGTTCCCAATTGGTCTTCACTTGTCCTTCCTTACTCTCGAAAACACTCCTTTCCTCACTAACCACCTTAGCTCTTGGGCCTTTGACTCCTCTTAGTACTCTCTATCCATTCAAGCACTCAATATACTGTTAGAATAACAAAGGAAATGCATTCAACCATTTAGATACAAGCTCTTACCTTGTTAGAAGCTTATGTGACCTTGATGAGATTTAATGTAAATGACTAAATCCTTTTTGTTTTGATAAATTATATTATATTAAAATGGAAGAGGAATGTACTTACAACCAACTTATGAGAAACAAATGCCTAACCTGGAGTGAGTCAGATTACAAAGGATTTAGTCATTTACACTGTAACTTATTCTTGGGTTTGGAAAATTCTAAGATAAAAAAATTAGTTCTTTGATCTACAATGTGAACGATATATTTAAAAATTATGCCACTTAATATTTATACAAAATCTTAGATCAAAATTTTCAATCTGCTAGGATTTTTTTGAGACTACTTGTTGAGCTCCTCACTCCCATTAATGGGTCTAGCGTATTTTTTAAGGGGTCAGAACCTAAAAACAGTTGTCCAGATCTTCCTGCCTGCAACTCGGATCCAAATCCCCCATTTTGGCAGACAGGTAGGATACTGGAAAAAGTTGTGGAATTAGGCTTTAAATCTGCCAATTTACCATCACAATGTACCAACAAATAAGGTGGAGCTAAAAATAAGGTATGGATACACAATGTACCAACAAATAATACTGGAGTCATGTTCAGCCATTGCAGCGGTCCTCTTCATTGCTAGGGGCAAGGACCAACATTTCCTTTGAGACGGAACTTCTTTCTGTAGTACACATGAATTATCTGATGACATCCATTCCAATCTCCATTCATGGAATTTGTGCGTATCCATTAGAAACTTCAGAATTTGTAGTTTTTTTCTGTTTTGCTTGTATTTGTAGCCAATGCAGTTTTTAGGAATCAAGAAGCTCTCCTGCTACCAAATGCACTTAACTCTTTAAACAGGTAACCATGCTGTGAGCTTGTCTTTTTGCAATCTCCAGTAGCCCAAACTTATAGTATAGTGGTTTTAAATTGTTAGTGTAGTTTCAATCGACCCTATTTGGTGGAGTTAATCATGATTTGGCTGTAATGATTGCATGTTACTATTTCCTATAGGTGT
The DNA here is from genome assembly GCA_018340775.1 of Taxus wallichiana var. yunnanensis. Lineage (NCBI taxonomy): Eukaryota > Viridiplantae > Streptophyta > Pinopsida > Cupressales > Taxaceae > Taxus > Taxus wallichiana. The sequence continues at coordinate 841,224,000 of CM031243.1, read as the reverse complement.
TTTCTGACGAAGATCCTTTAGAAAATATAGGCTATATTGAATTAAACAAACAAGATTAAATTTGTGATAGAATGATGGATATCCTAATAGGCTCTTGTATAGATAGTGTTCCAATTTTATGTATTTTTTATTTTAGCTGCGTTGTTTAATCTCTTTGAATCAATCTATTCAACATTCATTGTATGTTGCTTACTCCTTTGACTAATCACTTCTTGCTGTATACCATGCTTTTCAGTTTCGTAATTTCATATACTTTACGACTAGCCATTTTTTTCAAATTTTGAAATGTGTATTTTCGTATGTGATAGAAGAGTTTTGAAATGCTACACTTCTATGTTGGCATACAGACTTTTTTGATCTTTAGATTGTTGGAATGTGACTCAGGTCTTTAGACAAGGATTAACTTCTAGAATTGTGATTTGAAGATTGGTCCAAGTTATTTCACTAGTTTCTGATTTTTCCACTAGTTATTTTAGTAGTTTCTAATTTTTATTTATCCCATATGTTGTAATTTTCTTGGCAGCTTGGTGCGGGGTATTGAATTTTTGGTCAGGAATGCTCAACATGAAAGCTTTGAGCATCCTACAGGTATGTCTTTTCCCTTTTTTGATCCCTTTGCACTTGGCAAGCATGTAAGCTTGTTCTCAAGATTATGGTGCAAAAATTTGTACATGCAACTATGCATGGTGTAGGGAAGGATGCTCCACGGGATGGTTAAGCATAGTTGCAAATCAATATGCATAATAAATTGTGTGTTCATCATTGCATGTGTCTGAGTGCATATACTTGTTTAAAGTGCAATGCCAATAGAACAAGATATTTTCTTTTTTTCATTAATGAAAATAAAATCCATGGAATTTAGTGTAAGAATGAAAAATTGAGTTATTGTAGATTAAATGAAAAGATAGGTGTTTAAATAAGTTTACATCCTGGAGGTCTTACAAGAGTGTTTACATTCTAGCATTCACTTAGAACTCTCTTGATAATCTATGATACAATCTATAGTGAAGTTGGTTCTACAGCCTACTTGCCCTAGTTGAAGGCAAGGAATCTAAAGTATGAGAAAGTTTTGAGTTATGCCTAAAATCGCTAATAGGCATAGATGTTTGAAATAAGTTATTTGATCTACTTTGGATGCCCTATTTCTATCCTCTAGGAAATGCCACTTGTGCATGACCCTTAAAATAGATTAAACTATGAACATTTATTCTTAGTACTTGAGCCAAAGAGTGATTCCCCTCCTTTCTCTCTCCGCATGATAAACCATGAATCAAATAGTAATATACCACATTCTCCATCCAACATTAACCTTTACCCAAAATAACAGTGTAAGAATTCTGATCTGCCAGTGGGGGAATCAAGGCTATGCAGACCTTGATGTCAAAGGTATCCAAGAGAATGATGGCACCATCCAAGATATTAAGAAGGAACTCAGAATAAGAAGCTAGACTGGAGTCAAGTCGCCTAAGAGAAGAAATAACGTTCAAATGTACTTAGGGTACACATTGTCCCAAATAACCTCAAGGCCTTTTCTAGTCAGAAATAGACCTGAAAGATTATGCAATAGGATCTGGGAAGCAAGTAAAACATGTAATAATCTAAGCACAACTATTTCTTATAAAGGAATTGTATTGGAGGGAAATGATAATTGAAGTAAGTCTCATCCACTGACTATGAATGCATTATACAAACAGATAGATGATGGTGATTGTATCACATGCAGTGAATACAATGCATGATGATTGGAAACTTGCATGAGGCATGCCAAAGTTTAAGCAACAATGTACAGAAACTCAGGGATAATGCCCTTTAAGTATTTATACGCATTGAGGTTTGTAATTACATTTATTCTACAATCCATTGATTAATACTTACATTATGACATACTGTCGGTTATATATTCCCAACTTGTCATAGTACATTAAACGTAACCATTATATTATTGTCTAACAAAGGCTGCACTAAACTAGAAATGTCCATGAGTGCTTTTGTCTATTATATCACACATACCAATCACAAATATCAAATATGTGACGGTTGAGAGCCTCCATGAGGCATGCCAAAGGACAAGTTAACATTTACACAAACTCGGGGCTAATGCCTCTTATGATCCTTAGTATTTATACACATTGAGGATTTGTTATTACAACTATCCTACAAACCCTTATTTAATACTTACATTATGCCACACCACAATTATGTATTACTGATATGTCGGTAATACAATAAATGTAACCATTATTAGAAAGACTGCACTAAACTAACAGTTCCCGTGAGCTTTCATTTTCTCTGAGTACACCAGTTACCATCATACTCCTTCCAATGACTAGTTTTAAGAGTTCTTTGTGCAACTTAAGCAAGAATTTCATTCATAGATCCTCTAGGATAGGGTACAGTCCGCCAAAGGACAATCTCCTGAGTTTGTCATCTTTATTAACTTTAAGACATTCTAAGAACTCCAAGAATGTTATTACAAATCAATTAATCCTTTATAACAAGCTTACCTCTTGACAAGATTTCCTACTTCAAAAATCCTTAGTTCAGTTATCCAAAGAATGACATGCATAGAAAACACGCTTTGTATACAAGAACACACCCCACTTATCAACTTTGGGCTATTGTATCCAAAGACCTGATCTGCTATTTTGGGCTATTGTATCCAAATAGCATAGATGTCCCACTTTTCATTGGAAATAGTTTTGTCCCTTCTAGGAACAAGTATTTAACCACACCATTCAGTCAATGTCAACTGTGCTAGTACAATATTCAACAGTTTGTATTAAAGTAAACATTTAGTTAAAACTAATGACATAGTTCTTATGCTTTTATAGTAGTCAATTGATCACCAAATATGAAAATATAATTCTGTCCTTTAGTCCAATTGCTGCCAGAAAAGTCAGTGTTGCTATTCTTATCAACACTGCAATTTCAGGTCAAAATAGTCAAATTGTTGTAGAGCTAATGTTGATGCCATAACTTGTCAATGCTGTAAAAATGTCAACTTGCTAGTCAAAGTAGATTGTACTTCAATATTTGTGCTAGGAATATGGGATTTAAATTGAATAGGTCATTCATTTTCTTATAAATTTATATAAGTCAAGCACTATAATGTCATGTGGGTTTTTCGCGAGTCTGTCCTAGGCTAATTTAGTAATTCAAAACCTAAGCGGCTAGGTCTATCAACTTAAGCAGGTAAAACATGCATCTTAATTAGGTTGGATAGGAGTGAGAAAATCGGGGTTTGGATCCACTTTGAATTTGACCTGATGGTGTCATCGACATAAAATGTTGTTAAATGGATACAACGATGTTGTCAAAAATGTTTAAATGATGTCATCGTGATATCATCTTATGTCTCCTTGGTTGAATGCCCTCTTGGATTTTTGGCTTCATATTGTTTCTCATCACTTGTAAGATGAAACTCATGACTACATAGTTAAGCAAAAGTCTATTCTAGGTGGCATTAGCACAAATTAGTGCATAAGTTTTAGAGGTCATGACTAGTGTTTGGATATGTTTCCCAAGGCCGAGAGCCAACTTGCAATGCACAAGGGGTGAAAGATAAAATGAGAAATTGTTTGTTGTTTCAAATAAACAGATCTATTATACCGAGATCATGTTATGACAAAGAATCGTGACTACACCCAATTGTCTTGGAGGAACAAGTACTATCATTAAGCAAGTAAATGTTGACAAAATCATCTTTGTGGGCTTTAGAACAAGGTTTCATTGACTTTATAAGCCAGCTTTTGTGGTCAACTATCACGGTGCTATGCAAATAACTAGTTCAGTGTATTCAAAGGATTGATAATTGGTATTATGGTGTTATGCTTCAAGCTACCTGTTGACTTAATGCTGAAAGAAATATCATCCTCATCTATTGGCAAAATTTGATGGTATTCACTACTCTTTGAATTCCCAATTCTAAATTTGTTTATTTCACCATTTGCTATTTATCTATGTCAATCACGAGTAGTTGATTTCAAATCTGGTGTGTCAAAAATAGACTAGATGTTATTATTCTTTTTGAGGCATTAATGTTGTCTTGTGGCCTTTAATTTTATGCAAATTTGTACTTTCATTTGCTAAGAATAGATAATGATGTTTCCTTTGGAAGAACTTTTGATGTAAGTTTAACTGCTTTGGCATTTTATGCTAGAGTATATGCAAGTTGATGGTAGTACTCTTGGAATTGGTCACTCCTGTATGACTTGAATTGTATGAGCATCTGTTTTAATGCCCATGGGAGGAACTTAGTGTGCCAAAAACTGGATCACCCTTTTTACAATTTGTACAACTGTTATCTTTAATTTATATTAGAATACGATATGCTCTTTTATATTAAACATGATTTTTGTAGGGGAAAAGGAAATATTCTTCCAAGAAGATTACATGAATATTTGTTGCCAGAATTCCACCCTCTGTTACTGAGGAGATGTTTCAAAAGTTAGTTTTGTTCCTTAACTATGAACTAGTTTTATCAAATTATTTTGCGGTGTTGCGAACATTTATGAACTCACTTGCTTCCTATAATTATCTCAAAAATGTGCTATATTTAAATTTGTATAATTTCCCTATAGGTATTTTGAAGAATATGGAAAGAACATGAAGATGACAACTGTCAGCAGAGACACAGTTCCTCAAAATAAAAGTTAAGAAAAATATCATTGAAGTAACACTAGGGAAGCAAACGGATCGCTTGAAGCTAGTGGTGGAGAGGTGGTGTGAATATTGTATGTCAAGGGTTAACGGCATATAGGCACCCTTTTGTATTTTATCATTGTATTTCAAGGGTTAACAATATTTAGACACCCTTTTGTATTTTATTTTATTTCATATTAATAAAATGTTTGACCCATTTGTTGGGCACAAGATTCAAATCAAATTGTTCTTAATTTATAATATTAATTACTAGTCCACTCTGACATCATAGACGATATGTAGCCATTGACTGCACTATATAATATTTGGTTATTATTTATTCTTGAAATTCATATTTTTCATTCTTTAAATTCGTATCGTCTCTAGAGAGACAATAAAAATTGAAATTAGTATTGTCTCTAGAGAGACAATAAAAATTGAAATTAGTATCGTCTCTAGAGAGACAATAAAAATTGAAATTAGTATTGTCTCTAGAGAGACACAAAATTAGTATTCATTATTGTCTCTAGGGAGACAATAATGATATTGTCTCTAGAGAGACAAAATATGTATCAATGTATATTGTCTCTAAAGAGACAATAATTAGAGACAATATTAGAGACACCCGCTTTGAGACAATAATAGAGACAATACACAACTTTTTTATTGTCTCTATTTGAGACAATTTGGTCAATTATTGTCTCTATTATTGTCTCAAAACACCCCTCCTTGTAGTAGTGTGTGTAATCATAGACCATATTATAAGAAATAACTTGTTAATTAACATAGTATCATTCGCTCGAGAAAATGGTCTCTGTAATTATAAGTGAACCGACATATTCCCTTTGCACGAGGAACAAACATATCCATCTTCAAAAATGGAAACAAAAATTAAAAAAATAGACACGGCAGGTTCTTAGATGTGCAAAATCATGACGTTAAAAACATGGATTGACTCCTAATGTCAATAATGAATGGATAGTAGTGTAAAGATATCTTACTTTTCGATGGTTGTTTCTTCTTCCGCAACACATGTTTCATTTCGCATGACATTATATACGTACTCATATTATAATGAATTTTTTCTAGTATATGTATTTGTAGAGCACCATGTAGACACCTAAAATTGATCTTTGGCATTTGAAAAATGGGATATTTTACGATCACCCTAAAGATCACGCACGTTTGCAGTCAATGATAAAACTAAGTTTTTGACTTTCACATACTAAATTTAGTTGTGGCGCATTGGTGGGTGGCGAGAGTTGTTTGGAGGAGGTCAGAGGTTCGATTTTGCTGCCCTCCATCATGAACGTGTGTGATGGATAGGGCCAGCTGATATTTTACATATATCCAATACCTTAGCCATTTTCAACTAATAAAATTAGTCTATGAAGCATTTGATGATTCTTAAACAAGTATTCTCTAATCATCAAATCATTTTTTGACATTTTTGACATGTTACGACTTATCATATGTTTGTTTAGTGCGTACATATAATATTGTTGTATTAGTTGTAACAATCTACATAATCTTGGTTTGAGTCATTTTAGGATGGTTGAGTTTGTTACCAACCTCCTTCGTGTAATAGGATCTTGACATCCTATATATTTGTAACAACTCTACATAATGAATAATCACTCTGTGCAAATATTCTGATCCAACTTCATTTGGCATCAGAGCAAATCTGATCATGCCTGTGATAGAGAAATAATAATAAAATAGAGGAATTTTATTTCGTATACTCTAGCCCCAAATATGATTTTTGCTATAGTTAGATAATCGTTTTCCATTCTTCCGTTGTTCTATACTGTCGTTTGGATCTTCCATTCAATGCACCATTTAATTCAATGAATTTCCATCTCTATGCAAACTTTGATATTTGTATTCTTCAATAATGCTCTTGGACATTGTTGTATCATTCATGATTGGTTCTCGTGAATTATAGAGAGTAGTTTCGGGCCTGTGCACATCACAAATATCTTCAATGTATTACGTGACTTTATTTTTAAAGCAGGGAATCCTATCACATTGGCGCGTTGATAGATCTAGATAGTTGAAGTGTATTTTCTATCATTAGCGTGGAGAGATCCAAGATCTGAGGGGTCGATTCGAGTATCAACTTCGTCAAGTCTAGGATGACGTTTTGACTGCTTTTGGTCAATTCACAATTTTCGTGGAATTCTCCACAGCTGCGTTTACATTGAAGAATTGGTTCGGTTTGCATCATGATTTATGGATAATGGTATGTTTACTAGCTCTTATTACATGCAGAATTCCATACGTAAATCACGTGTTGTCAACTCGCAAGAATGGCACCCCTTTGCATCCACAGGCTCAGATCTGCATTGGCATTTTCGCTTCCATCAAGCGGAAAAAATAGCTTTGACTCATATTTTTGCAACGTTCTGGAGTTTAATTGACAACAATTGTCAACTTTAGATTGGATTCACCAAAGCCATGATACTCGTAAGCTTTGTTTTGAGTCAATAACTTGCGGATTTGAAAATTTCTCTAGCAATTAGTGCAGTATTAAATCAAAATTGCTCGAGTGTGTTCACACATAAGTTATTAGATTTAGTTTAAAAATTTATTAGTATATTAGAGTCTAAAATAAGTTTTGTTTAGTCTTATGTAGGGCATCTCTTTATACGCTATATTTGTTTAATAATAGGTTGTCTAAGTATTGTCATTTTTAGTGTAATTAAACATCATCATTGTTATTTGTCGTCTTGTCTAGTATCAAAATGTAGTGTCACTTGTTATCGATATTATTATTATAGTATTTTAGGAGTCTTTTTCAAAAGTATGTTAGTAAAAGTCCAAAAATGACAATTAGGTTATTGTCTCATCATTTTCGTTTTGTGGAATAAAAATTTTAAAAATAAAAAAATTGCCTTACAAACGCATTTTCGGTGTAATCTGACGTCCGAGATAGATGAGCTTCAAAATTTATTGAGTTAGCAACACTCGGACGAAGGACTCACAGGGCAATCAACGTTCTCTCGTTAGTCACCAACGAAGGGACAACATTTTGTTTTGGTGACATGATTATGGTGTGAGTATTTGCTTTCATTGTTTGCATTGTGTTTCTTTCCGTGTTCTTGTTTTGTGTGGTTTTGAATGCTAAAAAGGAGTTGTGTTAGAGCACGAGATGATTGTCAAGTGATAACCCGCTTGACGTGATTCTCTAACTATCACACTTCATTGGAAGATGGTCCACTTGTGAATACATTCACTTGCAATGTTGACCATGTGTAGAAACATCTAACTACCAAGATCCAGTCAGTTGTATGTCTTCAATACAATTTGCTTCTTAGTGTTCGTGTGTTGAAATTTCACATTATGGGGGGGGGGGACATGACACGAATTTTTCATTTCTGTTATGAGCCCAAAATGACTAAAGTCAAAGCTATCTTCCAGTGGGCAAAGGGCTTCCTATGTTGTTCGAGATCGAGTGGCAGTGATCAACAACAGTGGTTGTAATTAAGAACATTGCGATTCTTATAAGAATTAATGTGAAATCTCTTTCCAGTATGTGTTATATATTTCAATTTTGTTATAAGTGAGAATTAATTCCTACACGCTTCCTAATGTACAATCATAGTGGCAAACAAAAGCAACAGAGTAAGTCGGTTCATTGATCTTGAAAGGGTTTGTGAGAGGATACGGAAAACCACACGAGGTGGACAGATTGATGGGGATGTTCACATCAAGGTTTGTGGTAAGCCTGTTTAAAACCATGGAAGGAAAAAGCCTTTCTTTTGATTAGGATCATGAGTCATATTGTAGGACGTTTTTCAAAGGGGTGATCATACCACGCTTGAGTGTGTGAATTTTTATACCATGTTCGCACTAATGGGGAATGTTAGGAATTATCATATGTGTTTTTAGTACGTGTATATAATATTGTTGTATCATTTTTAACACTATTCATAATCTTGGTTTGATTTATTTTAGTATGGTTCATTTTGTTACAAACCTCCTTCGTGTAATAGGATCTTGACATCCTATATATTTTCAACTCTACATAACACATAATCACTCGTGTAAATATTATGATTCAATTTTAGGACAAGTATTAGATACCTCAAACATTGTTGTATGTTGTTATAACATCCCACTCATTTGATATTATCTAGGAGCCTCCTCGTACTACATAAAAATGTTGACATTCCCATTAGGTCAGCGTAAACACATCAAGAAATAAATAACAAATAATCACCTATATAATGACCAAACTATCCCTAAGGTCATACCTTACTATCACACTCTTGAAGCACCCATACCACCTAAGGAACCTTAATGTACAATGGATATCATTATAAAAAGGGCACATCTTATGTATTAAAAATTTGACCCTACAATAGTCCGGTGATGAAAATATAAATTCAAAGAGGTCAAAGTTACACAAGAATAAGATTCAAAGTCTCGAAAAAGGGATCACATCTATATTTTACTTGATTTTTAAATAAAATGAAGATGGGAGAACTATGTTTAGTTTGATCCATATTTAAGGTAATGGTATGTATCAAATAATCAAACATTGTATGGGTGTGCTACATTTACTCCACTCTAAATCCTAACCTATTATTGTCATGTGTTTTTGCATGAGTGAAATTCACTAGAAAACAAGACAACCATAACCCCTGTTTTGAAAATTTTCAGTGTTATTCCTTTCCAAGACACCCCCAAGATCAGTCCATTCCAAGTACCAGCCTTATTATATCATCCAAGTGGTCCAATAGTTATTTTCATCCATTCCCTAGGTGATTTTAGAAGAAAAAATCATTCAAATAACTTCTAATGTAAAACATTCAAGCGGAGTTTTGGTCAATATTGAAACGGTTATCATCAACTTTCCCAAAGTAAGTGCACAACCCATAAAGTAGAAAAAGGCTCAAATTCATCATAGAGGAGTATTCAAGAGATAAAAACATCATGGAACTGATTTTGGAAGATTCTCAAAACTTTCGAGAGGTTTAGGATCCAATTCACCATGAAAGTGGATTTTTTAGGCCAATGAAACTTTCACCATAAAATAATACTTGAGCTTGAAGAAGGGATTCTAGGAGCTCTATAAGTATTTGCAATCCCAAAAATATATCATTGAAAATAATTTTCAACCCTCTACATGGTGGAAAAAATAGATCAACTTCAAACCCCATGCATTTTCGGGAAGCTCATTTTTCTATGTACAATGAGATCCCCCTGAGTAAAAGGAGGTTTTTTTAGGGTTTTAAGAAGAATGAATACATGGTACCTATACCAATCTTCTTATAATGTATTTTCCATGAAAAATCATATGTATAAGTGTCCAAAAATTCATCCAGGAGCTCAAGATATGGTCTTTCCAAGTCACCGTCCAAGGTATGCTATTTAGTACTTAGTCAAATGTACTAAGGGACACATATCAACCTGAGGCTAAGGAAAAATTATTTACACCTATATCAAAAAAACAAAGATCCTAATGGTTTAATAAAGTGCACCCTCTCCACTTTTAGCTTGAAGGTACCTCATAGAACCTTTTTCTAGCCCATGGGTGCTCAAATGTAGTTCCCTCCTCCATTCCTCTAACTGAACGCATGTGTGCCAAGTATCACAATATGGCTAAGGAACATTTTTTCCCCATTTTTTCCCAAACTAAAAGGAAAATGGGGGAAAAAATGCACCCCATCCCCTCTCTTCACATTCCAAAGCTATATATACCGACATTTAGCCATTTTTTGCTCAAACCCCCCATATGCTCCCCATGCTGCCAAAATTTATCTTGAATCCTTTCTCTGCCATTTTCATTCTCTATTCATTGTTCCATTTTTTTCATGATCTAAAGAAGTGAAAAAAATAAAAACCTAAGAAAATATATATTTGTGAATAATAAAAACAATATCTTTTTCTTAAGGAGACTTCAAAACTTGCGAAGGATATTTTCTCATTTATAAAAACTCGTGGAAAAATAGATCTGATGTTTATTGCTCTATTAAATTTTTCCAAACACCTTGAGGATCCAAGAAGAATTTTTTCATGCAATTTCTAGATTTTTCACCGCGAAGAAACCCCAGTTTCTTATGGTGAAAATTTTGAAAATTAAATTCTCCATTTCTAGACACTATGTAGACTTGAAATTTCATATGTGCATTGAAGAGAAAAAACACATATCAGAAAAGTTACTTTCATTGAAAACCAAGATCCAAAACCCTACTTTCTAAAAATAGTAATCCTCATACATGAGAACTTGTTATTTTTAGTAAACCTATACATAAAGAAATTTCGATAGAATCATGTGCACATAGGTGATCCAGAAAGCCAATCTCAGTGGTCGGAGCCGAAAAGGGTTAAAATTGTCACTTACTAAAAATAATGAGTCTCCTACACAAGAACTTGATATTATTAGTAAGTCGTATCAAAGAGTGACCAAATTCGGAGGGGCCGAGTATTTCAAAATACTAAAAATAATAAACTCCCCTTTCTCGTGCAGAAAGTTTCTCTAGAGCCAGTAAATTCAAGTTCGAGGATTGTCACGGTTTCCTCTTCTCGAGTGATTGTTTGAGTTTCCCATTCATTTGTGCAATCTGAAGATCAAAGAAATGGTGGCACTTCATGGTTTGCGGTGATTTTTTAATCTTGTAGAATGGTCATTCTTCGATTACTCTAATCCACTTTATCCGTGCATTTTAATTCATCATACCAAAGGTGTGGCCATGTTACAAAGGTCATAACAAGGTCGATTTTGAGCTTTTATCTCTTTAGAGGGGATCTTCATGAGTGGCACTCATGGTCACCAATGGAATCACTCAACAATGTTTCTAAACACTTAGTTCACGGTGTTTGTGGGTCATCCAAAGGAGGTTTCTCATGGTGTAAATCATTCAAGGATTTAGAGTTCACTATATTGGATCATTTAGTCAAATCATCTAGCAAGAATCGGTGAGCTTCGTTAGAGGCAACTTCTTCATCAATATTATTTCTTAATTAACTCTCTCATACTTCTCTCTCTTCTCTTCCACCCAATTTCTCTCTCATCCATATTCTAATTGTTTGTTGAGTTGCACTTTTTCATAATTCCTTAGTGAATTAAAAATGAATTTATTTTTCAATGTAATAAGTCACCCTTAAGTTATAAAATGACACTTAATATTTTCCTAAGAATATAAAAAGGTCATAAGTTGTGCAAAGGCATATGAAAGCTCACATGGCAGGTAGATGGAGAGATTTCCAAAATTCTATAAATTGTAAAGGCATCCACTTTCCAAAGCGTTGTTAACTTTATGAGTTCATGAGAGAGCATTCCTTGTGAAGAAGCAAAGAGATAACATTTCTTCTACTTCTCATTTTTCACATTCTTCCCACTCTTTCCATGTACAATTTTTCTCAAGCATCAATAAAAGAAGGAGTTTCTAGCCTTTTTTTGTCTAGGGGATTTATTGATACTTTGTGCTCATTAATCTTATCTGGCCTTGTTGCCATTTTCTTAATAGATTCTTGTAAACTGAAGTGTGTTGGAATTTTTTGATTAATGGCTATAGGATTCTGATTTTCTAACTACAACATTAATCCCTCTCCCTTTTTCTCACTCCCTTCCTCACTCTCTAAGTAAAGTCCTCTCTAGCAAGCAATTGCTAGCTTTTATCTACAGGGTCGGTGGAGTGCCCATTTAGATCCCCAACCACAAAGCCACCACCGAAACCAAATTTCACACGTGCATACAAACATAGGGCTACATTTTTCAAGTAAAGGGACTTAGATTCTCGAGCATTGCTAGAAATCCACCAATTTTTCTACTTGACAATTTTTTTCTCCAACACCCATTTAATATCTTATGCTATCAAGTATGTGGGATTACATTTTAGAAAATGGACTCTAGATAAATTATGAATCATCACAATGCATCAAAAATATGTAGTGCCCACTTCCCTTCGACACCATTTTTGTTTTGTTGTTTTCGAGACTGATTACTTCACTTATGGATTTATTATGGCTTCTTGATTTAGCATGCTAGTAGATATCATAGACATTGGACTGTTATTGATTTGATCTTTATATGATGCATATGGTCTACTGGTGGACATTTGATGATGATATTTGTATACTTTTGACATGGTTATTTATCTTTAATTATGACATGTGATATATTTAATCATATTGAGTAGAACTTGATAATTGGACTAATGTGATGATCGTTTTGACATAAATGAAATGTGGAATAGAAATGTGCTAGAAAGTGTAAGTGATATCGTACTTGCATAGATGATAGTAAATCATGTGTCGTTTATTTTAGATTATATTGTATATTTGGCATGAATGTTTTAATGCGGCCAATAGGCCGAAGGAGGTATTCTCTGTTCTGCAGGTATATTATATTCACAACAATATTGGGGAGTGGAGACCAACCACATCGGAATTCGAGAAGAATCCAACTAAGGTCACCATGGCAACATGTAATTGTGTGTGTGTTAGAATTATTTGGTTAAGGGAAAACTTGTGACCTAGGGGTCATGTGTTTTGTTTTAATTTTTCCCTTTTTATTATGTTAGTATGTGTTTTCTTTTAGTAGTGAATTTTTACTTGGTTTATTATTTAGATTTTTGGATTGGTGGTTACCCCTTTATTAGCCATGGGTTGTAGTGTCTTAATTAAGCTAATTTGAATTTGTCCTAAACTAATTAAAAGGATATGACCAAAAGAGAGTTCATTTATTAGGCTTGATTTACTTTGGATTTTGTGTGGATTGATGTGTGTTTGAGTTTTGAGTGTAGCACACTCTACCCCACATGGGAAACTCGAATTTGGCCTTAGAGGCCAAATTTGAAAGCTTGTGGGACAAGTCAAACTTGTCCCACACCTCTTAAAACCTCATGCCAACCCTACCTATGGGTTGGAAGGCCAAATTTAGGGTCTTTTAGGTGTTTTGGGGGGATAAAAAGGTAAAATATTAATTGCACTTTCTTTCAAAAATTTAATTTTGTCCTTTGGGGGAGTGGGCTTAGATGGAGTGTGTAAGGTGCTTGCCTTTCTTTCAACCACTTATTAATGGTGCATTGGAATATGAGGTTGACCAAGTGATGTGGAGTGGAGGGAAAAGGAGGTGGCATCCTACTTGGAGCCACATCATCCCTCCCTCTCTTTTCTCTATTTATTTGATCCTTTTGTTTGTTTTGGGGGTTGGAGGTTTCATTTTTAGTCTCTTGTATTTTGGAGAGGAGAGGATTTTGAAGGAGTTTGTGGATTTTTGGAGCTTGTGGATGCTTGCTTGACCTTTGGAGGGAATTGAGACTTCATACTTGGAACAAGCTCTACCATGGAAAGGTAGGAGCTTCACCTTTGTTTGTATTATGTTTTTTTTTTTTTTTGTTATATGAATGTATATATATGTTGTGTTGAATGTTGTTGTTTGAAATGCTTGTTGGGAATGGGTAGAATGCCTAAGTTGGGAGTGGGAGGAGACTATGGGGAGTTTATTTGAGGGAGGCATAAGAGATCATTTTCTTGAGGAGGGAGTTTGGGTTGGGTGCCCACCTAGTATGAGAAATGCTTGCATTTTCTTCTTGTTCTTACTTTGGGGGAGCCATAAGAGTTGAGGGAGGCATAAGAGTGGATGGAGGGATAAGGGGTACTTGAGGGAGGCATAAGAGTTGTTAGGGGTAATGTGTTTTGCATTGGAGGCTTTTAGGTGGCACCCATTCCCATTGGGAGGCATAAGTGGCCTCCCCATAGGTCTTACTCTTATGGCTTTCTTGATAAGCCTTGTGACTTGTTGTTTTGATGGTTTCCCTCTTGTTGAGTTGTTGATTTTTTTTTGAAGGATTATGGAATGAATGTGAAATTTTATGTTAAGTTATGTGGAAGCTAGTAGTTGCCATGAGTTGGATTTTCTCCCATTGTAATGTGGTTGGGGCTCGGGGCCAATGGAGAGGATGGCTTCTCTTCTCCATTGGGTATCTTGGTTGGGAGGAGAGCGTTGCCTCTCCCCTTATTTTGTTGTGAATCAAGCAAACTATTGGAGGAGCTACCTTGTTGATGTTTGTAGCATTGGAGCCTTGTTGATGACAATGTGAAACTACCTTGTATTTTTACCCACCTAGAGTGGAAGAAAGTGTAATATTGCTTTGTATTTTAGCTTCCATTATTGTAAAATGTTCCCACATTAAGTGGAAAATGTTGTAACAAGATGTTGAAGGAAAGTTGTATTGATCTTCATTAGTAAGGTTGTAATGTGGATGGAATTGAAAGTTGAAGGAAAGAAATTTATTTATTCTCCTTTAACTTGGCTTGGAACCTCATATGAGTGTGTTGATCTTGTTGAAATGTTAGTAGTTCTTACTCTAAAACTTAATGGAAATATTTTTGAAACCCTCTTGAGGAATGTTGGGAAATTTACTTTAAAAAATATATATTAAATTTCATTTTGTTGCTTAAAAGAGATGTATTGAAAAGTGGGAATATTAGTGCATTATCTCTTCTTGTATTGTTGATGGAAAGACTTAAGTTTTAAATAGTTTTCAATATGCCAATGAAGTAATTTAAGTCCTAGCTCTATTATGTTTTTCCTCATTTAAGAATTCATTGTAAAACTATTTGCAAATTATTAAGGGAAATGAAATCAAATCTATTTGAAATCCCATACAATGCCTATTAAATTGTGTAGGAAGAAATTTTAATGCAAAAGCTCTAAACTTATTAAGTTCATTACTCTAATTTAAACATAGACTTCAGGATATTTACGTCAACATTTTACAAGTGTAGAATTCTGTTTTCAAAAGTCCTAAAAGCATATATGTCTTTTTGAACCACATTGTAATTCTAAAAATGTCAACTAGCAATTCAAGGTTCCCATGACCTGAATTCTCTGAAATTGAATCTACCCGCTGCCTAGAAAAGAAGCAGATAAGAAAACTCATAATCAATCTATAACAAGATCTATGATGAAGTTGAGAAAAATGAAATCTTAGCTTCATATTCGTAGGTAAAAATTATTCATAATTCAAACCTAGTCTGTCATCCAAAAATGACCCATCAAACAATTGCATGGCTCAATAAAATATATCAAGCACCAGGTGAAAATAAATGATAAATGTCTGCTGATATGAATCACATTTGCAGGAGTAAGAAGCAGCTCATAACTGCCGAAGTGATAGATAACTGGCTAGAGTAGTTTTATCTTGGCATGCATCGATTTAACCCACGTATGAGACGTGCATATCAATGCAAAACGAACTGTGCTAAAATACATATAAAATCATACATACATATAATATAAAACAATTAAGATGATGATATATCTCTGTAAATCATCATGTAATAAGACTGTAATAAAATTTACGCTGAAAGGTTCATATAATTGCAAAGCAGACTGTGCTTCATGAATATTCTGATATGAAACAGATCCACCTCTATGAGATTTCTCTTCCTCGAGCCACACCATAAAACGGGTAAGGTTTCAAATAGAAAATCCTTGTAATAAATTTCACCAGGTCTTCTGGTAGCACTCTCACTGTTCCTTAATCGATTTGATAAAAATATCTTGAAGGCGGATCCCGAAATTGGAGGATGCATTCGATGCTGAGCAAGATAACAACATGGTTGGACAACCTGCTTGTTTTAAGTGCTAAAAAGGCTTTTTTTTCTCCTCGCCCTGCTGTTGCGGCCGACTCCCGTGGTAGGCCGGGATTCCCACCATGAACACACCTTGCAAGCACCCAATGATAGTGGAGGTAACACGCCTATTTTCTCTCGCCTATAGCTTCTTCACACCCTCCGTGACAAAGACACGCGGCCAGGGCCAAGTGGGATGAGGTAGCATGCCTACCTCACTAGCCTGTAGCTTCATCTATAACCAACACTTCGTTCCACGTGGCACATGATAAAAAAATTCATGGCAGCCGACCACAAAGGACTCAAGATTTGCAAAATGCAAGGGGGCGTGTAAGATCTATGGATCTAAAAGTCATTAAATGAAGATATGTAGCTAGGTGGCTATTAAATGAAGATAAGAGCTAAGAGTAGCCCAGCACGCCAAAGGAGAGGGGGTTTATGAAATGGTAGGTGGCTATTAAAGCCACCCACCCCAACCATATCTTTTCAAACTTAATTTTGGAATGTGATACCCTATTAAATCTCTTGACTTTTTTTTGCAATTTTCAAATATGATTAATCTACATTTAAGAAAGTAAATTCGAATGATTACAATATTATAAATATCCTTCAAAATGACTTTCCATGAGGAAGGGGTGATTAAGCTATTTAATCAAAAGTAATATTTATTTTAAAAATTTGTAAAATGTAACGATTCTTCATATTAAAAAAAAAAATATATTTATTTAAATATATAGCAATTATAAACTTGTTCTCTTAAATCTTGATCTTCATGCAAAAAAAAAAAAAATTAGTCATTTTTTCGGGTTATATGTTCATGGAAGCAAGTTCTTAGAGTGTCGCATCATTTTTTTCACGACATCACATTTGGTATCAGAGCATGGGTTCAAAGCTTGGACCCTTGGGCACACGTAGAAAACATGAAACATGAACATTTAACCTAGTGCAGAGTTGACTCTTTTAATATATAAAACCACAATGTTGATAATTATAGGAAACAACAAATTTAGAAAACTGGCACAAGACCTAGAACAATGAACTAACTCTCACCTTGATCTATGCAGGAGGCATGGATTGGGTGAGGGGTCTCTTCATATAGACCTAGATATACCACCGCCGAGCAGCAGTCAGAGTGTAGCCATTCTACCTCAGATCTTACAGACACTCCAGGATGTCAATGCCGCTATACGCGGAGAGCCCTTGGGAGGACGATTTGCAAGACATAGTTTGGAGCCATTAGTAGATGCCCAGGTATCCCCTCGACACAGCGAGGAGCACAGGGCAGAGAACTTCCGTGCGGAGTCGGCTAGGGTAGAGTCACCACAGAGAGGACATGGGGACAGGATCTCAGGACATAGGGACAGGTCTCGGAGCCCTAGACAGAGGGAGGAGCATACAGAGAGACCTAGGATTCATCATACGTCAGCTGCAGACCATATCAGGGAGATCCTGAAGCTACGACCATCTCACTATTCGGGTGATACAGGTGGTTTTCAGCAGAGGCCTGGTTGGTGAGCTTGAGCGGATGCTTCAAGCTCGCCCTTGTACTTTCAAGCAACACGAAAGCTCGTGTTGCGATCCATCTTCTGAGGGATGGAGCAGAGTCTGGTGGAGGACCGAGGAGCAGAAGCTCCATGTTGACTCGGAGATGATTACCTGGAGCTATTTGAGGAGCATTTCAGGAGCAGGTATTTACCCAGGAGATTTATACAGCAGCGGATAGATGAGTTTCATGACCTCCGTTAGGCATAGATGACAGTAGTTGAGTATGAGAGTCGATTTCGACCTACTCGAAGTGCGACTATATGCAGGATGAGCAGGTATGATTCACAGGTTCATCCGGGGCCTAAACTTGGATTTAGGTGGCGCAGTGCGCATTCACTGCCCACAGACATTAGCAGAGGCCGTGGAGAAGGCCTATATTGCAGAGGAGACACGGGGAAGACGACAAGGCTAGAGACAGAGTTCGAGCCGTATCCAGCAGATGCAGGATGGTAGGTCGAAGGGGTCAGTTCCTCCTCCACGGGGTGGACAGAGTTCAGGGCAAGCTTCATTCAGGCCACCACAGCAGCAGCAGTAGAGCAGACCCGCCCACCTTACCGACCTCCTCAGAGATTTGATGCAGAGAGGACGTAGTATGGGGCCTCCTCCTAGGGGTCCCATCAGACACAGGGTGCGCCGAGAGCTCAGTCAGCAGGAGCTCGTCAGCAGAGACCTCAACAGTCCATAGCCGGATCATCAGGATCTGTAGCTCAGACATCTAGAGTACCAGCTGGAGCTGCTTCCCACTGGAGAGGACCAGGTAGCTATTATGGTTGTGGTGTTGTGGGACATCATTGGAGAGATTTCCCACATAACCCTAACAAGGGTAAGACACAGAGCTCAGAGCCTACTATTGGAGATATGGCACGGAGTCATCGATCTACGCGGTCGAGAACCGCCAGGCTGAGCACCAGAGTACCGTGATTGAGATGACAAGTAGTATTGGTGGTATTTCCACCTCTATATTATTTGATTCTAGTTCTTCTGATTCTTTTATTGCACCATCCTTAGTAGAGTGTTGTAGGCTGGTGGCAGTTAGGTAGGGCCGTAGTTGGGACGTTGAGATGGCTTCTGGAGCCAAAATTTCTGTAGACTCCTTAGTTAAGGAGTGTGTAGTGGATTTGGGACCCTTCACCACTACTTCTGATCTTCGGATCCTTCCATTAGGATCTTATGGCATCATTTTAGGCATGGATTGGTTGTCCGCTCACAGAGCTAGAGTGGATTGTTACCATAAGACTATTACTTGCATAGATGATCTTGGAGTAGAGTCAGTGATATCAGGAGTTAGGAGGGCCGTATCCATTCGCACCATCTCTCGCTATGCAGCTTAAGCGGTGTGCGCGACGGGGTTGCTAGTTGTTTGCTATTACGGTCAGTGATAGATCAGAGGATGAGTCAAGAGGACCTTCCTTCGATGACCATCCCATCTTATCAAAGTTTGCTGATGTGTTCCTAGGGGAGCTACCGGGTTACCTCCCCCACGTGAGATCGATTTCCATATAGATCTAGTTCCGGCGCAGAGCCTATCTCACGAGCACCCTATCGGATGACTACTCCTGAGTTATGTGAGCTCAAGTTGCAGCTTGAGGGCCTTCTGGAGAAAGGCCTAATCCATCCTAGTGTATCCCCTTGGGGTGCACCAGTGATCTTCGTAAGAAGAAGGATGGATCTCTTCGGTTGTGTATTGACTACCATCAGCTGAATAAAGTAACGATCAAGAATCGTTACCCCCTTCCACGCATTGATGATTTATTTGATCAGATGAAGGGGGCTATAGTTTTCTCTAAGATAGATCTTAAGTCAGGGTACCATCAGCTCAGGATTGCGGAGATGGATATTCACAAGACAACATTCCGTATGAGATATGGCCACTACGAGTTCACAGTGGTACCTTTCGGTTTGACGAATGCCCCCGTAGTGTTTATGAGTTTGATGAATGGGGTATTCAGGACCTTCCTTGATCACTTCATGCTCATCTTCCTTGATGACATTCTGATTTACTCACGCACACGTGAGGAGCACGAGGAGCACCTTCACCAGGTTCTTCAGTGTCTTCGCGAACAACGCCTTTATGGGAACTTGGAGAAGTGTGCGTTCTTTCAGCCTGAGGTGCAGTATTTGGGCCACATAATTTTTGGGGAAGGTATCACAATCGATCCTTCCAAGATTCGAGCCATCATGGACTAGCCAAAGCACCCACTAGTGTGACCGAGGTGCGTAGCTTCATGGGTCTAGCAGGGTATTACAGGAGGTTTGTTCAGGATTTTTCTCGGATTGCGCACCCCATCACTTCCCTTCAGCGGAAAGGGAAGAAGTTTTTATGGTCAGATAGATGTGAGTAGGCCTTTAGTACACTGAAGGAATGCCTCACGAGAGCACCTATTCTTGCAGTGCTAGATCCTCAGGGTGAGTTCTACATTTGCACAGATGCTTCCTTGGCAAGACTTGGAGGTGTGTTAATGCAGGAGGGTAGAGTAGTTTCCTTTGAGTCTCGCAAAATCAAAGATTATGAGCTCAATTATCCAACCCATGACCTTGAGCTTGCAGTAGTGGTACATGCCTTAGTGCGGTGGAGACATTTTCTTCTTGGCCGGAGATTTACACTCAGGACTGATCACTTGAGTCTTCGCCACCTCTTCACGCAGCCCAATCTCAACGCTCGTCAGTGGCGTTGGATGGAATTACTCTATGAGTATGACATGGAGATAGAGCATGTGAAAGGGAAGGAGAATGTGGTTACAGATGCCTTGAGTAGGTGGAGACATGTGGCTATGGCCACCTCAGTGGGCACAGATTTGCGGAGTAGGATCTTGCAGCAGCTTCCTCAGGATAGTTTCTACCTTGCAGCCAGAGCAGAGATTGAGTCTCAGAGACCCCTTGAGGGGAGATTTGATGGATTTTCATTAGAGGAAGATGGTCTTCTCAGACACAGAGGTTGGATATATGTTCCTAGAGATGGAGGCTTGAGACATGACATTTTGACAGAGGCTCATCGTGCACCTTATTCAGCCCATCCCGGGGTGAAGAAGATGCACGCCACCCTGAGACAGTTGTATTTTTGGAGAGGACTTCGAGAGAGACGTAGCTTTGTTTGTGTCACACTATTTAGAGTGCCAGAGGGTGAAGGCCGAGCATCAGCATCTAGCTGGCCTTCTCTATCCTCACGCCATACCGGAGTGGAAGTGGGACACCATTTCCATGGACTTCATCATTGGGTTACCTACGTCGAGATACCATCACGACGCCATCATGGTCACGGTGGATAAATTGACGAAGGTAGCTCATTTTTCTCCAGTGAAGACCACCTATACAAATGAGTGTTGTGGCATGAGTATACCTTGATGAGATTGTCAGATTACATGGGATTCCGCAGAAGATCATTTCATGACCACGATCCTTTGTACACTTCCCATTTCTGGACCACCATGCAGTATGCCCTCGGGATGAGGATTAATTTCAGCACAGCTTATCACCCTGAGACAGATGGACAGATAGAGAGGGTGAATCAGATTTTAGAGGATATGCTCAGGATGTACGTGATGGATCATCAGTCGAGATGGGAGGAGTATTTGTATTTGGTGGATTTTCCTATAATAATAGTTTCCAGAGTTCTATAGGCATGGCTCCTTTTCAGGCATTATATGGTAGAGAGTGCAGGACACCTCTTAGTTGGGACAGGATTGAGGACAGGGTTTCCCTTGGGCCAGCATTATTACAGGATATGGAGCAGCAGGTTACCTTGATCAGACAGAGATTACAGGAGGCACAGGATAGACAAAAAAAGTATGCAGACCAGCATAGGATAAATCGCAGTTTTGAGGTGGCACGAAGGTGTTTCTTCGTGTCAGACCGCATAAGAGCCCTATCCATTACGGAAAAGGTTCTAAGCTTGCTCCTAGGTTTGTGGGTCCCTTTGAGATCTTGGAGCGCTCTTGGTCCCTTGGCCTATCGTCTAGCATTGCCACCTAGCTTATCTTGCGTCCATGATGTGTTTCACGTTTCTGTGCTTAGGAGATATATTTCTGATCCTTCTCATGTGCTAGATTGGACCGCATTGTAGGTGCAGGATCAGGGGCAGGTGATGGTGGAGCCCATACGCATTATAGAGCGCAGGACCCTGGGCCTTCGCGGTAGAGAGATTGATCAGGTTCAGTCCAATGGGACAGGTATGATGAGACTGCAGCTACTTGGGAGGATGCTACTTTGCTACGAGGACAATTTCCACACCTTTTCCAGTGACTTCCAGGAGGAAGTCGAGTCTAAGGGGAGGGGATGTAGTGCCCACTTCCCTTCGACACCATTTTTGTTTTGTTGTTTTCGAGACTGGTTACTTCACTTATGGATTTATTATGGCTTCTTGATTTAGCATGCTAGTAGATATCATAGACACTGGACTGTTATTGATTTGATCTTTATATGATGCATATGGTCTACTGGTGGACATTTGATGATGATATTTGTATACTTTTGACATGGTTATTTATCTTTAATTATGACATGTGATATATTTAATCATATTGAGTAGAACTTGATAATTGGATTAATGTGATGATCGTTTTGACATAAATGAAATGTGGAATAGAAATGTGCTAGAAAGTGTAAGTGATATTGTACTTGCATAGATGATAGTAAATCATGTGTCGTTTATTTTAGATTATATTGTATATTTGGCATGAATGTTTTAATGCGGCCAACAGGCCGAAGGAGGTATTCTCTGTTCTGCAGGTATATTAAATTCACAACAATATTGGGGAGTGGAGACCAACCACATCGGAATTCGAGAAGAATCCAACTAAGGTCACCATGGCAACATGTAATTGTGTGTGTGTTAGAATTATTTGGTTAAGGGAAAACTTGTGACCTAGGGGTCATGTGTTTTGTTTTAATTTTTTTCCTTTTTATTATGTTAGTATGTGTTTTCTTTTAGTAGTGAATTTTTACTTGGTTTATTATTTAGATTTTTGGATTGGTGGTTACCCCTTTATTAGCCATGGGTTGTAGTGTCTTATTTAAGCTAATTTGAATTTGTCCTAAACTAATTAAGGGATATGACCAAAAGAGAGTTCATTTATTAGGCTTGATTTACTTTGGATTTTGTGTGGATTGATGTGTGTTTAAGTTTTGAGTGTAGCACACTCTACCCCACATGGGAAACTCGAATTTGGCCTTAGAGGCCAAATTTGAAATCTTGTGGGACAAGTCAAACTTGTCCCACACCTCTTAAAACCTCATGCCAACCCTACCTATGGGTTGGAAGGCCAAATTTAGGGTCTTTTAGGTGTTTTGGGGGATAAAAAGGTAAAATATTAATTGCACTTTCTTTCAAAATTTAATTTTGTCCTTTGGGGGAGTGGGCTTAGATGGAGTGTGTAAGGTGCTTGCCTTTCTTTCAACCACTTATTAATGGTGCATTGGAATATGAGGTTGACCAAGTGATGTGGAGTGGAGGGAAAAGGAGGTGGCATCCTACTTGGAGCCACATCATCCCTCCCTCTCTTTTCTATTTATTGGATCCTTTTGCTTGTTTTGGGGTTGGAGGTTTCATTTTTAGTCTCTTGTATTTTGGAGAGGAGAGGATTTTGAAGGAGTTTGTGGATTTTTGGAGCTTGTTGATACTTGTGGAAATTTTGTTGGAGCTTGTGGATGCTTGCTTGACCTTTGGAGGGAATTGAGACTTCATACTTGGAACAAGCTCTACCATGGAAAGGTAGGAGCTTCACCTTTGTTTGTATTATGTTTTTTTTTTTGTTATATGAATGTATATATATGTTGTGTTGAATGTTGTTGTTTGAAATGCTTGTTGGGAATGGGTAGAATGCCTAAGTTGGGAGTGGGAGGAGACTATGGGGAGTTTATTTGAGGGAGGCATAAGAGATCATTTTCTTGAGGAGGGAGTTTGGGTTGGGTGCCCACCTAGTATGAGAAATGCTTGCATTTCTTCTTGTTCTTACTTTGGGGGAGCCATAAGAGTTGAGGGAGGCATAAGAGTGGATGGAGGGATAAGGGGTACTTGAGGGAGGCATAAGAGTTGTTAGGGGTAATGTGTTTTGCATTGGAGGCTTTTAGGTGGCACCCATTCCCATTGGGAGGCATAAGTGGCCTCCCCATAGGTCTTACTCTTATGGCTTTCTTGATAAGCCTTGTGACTTGGTTGTTTGATGGTTTCCTCTTGTTGAGTTGTTGATTTTTTTGTTTTGAAGGATTATGGAATGAATGTGAAATTTTATGTTAAGTTATGTGGAAGCTAGTAGTTGCCATGAGTTGGATTTTCTCCCATTGTAATGTGGTTGGGGCTCGGGGGCCAATGGAGAGGATGGCTTCTCTTCTCCATTGGGTATCTTGGTTGGGAGGAGAGCGTTGCCTCTCCCCTTATTTTGTTGTGAATCAAGCAAACTATTGGAGGAGCTACCTTGTTGATGTTTGTAGCATTGGAGCCTTGTTGATGACAATGTGAAACTACCTTGTATTTTTACCCACCTAGAGTGGAAGAAAGTGTAATATTGCTTTGTATTTTAGCTTCCATTATTGTAAAATGTTCCCACATTAAGTGGAAAATGTTGTAACAAGATGTTGAAGGAAATTTGTATTGATCTT
Source organism: Taxus wallichiana var. yunnanensis (assembly GCA_018340775.1). Taxonomy (NCBI): domain Eukaryota; kingdom Viridiplantae; phylum Streptophyta; class Pinopsida; order Cupressales; family Taxaceae; genus Taxus; species Taxus wallichiana. Next base: position 841,199,631 of record CM031243.1, on the reverse strand, counting down.
CATTAGTAAGGTTGTAATGTGGATGGAATTGAAAGTTGAAGGAAAGACAATTTATTTATTCTCCTTTAACTTGGCTTGGAACCTCATATGAGTGTGTTGATCTTGTTGAAATGTTAGTAGTTCTTACTCTAAAACTTAATGGAAATATTGTTGAAACCCTCTTGAGGAATGTTGGGAAATTTACTTTAAAAATATATATTAAATTTCATTTTGTTGCTTAAAAGAGATGTATTGAAAAGTGGGAATATTAGTGCATTATCTCTTCTTGTATTGTTGATGGAAAGACTTAAGTTTTAAATAGTTTTCAATATGCCAATGAAGTAATTTAAGTCCTAGCTCTATTATGTTTTTCCTCATTTAAGAATTCATTGTAAAATTATTTGCAAATTAGTAAGGGAAAGGAAATCAAATCTATGTGAAAACCCGTGAAATGCCTATTTAATTTGTGTAGGAAGAAATTTTAATGCAAAATCTCTAAACTTATTAAGTTCATTACTCTAATTTAAACATAGACTTCAGGGATATTTATGTCAACATTTTACAAGTGTAGAATTCTGTTTTCAAAAGTCCTAACATCATATATGTCTTTTAGAACCACATTGTAATTCTCAAATGTCAACTAGCAATTCAAGGTTCCCATGACCCGAATTCTCTAAAATTGAATCGCCTTATGCATTGGAAAAAGAAGTAGATAAGAAAACTCATAGCCAATCTATGACAAGATCTATATTGAAGTTGAGAAAAATGAAATCTTAGCTTCATATTCGTAGGTAAAAATTATTCATAATTCAAACCTAGTCTGTCATCCAAAAATGACACATCAAACAATTGTATGGCTCAATAAAATATATCAAGCACCAGGTGAAAATAAATGATAAATGTTTGCTAATATGAATCACATTTGCAGGAGTAAGAAGTAGCTCATAACTACCGAAGTGATAGATAACTGGATAGAGTAGTTTTATCTTGGCATGCATCGATTTAACCCATGTATGAGATGTGCATATCAATGCAAAACGAATCAGTGCTAAAATATATATAAAATCATACATACATATAATATAAAACAATTAAGATGATGATATATCTCTGTAAATCATCATGTAATAAGACTGTAATAAAATTTATGATGAAAGGTTCATATAACAAACAAGCGGTATCGTGCTTCATGAATATTCTGATATGAAACAGATCCACCTCTATGAGATTTCTTCCTCGAGCCACACCGTAAAGTGGGTAAGGTTTCAAATAGAAAATCCTTGTAATAAATTTCACTAGGTCTTCTGGTAGCACTCTCACTGTTCCTTAATCGATTTGATAAAAATATCTTGGAGGTGAATCCCGAATTTGAGGATGCATTCGATACTGAACAGATAACAACATAGTTGGACAACCTGCTTGTTTTAAGCACTCAAAAAGGCTTTGTTTTATTATAGCGACCTGACCTGCTTTGCCACAGCCAACTCTGTGGCAGGCCGTGGATGTGGATCCCTGCCATGAACACACCTCGTAGCACCCAATGATAAGTGAGGTAACATGCCTATTTTCTCTTGCTTAGCTTCTTCAATAGCCTCATGACTATTCACCGGCCGATGGGAGCTAAGACGCACGCCTACACTCACTAGAGTAAATCTAGAACCAACACTTCATTCCATGTGGCACAAATTCATGGCCGACAAGGACACAAGATTTACAAAATGCAAAGGGGGGCGCATAAGATTTGAGGATCTAAAAGTCATTAAATGAAGATATGCGGCCAGGTGGCTATTAAATGAAGATAAGAGCTAAGAGTAGCCCAGCACGCCAAAGGAGAGGGGGTTTCATGAAATGGTAGGTGGCTATTAAAGCCACCCACCCCCAACCATATCTTTTCAAACTTAATTTTGGATTGTGATACCCTATTAAATCTCTTGACTTTTTTTTGTGCAATCTTCAATTATGATTAATCTACATTTAAGAAATTAAATTCGAATGATTACAATATTATAAATATCCTTCACAATGACTTTCCATGAGGAAGGGTGATTAAGCTATTTAATCAAAAGTAATATTTATTTTAAAAATTTGTAAAATGTAACGATTCTTCATATTAAAAAAAAGAAATATATTTATTTAAATATATAGCAATTATAAACTTGTTCTCTTAAATCTTGATCTTCCACGAATATATCACACCTTTGAAACAAAGCGTAGATGAAGGTGAACATTTTAAAAAAGTTTCCAATCTCATCTCCCTCCATCACACATTTGGAGGAACCTTACAATGGAAAAAAACACAAGTGAATTTGACTTGATCAGTAATATCCACAGACCACATATTAAGCTATCTTCCTTTTATTTGTAACTTATACCTTTAGGACACTTTTATAAGTAGTTACGATCTAGTAAAATCCTCTAAGATTCATAAATAGTTGTTATGATTGAAGCACTTTATCCTTATATCATCTAAGTAAGAATACATTTTTAAATAACACTTCCATTTTACATTTACAATTAAAAATTTGTTTAATTTGTTTGCATTATTTATATTATTTTAATTAGCATGTACTTATAATTGTTTTAAATCCGTTATGTATAAAATAAGGAAAACAATTTGGTGAAGCCCAAATTGAATTTCACATGAAACCCTTATATTTCATTTTACTTTAGAGTTTCTTATGTTCAAAGATTTTTATTTACATTATCATTTTATATTACTTCTCTTCCTAGAGTTTATGCGTACAATATTTTTTTATTATCATCTCAATTTTGTACGTATGAAACACAAGCTTCAAACCATATTATTTCAAGAATAGACGATTCAAATGACGTACATGATTCTTATTTTTGATACAAACATAGATAGACTTATTGATAGTAATGAGACGAATATTATTTTTTCAATAAATAATTTAAAAAAATCATAAAAATTTAATTCGAGATTTAGATATTACTTTATTATGAATCCACACATTGACACATTTTGACATATAACTAGGAAAGATAAGAAAATAGATAGATAAGGAAACCACACCTAGGAATCCACATGATTCAAAACATTCGTTGACATTAAATTTCCTTCTAGATACTCACATCATTGATTTAGTGATCACACCAATGACCATATTTCACATATTCATATGTCTATAACTACGATTAGAAAACTATTGCCTACACATAATCTACCTATTATGGGGGCTAAAAATTCTACTTGTGATATATATATATATATATATATATATATATATATATATATATATATATATATATATGTGTATATTGTGTGTGTATGTGTGCGAGCACACGTGCGCATGTGTTTGCTTTTTCCTACATATCATAATAATTTAAGTATGCCTGATTTTCCCAGATCTTATGTGAAACATTTTCCTAATGTATTTTAACATATAATTACTAATCGTTGAAGTCATATGTTTATTTAAAGTTACTAATATGCATCAAGGATATAAGAGAACTAGCCATATAACAAGTTCTCATGAACTATAAGAAATTCCATTTACTACATTGATCTCTAGCCCCTACATAAATTTCTTCATTTGTACTTATTCTAACACTTTAAATAGTAAATGTGATAAAAAATAAATAAGAGAAAAACTATTCTCAACAAAACTATGGGTCAACAAAGGCCACTACTTGGTCATGAAGTGATGGTTTCCGTCTTTCAAACCCATCACAACATATTTTTCTATAAAACATGTGTGGGTTAGATTAGTGCATCTCCCTCTTAAAATCTGATCTAAATCATGTCTCATAGCTATTAGTTAACATGAATTCACTTTATTTGAAAGCTAAGTACACGAGAAAAGGTATTTATGTTTACTTGGATCGAGTTGATTATTTTATCACATATTCTCCCTTCATTATAATTTTTTTGTTCAGTGTTATTGTTATCCAAAATTCACTCCCCAGGGTAATTTCGGATAACTTGCACAAATTCCTTCATGTTGGAGAAAGTGGAATTAGTGAAGGGCGAAAATTTTGGATTTTTGGGTACCTCTTTGCTTTCCTCTAACTTCCTTTGCCAAGAAAAAATCCAAGTTAGTAAAATTTGAAGAAAATCTGAAAAAATGAAGTTAGGGGCTTTTGTTAATACATTGCGGGTATGGAGGTCATGGGATGGTACCAAAGTGTGGATCATACCAATGTTTATTGTACCACATTTGGAGGCAAAATGTAAAGGAATCGAGTGTATTATGAGTTTTTCGTAAAAGTGTCCCAGTGCACAAGTTCAATCGGCATAGTTGGGACGTGAAAAGAAGAAATCACTACACAATAAAGGAATCAGAAAATGTAGAATTTTTCATCCTAGGTGATCCGTGGGACAGTTGGGACGTTGGGATGTGCGGGACCTAAAAACTGAAATCACTTTGCTAGTAAGTAGGATGTAGCAAATGTGGACGCCAATAGCCTAATGACTCGGTCAACAATGGGACAGTTGGGATAGGAAATCCTGAATCGGACAATGAGAAGAAAAGAGACGCAGACCATCCGAGTACGCATGAGACATGAGTTCCCCAAAAACCAACAATAGCCACTATGCAAAGTAGTGCCCGCAAAAAATAACATTGTAGGAAATGGCTACAACCTAACACTTAACCCAAAAATTACTACTAGTTTTTTTTTTTTTTTACAAGATAAAGGTAAGAGGATAAAATAGGTTAAAATGATGTCAATCCCCTAGGGTACAACAACTAACTAACACCACTAAGCTCCACTTCTCGATTAAAGAACCGGGTCTAGAAAAAATGCTAACATAATCTCAATTTATCTCTAAGTTCCATAATCAATTTTTCATTAGGAAGGTACCATATATTAATATACATAGTTGAATATTTTCTTCTCTTTAGTCAATGTTCAATCCTAAAAAGCTGAACCTTATATTAATTTATATAAATTTATTATGCTATTATCTTAGAGTCCTTTCCATTGACTCCTAAGGCTTACTAAGAAGTAATTAAATGGCCCCACTCCCCAATTACACATACCCTTAACGATTTAATTTCAACATTTTAGTTACATTTCCACCAAACCAAATTAGGGTGAAACGTCCATGCTTAGATCAAATAAATCTTGGCCACTAGATCATAGGGTTCTGCTAGCCCTAAAAATCCTTATGAGTTTTTATTAAATCCTTTCCTTTATTCTATTTTCCCCATTTGGTCTATTTGTTTTCTTAAAATTGTAGGTTGGAGAAGAGGAAGCCATGGGAGCGAAGAGGAAGAACAATGGAGGAGTCTACAAAGGTCTAGTTTAGATTAGTTAAGATTAAAGTTTTATTGTTGTGATTACTACCATTCTAGGATTGGAAGGGATTTTCCCTTCCCATCTGGTTTTGTTCAAGCTATGTGCATTTGCATTCTGTATTTGTGGCAAAGCCTACCCATAACAATATAAATGAAAAGAATGTTTTTAATTCACCATTTGTATGTTTTATTGCTCAAATCCATGGGATTACTCATTGTTTACTTGTTGGTGATTATTAGTTAAATTTTACAACTTAAAATTTAGTATAAACCAATTAAATTTTTACACAGGCATTGATCCGTGGAGTTCTATCGTAAGTGACAAAGACCACCACCCGTAAATTTCTTTTTCGATGCAACTTCCAACTAAACTTTTACACAATATATCCATTTTGGATTCTTTCCCTTACACAATATACAAATATTGTAATGCAACCTCTCTCCATAAGATTATTACAATTTCTTCCACTCAAGGTGGGAAATAATACAAGAATGCATGCAAAAGAAATTACAATAATTACATATTTCCCCACCCTAAGTGGGAATACAATAAATTATTCTCAAAGGAAAGGTTCACAAGGTCTCCAACAAAAATCCAAGATTCAAAACTCCAACAAGATATTTCCTCCAAGATTTTTTTGATTCACAAAAATGGGGGGAGAGGCAATGCTCTCCACCCAACCAAGATATCCAATGAAGAGGAAAAGCCATCCTCTCCATTGGCCCCCGAGCCCCAACCACATTATAATGGGAGATGATTCCAACACATGGAAACAAAAAGCTTCCAAAACACAAAAAATAATTCACAACCATTTCAACCACATTCAAATCAACTACAAAAAAAGAAAGAAGAAGAACAAAACAAAAATAACAAGGCTTAAATGAAATCCAATAGAGCAAGACCTATGGGAGGCCACATATACCTCACACTAGGAATGGATGCCCACCTTAAAGCCTCCAATGTATATCTCAAATCCCCTACATACTCTAATGCCTCCCTCAAGTACCCCTTATACCTCCCACATACTCTTATGCCTCCCTCAATCTCTTATGCCTCCCTCATAAAAGAAACAAGAAAGAAATGCAAGCATTCCTTGTATAAGGTGGGGTGCCCCACCCAAAATCCCTCTAAAAATAAAGTAAACTCTTATGCCACCCTAAAATAAATCTCCCCATAGTCTCCTCCTACACCAAACAAACATTCCAAAGAAAACAATCCTCAACACAAGCACATAACAAAAAATAAAACATAACATAAGCAAGGTAAAGCTCCTCCCTTTCCATAGTAGAGCATTGTTCTAAGAGTAAATATCCAAGCTCCTCAAAACAAAGAAATCATCCACGGGCTCTAACAATCCACAAGCATTCCCAAAAATCCTCTAACTCTCAAAAAATGCAAGAGAAAAAAATAATGAAGTAACCCCCAAACAAGCAAAAGAACTCCAATAAATAGAAAACGGAGAGAGGAGGATGAGGTGGCTCCATGTAGGATGCCACATCACTCATACTCAAATCCACGTAAAATTTCAAACCTCAACCCCAAGTGCACCATAAATTTTTGGGTGAGAAGAATGACAAGTTACTTACACACAATAACTAAGCCCACACCCCCTAAGGAAAAATTAATTACTTGAAAAAAGTGCAATAAACATTTCACCTTTTTTATCTTTTCAAAACACCTAATGGGGTCTAATTTTGAGCCCCCAACCCATAAGTAGGGTTGGTATAGAAATTTAAGAGGTGTTGGACAAGTTTAACTTGTCTCACAAGCTTTCAAAATTGGAGCTTAAGGCCAAATTCGAGTTTCCCGTGAAGGGTAGAGTATACAACACTCAAGATCACAAGCATTCAACACACAACACAAAATCCAAGAGAAAATCAAGTATAACAAATGAACTTCTTTCGGTCACATATTTAATTATTTTAGGACAAGATTTATTAAATTTAATAATACACTTAAACACACCAAGATAAAGGGGAAAAAGATACATCAAAATCTAAATAATTAAAACAAGTAAATTACATCACTCAAACGAAACACATGTACAAACATTAATAAAAAGGAAAACTAAAACAAAAGACAACACATGACCCTTGGTCACAATTTTCCCCTAACCAAATAATTCTAACACACACACAATTACATGTTGCCATGGTGACCCTAGTTGAATTCATCTACAATTCTAATGTGGTTGGTCTCCAATCCCCCGATGTTTATTGTGAATAAATTTCCCTGCAAAACACAAAAATAACTCCTTCCACCTCGTAATGCATTGAGATATCCATGTCAAAATATGTAATATAAATCTAAAATCATCTATATACTAATTAATATCATCTAGAAAATTACAAATCATTTACAAATTTCTAGCAACATTTCTATCCAACGTTTCATCCATGTCAAAATGATCACAACATTAATTCAATTATCAAAGCCTACTCATGGTGACGAAAGTATATCACATGTCAAAAATATATATATAAATAACCATGTCCACAACATATCAACATCAATATAAAATGTTTCTAACAATCCACATGCATCATATATGAATCGAAGTAAAAAATAGTACAGTATCTCTAACATCTAGTATCATGCTAAATCAAAAAGCTATAACAATGTCCATAAGTGTAGTCAACGTATCAAAATAAATAAAAAAAGGTGTCGAAGGGAAGTGGGAAATACATCCCCCTCCCCTTAGACTCAAATTCCTCCTGGAAGTCATTAGAAAAGGTGTGTGAACTGAACTCATAACAATGTAGAATCCTCCCATGTAGCTACAGTCTCATCATATCTATCCCACTAGACCCGAACTTGGTTAATCTCTCTTCCATAATGGCCTAGGGTCCTACTCTCTATAATGCGGATGAGATCCACCATCACCTTCCCCTGATCCTACACCTGCAATGTGGTTGAATATAATAGGTGAGAAGGATTATAATTATATCTCCTAAACACGAAACGTGAAAAAAATCATGGACGCAAGACAAAATAAGTGGAAACACTAGACGATAGGCCAAGGGACTGATGCACTCCAAGATCTAAAAGGGACCCAAAACTAGGAGCAAGCTTAGAACATTTTCCATAATGGATAGGGATCTTATGCGGTCTGACATGAAGGAATACCTTCATGCCCACCTCATAACTATGATCTCGTCCTATGCTAGTCTAGATACTTATTCTACCCGTATGTGCCTCCCTGTAATCTCTCGTATGATCAAAATAACATGTTGCTCCATGTCTCCGTAATAAGGTTGGCCCAAGAGAAACCCTGTCCTCTAACTCTGTCCCAACTAAGAGGTGTCCTGCACTCTCTACCATATAATTCCTAAAAAGGAGCCATGCCTATCGAACTCTAGAAAATATTATTGTAGGAAAACTCAACCAAGTATAGGTACTCCTCCCATCTCGACTGGTGATCCATAACATACATCCTAAGCATATCCTCCAAGATCTAATTCACCCGCTTAGTATGTCCATTTGTCTCAGGGTTATATGTTGTGCTGAAATTGATCCTCATCCCGAGAGCATGTTGCAAGGTGGTCCAGAAATGGGAAGTGTACAAAGGATCGTGGTCATAAATGATCTTCTGCGGAACCCCATGTAATCTGAAAATATCATCAAGATATACCTGCTACTGCACTAGATGTGTAGGTGGACTTCACCGGAGAAAAATGAGCCACTTTGGTCAATTTATCCACTGTGACCATGATGACATTGTGGTGGTATCTCAACGTCGGTAACCCAATAATGAAGACCATGGAAATGGTGTCCCACTTCCACTCTAGTATGGCGTGAGGAAAGAGAAGAATAGCTAGATGTTGATGCTCGACCTTCACCCTCTAACACTTTAAACAACATGACACAAACTAAGCCATGTCTCTCTGAAGTCCTCTCCAATGGTACAATTGTCTCAAAGTGGCATGCATCTTCTTCACCTAGGGAAGGGTTGAATAAGGTGCATGATATGCCTCTGTCAAAATTTCCTATCTCAAATCTCCATCCCTAGGAACATATATTTTACCTCTGTTTCTGAGAAGACCATTTGCCTCTAATGAAAATCCATCAAATCTCCCCTCAAGGGCCTCTGAGACTCAATCTCTACTCTGGTTGCAAGGTAGAAGTTGTCATGAGGAAGCTACTACAAAATCCTACTCTGAAATCTGTAACTATTGAAGCAGCCATAACCACATGTGTTCGTCTACTCAAAGCATCTACAACCACATTCTCCTTCCCTTTCACATGCTCTATCTCTATATCATACTCACAAATCAACTCTATCTAATGTCGCCGATGATAGTTGAGGTTGGGATACATGAAGAGGTGCGAAGACTTAAGTGACGAGTCCTAAGTGTAAATCTCTGGCCAATAAGGAAATGTCTCCACCTCACTAAGGAGTGCACAACTACTACAAGCTCAAGATTATGAGTCAGATAATTGAGCTCATAATCCTTGAGTTTTCGAGACTCTAAAGCACCTACTTTGCCCTCCTTCATCAACACACCTCAAATTCCCGTGAAAGAAGCATCTCTACAAATGTAGTACTCTCCTAAGGATCTAGCATTACTAGAATAGGTGATGTCGTGAGGCATTCCTTTAGTTTCTTAAAGGCCTGCTCATATCTATCAGACCAAAAATTTCTTCCCTTTCCACTGAAGGGAAGTGATGGGGTGTGCAATCCAAGAAAAGTCTTGAACAAATCTCCTGTAATATCCTTCCAAACCCATGAAGCCGTGCACCTCTATCACACTTTGATGGGTGCTAGCCAATCCATGATAGCTCGAATCTTGGAAGGATCGACTACGATGCCTTCCCTAGAAATGATGTGTCCCAAATACTACACCTCTTTCTGAAATAACGCACACTTCTCCAAGTTCCCGTAAAGATGTTTCTCACAAAGACACTGAAGAACCTGGTGAAGGTGATCCTCATGCTCCTAATTCACACGTGAGTAAATTATAATTTCATCAAGAAATATGAGCATGAAGAGATCTAGAAAAGTCTTGAATACCCCATTCATCAAGCTCATGAACACTGCGGGGGCATTCGTCAGACCAAAAGGTACCACTATGAACTCATAGTGGCCATATCTCGTATAGAAGGTGATCTTATAAATATCTCCCTCCTTGATCTTAAGATGATGATAGCCGACTTAAGATCAATCTTGGAGAAAACTATGTCCCCCTTCATCTGATCAAACAAGTCATCAATGCACGAAAGGGGGTAACAATTCTTGATTGTTACTTTGTTTAGCTAGCGGTAATTAATACACATCCACAAAGATCCATCCTTCTTCTTTACAAAGATCATTGGTGCTCCCTAAGGGGATACACTAGGACCAATTAGGCCTTTCTCCAGAATGCCCTCAAGCTGCAACTTGAGCTCACAGAGCTTAAGGCTAGTCATCCGATAAGGTGCTCTCGAGATAGGCTCTATGCCCGAAACCAGATCTATGTGAAAACATATCTCACATGGTGGAGGTAACCCCAATAGCTCCCCTCGAAAAACATCAGAAAACTCTCTCAAAATGAGATGGTCATCAAGGGATAGTCCACTAGACCCATCCTCATATCTATCACTAACTGTAACAACATACATCTGAAAACCTCATCGCACACACCTCTTAAGCTACATAGCAGAGATGGTGCGAATATAAATGGGCCTCCTATCCCCTCCTATCATTTACTCCACTCCTAGATCATGTGTATAAGTAATATTCTTATGGTAACAGTCCACTCTAGCTCTGTGTGTAGACAACCAATCCATGCCTAAGATGACACAATAGGAACCCAATGGGAGGATACGAAGGCCAAAAGTAGTGGTGAAGGGTACAAAATCCACTACACACTCCTTAACTAAGGAGTCTATAGAAATTTTGGCTCCTAAAGCCATCTCAACATCCCAACTATGACCCTACCTAACTACCATCAGCCTGCTGAATTCTCTCGCAAGGATGGTGAAATAAAAGAATCAAAAGAGCCATAATTAAACATTAAAGAGGTGGAAATACCACAAATACTACCTATCATCTCTATCACGGTACTCTGGTGCTCAGCCTGGTGGTTCTTGACCGCTACGTAGATCCGATGACTCCATGCCATATCTCTAACAGTAGGCTCTAAGATTTGTGTCTTACCCTTGTTGCTAGGGTTCTGTGGGAAATCTCTCTAATGGTGTCCCACAACGCCACAACCATAACAGCTGCTTGGTCCTCTCCAATGGCATACACTCCAACCGATACTCTAATGTCTATGCTATGGATCCTGCAAACCCGACTATGGACTGCCAAGGTCTCTGCTGACAAGCTCCTGCTGACTGAGCTCTCTGTGCACCCTATGTCTTGATGGGACCCCTAGGAGGAGACCCCATACTATGCCCTCTCTATGTATAAAATCTCTGAGGAGGTATGTAAGGTGGTTGGGTCTCACTGCTAAGGTGGCTACTAAGGTGGCTCAAGGAAGACTGTCCCGAACTTTATCTGCCATAAGGAGGAGGAACTAACCTCCTTGATTTGTTATCCTGCATCTAATAGATGGGGCTCCGACCTCTATCTCTATCCTGCTACATCTTCCCTAGTGTCTCCTCTGTAATGTAGGCCTTCTCCATGGCTTCTTCTATTGTCTATGGTAGCGAATGCGCCTTGCACCACCCAAATCCAATTTTAGGCCCCGTTAACTTGTGAATCATGTGCCTTCTCATCCTAGATATAATTGACATCTGGAGTAGATCCAAAAATTGAATCTCATACTTGGATACATTCATAGATTCCTAGTGAAGGTCGTGAAACTTGTCTATTCGCTACTGAATAAACCTCATGGAAAAATACCTGCTCCTGAAACGCTCCTCAAAATCTCCTAGGTAAGTGTCTCTGAGTCAACATGGAGCTTCTAGTCCTTAGTCCTCCACCAGACTCCTACTCCATCTCTCAAAAGATGGATTACAACATGAGATTTCATGTTGATAGTACAAGGGCAGAGCTTAAAACATCCGCTCAAGCTCATGAACTAAGCCTCTTCCTAAAAACCTCCTATATCTCTTGAATAGTGAGATGGTCATATCTTTATGATCTCCCTACTATTATTTGTAGTCGATGACTGACAAGCCCTAGGTCTCTCTACATGCTCCTCCCTCTGTCTAGGGCTCCAAGACTTGTCCCTATGTCCTAAAATCCTATCTCCCACCCTCTCTGTGTGGTGACTCTACCTGCCAACTTCACCTGAAATTTCTCTACCCCATGTTCTTCATTATATCAAGGAAATTCCCTAGCCTCAACTAATGACTCCATATCCTATCTAGCAAGTCATCCTCCTAGGAACCCTATGCGTATAGTGGCATTGATGTCCTAAAGCGTCTGTAAAATCTAAGGAAGAATGACTACTATAGCCTGATTTGGTGGTGGTATAGCTAGGTCTATATGAAAATACCCCTCATCTTGTCCATGCCTCTTGCATAGACCAAGGCCGAGTTATTTCATTAGTTTTGTTTTGTTTCAGATTTTCTAAAATTTTGTAATTTATCGGACAATGTAGTTTTCTACATTTAAAAGAACAATTTTGCACTAGGTGAAAAGTTTCTATCTCATGTTTTTAGGTGTGTCCAACGGTCCAAGCTTTGAATCCATGGATTTGATACCAAATGTAACACCCGCAAAAATGACATTCTAGGAATTGGCTATAACCTAACACTTAACATGAAAATTGTGACTAATTTTTTTTTTTTGTTATTTACAAGATAAAGGTAAGAGGATAAAACAAGTTCCAAGGATGTTAATCCCCTAGGGTACAACAACTAACTAACACCACTAAGATCCACTTCTCGATTAAATAATTGGGTCTAGAAAATAGTTTAACATAATCTCAATTTATCTCTAAGGTCCATAATCAATTATTCATTAGGAAGGTACCATAGATTAATTTACATAGCTAAATGTTTTCTTCTCTTTAGTTAATGTTCAATCCTAAAAGGTTAACCTTATATTAATTTATTTAAATTTATTATCCTATTAACTTAGAGTCCTTTTCATTGACTCCTAAGGCTTGCTAAGAACTAATAAAGGTTTAGCACTCTAAGGAAATTAAATGGCCCCACTCCCCAATTACACATACCCTTAAGGATTTAATTTAAACATTTAAATTACATTTCTACCAAACAAAAGTAGGGTGAAACCTCCACCCTTAGATCAAATCAATCTTAGCCACTAGATCCTAGGGTTCCAACTAGCCCTAAAAATCCTTATAAATTTTTATTAAAGCCTTTCCTTCATTTTATTTTCCTCATTTGGTCTATTTGTTTTGTTAAAATTGTAGGTTGGAGAGGAGGAAGCCATGGGAGAAAAAGAGGAAGAAATATGGAGGATTCTACAAGGAGATCTAGTTTAGATTAGTTTAGATTAAAGTTTTATTATTGTTATTACTTCCATTCAAGGATTGGGAGGGATTTTCCATTCCAATCTAGTTTTGGTTCAAGTTATGTGCATTTGGGTTCTCTATTTGGGGCAAACCCTACCCCCAACAATATAAATGAAAAGAATGTTTTTAATTCACCATTTGTATGTTTTATTGCTCAAATCCATGGGATTACTCTTTGTTTACTTACTGGTGAATATTTCATAAATTTTACAACTTAAAATTTTCTATAAACGAATTAAAGTTTTCGCACATACTCTTATGCCTCCCTAAAAAAATAAGAAAGAAATGCAAACATTCCTTGTACAAGGTGGGGCACCCAACCCAAACTCCCTCAAAAAAGAAAGTAAAATCTTATTCCTCCCTACAAGAAATCTCCCCATAGTCTCCTCCTACACCAAACTTATGCAATCTACCCACACCAAACAAGCATTCCAAAGAAAACAGTCCTCAACACAAGCATATAACACAAAATAAAGCATGACATAAGAAAGGAAAAGTACCTCCATTTCCATGGTAGATCTTGTTCCAATAGTAAATCTCCAAGCTCCTCAAAACCAAGCAAGCATCCACAAGCTCTAACAATCCACAAGAATTCTCAAAAATCCTTTAACTCCCAAAAATGCAAGAGCAAAAATAATGAAGTAACCCCTAAACAAGCAAAAGAGCTCCAATAAATAGAAAAGGGAGAGAGGAGGATGAGGTGGTTTCATATATGATTCCACACCACTCATACTCAACTCCACCTAAGAATTCAAACTTAATCTCTAATGTACCATAAATTGGTGGGTGAGAGGAATAAAAAGTTAGTTACACACACAAACTAATCCCACACCCCCTAAGGACAAAATTAATTACTTGAAAGAAAGTGCAATAAACATTTCACCTTTTTATCTTTCCAAAACACCTAATGGGGTCTAATTTTGACCCCCCAACCCATAGGTAGGGTTGGTATAGAAATTTAAGAGGTGTTGTACAAGTTTAAGTTGTCCCACAAGCCTTCAAAATTGGCGCTTAAAGATAAATTAGAGTTTCCCATGAAGGGTAGACTGTACAACACTCAAGATCACAAGCATTCAACACACAACACAAAACCCAAGAGAAAATCAAGTCTAATAAATGAACTTATTTTGGTCAGATCCTTAATTAGTTTAGGACAAGATTTATTAACTTTAATAAGACACTTATACCAACTAAGATAAAGAGGAAAAACATACATCAAAATCTAAATAATTAAAACAAGTAAATTACATCACTCAAAAAACCACATACAAACATTATTTAAAAAGGAAACTAAAAAAAAACAACACACGATCCCTTTGTCACAATTTTTCCCTAACCAAATAATTCTAACGCACACACACACTACATGTTGCCATGGTGACCCTAGTTAAATTCATCTACAATTCTAATGTGGTTGGTCTCCAATCCTCGTAATGTTTGTTGTGAATAAATTTACTTGTAAAACACAAAAATACCTCCTTCGGTCTCATGGACGCATTAAAAATCCATGCCAAAATATATAATATAAATCTAAAATAATCTATATATGAATTAATATCATCTAGGAAATTTCAATCATTTACAAATTTCTAGCAACATTTCTATCCAATGTTTCATCCATGTAAAAATGATCACAACATTAATTCAATTATCAAAGCCTACTCATGGTGACGAAAGTATATCACATGTCAAAAATATATATAAATAACCATGTCCATAGCATATCAACATCAATATAAAATGTCTCTAACAATCCACATGCATCATATATGAATCGAAATCAACAACATTCCAGTATCTCTAACATCTAGTATCATGCTAAATAAAAAAGCTATAATAATGTCCATAAGTATAGTTGATAGTATCGAAATCAAAACTAAAGGTGTCGAAGGGAATTGGGCACTACAAATACAAAGGAAAAGTTGATGCACGACTGCCGAATTTCAAACGATCATAACTTTTGACCCAGAGCTCCGTTTTTCACAAAAATTTACTTTTTCGAATGCAGCACGATGTCCTATATGTAAAAAAAATAGATTTATTATTTTTAATGAGGGTAGATATATGAAAATAATAGAAAGTTATCCAGCTATGATAAATTAAATACCCAATCCCATTAAATGACAGAAATCCCTAGCAAACCCAAAACGATAGCCTACACTCAAAATGTCGTATCTTTTTCAAATCTCAACAAAAACACACACAATTGGTACATTTGGAATTGTGGTTTCGATTCCAACATAGAGAAACCAAAAAATCTTGAAATGGATGAAGAATTGATTGATATTTTGTAGAAAAAATTCCCGATTTAGAACAATGTTGGATTTGGCGGTTGGGATGCATTTAATGAAGCATGGTGTAACAACCCAAAAAAAATTCACACAGACAACACAATAAAAGACAGGATTTTT
The DNA here is from genome assembly GCA_018340775.1 of Taxus wallichiana var. yunnanensis. NCBI lineage: Eukaryota > Viridiplantae > Streptophyta > Pinopsida > Cupressales > Taxaceae > Taxus > Taxus wallichiana. Next base: position 841,183,571 of record CM031243.1, on the reverse strand, counting down.
TTTTTTTTTGACTTGCTTCGACACAAAACACGACACAACATGTCGTCACAAGGTTACAACCAACTCTGGGAACCACTTGTTACAGGGGATGACCACAAGGTCAGCACGGAAACGTTCACACCCAAAAGGATAATATATATATATATATATTCTTTTTTTTTTTTGACAGAATAACATAGAAGCCCAACCACAAGACACTCTCACAGCTAGGGCAAGCCACAGTAAGAAATGATTGGAGGTTATTTATTTTGATAAGACACCCTTTAACTCATGACTTAAGTTTTCAGAAGGATTCAATATATGATTCGCACAAATCATCTTACCAACTGAGTTATGTTCTTACACACTGTAGAGTAGTTCACTTAAAGTCTTCTCCTTTATAACAATTATTTGTTTTATATATTTATTTGATAAAGATGGTAATTTAATTCCACAAGGCCATCTATTCACACTTACGTTACTAGAACTCGTTCATGCCCTTATGACAACATCGGTTCACGTTCAACAAACTTAAGAGAAAATTACAAGGTACCTGGATAAAGTTAAAGGAAGAAGGTCAAATGAGTTCACCCTTAAGATGTCATTAGCTCTTACTAAGGTTTAATTGAAGCTTGAGGTTTTATACGTAGTTAATAGTGCTCTTACTTAGGCTTCACCGAAAGAGCTTATCAAGAGGAAGCTACTTACTTTTAAATAGGCTGAGAGATAAATTGAGTGGTTTCAAAATTTTCTTCTCTTACTTGTTAAATCTTATTAGAAACTAACCATTGTTTTCCTTTAAGCTTGTCTTTAGCATTCTCCAAAAAGAGTAGTGTTTACTAGTTCAGTTAGGGATAACATGTTATATAAAATCACTTTGCAAGGATAGTCTCACTCTTGATTACTTAAGGCATTGTTTGTTTTGAAGGGGATATAAACCACAACATATTTCTTTGAACAAAAATTTTAGGTAACTTCTGTAAGGAAAAGCCACCCCATTAAAACTTACATATAACCCATCAATACAAAGTCTTAGAAAGATTTAATTTAACACTTAATTCTCAAGATCAAAGTTTTACAATGCTTATGCCAGTGAAAGGATTGAATAACATTTCTCACTAAGAAGAGTTACCAGCCAAATTACAAAAAAGGACAAAACTACTTCTTCACGTAATTCTCCGAACAATTCCAGGCAAGAGGTCATATAAACTCTCTTTGCAAGCAATGTTACACAATTTACAACACATTGGACATTTTCACAAGGAACTTCATAAATTGTACAGATGAACCTTTAACACTCTTTTCCTCTAGTCTACTCACATAATCCATCTGCACAAATATTAACTAGAGTCAGTTCACTAGAACTGAGCATGTTAAGACTACCCATTGCAACAGTGAGCTAACATTTTATAATATCATGAAAGGAAAAATTCTGAATTCAAGAATGGATCAAATCACAAACCACTAATCCATATGTTTCACAAGATGAAGAGATTTATACCAGCCAACAAGGAGGGATCCCAATATTCAAGTGAGAGAGATATTCCAAAGACAATCAAGGTGAGACCTTATTGGTGAAGACAACAAGACTGAGAGTATTGAGATTTCAGTCATGTAATCCTATGGATTACGTGATTGAAATCTAACACCCAAACATCATTCTAATATTATTAACCAAAAAAAGATAAGGATCAGACAAATGACTTAACATATTCAAAATTGCTTGGTAACAAGACTGCATTAACACACATCCTTGTTTTAGGAAGAATATAGGCCCCAACCATATATGAACACAAATCAGTCAAAGATTAAAGTTAACTTCACTCGACTGAATAAACCAACATACATATAATACTCACAACACAAAAACTGAATCTGAAGATTCAAAATACCAAGTAATTCTCACCGAACCTAATTATTTTTCTTCAAGAAGTTAAATAAATTAGATTCTATCCAACTAAATTACATTCAACAACTATAGTTGGATTACACAAGCAAGGATCAAGAAGAAGTCTTTTCACCAAAGGTTGTTATTATCTTACATCACATAAACAGTAATAAACCCATAATCCACCACTCATATGATTGTTGTAAGAGTTAAGGACTTAGCTCACTAAAATATGTAACTGAGTCGATTCCTACCTTTTCCATTTTCATACATGCCTCAGTCAACACTTACTCAGAAAGTCCCTACCTGAATTATTGAAGGTTTGCTAAGCTACAAAATGGATTTAATAGAAACCCATTTCATTCGATACTTGAATTTAAACAAGCAAGGGATAGTCTGTTGAAAATATAAGTGAATCGACACAAGATCCTCTACCGTGACCCAACTCGAGTCACCAATCACAAGGTTAACAGTCAGCGAAGGAGGAATACAAAGCAAAATACTCTTCCTACGAACTATGCCTTCTCTTCCGTCTCTAAAACAACATATGAATAGCTTGGGCATACCCATCTATTTCACGACAGTCTACTCGACCTATCCTCATAGTCGCTCCAAAGAAAACATCTGCTACTACAGAGTTCGATTGAACTCTTTTATCTTATGATACAGTGACTCACGTCATAGGATCTGTATTGAGCAGTCGATATTTCACTCACGTAGGCCTCTAAGAAAACATCATGCTCACTATGTGAGGTCTACACACACATTCAGCCCAAGAAAAGATTTTACCAAGACAAAAACAACACTTAGCCTAAAACTGGCCATGAGTCGACAAATCTACAAATATCCACTAATGTTATTCATGGCTCAAGTTTATATCTGCTACTGTTGGTTTAGAAATCGAACCCAATGGCCATTGATCACTATTGTCTCTAAACGTCACCCGAATTGAAGAATTAAGCAGGAAACACCTAGGTTAAAGATCTAACACCCACAGTATAAAACTTCAACCATTATTTTGCTATCACATAGTAGTTACTCTTTTATTTCGAAAAAAAAAAAATGAGGCAGAAAGGAATGTATACATGCTATCACAGTTGCTATCAGGGTATGAAAAACAAACAACTCCCAACAGTCCTTCCTTTCCTTCAATCTGGGTCGATTCACAAGGAAAAAGTAGAAGCCCATTCTAAATGCCATAACAGATAAAAAAATAGAAGGACATTCAATTCATGACATAATAAAAGGGTAGCAGAAGATTGCAAGGGGCAGGTTTAACATGCCTGGTTTAAAACGCCATCTCAATATGCATATGATTGTTTCAATGCAGCTGCTTGCCCTTAACCCAAAGTGCTCTGCGAGCTCGTGCTAGCGCCACATTCACGCGGTGAAAAACAGCTACAAGGCCAACCCCATGATTTGAAGCTCGGACACAAGACATAATGATTACATCACGCTCCTGGCTCTGAAAGGCATCTACCGTAATGATAAATAAACCTTTTCCTTCATCAGATTTGAGGACAACATCAAACTCTCGGTGCAAACATTACAGCTGTAGCTTGTAAGGTGTGATAATTCCAACAGAAACTTTATGCCTGCCAACTTGGTGACTCGTTGAAGAAGCTCATATAATGGCAAAGCAAATTGTGTTTCATGAATATTCTGATATGAAATAGATTGGCCTCTATGAGGTTCTCTTCCATGAGTTACATCGTACAACAAGTAAGATCTCAATAGAGAATCTTTGTAAATAAATTTCATCAGGTCTGCAGTAACACCCTCACTGTCACATAATCGATTTTGAAGATACAAACTCAGTACATGATCTGGATCTAAAAAATATCCTGCTACCTTCATCTCCCAAGACATTTTCTCCAACATTGCATAGATCTCCTGTGCCCATGGGTGTGATCTGTCACCTTGAAGGAGAATCCCGAATTGAGGATGCAGTCGATACTGAACAGATAACATCATAGTTGGACAACCTGCTTGTTGGAGGCGCTCAAAAGGCTTCTTCCTTACTGAAACGTGCCTGCAGCCTGGCTGAAAACTGTGGCAGGTCTCTGCTGTGGATCCCCGACAAGAACACACCTCACAGTGCCCCAGGAAGTGGAGGTAATACGTCTACTTCACTAGCTTGAAGCTCCATAAAAAAAAACACCACCACTGTCTGAAACAACAAGAAAATAGCAAGATTGTTCCATGCACACATTAAAATTCCATGAGCCACGATGCTTGAAAAGAGAACCACAGTGCCTAGCTAGACATTCCTTCTGCACAAAGCGGCCACTGCTCCTCTTCTACGGAGAGAAGGAGCCGGAGGTGTTGATAGTGAGGAGGGAAATCTCGTCGACCTTGGGCCTGAATACAGCCAACTGAGACGCTTTAGACGACAATGCCAAACGCGTATCACAGGGCGAGAGCTCCAGCTTGGTCCTCGCCTGCGTGTCGATGTAGAAGGAGTCCCTGTCCGCGAAGGCTATACCAAACGTAAATCCATCCTTCTTCTGCACCAATGAATCCGAGCATGGACTGAAAACCCTGTTCGTGTCTTCTGAAACGCCATACTCTATGGATCCCATTAACATCACAATAATTGCAACGACACTTCCATAGATCCCCATCATCATCCTCCACACCAACAATAGGTAGGAAGAATTTATTTCTTAGAAAAAGAAAACAAAAACAGTCTGTCCTCCAAAAATACAGATCCTAAAATCATTTTTGAGCCAGCAAGGGGGACGAAGTCCTAGGACGCAGAGAGGGAAGATCTGTCCAACCACTATCCAACCACTCCTCACATTAACTCGGGTCAGATCGGATACGGCTTCTGGATCTTAAAAGATTGCTTGTATTCTCATGCAAGGAAAGAGTCAAGTCTGAAAGGGACGTTGGGGAGGAGTCACCTCACACTCACAGCCAACAAAAGAATTATCTTCCAGTATTGCGTGGCAGGGAAGGAAGATACCCTTCTGCCCACCCACCGCAACATTTGCCATAATGTAAATGTATGCATTTTAATAATATTCTATTTAATATATGTACATATATAAATATTGTCTTACTTGCTATTAAATTTTACTTTTGTTTAATAAACTATCTCCATTTATTTATTTGATTCGGTCAAGTTAAACAATATTTAATTAATCTATATATTTTGTTTGAATTTGTTTATTGATCTCCTCATTGCCATTATCCAACCAAAACAAAGAAAAGAAAAGAAAATTAAATAACTTCAGAAAAACTAGTGTCCATGAAGGTCGTCAAAGCTTCAGTGAGATAAGACGACTTGGATCCGATACCTCTAGGGACATATGAGAAACTGGAGGAGTACACTCTTGCATCGAAAACCAGGTGCGAAGGCAGAATCCACACTTCATCGGTTAAGGGCGACAAAGCGGGGCATTACACATGGGCGTAGACATTTCTCACTACCGCAAGTTATGGCATAGTATGGGGGCATTTTGCAAGTAACATAACATCATTTCACTTCCTTTACTATCTCTCAAGTGGTTGAAAGACATATTTTAGGATTTTCATTTCCTCTCTCTCTCCTCTCCTCTCAAAATTGTATAAATTGGAGTGTTGGGGTCATTCTAAAGGGGGATAGTTCTGAGTAGCAAAACTCTGTCAATTTTTTTGTGAAGCCAATGTGCTATAGGCCCTTATAGTGGACTCCTTGCATGGTGATCCGTGCCATTATTCCGTAATAGATTGGACTATGCATATCAATGAAGCAATAAATACAAGTTTGTGGATGTATCATCCTATGTTGTGTTTGTTTGCATTCCTCTTGCCCCTTCAATCTCATTGCATATATATTGTGTCTATTATACTCTTGCAGGATTCGTTATCATTGTGCATGTATGGAATATTGTTGTGAATGCATTTGTTAGAATGTAAATAATTGTTATCACCCCTTCTAGTATGCAATTTGCTCCTATTTTTCACACATTGGAAATCTATACTCATTCCCTCCTTTTCTTGTGTATCACCACTTTAGTGTAGGCTTTTTTTTCATGCACTCTCTCTCCCTCAGTACTTGGAAAGTTAGATTAGGATTAGATAGTTTTCCCGCATTACAATAGCTTGTGGTAGGTAGTTTAGGAGCAAGAACCAACATTCTCTAGAGGTCTTTCTCAAATAGAAAGTACCATATCTTGGAGATAGTACCCATGTTATCCAGCTTACACCGTGAGCTCAAGCACACACATTTGTGCAAACCAAAAGGTGATGTGATTCGGTGATAAGAGTTATATATTCTCTAAATTTTTGAGAAATAAGACATTCCTCTAAGACCCCTCCATTTATTTGTCAAGTTACTTCGTGAATGTTTTTTTTGGCAATTGGGTCTTATAATTGTAATTTATATCTATTTAGACAATATTGCAAAATTATAGGTCATCTTTTTTTTCAAATTTGGGATGTAAAGACACTTTTCTATAAAACAACTAGAATGTTTACTTGATTATGATTTTAAACATTGGATTCCCTTCTAGTAATGATTTTGTTATGGAATACTCAATAATAAAACAATTGAATATCTCATTAAGTAGCTAGTATTACTTAGTTCACAGGTAAATTATGTTTAAGATCGCGTAAATGGGTTTAGCGTGGTTATTTTTCTACTTTCCTATCAATGTAATGATTATGCAATATGTAATAATTGTGCACATATGCCTTGATTTCATAAACTAGGTTTAAAGGAATATCAATTGCTTTGAGGAGTAAAGCTCTAACATAAGGCGGGTGCCACCAATGAACTTTATTTGAAGCAAGATATACATTGAGTCCTCAATGCATATTGAAGGTAAATTGTGGGAATTCAAACCACAATCTAGAGCATCTAAAACATTTGTCAAAGCAAAGTGAGCCAACCCCGAAAACAGATACAATGTATGTTATAAACAAGAATATATCTTTTGTAGTCACAAGTTTGTAATTTGACAGAGAACTTTAATTGCTCTAGCGAATTCCAGAAGAGGCAGTAAAAATGTCTTTATCATAAGACAAACAAGACGACAATATTATTACAAATAGACAATATATTACTAAGGTTTCACCTAAGGATGGAGTTTCTTCCCAAATATGAAGAGAATAAAGAAACTCGTCCGTGTTTGTTTGTTTTTTGTTCTGTTTTCTGTTTAAATAGTATGTTTGTTGTAGTGATTGAGTAGGTATTACCCATATTTGCTTGCATCCGTCAGCGTCTCTTTGAGTCCTCTATTCAAGAATATTGTTTTTTTCAACTGCTACAATTGCAAGTTTGTTAAACATCCAATCCTTAATAGGAAAAGAGAAAAGGTAAATGATTCATTCGGTAGAACGAGTGCAACAAACAATGTCTTCATCCATTCTGTGTGACACGCAACACCAAACAAAAAATTTCAAGTTCCTTGCATCAAAATATAGGGCACCGCCATTCATTATCGCGGATCGACCAAGTTGCTAAACACTAAGTCTATTATATCGCCTTTGTGATCTGTAGATGATGGGATCCGTTTCTTTGAGTATAGTGGCGTCTCTGTTTTTCTTGCTCATGTTTTTGGTTTCAACCCACCATGCGGCCCTGATAAAACACAAGTACGTGACTGCATCGAGATCTGAAATCACGTCGGAGATTGTAGCGAAAGACATGCACAGGGCGAAGAAGAGAAACGGCATGAGAGAGTCCATATTTGCAGAACCCATGTCAGGAGTGTATGTCATAGAAGTTGGATTCGGAACGCCTGCGGTGAATTTCCTTTGTCACTCGACACCGGCAGCGAGCTCGTGTGGGTGCAATGCGTAAATCCAAACAATGATGCAAAACATGCCCTATTCCATCCAAATGGGTCGTCATCGTACAGGCCAGTGAATTGCGGCGACATTCGGTGCAAGGAGCTCGGAGATTATGGCGGCGCCACAGGCCGCTGCTCAAACTGCAGCAAGTACTGCACCTACAAGGTAGGCTATAAAGACGGCTCATTCAGTAATGGCACCCTCTCTCTAGAAACATTAACTGTAGAAACTAGGGAACTCGAGGTCAAAATTGGGTCTGTTGTATTTGGGTGCTCACATTTCTCAAAAGGATTTGAATCAGACCAGGTTTTTGTGGGCGGTCTCATGGGGATGGGGCGGTCTGCCTTCGCTTTCCCATCCCAAGCCTCTAATTCCTTTACAAATATGTTTGCATACTGCCTTCCTCGTCTATCCAACTCTTCGTCGAAAGGGTTCATAGATTTCGGGGATGCTGTACTGGAAATAGGTGGCGCTGATTATCAAACCACGCCACTTCTTTGTATCAACGATCAGTTTTACTCTTCCTTTTATTTTGTAACCCTAAAATCAATAGTGGTGAACGAAGTCATAATTGAAATAAGCGATGGTGGTCATTTGGGATCAGTTTTAGATTGTGGGACTACAGTCTCACTTCTGCAGGCCTCAAAGTATAATGCCTTGAAACGAGCTTTTGTGAAAGAAACAAGCAAATTGAATCCAGGATTGTTGCCAACCGTCGCCGTTTCAATATTCGACACTTGCTACTCTCATGTGTCCTCCTCCTCCTCCTACTTCTTCCCCACACTGCGTTTTTATTTTGATGGTATGAACAATCCGATCATATTGAGTGAAGCTAATATATTGTTCGAAGCTGTTGATGGTATTTTCTGCCTTGGTTTTGCACCCCTGGAAGCCGGATTCAATGCGTCTGCAATAATAGGAAGCCACCAGCAAGAGGGGATTGCAATCGTTCATGACATTCGTGGCTCAAAGATAGGCTTCTTGCCTTCTGCCTGTCATTGAACATTGCTGGGTGTCTCCTTTCAAAGATGGATATGCACATATACAAATGCTTATGCATTTTCGTGTTGTCTATGTTATCTGTATATTAGAACTAAAAAACAAAATACAGGTATGGTGCATTTCAACCGTCACTCCCACTCATTTTGTATATCGGAAGATGGTAATATAAAAACGACTTATGCCACATTTGATGTTATAACAAGGTGGAAAGAAAACCAACCTTTCATTAATAAATTAGTTTTTCGCTGAAATCTACTTAAATAATAAATCAAATTGTTGACGGCATCTACTTAAATAATAAATCTGTGTAGGTGGTGTCTAATAGGCTAATTAAGTTTTGTCAATGAGCCCTCATTTAGATAATACAAAAATGTTTTTTATTAGATAAGGTAAAAAGCAGATTTTGAAGGGATTAGGAACATTGTACAGATGAAAGATAGACAAGAGAGCACAAAGGAGAAATGTAATCCCCCATTCGGTTTGACTCCCGCCTTTGCATCCTTGTCATGTTGTGTAACGTCGAATGTTGAATTGAGCTGTCATTTCGATCGTTAGGTGACTTTGACCTTGATTGCAAAGTTATTTTAGCATCCATTCTTCTTCTTTCGTTTTGTCACGCCTTCTCGTTCGGACGTAAATGTGTAATTGTCACCGAGGGTCTTTTGTAACGTACATTTTAACATTCTTCTGGTGATCTTATCGTGCTTACTATCATTGGAATACTAAAATCTCTTTGGAGTTATTTTAGGCATATTTTATTTAAAAGATACCTAATAATTTGAACAAAGTTTTTGTTTTTAAAAAAGAGAGGATTTATCTCTCACCTGAAATAAATTATTACCAAATCTTTGTTAATTATTTTTGTGTATAAGGAAGAGGATTTTGGGAGGCACCATTTTAGAGGGGACTGAATATTTTATTTAATGTGTTTGACTGCGTATTAATGAGGAACTTGTTGATTTCTGCCTACTCCCTCATCCTCCTTGCAGAGCCTATCCTAGCACATGGCTCCACCCAAAAAACTTTATTGTTGTTGGGTGCCAAATGGTTTTCTTTTTTAGGATTTTAGCTTTGAATATCCTCCCCCTGGTCACACTTCTCTTCCTGCATACATTCCTCCCGTGGTGCTTGCATCTGAAATGTGGAAAAGGCTCTTCTCCTTATGCTAGGGTGGACGTCCATACTGTGTCAAAGTTCCTTTTTAGCGCTGGATGTGTGCATGCTTTGGAAAAGGTGAATCTGAACATATTAGACACCTATTGGTTGCTTATGGTGATGCAGGGTTGTGTACAAGATCCTTTTATGCGCAGATCATGTTCTCGCTTTGGTTGTTGGCTGCGTGGGCGTCTTTGGGAGGAGGAATTTCTGAGTTTTGAGGAGTGAAGGGGAAAGACTTTGGAGGGTTGCATGTATATTGTCTTGAGGAGGACACTTGCCCCAAATCGTGGCAATCCCATGTGACCTCATCTCTTTGAAGCTTTTTCAAATAGTTGACCTACCTCGTATATACACTTCCACATTTTTCCTATGTGGCCCCTTGGGCACTTATGTGTATAGCTAACAAAACAAATCTGATTTCCATTATGCTTCAATGGATGTCCATATTCTTCCTTATCACCCCTTTTTGACGCAGGATGGGAGGATGTTTGCAAGGTTGTGGAGTCTGGCTTTCCTCTTGTCAATCTCGTGTAGTTTGGAGTTCTTGGGCCTTTTAATAAACCCATTTTGTGTCTATACTGCAAATCATTGCAGTCCTTGAGACCACAGTTCCTTCAAGCAGATGCAACTCATGGTTTTGTAGCTCCTTGCCTATGCCAACGTGGGAGAGAGTGGTTTTAGCGCCCAACATGTATGGGGAAAACTATTTCACCATGGGTGTTGTTCTAATGGCTTGGCCGAAATTTTTGCAAGTTCAAGAAGCTCATATTATGCATGATAACTTCTACCATATGATTTTTTTATTCTAGCTTTATTCATATAATGAAAGGAATTACTTTTATTTTCTCAAGTGGTAGTTGCTTGGAGTGTTATGGTTCTTTGGTTGTCATTCTTATCCTGTGTGTCTCCCTCTTTTCTTTTTGTGTCTCCCCTCTTCCTAGCAGTTTAATCTCCATAATAATTTGATGAATTGATTCTTGTATTATGAATAGATTGTACTTCCTTTCTTCCTTATAAATTCATTCAAGGCAATACTTAGATGTTAATACCTCTGCAATAATGTCATATGCCTATTAATAATTTGTGGAACTTGTGAATATAATCTTATCCAGTAAGGTTGGAATTAGTAGGTTGCTTAAGCATGGGTAACCTAGTTGATTTTTCCTCCTTTTACTGTTAAAATTTTTGGATTGTGGAGTTAATACTTCTTTGAATTTTTTCTACTTATATCTTGTTTAAGCGTTAAAATCCCAAAGGGGGTATTGGTGAAAATGGGTGAATGCTTAGTTGTGCGTGTTCCCAACTTGGATTTTTATGTGTTGGTATTTACTAAGTCGGTTGGCATTAATCATTGCTTGTCCATATGAAATGAACAAGGGGGTTGGTTGTTTTGGGATAGGTTGAAGGTTGGTTCTTAAAATTAGACATGGGTCGGTTGATGTGGACATTGGCAGACTGTACCTTATCACATACAAAGTTACGATAAGGAAGAAATTGAGTCTAACCCATTATCTTTCTTGTAGAGCATAATATTTTGCGTCTTTCATGTTCTTGTTTGAAATTTGACCCTGAATTATAGAATGGTCGATGGAAATCCTTATTCATATAGCAATATGACTTGAAATAAAGTAACAATCTTTTATGAAAATACGCTCCAACCTTTAGATAGATGGTTATCTCATCCCATTTTGTGAAGTGGAAATTTACCTTCTATGCATAGGAGGATATGTTGTTGGAATAATGTTTGATTACCTTTATAATCCATTCTAATGTTTAGATGAAAATGTTGTGTTTGTAATAATGATGGATCTTAGTTGGTCAAATTGATTTCATTACGGTAGTTGTGGGAAAATTAAAGATGCACAATTTAATTAAGATATTATGAATTGGCTAGGATAATCTGTGAACGCTAACTAAAATACTTGCACGAGGTCCAAGAACAACCTAGGTTTAGTGAGAAAAATTATGAAATAATTTTATTTTTATTAAAAGGGTTCTAAGGTTTTAATTAGGAAAACTTCATTAGCTTTTCAAAACATGACTCCATTAATCCCAATTAAATTAAATTATTTAAAGACCCTTAATTAAATTTTAAAATTTATTCAGTAAACCCAAAGTCTTTAGCTCAAAGTCATATATAAAATATTTAGTTACTATCATAAAGGGGCAAGTGTGCACAAATTTTGCTAGCCCTTCCCCACCCCCCACCTCCCATCTAACATTACACACCTCTTTTATTTCTATTTTCTTTCCCACCAAAAACCCCATCACTTAACCGATGTAGGGTACATCCTCCACCATTGGATCTAATATTTCCTAGCCCTTAGATATAGGTTTGACAAAGAAACCCTAGAAATCCTTATGGGCTTTCTTATACCTATTACTTGTTCTATTCTCTCATTTCTCTTGTTTATTTTTTTACAGGTTGGAGGAGAAGGAAAGGAAGCCATTAGAGGCCATGCCAAGCTTTTGGAGGAGGCTTCCAAGCTGTAATTCTCTCTATATTTTGTTCACACCCTCTCCAAGGGTTTTACATGGGGTTGCTCAATTTAACTTAGTTTTCTTGAAATTCCCAAATGAGTTTGAAGATTCTTCTTCTTTACTCTTTTTTTTTTGCCCAAATCCATTTACATAGCTACATCTGATAGCTAGTTTTATAAAAAGAAAGAAAGAAAATTATACATATATACATGTATATATTTATTTCTATACTTTTGTATATATATTGAATTTTTTTGGAGAACTCGTTTATTTATATAAATAATCTAAATACACACACACACACACACACACACAAATTTAATGAATAATAAAAAAACTAGATCATACATATTTACACGCACGGGTAGGAGGATACACAGTGCTGTAATTTTGAAAATTCGCCCCCTTTGTGGTGGCGTGCCGTGCTCTCGGACCAGTCGCAAGGGTCATTGCGCGTAGAAGGTTCAACAGAGAGGAAGGTAGGTGGAGGCTTAAATGCCTGAACAAAATTTCCTTAGTGGTTGCACCACTTTTCAATGCCCTCCTTTATTTATATAAAAATATAAATATATATATATTTTTATGTGGTCATCTAATGTAGGCCGCACTTTACTCATTTGATTTCTTTTATTTACCATATTTAATATATACAATATTATATATATATACATACACTTATACCTACCTGTAAAATATAAATGATGGATCTTTTATTATATATAAATATATATATATATTTTGTTATATTTTAATAATGAAATCCTAACACATATACTAATTCAATATTATTAATACCTTAATATTATTATTAATTTAGCTTTCAGTAATTCCACCAACAAGGTAGTATTATATGAGTTAATAAATTGAAAGAGAAAAGATTTGGATGTGCATCATCTAAGTTCTACCAAACTACACTAAAAATCTTACGTTTAGAATTTAAAATTTGTGTAATCAATTCAAATTTAATACAAGACTATTCCAAACAATAGGGAATAAGGCTAATAATAGTCAACATTTTGATTTACTACATCAAATTTACAAGCAAGGGTATAATGAAAATGGATCTTTCTTCTCACTTGAGCAAATTTACAATATTAAAACTATTGGAATGCAAATCTCAATTTCACGTTTTAACTTCCAAATAGCTTTTAACTATATATCCCTTTTGTCATTTCCTTTTTTTTTTTTTAAGTTCCTTACAACAACTCTTAAAATAAAGTAAACACATTTCAAGTAAAACTTGCATTCAACCATATAACTTTTTGGTGTGAATATAGATTACAATATCCTTTTCTTTTGAGTTGTGGAATAAGATAATACAACTTCTTTTCACATAAAATTTACAACAAAATTATACATCAAGGAAATGGATAGTCTTCACAAGCTCCAAGGTATTCTTCATCCAAGCTCTAAGTTCCAAGTAGCTCAAATCACAACCAAGATAGGGGGAGAGGCAACACTCTCCTCCCAACCAGTACTCAATGGAGAAGAGAAGCAATCTCCTCCATTGACTCCCGAGCCCCAAAAAGAACACAATGAAAGAGTGTTCTCCAACTCAAGGTGAGAACACTTGCTTTCACAATACATATTTCTTTCACAACATTCAAGACCAAAAAAAAAACAACAAAAAAACACAAACAACACAAATCATTCCACAACAAAGCTTTTATCCAAGCCAACAAGAGAAGGAACTATGGGAAAGTTTTCGTTATGCCTCCCCATTGAAATGAGATGCCCATCCAAACCCTCCACAATAAAGCTCAAGCCCCTATGACTCTTATGCCTCCCTCAAGTACCCCTTATACCTCCCAAACTCTTATACCTCCCTTCTCTTATGGCTCCCTCAAGGACAAGGTAAGAATGCAAGCATTCTTACCCAAGATGGGCATCCCTCCCAAACTCCCTCCACAATACCTATTCTACTCTTATGCCTCCCTCATGAGTTTTCCCATAGACCTCTCCTACACCATACCTTAAGCATTCTACCCATTTTTCCCACAACACAACAAACATACATTTTCTACCAATTTAAGCATAATAACAACAAACAATAAGAAAGCAAAAAGAGAAGGGTCCCTACCTCTCCATTGAAGAAGCCTAACCCAAGAAGCTTTGTCCAAGCTCCTCCAAAACAATCCAAAGCATGCAAGTCCAAGCTCCTTTACTCCAAAAATTATTTCTCCTCCAAAAGAAAAATCTCTTAAACAAAAACCTCCAACCCCTAAACAAGAGAGGAAACTTCAATAAATAGACAAAAGGGAAGGGTGAGGATGATGTGGCTCCATGTAGGATGCCACATCACACATCCTCAAGACCACCTCCCTAAGTCAATTCAACCCCAAAAGTATAATAAATGGGTGGTTGGGTTGAATGACATCTCTTTTCCACACTCCATCCCTACCCATGTGCCTTAAGGGCACAATTAAATGCAAATGGAAGAGAAGTGCACTCCAAAGTCACATTTCTCTTCCCAAAATAATAAATAATCCCATTTTTGGCTTCCCAACCCATAGATAGGGTTGGTAAGGGGTTTTGGGAAGTGTGGGACAAGTTTAACTTGTCCCAAAATCCCCTAAAATTGTCTTCAATCTCAAATTCGAGATTCAAAGAACTTGGAGTGGTCAACACTCAAAACAAGCATTCAATCCAAGAAGAAAACACAAGGCTCAAGGAGCCAACCATCAAAATTAATTACACCCACTAGGCTTCCCTAAAACTTAAAATTAAAACAAGATGTTAAATTAATCTAAACATACTTAGCAAAAGTAATTTAAGAAGGAGACATCACAAATGAAATCACCTACTAAAATAAATTGAAACAAGTAATTAAAATTCTTAACCCATTGGTCACATTAGAAAATTTCCCCCTCATGGAAATTTTTCCTAACAACATAAAAAAAACAAAACAACACAATACAATTCACAAGTTGCCTTGACGACCAAATGTTGTAACCACCCGACATCCTGTTGTGTTTGGTTCCCAATCCCCCTTTAGGTTGTGATCATGTAGTGTTTCCTGCAAAATACAAAATACCTCCTTCGGCCTTGCAGCCATGTCAAAACATCCAAAATAACCATATGCATGAAATTTATTAACATCTATACGTAATTCAATCATCCATTATTTCGAGGTCTAAATCACAACTTAATTATACATTTCATCATTATCCAAAATTATAGTAATGTAAATTCAACAACTACATTCTACTTATCATGGTGAAGAAATCCAATGTTAGAACACATGCAATATATCCATATCATAAAAAAAAATCAGTATCCAATAGTCTATCCATGAGTCAGCGTAAATCATACTGAAAGCAAAGTCCAATCATAATCCAAATGCATCTACTCACAAAACATCACGCTAATCAACATAAGTATGTGTAATGTCCATATCAAAAGTCTGCATAACTCAAAATGAAAATCAAATAAGTGTCATAGGGAAGTGGGCACTACATCCCCTCCCTTAGACTAGACTTCCTCCTGGAAGTCACTAAAATAAGTGTGGAAACTGAGCTTGCAATGATGTAGCGTCCTCCCAAGTAGCAGCAGTCTCATCGTACCTGTCCCACTGAACACGCACCTGATCAATCTCTCTGCCTCGAAGGCCCAGGGTCCTGCGCTCTAAGATACGTACGGGCTCCACCATCACCTGCCCCTGATCCTGCACCTGCAATGAGGTCCAATCTAATACATGAGAAGGATCTGCTACATATCTCCTAAGAACAGACACATGAAACACATCATGGATGCGAGACAAGCTAGGTGGCAATGCTAGACGATAGGCCAAGGGACCGAGGTGCTCCAAGATCTCGAAGGGACCCAAAAACCTAGGAGCAAGCTTAGAACCTTTTCCGTAATGGATAGGGCTCTTATGCGGTCTGACACGAAGAAACACCTTCGTACCCACCTCAAAACTGTGATCTGTCCTATGCTGGTCTGCATACTTCTTCTATCTATCCTATGCCTCCTACAATCTCTATCTGATCAAGGTAACCTACTTGCTCCATGTCTTGTAATAATGCTGGCCCAAGGGAAACCCTGTCCTCAATCCTGTCCCAACTAAGAGGTGTCCTGCACTCTCTGCCATAAAGTTCCTGAAAAGGAGCCATGCCTATAGAACTCTGGAAACTATTATTATAGGCAAACTCCACCAAATACAGATACTCCTCCCATCTCGACTGGTGATCCATAACATACATCCTAAGCATGTCCTCCAGGATCTGATTCACCCGCTCAGTCTATCCATCTGTCTCTGGGTGATATGTGTGCTGAAATTGATCCTCGTCCCAAGAGCATGCTGCATAGTGGTCCAGAAATGGGAAGTGTACAGAGGATCGTGGTCGTAAATGATTTTCCAGTGGAATCCCATGTAATCTGACAATCTCATCAAGATATACTCGTGCCACAACACTAGCTGTATAGGTGGTCTTTACAGGAGAAAAATGAGCTACTTTCATCAATTTATCCACCATGACCATGATGGTGTCGTGGTGGTATCTCAACATCGGTAACCCAACAATGAAATCCATAGAAATGGTGTCCCACTTCCACTCTAGTATGGCGTGAGGATAGAGAAGGCCAGCTGGATGTTGGTGTTTGGCCTTCACCCTCTGACACTCTAAACAACGTGACACAAACAAAGCCACGTCTCTCCGAAGTCCTCTCCAAAAATACAACTGTCTCAGGGTGGCGTGCATCTTCTTCACCCCGGGATGGGCTGAATAAGGTGCACATTGGGTCTTTGACAAAATTTCCTTTCTCAAGCCTCCATCTCTAGGAACATATATCCGCCCTCTGTGTCTCAGAAGACCATCTACCTCTAATGAAAATCCATAAAATATCCCTCAAGGGGTGTCCAAGACTCAAACTCTACTCTGGTTGCAAGATAAAAACTATCCCGAGGATGTTGCTACAAGATCCTACCCCGCAAATCTGTGCCCACTGAGGTGGCCATAGCCACATGTCTCCATCTACTTAAGGCATCTGCAACCACATTCTCCTTCCCCTTCACATGCTCTATCTCCATGTCATACTCACAGAGTAACTCCATCCAACGTTGTTGACGAGCATTGAGATTAGGCTACGTGAAGAGGTGGCGAAGACTCAAGTGATCACCCCGAGTGTAGATCTCCAGCCAAGAAGAAAATGTATCCACTACACTAAGGCATGCACAACTACTACAAGCTCAAGATCATGGGTTGGATAATTGAGTTCATAATATTTGAGTTTTTGAGACTCAAAGGCAACTACTCTACCCTCCCGCATCGAAACACCTCCAAGCCCTACTAAGGAAGCATCTGTGTAAATGTAGAACTCGCCTTGAGGATCTGGCACTGTAAGAATAGGTGTTGTCATGAGGCATTTCTTTAGTGTACTAAAGGCCTACTCACATCTATCTGAGCATAAAATTTTTTTCCCTTTCTACTGAAGGGAAGTGATGGGGTGCGCAATCCGAGAAAAATCCTGAATAAACCTCCTGTAATACCCTACTAGACCCATGAAGCTACGCACCTCGGTCCACACTAGTGGGTGTTGGTGAATCCAAGATGGCTCGAATATTGGAAGGATTGACTGTGATACCTTCCCGTAAATGATGTGGCCCAAATACTACACCTCAGTCTGAAAGAATGCACACTTCTCCAAGTTCCCGTAAAGGTGCTGCTCACGAAGACACTGAAGAACCTGGTGAAGGTGCTCCTCGTGTTCCTCATGCGTGCGTGAGTAAACTAGAATGTCGTCAAGGAATATGAGCACGAAGTGATCAAGGAAAGTCCTGAATACCCCATTCATCAAACTCATAAACATCAAGCGGGGCATTCATCAAACCGAAAGGTACCACTGTGAACTCGTAGTGGCCATATCTCGTACAGAACGCGGTCTTATGAATATCCGTCTCCGCAATCCTGAGCTGATGGTACCCTGACTTAAGATCTATCTTGGAGAAAATGGTAGCCCCCTTCATCTGATCAAATAAATCATCAATGCGTGGAAGGGGGTAATGA
Source organism: Taxus wallichiana var. yunnanensis (assembly GCA_018340775.1). NCBI lineage: Eukaryota > Viridiplantae > Streptophyta > Pinopsida > Cupressales > Taxaceae > Taxus > Taxus wallichiana. The sequence continues at coordinate 841,165,277 of CM031243.1, read as the reverse complement.
TTCTTGATCGTTACTTTATTCAACTGACGGTAGTCAATACACAACCGAAGAGATCCATCCTTCTTCTTCACAAAGATCACTGGTGCACCCCAAGGGGATACACTAGGGTGGATTAGGCCCTTCTCTAGAAGGCCCTCGAGCTGTAATTTGAGCTCACATAGCTCAGGAGTAGTCATCCGATAGGGTGCTCGTGAGATAGGCTCTGCTCCCGGAACTAGATCTATATGGAAATCTATCTCACGTGGGGGAGGTAACCCTGGTAGCTCTCCTGGAAACACATCAGAAAACTCCCTCAAGATGGGATGGTCATCAAGGGATGGTCCGCTAGACTCATCCTCCGACCTATCACTAACCGTAATAGCATACAACTGACAACCCCATCACGCACACCGCTTAAGCTGCATAGCGGAGATGGTGTGAATAGAAACGGGTCTCCTAACCCCTGATATCACTAACTCCATTCCAAGATCATCTATGCAAGTAATAGTCTTATGGTAATAGTCCACTCTAGCTCTGTGAGCAGATAACCAGTCCATACCCAAGATGACCGTACGTCGAAAAGCGATAGGCGAGAATGAGAATCTACACGTGACTCTTCCACGTACTTGACCTCCCGAGGTCATGCCGAGACAGCCGGTGGGGATGGAATATGTAGACAAACTAGTTAGGTAGTCTAATGTCTTCGACACACACTAGTGGAATTTGCGAATCTAAGGCAAAGAAGGCCCTTCTAACTTGGACTGGTGTGATAGATCGATCAGCGAGGATGACTGCTCGAAGGCTCCAATCAATATCGAGCTCTAGCGTGATTCGATCTATGGGTTACGGAATACGTGGAAAATGACTTGGGATTGTTTCATGTATATCTCCTGATAAGGTCATATAGTGGATGATGAATACAATCGATTCTATGGACGATTTTCTAGCCTAGTCCAGAATTCCCTAGCTTCGTTAGCCGCTATATCTAGTAAGGACAGTTGTTCGATGATGATAGGTGGAAGTGGGGTGGACTGAAACACTAGTGTGCGTAGGCCAGTATCTATATCTAACTGACTTGTGGATTCGTTGGGCTGTGGGATCTGTGGATCACAACCGTAGACTCTTGGTTGTTGCGGTCCTGTTATGGTCATACGCGAGATTAAGTTCTAATCCCTAGTATCCAGTAATCGTATGCTTTCTCAGCTTCTATGTTTAGAACCAATAGTTGTGTGATCTTCTCAGAATACCTTACAGGCATTCTCGCAACCTGGATTCTTAAGCTGGTATCTATATCTACGAGGGTGTCTCCAGCGTCTGGCTGTGGAACTAGAGGATCGCACCCGAATGTTTGTTCTCTTTCGAGCCCCTCTACAGTCATGTGGATGTTTTCTAGAGTAATCTGTAGTTTGGCTGACTTGACCAAAATGCATGTGCTTGGTTGTCTTCTATGTTTAATCCTCTTAACCGTGAACCGATTAGTTGTAAATGCATGGTTGTTTGGAATACTTGTATCCTGAGATTTTGGTCTATGTCAACTATTGTTGTGACTAGGTTTGGTTGAGGCACGATTGGCTCAAATATATATTCCCTGGGCTCTTGAGGTCCCGTGATTGTCATACAAAACAAAATGCAATCTAACTGTAATGAAAGAAATTCTAACTACGTGAAATAAATCTAACATATATAACCTTTATCTTTCTAAGAAATATTCTAACAATTCTAAGAAAAACAAACTATTTTAAGCATATCTAGAAATAATAACTAAACAATAATTTAAAACAGAAAAGATAACCAAGTGTGGTTACTTACCTGTGCAATTTGTAGAATTATTCTAAATAAAACAGTTTGTCTAATCTACCGGCAAGATTCTCGATCCTACCTCAGAAGTGAGGAGTGAATCATAGTTTCTCAGAAACTATCAATCCCCACAGCTTCCTTGGCAATGTCAAGAATAGAATGAAATGAAATAAAGTGATTAACTACTCTATTTGATATGAATCTGACTAGAACTTTGAAATGTAAAACCTGGATTCCATAGAACAGTGGCGAATCCGATGGTGTATGTGATTTCGTCCCCTCAGTATGATCTTCTCGTTCTTTCATGTTCACTTGGATCCAGAAAAGCGTGTAATGCTAGCACTGATAGGAGTATATTTTGGGATAAGGATAGCTCGAATGCGGGCCGAGAATGCAAGTAGGAGAGGGATAGCGCAAGAGTATAGAGCTTGGCTTATGCGATTCCTAAGCGGGATTTTACCGTGAGTCATGCAACGTGAGGCAACCGAACCTGCAACTATCCTATACGAAGAGAAAACCTGCAACTTTAATGGCTTCCTAAGCTATTCCATTCCAAAATAAAGACACTGCTTGCACAAGTTGGATATGTGGCTTACCAACAGCTGAATAATACTAACCAGGTATATAATGAATTGAACTAAGAACTCTAAGTCACAGTAAAACAAATCTACAGCAAAGAGGAATTCAGAGGCAAGCTTCTAACCGGATTGGGTGGAACAACAGCACTGCCTGCACAAGATGGGTCTGTGGCTTACCAACAGCTGAGCAATTTAACAAAAGATGCAAGTGAATTCAAGCTATGGCTTCTAAACAAGCTAACTAACTAAAACACTAAAATGAGGGAATGAGAGCAAAGATCAAACTTCCAAATCCAGCCAAGCTTCAGACCAAAAACTCCAGACCAAATTCTTCACCAAAATCTTCACCAAAATCAGACCATTTGCATGTACACAAACCATGCATTTATAGGAATTCAAGCATCCAAGAACCAAAACCAAATTGAACTCCTAAACAATAAACAAAGGAAAACACTGCCCAGGACCAAAACATTAATGCATGCTCAAGTCGGCAAAGAAAAGCTGGTGAAACGTGATATTTCACGCGAGTCACGTCAAAAGAGCATTCTGGAAAACGCACACAGGACCGCCGCTCTGAGCAGGGCGGCGGTTCTGACCGCCGCCTGTTCAGGTGGCGGTCACGAGATTCTGCGCCCGCAGGCGGCGGTTTCGTCACTGGAGGTCAAGAGGCCAAGGAAAGAGGGAAAAAGGGAAAACAAAGGGTGCGGGGGATAAGCGGGGCTTGCGGGATGTTAACGCATACTCCGAGGGCTTTTCCGGATCCCGAACACCTTACGAGGAGACCTGTATCATCATTGGGGCACTTGTTACACTTTGTTTTGGTGATACAAGACCTTACAATTTTGGGTACGTCAATGACGCCATAAGTTCCTAATCGAAGGATTTGAAGATTCGATGTAGTGGTGAAGGGTCCCAAATCCACTACACACTCCTTAACTAAGGAGTCTATAGAAATTTTTGATCCAGAAGCCATCTGAACATCCCAATTATGGCCCTACCTAACTGCGCCACCAACCTACAACACTCTACTAAGGATGGTGTAATAAATGAATCAGAAGAACCAGAATCAAATAATATAGAGGTGGAAATACCACCAATACTACCTGTCATCTCAATCACAGTACTCTAGTGCTCAGCCTAGTGGTTCTCAATCGCTGCGTAGATCCGATGACTCCGTGCCATATCTCCAATAGTAGGCTCTGAGCTCTGCGTCTTACCCTTGTTAGGGTTATGTGGGAAATCTCTCCAATGATGTCCAACAACACCACAACCATAACAACTACCTAGTCCTCTCCAGTGGGAAGCAACTCTAGCTGGTACTCTAGATATCTGAGCTACAGATCCTGACAATCTAGCTATGTACTACTGAGGTATCTGCTAATGAGATCCTGTTGACTGAGCTCTCGGTGCACCCTGTGTCTTGATGGGACCCCTAGGAGGAGGACCCATACTATGTCCTCTCTGTGCATCAAATATCTGAGGAGGTCGGTAAGGTGGGCGGGTCTACTGCTGCTTTATTCTGTTGTGGTGGATTGAATGAAGCTTACCCGGACTCTGTCCACCCTATGGAGGAGGAACTGACCCCTTCGACCTAACATCCTGCATTTGCTGGATATAGTTTTGAACTCTATCTCTAGCCTATTGTGTCTTTCCCCGTGTCTCCTCTGTAATATAGGCCTTCTCCACGGCCTCTACTAATGTTTGTGGGCAGTGAATGTGCACCGCGCCACCCAAATCCAAATTTAGGCCCCGAATGAACCTGTGAATCCGTACCTACTCATCCTGCATATAGTCAATGTACTGGAGTAGGTCTAGAAATCGACTCTCATACTCGGCTACAGTCATTGATGCCTGATGGAGGTCATGAAACTCGTCTATCCGCTGCTATATAAACCTCCTGGTAAATACTTGCTCCTGAAATGCTCCTCAAATAGCTCCCAGGTAATTGTCTCCGAGTCAACATGGAGCTTCTGCTCCTCGGTCCTCCACCAGACTCCTGCTCCATCTCTTAGAAGATGGATTGCAACACGAGATTTCATGTTGTTAGTACAAGGACAGAGCTTGAAGCACCCACTCAAGCCCACTAACTAGGCCTCTTCCTAAAAACCACCTGTATCACCCGAATAGTGAGATGGTCGTAGCTTCAGGATCTCCCTGATATGGTCTAGCAACTGACATATGACGAATCCTAGGTCTATCTATATGTTCCTCCCTCTATCTAGGGCTCCGAGACATGTCCCTATGTCCTGAGATCCTATCCCCATGTCCTCTCTGTGGTGACTCTACCCTATCCGACTCTGCATGGAAGTTTTCTACCCTATGCTCTTCGCTATGTCAAGGGGATACTTGGGCATCTACAAATTGCTCCAAACTATGTCTCGCAATTCGTCCTCCCAAGGGCTCTCCATGTATAGTGGCATTGACATTCTGAAGTGTCTGTAAGATTTGAGGTAGAATGGTCGCTACAGCCTACTCTGGTGGTGGTATATCTAGGTCTATATGAAAATACCCCTCGCCTAATCTGCACCTCCTGTATAGATCAAGGTGAGAGTTAGTTTATTATTTTTGGTCTTGTTTCAATTTTCTAAGTTTTCTATTAAATACAATTTTAAGACATTGTGGTTTTCATAGATTTAAAAGAATCAACTTTGCACTAGGTTAAATGTTCATGTTTCATGTTTTCTAAGTGTGCCCAAGGGTCCAAGCTTTGAACCCACGGCTCTGATACCAAGTGTAACGCCAGCTAAAATGCTCGCACGAGGTCCAAGAACAACCTAGGTTTAGTGAGAAAAATTATGAAATAAATTTTATTTTTTAAAAAGGGTTCTAAGGTTTTAATTAGGAAAACTTCATTAGCTGTTCAAAACATGACTCCATTAATCCCAATTAAATTAATTTATTTAAAGACCCTTAATTTTAATTTTAAAATTTAGTCAGGCAAGACCCAAAATCTTTAGCTCAAAGTCATACATATAAAATAATTAGTTACTTTCATAAAGGGTCAAGTGTGCACAACTTTTGCTAGCCCTCCCCCCATCTAACATTACACACCCCTTTTATTTCTATTTTTCATTCCCACCTAAAAACCCCATCACTTAAGTGATGTAGGGTACATCCTCCACCATTGGATCTAATATTTCCTAGCCCTTAGATCTAGGTTTGACAAAGAAACCCTAGAAATCCTTATGGGCTTTCTTATACCTATTACTTGTTCTATTCTCTCATTTCTCTTGTTTGTTTGTTTTTTTTTTGCAGGTTGGAGGAGAAGGAAAGGAAGCCATTAGAGGCCATGCCAAGATTTTGGGGAGGCTTCCAAGCTGTAATTCTCTCTATATTTTGTTCACACCCTCTCCAAGGGTTTTACATGGGGTTGCTCTATTTAGCTTAGTTTTCTTTGAAATACCCAAATGAGTTTGTAGGTTCTTCTTCTTTACTCTTTTTTTTTTGTTTTCCCAAATCCATTTACATAGCTACATCGGATAGCTAGTTTTATTAAAAAAAAAAAACAAAGTTATACATATATACATGTATATATTTATTTCTATACTTTTGTATATATATTCAATTTTTTTGTAGAAATCGTTTATTTATATAAATAATCTAAGTGTGTGTGTATATACACACACACACACACACACACAAATTTAATGAATAATAGAAAAAGAGATCATACATATTTACACGCATGGGTAGGAGGATACATAGGCTCTAATTTTGAAAGTTCGCCCCCTTTGTGGTGGCGTGCCGTGCTCGGACCAGGTGCAGGGTCTGCTGCGTAGAAGGTTCAACAGAGAGGAAGGTAGGTGGAGGTAAATAATCTAAGTATAGACACACACACACACACACACACAAATTTAATGAATAATAAAAAAACAGATCATACATATTTACACGCACGGGTAGGAGAATACACAGGCTGAATTTTTGAAAGTTCGCCCCCTTTGTGGTGGCATGCCGTGTTCGGACCGGGCACGAGGGTCTGCTGCGTAGAAGGTTCAACGGAGAGGAAGGTACGTGGAGGCTTAAATGCCTGAACAAAATTTCCTTAGTGGTTGCGCCACTTTTCAATGCCCCTCCCTTTATTTATATAAAAAAATATAAATATATATATATTTTACGTGGTCATCTAATGCGAGCCACACTTTATTTATTTGATTTCTCTTATTTACCATATTTAACATATATAATAGTATATATGTTTATATATATATACATACACTTATACCTACTTGTAAAATATAAATGATGGATCTTTTATTATATATAAATATATATATTTTTTTGTTATATTTTAATAATGAAATCCTAACACAAATACTAATTAAATATTATTAATACCTTAATATTATTATTACTTTAGCTTTCATTAATTCCACCAACAACGTAGTATTATATGACTTAATAAATTGAAAGAGAAAAGATTTGGATGTGCATCATCTAAGTTCTACCAAACTACACTAAAAATCTTACGTTTGGAATTCAAAATTTGTGTAATCCATTCAAATTTAATACAAGACTATTCCAAACAATAGGGAATAAGGCTAATAATAGTCAATCATTTTGATTTACTACATCAAATTTACAAAGCAAGGGTATAATGAAAATGGATCTTTCTTCTCACTTGAGCAAATTTACAATATTAAAACTATTGGAATGCAAATCTCAATTTCACGTTTTAACTTCTAATTAGCTTTTGTACTATATATCCCTTTTGTCATTTTTTTTATTTTTTAAATTTCCTTACAACAACTCTTAAAATAAAGTAAACACATTTCAAGTAAAACTTGCATTCAACCATGTAACTTTTTGGTGCAAATATAGATTACAATATCCCTTTCTTTTGAGTTGTGGAATAAGATAATACAACTTCTTTTCACATAAAATTTACAACAAAATTATATATCAAGGAAATGGAAATAGTCTTCACAAGCTCCAAGGTATTCTTCATCCAAGCTCTAAGTTCCAAGTAGCTCAAATCACAACCAAGATAGGGGGAGAGGCAACACTCTCCTCCCAACCAAGTACTCAATGGAGAAGAGAAGCAATCTCCTCCATTGACCCCAGAGCCCCAAACACAACACAATGAAAGGGTGGTCTCCAACTCAAGGCAACAACACTTGCTTCCACAATACATATTTCTTTCACAACATTCAAGACAAAGAAAAAAAAAAAAAAACACAAACAACACAAATCATTCCACAACAAAGCTTTTATCCAAGCCAACAAGAGAAGGAACTATGGGAAAGTTTTCCTTATGCCTCCCCATTGAAATGAGATGCCCATCCAAACCCTCCACAATAAAGCTCAAGCCCCTATGACTCTTATGCCTCCCTCAAGTACCCCTTATACCTCCCAAACTCTTATACCTCCCTTCTCTTATGGCTCCCTCAAGGACAAGGTAAGAATGCAAGCATTCTTACCCAAGATGGGCATCCCTCCCAAACTCCCTCCACAAATACCTATTCTACTCTTATGCCTCCCTCATGAGTTTTCCCATAGACCTCTCCTACACCATACCTTAAGCATTCTACCCATTTTTCCCACAACACAACAAACATACATTTTCTACCAATTTAAGCATAATAACAACAAACAATAAGAAAGAAAAAGAAAAGGGTCCCTACCTCTCTATTGAAGAATCCTAACCCAATAATATTTGTCCAAGATCCTCAAAAACAATCCAAATAATGCAATTCCAACCTCCTTTACTCCCCAAAAAAATTCTTTCTCCTCCAAAAGAAAAATCTCTTCAACAAAAACCTCCAACCCCTAAACAAGAGAGGAAACTTCAATAAATAGACAAAAAGGAAAGGATGAGGATGATGTGGCTCCATGTAGGATGCCACATCACACATCCTCAAGACCACCTCCCTAAGTCAATTCAACCCCAAAAGTATAATAAATGGGTGGTTGGGTTGAATGACATCTCTTTTCCACACTCCATCCCTACCCATGTGCCTTAAGGGCACAATTAAATGCAAATGGAAGAGAAGTGCACTCCAAAGTCACATTTCTCTTCCCAAAATAATAAATAATCCCCTTTTTGGCTTCCCAACCCATAGATAGGGTTGGTAAGGGGTTTTGGGAAGTGTGGGACAAGTTTAACTTGTCCCACAAGCCCCTAAAATTGTCCTCAATCTCAAATTCGAGATTCAAAGAACTTGGAGTGGTCAACACTCAAAACAAGCATTCAATCCAAGAAGAAAACACAAGGCTCAAGGAGCCAACCATCAAAATTAATTACACCCACTAGGCTTCCTTCAAAACTTAAAATTAAAACAAGATGTTAAATTAATCTAAACATACTTAGCAAAAGTAATTTAAAAAGGAGACATCACAAATGAAATCACCTACTAAAATAAATTGAAACAAGTAATTAAAATTCTTAACCCATTGGTCACATTAGAAAATTTCCCCCAATGAAATTTTTCCTAACAACATAAAAAAAAAAACAACACAATACAATTCACAAGTTGCCTTGATAACCAAATGTTGTAACCACCCGACATCCTGTTGTGTTTGGTTCCCAATCCCCCTTTAGGTTGTGATCATGTAGTGTTTCCTGCAAAATACAAAATACCTCCTTCGGCCTTGCGGCCATGTCAAAACATCCAAAATAACCATATGCATGAAATTTATTAACATCTATACGTAATTCAATCATCCATTATTTTTAGGTCTAAATCACAACTTAATTATACATTTCATCATTATCCAAAATTATAGTAATGCAAATTCAACAACTACATTCTACTTATCATGGCGAAGAAATCCAATGTTAGAACACATGCAATATATCCATATCATAAAAAAAAATCAGTATCCAATAGTCTATCCACGAGTCAACGTAAATCACACTAAAAGAAAAGTCCAATCAAAATCCAAATTCATCTACTCACAAAACATCATGCTAATCAACATAAGTATGTGTAAAGTCCATATAAAAATTCTGCATAACTCAAAAGTAAAATCAAATAAGTGTCATAGGGAAGTGGGCACTACATAATCATTAGTGTTTGGTTTTATTCAGTTAGAATTTTATTTACATTATTCCTGGAAGTGAATTTTTTAATCTTGTTTTGCTGAGATAAGATTGAGGGATGGAGGTACTTAGGAGTGGTGAGATAAAAGAATATGCTACTATTCAAAAGAAATAAGAGAGAGAGTTTTATTTTTTAATATAAAGAATTGTGTTTCAGTTGTTTAAGGTATTTGACTCAAATGAGGGTGTTTGAATAAATTAAGGAAACTTAGGATATTTGGTTATCTGTTGGAGGAGATATGACTAAGTGCAATTCATATAACATCGTTATACTTGATTCCTTTGGGATGGTTTTCTTAAATTCTATTGATATAGGTTTAAGGGTAATTAAATTGATTGGACTGTAATTTAAATCTTGGTAAGATGGTGGCATTAGATTATTTTAATTGTTTGATTTACTAAATATGGGTTATTTCCTTTATCATACTTTTTTACTGTTGTACATAGCATGGCAAGATGATCAGATGTTTGAAATTTCCTTTTAGAACTTACTCTATATGCTCTTTGCAAGCAATTAGGTGTAGGATTGTTGTGGGGTAAATTTTCTTTGAAAGGGGTAAATAGTGGTTAGTATATGATGTTGGATTTCTAACTTTTAATCTTTTGGATCTTGGGACTTAGTTAGGGAAATGTTGATGATGTTTGAGTATTGGATTTCAATCATATAATCTATGCGATTATATGATTGAAATCCCAATATGCTCAACACTTTGTTTTGGACTTATCGGGTCATTGACCCCTACTTTTTATATGTTGATTAAACTTTTGTTGTCCTTAAAACAATGTTCATATCGAGTTCTTATGGCTTCCTTCTTAATTTTGACATGGTATAATTTCTAGCTTGTGTAATGGCATTGTTAGTATTTAGAACTTGGAACCTTTTCATTAAATAAAAGGTTCTTTTTATGATATTGTTAATGTTAGCAATCTATTTCAATGTGTAGTCTTTATCATGCTCGGTGCTTACTTAAATTGACTCAAAGCTAATAATTGTGCGAGAGGGCTATTACGGTAGAAGAAAAAGGAGAAAAAGATTTTTAGAAGTTGTTTCAGTTTTTAGTTATGAACTTCCCTAGTAAGAATGCTTAATATGTTGTAGATTTTGGAATGGTGTTTGTAGAGAATTTTGGAGGGCTTGTTGTCATGGGGTCTTTTTTTTTGTGGAGTAATGTTGTCATAATCAACTGAACACTAAAACTTGTAATACATTCTTGTAAATGATATAGTTTGATCACAACCTGGTTATGACTATTTTGTTATAGTGTAGAAATGTCATACTGTGTGTAGTTTTTTCAACAAGTAATGGTAAACTCTTCTTTTGTGTTATAAATTATTTTTTTAACCCTTCTTGGTCATTGAATAAATGTAACTCTAGGCATAATCAAGTGGGTTGACAATCCTTTAAAATTTAATCAAAACTAAATGAATATACAAGCAAAATCTATATATATTTCTGAAAGTTGTGATCTTGCTAATAAAATCCTGAGTCTTTAAGTGGAAGAAGAGGAACTATCTTCTTGTGTAAAAAGATTTACCTTCTACCCCTAAGCTAAACTAATAAACCTTATCCTGATGGTTGTGAAATGATAAATGTTGTGAAATTGAAATCAATGTTTAACTGCTAGGAGAATCCTAGATCTTAGTAAGTAGGGGGATTGGTTAAGAAACCATAAATCTAGCTCATCGATTTTTAAACCTAAATTGTATTCTTTTGTCTAGCTTAATCAAGAAAATCCTAAATGAAGTTTTTAACCATACTTGATAAATTCTTAGCCTCAATAAAAGACTGGTTAATAACCAATGAGATCATGAAGATGAATTCAATTTGACCTTTTTTCCTTTAACCCTTGCCTTGGTACATTGTAATCTTTCTTAAGTAATGTTAAACTTTTGATCCTTGCACAAAGGTGAATTTTGTTCCAAACCTAAATGGTACTTTCCCTACAACTGGAGCTTGCGCTCATCACCTTGTGCAATGGAGGTAGGAAACAAGATTCAGTAGCTTGAGTATGAATAAATAACCTTGTGAGAAATGGAAAATTTCCTTTTAAATCAAACAAATTAAGAAAGTTATTGACATATTATTGATGATCCTCTTTTAGAAAACTTGATCTTAAGCTAATTATTCAATAGTATAAAAGAAATAAGTTCACCTTTGTAAGAATAATTTTTCAAATCATAACATGAATTTTCTAGATCGTAAGTCAAGTTTTGAAAGACGTTTTTAGTAAATAAATAACCTTAAAATATTTTTCTCTATGGGATGTCCTTAACTATAAGTGTGTATTGTGGTTGGACTATTATGTTGTGCCTTGTCGAAGAGAAAAGTGAATTATTCGTGATGGGTGTTGTATGATTCCTTGTTTCCTATGTGGTCAATGTTGTGTTAAAATTATAAAAATTATTGTAGCCCTTCTTGGTCATCTGTTTCGTTGTGTAAATTCCATGTAAGTCAAATAAAGCTACCATAGTTTTTCAGTGTTGTATTTGTGTTTTTTAGTGGGTGTTACACTTGGTATTAGAGCAGAGGTTCATGCTCTTAAACCTCTAGGACATATTGGAGTTGTGATGGTGTTGTGTGATGGTGGTGGATATTGGAAGAGTAATGTGATATAAGTGTGATGTGAACTATGTCGTAATTGTGATATTGTGAGTGCACATGTTGTGTATGTCACTTAGTGCATAACTATTAGCATGTTGATGTGTTGGAGATGAGAGTATTCTCTCTCTTTTTCATGAATTCTCTAAGAATTTGAGTGTGATGTACCATCTTGTTATGTGTGATTGTGTTGATATGTTGTATGAAAATTTGGTTTGTAGTGAACTAGATTTCATAATGATGTCATTATCATTTGTGTAGAAATTTGTGTATACCCATGTTATATGGCAGTTGCTGTATGTTGTGATTGTGCTCATCATAATTATAATTCATGTAATATGTAATGAGTCATGTCGTAATTTAGGGACATATGTTGAGTATATGATCCCTATCATATAGTGATTACACTTTGGGTGCAACATGTGGTAATGTGGTGTGTTATAAAATATGAATGTAATGTATGTGATATACCATGTATTAGTGTCATGCATAAGACGCTATGGTTAAGGTGCATGAACCTCCATTGTGTTAGTAATGTGCATATGTGTTATGTTGTGAGCCTTACACTAACCGAACCTAAGGGAAATCAGTAAAATTGTATGTTTGGAGTGAGGAATTATGTACCATAGGACAGTAACTCAAGATGACCTACGGTTCTATAGATGATGACCTATGCTTCTTTCCTCTCTCCCTATGTGGTTGTTGTATGGATGTAACCTAAGTGTAGCTATGAATGTGTTTAGCCTTTTCAAAGTGGTGGTAGGATGATTCAGATAGAGATGATGATAGTTGTACTATTGATATGTTATTTTACGAGTTGAGGCTCGATGTTCCGAGTGCCAGCAACTCATTGAGTACCCCCTTGGTGGCCAGATAAGGCCACATAGTCATCGTAATGTGTTATTATTATATATGTATTTTATTTGTAAATTGAATTTTTTATTTTATTTTTGCAAGGACCAACAGTTTTCTTGATTGGTATGTTTTATATTTTGGGAATTTCCTTTGTTTGTGGTACTAACATGTGGATTTTTGCACTAATTATGGCTATTTGGCCATTTTTTTTGCTTGGATTTGGATCTTCTTCAAATTTATTTATTTTTTTACAGCCTAGCCCAAGGCATGTACTTTGTCACTTGGCATTTTCATAGGATTTCTATGCTCATTCTATTATTGTGATGTGTGGAATAGGGTCATGGGATGCACCATGGAATGGTTGGACCTATGGACCCGCTTCATTGTATGGGGGTATGCCCTAAGGAGTTACATATAACTAGCAGGGTTTTCGAACCATGAGTTATTATGTCACTTGGGTTAGGGGTGTTTGGACTCTATGTGCCTAGGGCCATAGGGAAACCAGCCTCTTTGGGGAGCAAAAAGGAAAATTTATTTATTTATTACTACTTGAGGGAGGCATAATAGATTTGAGGGAGGCATATGAGACTTGAGGGAGGCATAAGAGATTTGAGGGAGGAATAAGAGACTTGAGGGAGGCATAGTAGATTTGGGGGAGGAATAAGAGACTTGAGGGAGGCATAAGAGATTTGAGGGAGACATAAGAGATTTGAGGGAGGCATAAGAGACTTGAGGGAGGCATAAGAGACTTGAGGGAGGCATAAGATATTTGTGTGTGTGTGTGTGTGTGATGCTTCGGGAGGTATGCAGAGTTGTTATGATGTTTTGGTTGTGGTGTTATGATGTATGTGTTACTCATGTTAGTTGGATATGTTGTTTGATGTTGTGGATATGGTGTTGATTCCATTGTTGATATTATATACCTGTAACTATTGTTCTAAGTTATGTGAAATCTTCATCTGTGGAATTGTAAAAATTTCCATTCTTGTAGTAAACTTTTTTCAAGTGTTATATGTCATTCATAGATGCGTAAAAAGCACTATGTTGTGTGGATTGTTCCTTTTCTCTTCCATAATTTGGTTAAGCTCTTGTGGTGTGATACCATCACGAAAGTATGTAAAATTCTACTTGTGAATCATTAGTGTTGTGTATGACCCTCGTAGGGTTTTGTGATAGGTCGAGTTCATGTCGCACCCGGAAGAATGAATAAACTAAAATTCTACAAAAATGAAATTTTAAAGAACTTGAATTAGGAATAATGTAAACAGAAAGAGACTAATTAAATATTGAATAAGAGGGAACTACCAACCTTCACAAAACTTTGAAATTTAATAATTCTACCAGTAAATGTTTCTAGCGCTACCCCATGGCCATACTTTAATGATTGAAATTTTAACCATAGGGTGTACTTTCATATTTACCTATTGTTAGTTGCTTGCCGTGTTTCCTTTCTTCAGTTTTATGTCACATCAAGGATGATGATTTCTTAAGGGGATGAGTACTGTAATGCCCCATTTAGTTCGACTCCTACCTTTGTGTCCTTTCCCTATTGCGTAACATCAAATGTTGAATTGAGCTACCGTTTTGATCGTTAGGTGACTTTGACCCTGATTGTGAAGTTATTTTAGCATCCTTTCTTCTTCTTTCATTCCATCGCACCTTCCCATTTAGATGTAAGTGTGTAATTATCACCAAGGGTCTTTTATAACATACATTTTAACATTCTTCCCATGATCTTATCATGCTTACTATCATTGGAATACTAAAATCTCTTCACATTTATTTTAGGCATAAAAGATACCTAATAATTTGAACAAAGTTTTTGTTTTTTAAAAAGGGAGGATTTTTCTCTCACCGGAAATAAATTATTACCAAATCTTGGTTAATTTTTTTTGCATGTAAGGAGGAAGATTTTAGGAGGCACAATATTAGAGGGGAATGAATATTTTATTTAATGTGTTTGACTAATTATTAATGAGGAACTTGTTGATTTTTTCCTACGCACTCCATCTCCTTGACAATGGCTTGTCCTAGAAAATATTTAGCATGCGTTGCATAGTTCATATTTTAGGAGTGTTTTTTTCTGTTTTATCCCTTTATTATCTCTTCCTTGGTGTATTCCATTATTCTCTCACCTTATTCCAAATCTTCCTCCTTCAATTTAGGGGAATATAGTTGATTATTTCTCCTATATAATGTATGTGCTTCTTCATAATAAAATCAAGGTATGTAGAGTATTTCACTCCACATTCTTCTCTCCTATCTACCTCCTTCATTATGGTATCAAAGCACGTATGATCTCTGACCTGCGTGTGTTTGAAGAAGCAAACAACTCTGACCTGTGCGTTTGATGGTGTAGACCATCCTACTGCATGGAGTGACCTGTGTGGAGAGACTAGGAGCCTGGGACTATCAAGACTATTTTTCTTTTGTTGTTGCTATCATCTGCCGCAAGATTGGAGACATTCAACAACCAAAAACATGGTGCAAAGAATCTGCTACTGCGTGGAGGAATTGGAGCGGCCTGAAGCTGCTGGAATGTGCGTAGAAGAAACAACGGCCTACACTTTTGTCTCTTTGCTACATTCTGCCTACGTGGAAGTATAAAATTGGTGCGTGAAAAGATGCATGGAAGGAAAAACGTGGAAGCATCTCTATACATATAACTGAGTGAAGACATTCACCTGCATACATGGAAGAATTTGTATTCTTTCTGCGTGGAAAGGCTAACCTCCTGCATTTTGTCTTTTACTGTTGTTTTTTTAATATATTTTTGCTGTGTGAAGAGCTATGCCTACGTGGAAATCATAAATTCCATGCCTACGTGAAGCAAGAGAAAATTACATGTAAAATTGCCACAACCAATCTGCAAGTGGCCTACATATAATTACGTGCATTGAAAGCAACCAAACTGGAAAGAAGGTTGTACGTGGATTTTTTTAGATCAATTTCTTGTCAAAAGCATACCTTGCTAACTTGCATGGCTGCCTCTTTAACCTCCTCCAGATCCTTAATGCGTGGATACTTCTGAAAAAGATCTGCATGGTAGATAAACACCTTTGGAAAGCTAAATAACAAAAAAGGTGGACATAACAGAAAAATAAATAAGTGGTGAAGTCTTCAGCAGAAAGTTAGAGTTGCTGCTGGTGCATGGTGGAGTACTCCATGAAGAGATACTCTACCAAGGAAAAGTGGAGTTTCTACAAACACTTCGTCAATTTTCAAGTGTAGACAATTTGATTGAGAGCGTCAATAACATAGTCGTCCACTGCTAAAAGTTGGAACATCAACTCACTAGTCAGCGAACACCATGAAGAATATCCTGAGAGCTCTGGGTTCTACTTTGCTTTTCTGAATGAGCTTTGGAATACTGGAAATCTAGCCTTCGACAAGCTAGTTTGAGAAGGACTTCTTGAATACTTCCTTTTCACGTCAGCTGCCAAGCAAAGAAAGTACAGGGAAGAATTAGAAGTTGGGTATGATGCCGAATATGACGATGAAGAAGAATGCCCCACAAAGCATCATCATCTAACAAAGCACACAAATATCGTGAGCATCTATGAGCAAGTAATTCTCATCAGTGAGTCAAAGTTGTAATAACTCTTGAAATAAATAAATAAACATTTTTTTATTACGATGTTTGCTTGAAGTTACTTATTTCTGATTCTCAGTTGCTCAAAGGGTCCAATTTTGAGCCCTGGGAAACAAAAATAAAGACAATCCTTTAGTTTGAAGGATTATGGGGAATTGTCACAGGGTTTGTGCCCGCTCCTACATCCCATGATGAATTAGTAAAGTATAATATGGCTAGTGTGAAAGCCTTGATGCTGATAATTCTTAGTATTAGTGACGATGTGCAACCGCATGTTGAGAATGTGGAGAAACCAAAGGATCCCTGGGATAAGTTGGCAACCATTTATGAAGCCAAAAATCAGACAAAGATTCTTCATCTTTAGTCAAAGCTGCACACCCTCTCTATTGGGTCAGATTTGAAAGTGGAGGAGTTCTTATGTCGCATGGCTGAGCTGAGATCGGAGTTATTAGTGCTCGGTGAAACAATGGATGACAAAATTCACGTCGCAATCACCTTGACAGCACTCCCTTCTCAATTCCGAGTGTTCATTATGACACTGAATGTGTCTAAACAAATAGTGACATTCGAAGAGCTTGTGAATTTTCTATAGCAGGAAGAGGCAATCACTTCATCCCATGAGGAGTCTCAGGATAAAGACTTGTTCTCAAAGCCTTACTGTGGCTAGAAGAATTGGAAGGGTCCCCCAGAGAAGCCAAATCAAGTGCAACCAAAAAAACAACAGAAAGATCAAAAGTCAAAAAGATGGTGTCACATTTGTATAACCAATACTCATGACACTGATCACTACTGGCATAATATCTTGAAACAAGGGTCTTCAAGTCATACAAGCACATCAGGGTGTGAATATTTTCAAAATTCCAAACGACATCCCCGCTAGAGAAAGCAGAAGGGACATCTCGCATCCCAAGAAGATGATGAATCTAATGAGAAGACATCAAAAGGAGCCCATTGTGGTAAGAACCTTGTACTCGTCTCTTAAACTTCTCAGCCCATGAAGAAATTTTGGTTGATAGACTCCAGTGCAAGCAAGCATATGTTAGGTGACAAGAAGCTATTTGATTCACTACATGAAGAACCAACTGGAGATCGAGTTTGGATAGCAGATGACAAAGAGTACATTATAGAAGGAATAGGGAATGTGACCATTCCTCTGGGACCATGAAAATGTACACTTACAAAGGTACTATATGTTCCTGGCTTGACTAGCAACCTCTTGTCAGTTACTCAGCTCTTGAATCATCACCTTAAGGTAGAATTCCTTGTTCAAAATGACATTAAATCATGCTTAATCTCCTGACAAGGTATGATTCTTGCTAAAGCATTTGTAAAAGACAAGTTATTTGCTTTAGATATTGTTTCATCTTCTGTAGTAGCTTTATCTGCTTCTACAATAGAATCAACTACCCTATGGAATTTTAGATATGGACACTTATCAGTCAGTTCATTACACTAGATAATTTCAAAATCAATGGTCCGTGCACTACCCAAATTCTCCAGTTCCTTGCCTATTTTCCCTAGCTGTCTTAGAGGAAAACAACATAGAGATCCATTTCAAGTGAGCACCTTCCATGCCAAGAAGTGTCTGGAGGTAGTTCATACCAATCTGAATGGCCCATTATCTGCTTCATTTTTAGGATACAAGTACTTCCAACTATTCATGGATGACCACTCTTGCAAGATGCAAGTATATTTCTGAATAAAAAAGTGAGGCTCTTCAACATTTAAAGAACTTCTATCTTCGGGGTATGAAAGAGACTAGACAACCACATCTTCTACTTCACTCAGATCGAGGGGGGAATTTACATCAAAGAAGTTCTTGGCCTTCCTAAACTAACATGACGTTAAGAAACACCTGAATTCTCCCTACACACCCTAGAAAAATGGCATTGTTGAGCGTCACAATTGCAGCGTGATAGAGATGGCTCGTTGCATGTTAACAACTGTAAAGCTATAAGAACGCTATTGGGCTGAAGCAGTACAAATGGCTATATATCTTCTCAATAGGGAAATGAAAAATATTCTACAGAACAAAATGCCATAAGAGGTATGGAGTGGTAGAAAGCCATCAATTTCTCATTTGCGAGTATTTGGTTACACAACATACATGCATGTCCCAGCTCAGAAGAAAAAGAAGGTAGAGCCAAAAACGCTCCCGTGTATCCTTTTTGGCTACAGTACTACCTCGAAGGCATATCGTCTCATGGATCCTGAGACAAAGAAATATACAAGAGTCGAGACGTGGTTTGTGAGGATTCATCCTTTGACTCAATAGTATCAACATAAGATCCACTTCCAACCACATCTCACCAATTAGTCTCCGAATCAAATGATGAGCCAGAGGAGACTACTCAGAGAAAATAAATGCTGCCAGGAGAGCTTTTTGTTGACCTTGGAGAACTGCAGAATACGAATCCACATCAATCCACATAGAAACAACACACAACACAGTTCTTCTCAAAAGTAGCCAAGTTCTTGTCCGAAGTGGGCACAAAGCACTATCGGGACTCACATTTACAATAACTCCTAGATACATCATCCGAGTCAAAACAAGTAGTCAAACAAGAAATGAGGTAAACTTTGCACTCATGAGTTCACTGATGAATAAATTTGACCTAGATAATGTTCATGAAGCACTCAGTCAACCTAAATGGAAGGAATCCATGGATACAGAATATGACTCACTCATGAAAAATCAAACATGGGAACTTTTCGATCTACCTAGAGGAAAGAAACCCATAGGCTGCAAATGGATTTTCAAAACAAAATATAAGGGAGATGGATCCATTGACAAACATAAAGCATGACTTGTAGAAAAATGATATGCTCATAAAGATGGCATCGACTATGAATAAACCTTTGCACCCACTGTGAAGATGAAGACCATCATAGTAGTTTGCACACTTGCAACACAGAAAGGATGGAGACTTTAGCTGATGGACATCAAGAGTGCTTTCCTAAACTGTGATATAAAAGAAGAAGTATACATGACCTAACTCAAGGATTTTTGATGAAGAGAAACCTAAGAAGGTATTTCGTCTCATCAAATCACTTTACTGACTGATCAATGATCACCTTTTGTAGCATGCGTTCACTCGTAGCCCCTCATATTCGAATCAGATATAAAGAAGGTAGGCAAAGAAATTGTCATTCTTGTTGTATATGTAGATGCTCTTGTGATCATTAGCGATTCGGAAGATCAAGTTGATATTGTAAATAATGATCTAAAAGGAACCTTTGACATGATAGATTTTGGGCTACTACATTACTATCTTGGCTTGGAGATATGGCAAAAGGAGCACCACATTTTTGTCTCCCAGAAAAAGTATGCCAAGACAACTGCTAGAAAAGTATAGAATGTCTGACTGTAAACCTATATCCACTACCATGGAAAAAAGATTGCAAATTTCAAGATTCTAGGACTCACCTCAAGTAGATGCTACTCTCTAAAAGAATTTTTTTTGGAGGAATCATCTATTCGACATATACAAAACTAGATCTCTGCTATGTTATCAACTATCTTTCCAGTTCATGCAGAGCCAAAGAAATGTCACTGAATGCAACAAAACATGTTTTGAGATATGTATGAGGAACAACTTATTATGGTTCTGAAATATAAGAAGAATCATCAATTCTTCTTACAGGGATACGTTGACTCGGACCACACCGGATCTGTTGATGACAGGAATTCAAATACAGGATACATATTTCATCTTGGATTTGGACCTATCTCATGGATAAGAAAAAAGTAGAATGTTGTTTCTATCTCATCCACAAAGGCAGAATATCGTGTGTCGCACGACAAGATGTGTGCGAAGTGATGTGGTTATGTCACATTTGGGATGACCTGGAAATTCTGAAAAATAGTCACCTATTCTCTATTACGACAATCAAAGTGTGTTGAAGCTCGTGCAGAATCTAGTCTTTCATGAATGAACAAAGCATATTGAAATTGACTTCCATTTCATTCGAGAGCACATCTTGAACCATCAAATTCAGCTCCAGTACTGTCCTACTGAAGCACAAGTTGCCAACATTCTCACTAAATCTCTTGGAAAAGTGAAATTTGAATTTTTCAGGGGTCACATTTGCAAGAATAATGTAATAAGGGGGGGAATGTTAGCATACGTTGCATAGTTCATATTTTAGGAGTGTTTGTTCTATTTTATCCCTTTATTATCTCTTCCTTGGTGTATTCCATTATTCTCTCACCTTCTTCCAAATCTTCCTCCTTCAGTTTAGGGGAATATAGTTGATTATTTCTCCTATATAATGTACGTGCTTCTTCATAATAAAATCAAGGTATGTAGAGTATTTCACTCCACATTCTTCTCTCTTATCTACCTCCTTCAAAAATTGTTGCACCCACCAAAATTTATCACTCTTTGGGTGCTAAATGGTTTTCTCTTTCCACGATTTTTTCTTTAATCTTCTCCATCCTAGTCATAGCTTCTCTACCATCCATACATTTCTCCCATAATGCCTACATCTAAAACATGGAAAAGGCTCTTCTCCTTATGCTTTGGGTGGAAATCCATACATGTTTCAAAGATTCTATTAAGCACTACATGTGTACATACTTTGAAAAGGTAAACTGAATGGATTAGACACATGCTCGTTGCTTATGGTGATGTAGGGTTGTGTACAAGATCCTTTTCGGCATATCCTATTCTTCTCTCGGTTGTTGGCTGTGTGGGGGTCTTTGGGAGGAGTAATTTATGAGTTTTGAGGATTTAAGGGAAAAGACTTTGGTGGGTTGAGTATACTACCGTGAGGAGGAAACTTTCCCAAATCATGGCAATCCCATATGACCTCATCTCTTTGAAGATTTTGTCAAATAGTTTACCCGCCTTGTGTATACACTTCAACATTTTACTTGTTATCACCAAATCACAGCACCCCTGTGCATATACTTGAACTCACGGTGTGATTGGATAACATGGGTACTATCTCCAAGTTGTGGGACTTGCTACTTGAGATAGACCTCCAGGAGAAAGTGGTTCTTGCTCCTAAACTACCTGCCACAATCTACTCTAATGCGGGATAAGCTAACTATTCTAATCTAAATTTCCAAGGGACCAGGGGAAAGAGAATGCATAAAATGAAAGCCTACACTAAAGTAGTGATACACCGAGAAAAGGAGGATGTGATAGTAGTCTCCAAATTTGTGAAATATAGAGGCAAAGTGCACACTAGAAGAGGTGATGACAGCTTCACCATAGTCTAGCAAAATGCATTCACAACAATATTCTAAGCATACACAAAGTGATAATGAATCCCTGCAAGAACATAATAAATAGACACAATATTCTTATAGAAATATCAAAGGGGCAAGAAGAATGCAAGAAAACACAGCAGGGGGAGATACATCCACAAACTGATATTTTATTGCTTCATGATATGCATAGTTCAATCTATTACAAGATAAGGGCCTAGATCACCATGCAAGGAGTCCACTACAAGGGCCTGCAACACACTGGCTTCACAAAGCAATTTTGGCAGAGCTTTGCTACCCAAAAACTCTCTCCTTTACAATGAGCCCAACACTCCAATTTATAGAAAAAATGAGAAGGAGAAGAGAAGGAAAAATGGAAATCCCGAAATCTGTCCTTCAACCACCTGTAAGAGGCATTAAATTGAGTGAAATGATTGTATATTACTTGCAAAAGGCTCCCCATACTATCCCATGTGCTGCAGCAGAGAAAGAATGATGACCATGCCTCTTAATTGCACTCCCAACTACCAAATAAAACACTGTTCTTGAACCCGGCCACGTTTTCTTAAAAATCTCAGTCAATTTCTGATGAAATCTAGAATTTCTTGATTTTTATGCATCGGGCTCTAAACCACGATTCCAACGGTACCAATTTTATGTGATTTCGTTGAGAAATACAAAAGTTATGGCCTTCTGAGTGCGGGCAGCTATTTGAGGTCTGGCAGGCGTTTTCTGTCATTTGACGGGAATGAGCATGAACTGACTGGACCCAAATATGTTTCCTTTCATGAAATATATCTACCCTCATTAAAAATAAGAAATCCAGCGTAGAGGATGTCATGCTCGTTCCAAAAAGTCCAATTTTGTGAAAATTGGAGCTCGGAGTCAAAAGTTATGGCCGTTTGAAGTTTCACGGGCCAAATGTTGACTTTTCTTTTTGCCTTCGGCCGCTTCGGCTTTTCGCATCCCACGTGTCCCTTTGTCCCAAATGTCCCAAAGGCTGAAGTTCCCTATTTCAGCTGAACCGGCCGGTTCGCGCCCTTTTGTCCCAACTGTCCCGGTACGAAAGTTCTCATTTCGGCCGATCCGGCCGGTTCGCGTACTTCACGTACCTTCAGCCCAACTATTCCGGGCTGCCTTAAGTCTTTTCAGCCGACTTGCATCCTCCGCGTACTAACTGCCCAGATGTCCCAGACTGCCTGTTTCAACAGTTAGTCAATTTTTTCCATTTTTCGGCCAGTTCGGATTTCCGCGTCCCGCGCGTCCCTTTGTCCCACTTGTCCCAAATGCTGCGTAGACCGCCTGGTGGCCTTTCGGCTGGTTCGCGCCCTTTTGTCCCTCATGTCCCGACTGCCCGGGGACTAAGACTTAGCCATTTTTCACAATTTTTTCTGGCCCGAGCCTGTTTTTTGCAATTTTTCTTACCTTTCCTCAGAACTTGCTCTCTTCTTGGGGTGAATTTTGGATAGCATTTACTTACATGGCCCCGAGGTACCTGCATCTACATCTAAAAACATAGATTTGATTTCCATTGTGCTTCAATGGATGTCCATATTCTGCCTTATTGCCCCTTTTTGACGCAAGATGGGAGGATGTTTTCCAGGTTTTGGAGTCTGGATTTCCTCCTATTAATGTCATGTATTTTGGACTTCTTGGGCCTTTTAGTAAACACATTTTTCATCTATACTATAAATCATTACAATCCTTGACACCATAGTTCCTTCAAGCAGATGTAACTCATGGTTTTGGAGCTCCCTTCCTGTGCCAATGTGAGAATGAGTGGTTTATGATGCTCAACATGTATGGGGACAAATATTTCACCATGGTTGTTGTTCTAAAGGCTTGGTAAACATTTTTGTAATTTCATGAAGATCATATCAGGCATGATAACTTTTACCATCTGATTTTTTTATGCTAGCTTTAATCATATCATGTAAAGAATTGATTTTATTTTTTGTAGTGGTAGTTGCTTGGAGTGCTAGATTTGTTTTTCTGCCATTCTTATCCTGTGTGCCTCTCTCCCGATTTTTGTGTCTCCCCTCTTCCTAGTAGTTCAATCTCCATACTGATTTGATGAATCAATTCTTGTATTATGCATAGATAGTACTTTCTTTCTTCCTTATATATTCATTTGAGGTAATACCTAGATGCTAATACCTCTCTATAATAATGAGATATGTTTATTGATAATATATGGAACCTATGAATATAATCTTAGCCATAAGGTGCAAATTAGTAGGTTGCTTAAGCATGGGTAACTTTTATTTTTTTTTCCTTTTCTTTGTTAAAATTTTTAGATTGTGGAGTTAATACTTCTTTGATTTTTCTTTGTGCTTATATCTTGTTTAATCGTTAAAATCCCAAAGGGGGTATTGGTGATAATGGGTGAATTCTTAGTTGTGTGTGTTCCCAACTTGTATTTTGATTTGCTGGTATTTATTGAGGAAGTTGGCGTTAATCATTTCTTTTCCGTATGAAATAAACGAGGGGATTTTTAGTTTTGGGATAGGTTGAAGGTCGTTTGTTAAAATCAGACATGGGTCAGTTGATGTGGACATTGGGAGCCTATAACTTATCCTGTAAAGTTACGATAAGGTAAAATTCAAGTCTAACCCATTCTCTTTCCTGTAGAGCATAATATTTTACGTCTTTCATTTTCTTGTTTGAAATTAGACCTTGAATTATACAAGGGTCGGCGAAATCTTTTCCCATATAAAAAAATGGATTGGAAATAGCATATCGATCTGGTATGAAAATCCACTCCAAGATTTAGATAGATGGTTATCTTGTCCCACTTTGTGAAGTGTAAACTTACCTTGTACGTATAGGAGGATATGTTTTTCGAATAATGTTTGACCACCTTTGTAAGCCATGCTAATGTTTTGATGAAAACATTATATTTGTAACAATGATGGATCTTAGTTGTTCCAATTGATTTGATTAAGGTAGGTGCTGGGAAAATTAAAGATGCACAATTTGATTAAGATATTATGAATTGGGTAGTATAATACTTAGTGTTTGGTTTTATTAAGGTAGACTGTTATTTAGCTTGTTCTGAAGTGAATTTTTAAGCTTATTTTGGTGAGATAAGATTGAGGGATGGAGGTACTTAGGAGTGGCGAGATAAAATAATATGCTACTATTCAAAAGAAATAAGAGAGAGAGTTTTATTTTTTAATATAAAGAATTGTGTTTTAGTTGTTTGAGGTATTTGACTCAAACGAGGGTGTTTGAATAAATTAAGGAAACTTAGGATATTTGGTTATCTATTGGAGGAGATATGACTAAGCGCAATTTATATAACATCGTTATACTATTTCCTTTGGGATGGTTTTCTTACATTCTATTGATACAGGTTTAAGGGTAATTAAATTGATTGGAATGTAATTTAAATCTTGGTAAGACAGTGGCATTAGATTATTTTAATTGTTTGATTTAATAAATATGGGTTATTTCCTTTATCGTCTTCGCTTGATTTTTGCATAACATGGCAAGATGATCGAATGTTTAAACTTCCATTTTAGAACTTACTTCATATTCTCTTTGCAAGAAATTAGGTGTAGGATTGTTGTGGGGTAAATTTTTTTCGAAAGGGTTAAATAGTTGTTCGTATATGATGGTGGATTCCTAACTTTTAATAATTTGGATCCTCGGACTTAGTTACGAAAATGTTGATGATGTTTGAGTATTGGATTTCAATCATATAATCTATGTGATTATATGATTGAAATCCCAATACACTCGACACTTTCTTTTAGTCTTACTGGGTCATTGACCCCTACTTGTTATATGTTGATTAAACTTTTGTTGTCCTTAAAACAATGTTCATATTAGGTTCTTATGGCTTCCTTCTTAATTTTGACATGGTATAATTTCTAGCATGTGTAATGGCATTGTTAGTATTTAGAACTTGGCACCTTTTCATTAAATAAAAGGTTCTTTTTATGATATTGTTAATGGTAGCATTCTATTTCAATGTGTAGTCTTTATCATGCTCAGTTCTCACGAACTGACTTAGGATAATAATTGTGCAGATGGCTATTGCGGGTAGAAAAAAATAGAAAAGAAATATTTCTAGAAGTTGCTTCAGTTTTGCTTATGAAGTTCCTTAGTAAGAATTCTTAATATGTTGTAGATTCTGGAATGGTGTTTGTAGAGAAGTTTGGAGGGCTTGTTGCCCTGGGGTCTTTTGTTTTGTGGAGTAATGTTGTCATAAACAGTTGAACACTAAAACTTGTAAGACATTCTTGTAAATGATATAGTTTGATCACAACCTGGTTATGAATATTTTGTTATATTGTAGAAATGTTGTACCCATGTATAGTTTTCTCAATAAGTAATGGTAAACTCTTCTTTTTGTTATAAATTATTTTTGTATCAATGTAACTCTAGGCAAAATCAAGTGGGTTGAAAATCCTTTAAAAGTTAATCAAAAATAAATAAATAAATAAACTATATATATATATATACACACACACACACACAATAAAATTTTAAAATATATATTTATATTTTTGAAGTGAATTTTATAGGAGTGGTTGGAGGAAATCATGGACTCCACGTGAAGGCACGTGGGCTAGTTTTCATGGGTAGTGTGCAGCAGATGGAAGTGACACACCCTGGATACCTTTTCATACATGTCATTTTCCTTGTAGAATAAGTCAAGCACTTTATTTTTGATCTAGAGACATTTACCATGTTGCAACCCAAGCTAACATGGTAGATTCATTAGTAAGTGGATAGTTGTAGCGAAGGAAGGATGCTCAGGGGATTTTTTAATTATTGCTCTCAACTAGAAGCCGTCCTAAACTCTATCTAATTTGGGAAAAAACACCCCTGTGTAGGGAGATAAACCTGTGTATTTAATATCTATTCACCTTATTGTATGTAAAATATTTTCTCTTGTTCTATATCTGTATTTGAAGTTATTCAATGTCTCTGAGAGGTTTTGTTGCTACCAATTTTTTTTCATGTATTCAAGAAGAATAATAAGAAAATGCGGGCATAGGGATTTTCTTCTTTTATAGTTGTGTGGAGTTTTTGTATTGTTAAGACATTCAAATCTATCTTTCCTACTTCCCCGCGTATGTCTATGCAAGATTTATCTCTTTCACTCTTCCTCCATGTGAAACACTATGTTGCCCATCCTCTGCATCTTCTTAGCCACTTCCAGCTATGTAAACGGAGATTCACGGTTTGGGTATTTCCAAAATGGGATCTTTGGAAAAAAACATTAGAATCTTCTATGTAAATGCACAGGTAGGAAGATATGCAAACAAATGGTTTGTTTATCAAAGGCACCAAAGGAATGTGATCTCATGGAATGCATTGAATTAAGGATATACATGTTTGTAATTTGTTTTACTTAATGCCTAAAAGAAATACACCCTCATGGGGAAGAAATATGTAGGCCTTCTTTAAAACAAAGGAGATTGGGGTCAAGTTTTTGGAGAAAAAAATTCCTCTGCCAACATCCTCCCAACATGTGTAAAAGTGGGATCTTTTGAACATGGTATCGATATTAATGAAATCATAAGGATAGAGGAATATTGCCAGATGTTGTATTTGCATGGCCCTAATACACATGTATGAAAAATTTGGAATCATAAACAAGCACATCAACTATTTGAAAAAATGTTTAAAAAAATAAGTGGCTTTGTGTACAACTTTGGCTACAAGATATGCACAAAATGGTTTTATTGAAAATGATTTAGAAACTTTCAACTGAATGCAGTTGATAGGTGTAGATCCGCCATCTACATAAAATGATAACCTTTATCCTTTGGGTGCATTGCTTTGCATTGTGAGACTGAGATTGAAAACGAATGAATTTTACATTTCATCTTTTGGTCGTTGAAGGTTTCAGGCTAAATATGGAGAAGGGCGAAGTATGTGAACTAGTTTCCGAACTTCTCTTATGGCATGGCTTTTAAATAATAATAAAAAGGGGGTCTATTTGAGTGTGATCAGTGTTGGTTTTTCCCAAAAGAGGATTTTGATGGAGCTTTGGGATGAGGTATGGGTGCAAAATGAATGGCTCATTTTTTCACGTGACTATTTGGCATCATGCGGCAACAATGGTGGTGTTAATAGATCATGACTGTCCCATCCACTACATGGAGGCCCATATACCCGCTTCACTCATCATTCTCAAGAATAATCCCTTACCTTTTTCCTTCATCATTTTCGTAATTTTGTTCTTCATTTTCCATATAATAGAAACATTAAACCACTAGATAATCTTACAAATGGATATGTAACCAAATTTAAATGTCGAAAGGAAATCCAACTCCACCGTGTAATTTTAGAAAATGATTTTAAATTTAAACTTTAACCTGTCGATGCTACCATAACCGTTTATGATGATAGTATAATATCAAAGTTAGGTGCTCACATCTAGCAAGATCTTGGTGAGAGTTAGATAATGTCATCAAATTAGACAATCCATTTTCCTACCATATAAAGTTAGAAAAAAACACAATTTCCAAGACTCACAAAACAACTCTATGAGCCCTGTAAAAGAGAAGACAAACATTGTATGTGTTCCTTGTTGTGTAGAGAGTTGCATCAAGCATTAGCTCGACCCTGTGTGATCATTTGCACTCAATTTTATACTTCTCTAGGAGCCACCGTTACTCATTTTCATACTTTGAAGGAAGTTCTTAAAAGCTGAAAAGTTGGCTTTCGTTTTGAACCATCGCTTGGTCCCCGAGAAACCAAATGCTTGACCACAAGTTGCAAACCTCTATTAGTTTTAAAAGAAAATTTCCTAGAACATTTGTTTTAGGAAAAACACATCCGTGGTGAGTTTAGAAAAGGGGTGTTGTAGGCCTCCATTCACTATTTGACTAGGTCAAACTGACTCAACTACGACCACCGGCTCCAAAAAAACCCATCACCATTTGTAACTTTGTTTATTAGTTCTCGATCCTATTGACTCTGTTGAATTCTCCATATATAGGGGGACTTGTAGGAAATTTATCATTTTGCATCCGTATATCAAACATCAGTTTTGGACATGGTTTTCTGTGCCCTTGAGCTAATTTTTGAATGTTTACAAGTGGGTCAATTACAACCAATGTCCTCACAAACTCCTGCCACCAATCGTAAACCAGGTTGTCGATTCTGAATTACGTTAGATCCTATGGATTCTTAGTGTATAAGAGGAAAAATGGAAACTCACTCGTGGCATGTTTTCTCTCCGAGAAGACAACGTTTGAAAGTGGTTTCTTAGTCTCCAAGCCTAAACTTAACGTTTTGGAAACTAGTAGGAAAACGTAAAAAAATAAAGTTGTAGGAACCTCGTCAGTTACCAAACCACCGTGGAAACTTGTTGTCACTTGTAAATAACTGTTTAAAACTCTATCATGTGACTTATTTGAAATTTAACTGTTGTAAAAATAGTGTTTCTCTCTCTCCCTAGCTCATTCTCTCTCCATGGTTAAGAAATGAAATCAATACATGTCTCTAAGCCTCTCCTTTTGTATTCAAATTATTATTATTATGTAAATGGAAAATAAAACATGTTACTCATGCTAGATCTAGGTGGATGCCATGCCAATGATTTATCGTTGATTTCATGCTCACTTAGTTTTGCAGGATGCAAGAAAGATGGCAAAAGGGTGTGGTGAAATTCATTGTTTATTATCGTAATTGATATGGGTCATTGTAGAATGTATATATATGCATAATGTATTTCCATGTTACAGAAAAATTTATATTTGAAATTTGGTGATATGGATGAGATGTTAGTGTTAGGGATACCTTGGGAAATGCGTGTTTTAATTCAGATTTACATAAGGTAAAAATATGTTTCCTATATACACATATGTTGAATGAATTTGAATTTAATATCTTGTAGTACGTTTATAGTGTGTAATAAATAATTGGTGAGTTTTATTCTTTACCTTGAAAATGTAATAAAGAAATCTAATCACAGTAGACAACCTTAGCTTAAAACTAGTGAACATCAAACCATCTTGCATGATATTTCTTAGCTCAAAATAAATTGAAACCGTATAATGAACTAAAAATTTCACTCTATAACACCTTCTACTTTAATTAAATAAGAGCCCAAATTTTGAGTTGTCATCATAGCTTGTATGTTTAGCGACATCATCATAAACCCAACGGTTAGGAATGACATGGTCAAACTTTATCTGGAGTAAGTAGAACTAACACTTCCTTAGTATCCTAGTGGACTACCTTGTCTTATGAAGTTAGATTTAGAATTAAATTTTCTTCATCGAATGAATTGCTTGTGGGATCCAGATGACACAATGGAGCTAGTGAAATAGTTGTACTATTACTTAAACTCTTGTTAATGATCTCTTTAGATCCTCTCAATTAAATGTGTTACCTTGGCTAGTGAAAGTATAGCACCTAGGTCCTTTGCAGAAGATTTATAGGGTAAATATGTTTTTACACCTTAATATGATATTTTATAGGGTGTATATCCTGAGTGTAAATCAAAATTAAACTAAACCATAATTGATTTGGAGGTTAACTAGTGGGTAGAAAATTGTAAGTAACTCTTTGCAAACGAAATTTGATTTGAAAGATGTTGACTTAAGAGAAACCAGGAAACTGAAAACTTGGTTCCGTAATTCCTTGTTATGTCACTTATGACATTAAGAATAAAATAAATTTCTTATGCGGAATCAAAATTACGGAAACATGGGATCTCACTTTGAAAAAAGATATTTTGTGGTTCGTGTATGGTTCTAATGCTTCCAATCATGTACTTATTTAAAAGATTAGACAAGTACTTTGGTAAATATTTTTTTATAAAGTGATTCCAATAACGAGACCATAATGCAATGTTAGAGTAAAGTATATAAGAGCAAAATAATATTTGAGTAAAGCATGGAATAATGTCACTCTTGGAGTTCTTGTAACTCAATTAGGCATTTACTCGTCTTAAAAAGAATATGAATTTCCTTGTTGCGATCGGACTTCAAGAAAAGAAAAGATATATATATAAATCTAAATAAAATTTCTTGATGTGGAAAATGTTGAATGGACTCAACAAGTTTTTGAACTATTTTAACTACGATGGGAAATAAGGATATCGTGATCAAAAAATGTTATGGGAAAAATTACCTTGAATCTAAATCGTCCACAAATCGTAATATTTCTGTGTTGTCATCACGTTACTTTCACTATTCTAGTAAGGGTAAAATTTAAACATTAAATAAATGTTTGTGAAACATAAGATTAACATAAGAATGAGTGAATTAAGAACTTTGTATGAAATTTGAAATATGCAAAATAATTATTTACGTTATGGAGATTTTCATAAGATATAAAGAGCCAAAACAAATGGTTGAACAAAGTAAGTTGAATTTGAAATGAATTTAAGAATCTATAGATCAAA
The DNA here is from genome assembly GCA_018340775.1 of Taxus wallichiana var. yunnanensis. NCBI lineage: Eukaryota > Viridiplantae > Streptophyta > Pinopsida > Cupressales > Taxaceae > Taxus > Taxus wallichiana. The sequence continues at coordinate 841,134,244 of CM031243.1, read as the reverse complement.
AAAGAAAACAATTATCCTTTCACAATAATGTTCTTGGAATGTTTAACATAACTAAGATGTAATCATAGTCACTACTAGAAAGAGGGCTAATTTTCCACAATGTTATCCACAAAATAATCAATTTGTGGAAAAAATGTGGATTAACAACATTAAATGGATGGAGACTATAAGATAAACAATATATTTTTCACAATTTCATAAAGGTTAAATTCAATTTGTGGAATATTCATAATCCTATAATTTTATTGTGGAAAAATCACAATTTATCTACATGTTTTGGAAAAATATATATGTGAAAAAATAATTAAGGATATTTTAAATAAAATGTAGATCTGAATTCCTAATTTCCACACCATTGTAAACTTCAAACACAAAATTTTAAAAATTAAAGCTAAAACTATTATTATGCATTATCTAAAAATACAAAATATATGGAATGCGGACAATAGGAACACTAATTAATTACATTTTTTCATAATCTACACAATACATTAATCTATAATGATTTTAATATTTTCAATTATTTTTAATAAAAATAAATAATCACATCATTTTTAAGATTTGATTTTATTAATAAAAAACCTAAAACTATTAAAAGTTAAGTTAAGTTGTCTATTATCTCCAACCCACTTTAATTGTTGAAAATCTACATTTTAAAATTAATTGAGTTCTTTTTTGTGGATAATCTACATTACTAAAATAAATAGTGATAATAATGAGTAATGCAAAAATAAGAAAATCATAAATAATCTACACCATCCCAAATTCCAATTTACTATTTATGTGGATAATCTACATAATATTACAAATATTATTTGTGAATAATTTACACAACTACAAATAAATAGTTTGAATAAATAATTAATCCTTTGGATTGTGAAAAAAATATTATAAATAGGCTCCATGGTACTTAAATTGTGGAAAATTCACATTAATGTTATAGCTCACTTACATAATTGTAGATAATATAATTATAAAAATATTAATATAATTTCATTGTAATTATATACTATTTATTGATGGAAAACTACATTAACTTAATAATACTTGTGGATAATCAAGAATATTTTGAAAAAAATGTTGAGAATAACTAACAAATTTTTTAGGCATTATCTTGTAACACTATTTTTTATTATAAGATTGATTCAAACACAACTCTAAGATTACAATTATAATTATGAACGATAAAAAATATATCTAATTTTATTATTAAAATTAAAAATTATTAAAAATACAATTTTGGTCTCCTTTTAATTTGTGTGCGATACATGCAAGTATTTAATTTTCACATTTTAATGTCCAATTTTTCTTGGATATCTTCGCCTTATCTAAACAATAAAACACTATCAAATAAAAAAATCTTGACGTCATTTCCAGTTGGGTCTTGACCATGAAACCTATAAGTTTTTCCCATTTTTTACTTTTTCACCTTGTAGCGTAAATTGTGCACATGTGATTAATGTTATCAGGATCAAGATGATAAAGTGGAAGACAACTAAAGGATGGTTGTTGATGGTGGTTTTTCAGATTTCCTATTTCCACGCCTCTAGCTTATGCACCCACTGGAGATTAGATTTATAAATGGGGACTGCAAAGTGATGAATAAGTGAAACATAGATAATGAATAATTATTGATGATTACTTACATGACATCTATTTCCCTACAAGTACTTGAGCTTATTAATATTAAAAATTACAGAAAAGACAATTTCGGTCTACTTTTAATTTTTGTGTCGTACATGCAAGTATTTAATTTTCACTTTCTAATGTCTAATTTTCCTTGGATATATTTTCCTTATCTAAAAAATAAAACATTATCAAATCAGAAACATTGACATCATTTGCAGTTGGTTCTTGGCCATGAAACCTATTATATTTTCCCATTTTGTATTTTGGCACCGTGTAGCGCAAATTGTGCACATGTGATTAATGTTATTGGGATTGAGATACTAAAGTGGAAGAAAAATAAACGATGGTTGTCGATGGTGGTTTTCACATTTCCTATTTCCATGCCTCTAGCTTGTGCACCCACTGGAAATTAGATCTATAAATGGGGACTGCAAAGTGATGATAAAGTGGAACATATATAATGGATAATTATTGATGATAATTTACATGTCAGCTATTTCCCTACATCTACTTGAGCTTATAACTATAAAGGCGGAGTACAAAGTTCTCCATGAAGCAAGTATTTCAATTAGGTTTCGAACATTGAATGTATTGGGTTATTTAAATTTATTATTTGTGCACCTTTAGGTGAAAATTATACTCATGTGAATAATGTAAACTCAATTATCAGTGATTGTTCACACATCATCTATTTTTCATACACTTATTGAATCTTAAAATCTTAAATGGGGAATACAAATTGTTCCAAGAAACAAACATTTTGGTTGCATTCTGAACATGGAACATGTTGAATTTTTTTCATTATTTATTTTGTCCCTTTTAAGAATAAATTGTACTCACATGAATAATGTGAGTGAGATCGATTCTATAAAGTGTAACACAAATAGTAGATTTTATTTGGGTGTTACAATTTAAGCCATGAAAAATATGTGTAACATGCAGGTATTTAATTCTCATTTTTTATTTCCAATTTTCCTTTCATGTCTTTGTCTTATCTATTAAAAATGTTGTCCAATTAAAAACCTTGATAGCGTTTGCATTTCGGTTTGGAACCAAAAACTTATTCTTTCCCCATTTTTTTGCCCCCCATTGAGCACAAATTGCACTCATGTGAATAATGAAATTGAGATAAAGAAAATAAAGTGGAACATAGATGATGTATATTATTTGCGTATAACAATTTCTTCTGCGAAAAATGTGTGAAACATGTAGATTTTTAATTTTAACTATTTCATTTCTAAATTTCGATTAATGCCTTCACCTTTTGTAATAATTCAAACAGTGTCCACATGAAAACCTTGATGGAGTAAACAATTGAAATTAAAAAAAAATCAAACTTAGGTAGCAGATAAAAGCCATCTATCATTCATATGACTAAATTTATTAGAGGGGCTTAATTATTATTGATTGTTCACACTTCACATGTATTCCTATAACTACACCTACATTTACATGAGCATAAAACTAAAACATGCCACTACAAAATGCTACTTAAGAAAGCAATGTGGTTAGATTTCGACCTTCAAACCTATTAATTTTTCTCATTTTTTTATTTCGGACACTTTAATCTCAAATTACACTCACGTAAATAATGGAATCTCAGTCTAAAGAATTTTCCAACCATACATGTAGGTCTAATTGCTTAAGGGACTGGATCATTGATGTTTCTTCATATCCCTATTTTTTACAATTATTGCACCTTTAAATTGGAAGGGAGCTAGTACAAAGTGCACCAAGAAGAAATCGTTTCAATTGGGTCTTAAACATGGAATATTTTGGATTTTCCCCATTTCCTATTTTGTCCCCTTTAAATAAAAATTTCACTCACATGAATAATGTGAGAAAGATAAATATGATACAAAGGTAACCCACTTCAGTTTCCCCTTCATCAAACCTATTCCTAATTTTCCCACATCCTCTACTTATTTTTTTCCTTCCTTAATTTTTAATTCTTTACTCCCCCATCTTTGACATTTCAATTATACACATCTAGTTGAAAAATTAAAATAAATTCTAAACACCATTCATCAAAGCATAGGTTTCCTTTAGTTATTTATAATTCATTGTCAACTTTTTACTAGACTAATGAAAAGGTCAAGTATGGTCAATAGCCATACAATTTAACTACTTATCATACACGTATAACGAGCTAGTAAAATTTAAAAAATTTACTTTTCACTCGGATCAAGCGAGGATATTTCTAGGCCGTTGATAAAGGAAAATGATCCAAGGGCATGGATACAATTCTTCCTCCTTAATAATAAAACCTAAAAGTTTTCCTCCCTCTGAGACCTAGCATAACGATTTGTGAATCGGATCTATAGAGGTATGGATAGGATTGCAAGAGTTTAATTGATCTACGCTTCTAAGTAGATATATGGAGGTGGATGAAATCAGATCTGATTTTTATTATCAGAAAGATGTAAATGGCAAGAAGCCTTCACATTTTAAGAGCCTAAGGATTTCAATTTCGTGAGGAGCCCAATATCTATGGAAAATGAAGTGGCTTCCGTGGATCATTGTTGGAGGATAATATTTTGAATACTTCACAATTCTAACGCCATTAACTCTTTGTAGTGCTTTCATGAATGTAAACACCCTAGCCCTTATTTTGTCACACTTAAATAGCTTTTGTATAACAACATTTTATATAAAATAAATTTTTTAATGGTAAGTTAGAATGGAATTCACCTATTAAAAAATTTATTTGTGTTTTGGTTTGCAATAATTTTTAAATAACATGATTTCCTGAAAATGCATGTGCGCAGTGGTGCGAGAACTTACAGGCCCTTTTGTTTTTATTAAACAAATTGTTTTCCATGCAAATTTAATTCTGTTTCACAATTTTGAACCACAAATGGAATATGCACTAAAATACTTGTAACATGTTTTATCTTTATTTTAGGTCAAATCCAGTACCATATTATTGAAGAAAAGCGGCAAAACTTCATAGCGGAATGGTGAAATATTCCACGCATCTTGGTTGATCTAGGAAATTAAGCTAACTTCTTTATATCATTTCTACAAATGGAAATGATATTACTCACACTACAAGATCTTGATGGGTAGGAAATTTAATCTTCTTTATTGGGATACTCAACCAAATAAAATATTATAATTTAGCCATCCCTTTGCATGCTAGAATTTTCTATACTGAGTCCTCCATGTGTAATGCCTCCAACCTACCTTGTCTCGGTCGGCATTATCCCCACGCATGGAGGATGGAGACATTAAAATCTTGACGTGTTGGAGTCTTCTAGCAGGTGGATGTACCTCATTTATTTTTTCTGATTTGCAAATCTTCCTTGCTTCTTGTTTGACTGTCACTGATCCTCTCGGACCACGTGAGATCTTCCTTGGTTAGTCTGCATGTGGAGGCATGTGAGAGATGTTTCCTGCCTATGCTATCTTTGGTTGCGTGGATTATTTGCTTGTTTGGTTTTTGTTTCTCTACTTGGTGCTTATAGACCGCATAAGAATATAAAACTTTGAGTTTTTAGCATTTTACCGCATCTCCTGTTTGAGCTGGTTCCTAAAAATGCTGCTCCTTATGTTCTTCTGTTAAACATCTATGTAGAAGTGGGCATGCGGGTTACCATTCAAAAAGGAGATTGATGAAAGACAGGAATAAGAAAAAAATCACTGGAAGTAGTTGTATTGAAGTCTATTAAATTGCTCATGCATTCCGTAGGGGACATATCACACCCACGACAGAGGAGATCTATGCATGGTTAGAAAAATTGTCTAGGGAGATAAAGGCAGCAGGGGCATTTTCCAGATTTAAGACATGTACTGAATGTTGTGGAGGAGGATAAAGACTTATTCCTTTGCCACCTTAGTGAAAAGTCAACAATTTGTTTTGGATTGTTAAACTTTATTAGAGTCATCAAGAGCCTTCTAGCAGATGTTGACTGCCACACTGCAACCAAGTTTATCTCCAAGATTATATTGCTAGAGAAATTGTTGTGGGTAATGCAATCCAACTCTCTCATCTTAAACAATGACAATGTTCTTATGGAGATTATTGGTGCTGCTAAGTGAAGCAAGCTGTAAGCAATGGGCTGCACATTTGCACTATAACAAGGTGCATCATATGAAACTTGCAGCGATAAGAAGGAATCAGACTTTATTTTCACTTTCGAAAAAGTATTCTTTTCTGAGTGTTAAGAGGACTGGACTATGCTATTTACTTCATCAAATCTGATGTATGGTATGCATCTCTGGGATGAAAAGCAAGAAGAAGAGTAGGTGGAGATTGGGAAAAGCAGGAGAGTACTGCTTGAAGGAAATGGAAAGCTACTTGGGCAGAGCAGGAAATGTGAGAAAGAGCCTGCAGTAAATCCAATGCTAGGAGACTACGAGGAGAGCATCTCTTGATATTTCTTTTCTCCAACTTTGTCATTCTGTATGGTCTTTTTCTCTGGATTAATTGGGTTGTCTTGTGCCTATGTCAGGTTTGTCATTTAGGACTGAACTAGGAATTGCACCCTTAGCAAAAAGTATAACAAAAATAAAATTAGCAAATAAACATAGAGGTCCCTTCCGGTATACTTTGGAACTCATGTGCATTTGCTAGTATAGGTATTGTGGGCTTTCAATGTTCTAATCAGTTCACCTATTCCTATTTATTTTTTTATTCCTTGAGGGAGGGGAGCCTATGCTTCCATGGATGTCAATGGGCTTTTACAACTCTGGTTTGTAGGAGATGATGGAGAAAATGTCTTGGGAGATGAAGGTAGCAGGATATTTTTCAGATCTAGAACATGTACTGAGTTTGTATCTTCAAAATTGATTATGTGACAGTGAGGGTGTTACCAAAGAGACCTGATGAAATTTATTTACAAAGATTCTCTATTGAGATCTTACTTTTTGTACGATGTAACTCACGGAAGAGAACCTCATAGAGGCCGATCTGTTTCATATCAGAATATTCATGAAAGCACAATTTACTTTGTAATTATTGAACCTGCTGGAAAACGTGACAGCTGTGTAGATTTGAATTTTGTTGGGGATTGAAGAGCATAGACAAGGCATTTTAGTTGTTTTATTGAAAGCCTGAAGAATGTGACCGGCATACCTTTGCTGTTTGGAATTGTGAACCTGCAAGGCAGAGTATCTTGCCGTTTGTTCTTATATTCAGAAGATATTACGCAGGAGACCTTTTCTAATCAAGAATCTTGAAAATGTTATGCAAAAGTATTTACAGTCCCTTGAGCTTTTTGAGGAAAATGAAAGAAAGAAGCTGCTATTTTCACCGCACTCACTTTCTCTCAGAAACTGTCTGGGCTTCCACCAGAAATGGTTTTTCAACCTCTGCTTAAAGAAAATCTTGTGGCCAAGGGCATCGTGCTTTTATTCATCACAGACTTTTTCAAGGAGTACTTGGTTGATAATAGCCTTGATGATCTCATAGGACTGCTGAAGCGAGGGAAGATGGAAGACAATCTCCTCGAGTTGTTTCCAGTGCAGAAGCGTACTACGAGGCGGTGTGAGGTGGATTTGTGAAAGGACTCAACTGTTAAATTTTCTGCCCCATCTGTCTATCCAGTTATCACATTTGGCCCTTTGACATCGCCAGCAGCAGTACTCACATCCTTGTCTCATGCTATTGTTTTTATGCTGGCCTGTGTGGAGTCTGTACGACCTGTTGAAGCTGGAGAAATAGGCAAGATATTTCTACACCTTTCTACTGCTATTATATTTACAATTATTGCGAAATCGAACCACTTTTCCTTGCATTGATTTGTCAGTTGGATGTCATGATGGGAGATTTCCCTTTCTGCTTGTTCTTCTTGTTTTAGCTTTTATCGTTGACAGTATGTGGGTCGAAAGGATGCATGTGCCCTCTCCTCTGAATGTTATATTACTCGAATGATAGAACTTCATCTGTTTGTTTATGTATTAATTATTCTCTGCGATTGAGTTGCAAGTTATTACGTTGATCAAGCTAGTATTTTCGATATCATGGAAGTAAGTTTACGATAACTATGAAACCCCCTTCCTAGCACCCAAGTTTGTCCTTGACATTTTTGTTAGCTCCTTCTCAAGTCCCTTTGATAACCTTTTGGCATCGAGAAATAAAGGTTGTAGGATTGTGTGAGCAATGCATGGGCTAGCCAGCTTAGAGTTTTGGTATTAAAACTGGTAGAATGAAAAGGTTTGTTTGCAACATGTTTTGCCATCTCACGTGTTTAGACTCTTATACTATCTTTCATCTTGTTTCTAGGATTTTAAGGCCATCCTCAAGAAGTACCTTGACCATCCCTATCAACTTGAACCATAACTAGCTTTTCGGATCAACTAAGCTGGAGGGTTCATTGTGCAAATCCAGTACCTCGTTGACACTAGAATAGTTTGGTCTAATTCCCCCTCTCAGAATTATTGCTGATGGCACTCTTCTATTTTTCCTAACTTGCATTATTTGCTCCCTTGTAATGTTAACACTATTAATTAATATTGGTTGGTTTTTATGCACGTAATTACCATAATAGTCTGTGATGGAAATTTCCTTAAATGTGATTAACCTTCGGGAAAAAATTAGCTTTCATTTGATAATCTTATGGATTCATAGCGGGAAGGTTTTGTTTTGATAATGTCACTTAGAAGTTATGTTTGTATCTTTGTGTGACGGTTGACTGTGTTACCAAGGGTTGCCTTAAAATATGGTTGTTTCGGGAAATGGATAATTTATTTTAAATTAATCAAACATTAGAATTGTTGTGGAAGTTTGCAAATCTTTAGTGTTATAAAATTGTTGATGACATTATTGTATACTCTTGTTTGACGGAACTCCCTTCTTCTCTCACATGTTTGCTACTAGCCTGTAAGACTTTGACCCTTCCTGGATGATTGGTAAATCTATTTGTAGTTAATGGTCAAAACTAGTATACTATGCCTTCGCTTCGAAACTTATGTTGTGTGTATACTCTATTTGATTTCCGGTTTGAAACTCATTTATACATGACTTTTTGTGTTAAATTTTGGAACCCGTGTTTCCCCTTTCTTGGGCCGATCAACTTTTGTTCTTTTAGAAATGTATTATTTTAGCCTATGCGTTTGGTACCTTTGATAAATTTCTAGATGGTTGGTGTATATATCAAATCTTAATCTTGTAATTATGGTTTAATTACTTACTTGATGGGAATTCTATTTTCTACTAGATTATTTGTTTTCTCCTTATTGGGCCAAGGGCCATTCTCTTACGATTGCTGTACTTTCGTTGCTTTTACTCCTAACTAAAGTACAAGGTCTTCTCCTTCTTCGATTTGCATGATGAAGACTTTATTATAACTTGATGTGTTAATAGTTTTTAGAGGTTGAACCAATTCTTGTAATAAAGTGCTTCCTTTTCATGATATTGTTAGATAATAGTTATGGTGGTTTTGTGTAGCCTTGTCTTGCTCAGTTCTCGTGAACTGACTCTTGTAGAAAATTTGCTGCAGATGGATTTTGCGTGTAGATGAGGGATAGATTTGTAGACTTTGGTCATCAACATCAGTTGAGAATATCCTTTGCTCGAAACCTTTTTATGTTGTTCAACTATTGTTAACGTCCAGTGGAAAGTTTAAAAGAGGGTTAATGTCTTAGTATAAAGTATTGTGGATTTTGTCATCTGAACTTTGGAAACCTTGTATTGTTTGACCATCATTGAAATTATAAGAAAATTTGGTTATTGTTGTTGAGTGACTTTGTTGGAGTATTAGTATTTTAAGAATTGATGTAATCTTGTTTTGTTCTTGTAAATGAGTGTTGCTACAACCTTGCCTTGAGAATAAATTTTGAGTTAAACCTTGATATGACTTAGTAATAAAGTGTCATAAGTAAACTAACATGGGATTGTTTAATACTTCTGGAAGTTAAATTAAAAGTTGTATTCAAATAAAGTAACGTAGGGGTCACCAACTTGAGAGCAAGAAATTCTTTAAGTAATCAAGGGCAAGACTATCATTGCAGGTAAACTTTATAACATGATAACCCTAGCTCCTCTAGTGAACATTATTCCTTTTATGGTGAAATTTGTAAAATGACCCTAAGATGATATGAACTGTTAGTTGTTTGAAGATGATAAGATTTAATAAGCCAGAGAAAAACAAATTGGAGACCTCACCATCTTCTCACCGCCATTTGGAAAGTAAATTTTTACTCCTTGTTAATACTTTTAGCGAAGCCTAAGTAAAGTTGTTGATAATTCTGGTTAAGAGCCCTAGCTTCAATTAAATACTGGCAATAACTAATGAGGTCCTAAAGATGTTTCATCTCAACCTTCTCCCTCTAACCTTTTTCCAAGGTGCCTTGTCTTTCTTCTCTTAAGTTTGTTAAACGCAAACCCATGTTGTCATATGGGCATGAACAAGTTCTAGTAGCGTAAGTGTTAATAGATGGCCTTGTGGAATTTAAAAACTCCCTTTTCTTGATAAACGGATTAAGCAAATAAATGTCAAAATAGAGAAGATTTAAAGATGATTACTCAGTGTAAAAAGAATAAAATTAGCTTGGTAAAGATGAATTGTATGAATCATATCTTGAGTCTCCTTGAAAACGTAAGCTAAGAATTGCAAGATGTCTTATTAAAATAAATAACCCTCAAGAATATCTCATTGTGGTTGGCCCTAACTGTAAGTGTGTTCTGTGATTGGACTTCTCTGTTGTCTTGTCAAAAAAAAAAAAAAAAATGTTGTACTTGATAGGTGTGAACATTTCCGTGTTGCTTTTATGGCCATCCTTGTATCAAGTTGTTCACAGTGTTAGTTGTATCATTGGTGACGACATGTTGCGTCATGTTATGTGCCAAGCAAGTAAAAAAAAGTTATCCCGTATTTCACCGTGTTGTTCGTGTGTGTGGATTTTTGGGTCGTTACACCATGTCCTCTTCAATTTTTCCTAATTGTTTTTTATTCCATCTCCTCTATAAAGGATCATACCCATGGAAGAAAGTACTAATTTCAATAAAAGTACATTAATGTATTTTCTTTAGGGTATCGGAGATCTCATACTTTTGCTATAAGAAAAAATTGACCAAGATCTGCTAAAAAATGACTTATAAAATATGTCTATCATTATTATAACTTTATGAAAATTTATTCCAGCTATGTCAAAAGCATGGAGATATCAAGTTCAGTTGGACTTCTTATGGACCGTATATTAATAACTTGCAAAAAAAAAAATTTTACGATAATATCTAGACAAAGAATTAGAGAAATTTAAAAATATGATCATAGACACAATTATATTTTATTAGGTGATCACTAACTGTTATAGAAATATTTTCCCACTTACCAGTATGTATGTTTGATTTTGCCAAGCTTTGTCCTACAAATGAATGTAAACGTATTTTTAAATATATATTTCAATTACTATCTTGAAATTTTAAAAAAAAATATGAATAAAGGAATTAAAATGGAAATTGAATGATATATTTTACTTGGAAACAAAAATTGAAAAATATCAATATTAATGTACGCACTTCTATCCAACGAAAAAGATCAGCTGCAAATGAATGTTTATGAGTCATGAAATATTACCAAATTTTAGAGACATTTATGAAAGTAACAATTGTTCAAATAATACATGCATGTAATTATTAAAGAATAAATGCTTTTGTATAACAATTAAAAAATATGTACCTCTTTACAACTAATGTTTATGAATAAAATAATTTTTTAACTAAAGTTATTTTATAAAAAAGTCATTTGCACAGATTTATCTCTTTAAAATTAATTTCTTGTAATTAAAAAATTAATATTTATTTCAGTATATTGATTCTTTCTAAAAACATATGGAGCGCTAGTTGAAAATGTTGTATATTTTGGTACATTAAAATAATTTGTTATTGTTTAATTATCATGTTTTTCAACATGCATATACGTATGCATATGTATTTCTAACATGTTTGTAATATAAAATTGTATACTTTTATTAATTTTTTATTTTATAATTGTCATTTTTGATAAGTAAGTTTCGAATGATTTATGAAATATTTCTACTTATACTGCTTTAATATAATGTAAAAAAATATTTTAAAGAACAATATTTGTATAATTAGCTACAAAATTTTTTAAATTAATTTTTAATATTATAATTAAAAATATTATTATAAAAATATAAACTACTTTAAAAATATAAATGTAATAAATATTAATTATATATTTTACATAAAATTGATTTATTATATTATAAAAAGATATTTAATACTAAAATACTATATTAATTATTAAAATCTAAATGTTGGAAAAACTATATGGATTTACTTAAGACTTTCTTATTATAGTGGAATATGACACAATATTGAAATTGTGGATTTACAATATTATTTAAATTGTTAAAATCTTTACAATTTTTTCAGATTGTAGATATGCAACAATATTAGAATTGTGACAAATGCTACAATAATATTATTATAGAATTTTCACAATGTATTTCATTGTAGGTTTTGTCACATTTTTGTCACATTTGATATTTCCACAAAATAAATGTAGGTGGAGTCCACAAATTTGGATTCACAATTTTGAAAAAACTATCTACAATAATATTGTGAAAACTTTGTGGATACTAGGTCCATATTCTTGTAGTGAGTAATGATGTTTTGTGGGTTTACCAAGTCCCTCTCTTGTGGTTGGGTCATTACTAGTGTTCCTTCATTGAGGAAATTGTGGCATAGACATTTATATCGTGTTTTCGTGTGTCTATATGAGTAGATGACTTATATAAGTGTCTTATGTGTTGTTGAGTTTCTCTTCTTGGAGACCTTGTGGTGTTGTGTAGTGAGCAATGTAAGTCAAAAAAATATTCTAGTATTTTTTCATTTGTATTTTTGGTTAAATTTGTTTGCATTAAAATTGGTATTAGAGTGAGGTTCATGCTCTTGAACCTCAGGGGACAGATTGGAGTTGTGATGGTTTTGCATGGTGGTGGTGGATATTGGAAGAGTAATGTGATATAAGTGTGATGTGAACAATGTTGTAATTGTGATATTATGAATGCACATGTTGTGCATGTCACTTAGTGCATATTTTTTATCATGTTGATATGTTTGTGATGAGAGTATTTACTCTCCTTTTCATGGATTCAATGAGGAGTTCACGTGTGATGTCTTTACCTTGGTGTGTGTAAAAATAATGTTGTTGTGGATTGCAGAGTGTTGGAGTTTCTTGTTATTTTATGGTATGTAGGTGTGTTGATGTGTTGCATGACATAATTGGTGTATAGTGAATTGGATTGTATCATGATGTTGCCACCGTATTGTGATGAATTGTGTGCATCACCATGTTGTATTGTAATTAACTATATGTTGTAATGTTAGACATTGTGTTCCTCATACGTATAATTCATGTAATATGTGATGGTTCATGTCGTGATTTAGGGGCATATGGTGAACATATGATCCCTATTGTATAGTGATTACATTTTGGGTGCAGAATTTGGTTATGTGATGTATTGTAACTTTGTGAAAGTAACTATTGTGTTATACCATCTCTCTCTCTATATATATATATACCATACATAAGACGATATGGTTCATTTGTGTGAATCACCATTGTGTTACTTATGTAGTTATGTGTTATGTTGTGAACCCTACATTAACTGAACCTAAGGAAATCGGTAAAAGTGTATGTTTGGAGTGAGAAAATGTGTACCATTGACTAGTCACTCGAGCCAAGTACGAGATAGGAAGTGGAGTCTTACATAGATTGAAAACCCACTTTTGTTCATTTGGTATGTATGACACTTGCTCAACGGGTGTCATGCATATTGTGTTTCGCAGACACCTTAGGCTTAGTAGATGGTGACTTGTACTCCTTTCTCTCTCCCTATATGGTTATCATATGGATTAAACCTAAGTGTAGTTACTGACTATGTTGAGCCTTGTGGAAGTGGTGGCGGGATGATTTAGATAGAGATGATGATAGTTGTATTATTTGATATGTTATTTTACAAGTTGAGGCTCAATGTCCGAGTGCTAGAAACTCGTTGAGTACCCCTTTGGTGTCCGTGTAAGGCCACATAGTTATCATAATGTGTTATTCCTATATATGTATTTTATTCGTAAATTGAACATTTTCTCTTTTCTTACAAGAACTAGCAATTTTCTTGATTGATATGTTCTTATATTTTGGGAATTTTATTTGGTTGTTGCACTAACATGCGGATTTTTTCACTATGGCTATTTGGCCATTTTTTTGCTTAGATTTAAATTTTCTTTTTAAGTTTAAATTTTTTATAGCCTAGCCCAAGGCTTGGGATTGTTTCCACTTGGAATTTAACATTTATTGTTATGTTGGTTCTAGTGTTATAGTGTGTTGGAATAGGGTCAAGCGATTCGGCATAGAGTGGTAAAACCTATGGACCTACTTCGTTATATAGGGTACGCTGCGAAGGAGTTATAGATAAATAGTGGGTTGTCGAAGCATGAGTTATTATGTCACTTGGGCTATAGGTTTCTAGACTCTATGCGCCTATGGCCGTAGGGTGACCGGTCTCTTTTGGGGAGCGAAAGAGAAAGTTTATCTTTATTTTATTTTCTTGGGGAGGCATAAGAGATTTGTGTGGGTGTGATTGATTCTTTGGGAGGTATATGGAGTTGTCCTATGATTCTTGGGAGGTATATGTATTTGATTTGTGATCCTTGGGAGGTATATGGAGTTGTGTTGTGATGCTTTGAGGGAGGTAAAAAGACTTGAGGGAGGCATAAGAGACTTGTATGTGTGTGATGAGTGCACTTGGAGTTTTATGTTTTTATGTAGTTGTTGGTGATGCTTTAGGAGGAATATGGAGTTATTTTGTGATGTTTTGCAAGGTGTATAGTTTTAATATTCTTGATTTATGTGTACTCTTGAGATTTTGGTTTATGTCTTGTGACATTGTTTCCATCTTGACACTATGTAGCTATAGTTATGGTCTGGAGTTTTGTGAAACCTTCGTATGTGTACCTATTGGGAATTCCATGTTGTTGTAGTCTGCTTATGTTATGAGTGCATTTGTGTTAGGCGCATGTGTGATAAGTACTATGTTGCAAGGGCTATGTATGTTCTTTCCATGCTTTGGGTTCAATTCTTGTGATGTGATACTATTGTGGAAGTATGTAGATATATTTTTGTGGACCATTAGTGGTGTGTTTGGCCTTGATGCGATATTATTAATAGATGTCATCTTGGTTGGGCACCCATGAACATAAGCCAACTAAAATATTAAACAATGAAATACTAAGAGTTGAGATTAATAAATACTTTAAAGGAAAATAGTAAGTAATGAAGTGAACGATAAAATAAAATCTTCATAGATTATTAAAATTTAACATACATCAAAATTAGTTTTTTTCCTTGTGTTTGTGTTCCACCAACAAGTTGATTTGTTAAACAACATGTCTCATTTTTGACTTTCTTGTGTACCTATCCTTTAATCTTAAATATTGTTTCGCATTGAGGACAATGCTCTTATAAGGGGAGGGAAATGTAGTGCAACAATAAATTAATATGATTTTTTACTTTTAAAAAATATATATATTATGAAGTGAATTTAATAGGATTGGTTGGAAGAAATCATGGATTCATCATGAAGGCACGCGGGCTAGTTATTGTGGGAAGTGTGCAAAAATGGAATTGATAAACCCTAGATGCCTTTTCATACATTTAATTTTCCTTAAAGAATAAGTCAAACACTTTATTTTTTATCCAAATACATTTACCACGCTGCAACCCAAGATAACGTGGTAGATTCAAAAGTAAGTGGATAGTTGCAGTGAAGGCTAAATGTTTAGGGGACTGTTTAATCAGAGCTCTCAGCTAGAAGCCATCCTAAACTGTGTCTAATTTGGGAAAAAGCACCCTTGCCTAAGGAGATAAACTTGTGTATTTAATATCTCTTCACCTTATTATATGTAAAATGATTTTTTTTGTTCTATATACGTATCTCAAGTTGTTCATGTCTCGAGAATTTTTTCTGATACCAATGTTTTTTTGTTGTATTCAAGAAGAATAAAAAAAAAAATTGGCATAGGGAGCTGATTCTTTTATAGTTGTGTGGAGTTTTTGTATTATTAAGACATTGAAATCTACCTTCCCTACTTCCCCACATATGTCTATGCAAGATTTCTCTCTTTCAATCTTTCTTCATGTGAAAACCTCTATTGCCCATCCTCTGCATCTTCTTAGCCACTATAAATGGAGAGCCACGGTTGCAGGCATTTCCAAAATGGGATCTTTGGAAAAAACATTAGAATATTATACGCAAATGTGTACATAGGAAGATATGCAAAGAAATGGTTTTTTTATCAAAGGAACCAAAGGAATGTGATATCATGGAATGCGTTGAATTAAGGATATGCATGTTTGTAATCTATTTGACTTAATGCTTGAAAGAAATATGCCCTCATGGGGTAAAAATATGTAGGCCTGCATAAAAACGTGGGAGATTGGGGTCAAGTTTTAGAGAAAAAAAAACAACCTCTGCCAACATCCTCCTAGCCTATGTAAAAGTGAGATCTTTGGAACAGGGTATGGATATCAATGAAAGCATAAGGATAGAGGAATATTGTTATATTTTACACTTACAATGGCACTTTGATAGATATGTATGCAAAATGTGGAATCATAAAAAAGCACATGAACTATTTGACAAAATGTTTCAAAATAATGTGGTTTTTTCTACAACTTTGGCTACATGATATGTACAAAATGGGTTTATTAAAAAGGCTTTATAATATTTTAACTAAATGTAGTGGAAAGGTGTGGATCCACCCTCTACATCCTTTGATAACCTTTCTCCTTTTGGTGCATTGCTTCGCATTGTGAGACTGATATTGAAAATGAATGACTTTGACATTTCATCTTTTGGTCATTGAAGGTTTCAGGCTAAATGCAGAGAAGGGAGAAGTATGTGAACTATTTTCCAAAAATCCACTTGTGGCATGGCTTTTAAATAATAATTAAAAAAAGGGGGTCTCTTTGAGTGTGATCAGTGTTGGTTTTTCCCAAAAGAGGATTTTGATGGAGCTTTGGGATGATGTATGGGTGAAAAATGAATGGCTTGGGTTTTCATGTGACTATTTGGCATCATGCGGCAATAATGGTGGTCTCAATGGATTGTGAGTTTCCACTACATTGAGCCCCACATACCCGCTTCACTCATCATTCTCAGGCATGGTCTCCTTACCTTTTTCCTTAATAATTTTCATAATTTGGTTCTTCATTTGCCATATAATAGAAACATTAAACCACTAGATAATATTAAAAATGGATATGTAACCAAATTTAAATAGTGTAAGGAAATAAAACTCCACCTTGTAATTTTTGAAAACTAATTTACAATTTAAACTTTAACTGTGGATGCTACCATAACCTTTTACGATGATACTAGAATATCCAAATTAGGTGCTCACATCTAGTGGTATTGGCGAGAGTTAGATGATGTCATCAAATCAAACAATCCATTTTCCTACCATGTAAAGTTAGAAAAAAAAAGACAATTTCCAAGACTCACAAAACAACACTTTGAGCCCGTAAAAGAGAAGTCAAACATTGTATGTGTTCCTTGTTATATAGAGAGTTTCATCAAGCATTAGCTCAACCCTATGTGACCATTTGCGCTCACTTTTCCACTTCTATAGGAGCCTTGTTAATCCATTTTATAGTTTGAAGGAAGTTGCTTTAAAACTTAAAAGTTGGCTTTCATTTTGAATGGTCGTTTGGTCCCTAAGAAACAAAATGATTGACCACCTTCGTAAACCTCTAGTATTTTTACTAGAAAATTTCTTGGAACCTTTGGTTTAGGAAAAACACATCCCTAGTGAGTTTGGAAAAGGGGTATTGTAGGCCTCTGATCGTTGTTTGACTAGGTCAAACTGACTCAACTACGACCATTGGCTCCAAAAACTTGTCACAATTTGCAACTTGTTTACCAGGTCTCAGTCCTGTTGACTCTGTTGAATTCTCCATTTATAAAGGGACTTGTAGGAAATTTAAAGTTGTACGTTTTTCCATCAAATTTCAGTTTTGGACATATTTTTCTAATCCCTTGAGCTAACTTTTGATAATTTACAATTGGGTCAATTATAACCGATGGCCTTAGAAAACTGGCTGCCAATCATAAACCAGTTGATAGTTATGAATTTCGTTAGTTCCTATGGATTCTTGGTGTATAAAAGGAAAAATAGAAACTCACACATGATGTTTTTCTCTCCAGAAGACAATGTTTGAAAGTGGTTTCTTAGCCTTGAACCTAAATTAAACATTTTTGCAACTAGCAGGAAAATGTAAAGAAATAAAGTTGTAGGACCCCATCAGGTTACCAAACCACCATGGAAACTTGTTGTCACTTGTAAATAACTGTTTAAAACTCTATCATGTGACTTGTTGTGTGAAATTTAACTTTTGGAAAAATAGTGTTTCTCTCTCTCCCTAGCTCTTTCTCTCTCCTTGGTTAAGAAATGAAGTGAAATGAAATGAAATCAATACATATCTCTAACCCTCTCCTTTTGAATGAAAATTATTATTATTATGTAAATGGAAACTAAAAAATTAATTATGCTAGATCTAGGTGGATGTCATGCCAGCAATTTATCATTGATTTCATGCTCACTTGGTTTTTTCGGATGCAAAATAGATTGTGAAAGGGAGTTGTGAAATTTATTATGTATTATCATAATTTATATGGGTCATTGTAGAATGTATATATATACATAATGTATTGCCATGTTACAGAAAAATTTATATTTGAAATTTGGTGATATGTATGAGATGTTAGTGTTAGGGATACCTTGGGAAATGTGCATTTTAATTCAGATTTATGTAAGGTAATTTTTTTTTTGACATATATACATATGACAAATGAATTCAAATTTAATATCTTGTAGTACATTTACAGTTTCTAATAAATAATTGGTGTGTTGTATTCTTTACCTTGAAAATGTAATAAAGAAATCTAATCACAACAAACAACCTTAGTTTAAAACTAGTGCACATCTAACCTTCTCGCATGATCTTTCTTAGCTCAAAAGAAATTGAAACTGTATAATGAACTAAAACTTTGCACTCTATGACACCTTCTAGTTTAAGTAAATAAGAGCCCAAATTTTGAGTTTTCATCATAGCCTATATGTTTAGTGACATCATCGTAAACCCGATGGTTAGGAATGACATGGTAAAACTTTATCTGGAGTAAGTAGAACTAACACTTCCTTAGTATCCTAGTGGACTACCTTGTCTTATGAAGTTAGATTTAGAATTAAATTTCTTCATCGAATGATTTGCTTGTGGGATCCAGATGACACAATGGAGCTAGTGAAATAGTTGTACTATTACTTAAACTCTTGTTAATGATCTCTTTAGATCCTCTAAATTAAATGTGTTATCTTGTGTAGTGCCCACTTCCCTTCGACACCTTTTTGATTATTGCTTTCATTACTTTCAACTACTCTTATGGATATATTACAACTTTTTGATTTAGCATGTTAACGAGATGTCAAAGATCTAAAAATATTATTTATTTTATTCGTGTATGATGCATATGGACCGTTAGGGACATTTGATGTTGATATTCATATCTGTTGACATGGTTATTTATCTTTATTTATGATGTGTGATATAATTTTTCTTATTGAGTAGACCATTGATAATTCGATTAATGTTGTGATAATTTTGACACAGATGAAATATGGATTAGAAATGTGCTAGAAATTGTAAGTGATATTGTATTTGCATAGATGATATTAAATCATATATTGTTGATTTTATATTTAGATCATATATTTGACAAGAATATTTTAATGTGGCCATGAGGTTGAAGGAGTTATTTGTATTTTGCGAGGTTAAAATATCACAACAAACATCGGGGGATTGGAGACGAACCACATAAAAATTCGAGAAGAATTTAGCTAGGGTTACCATGGAAAAATGTTATTGTGTGTGTGTTACTGATTATTTGCTTAGGGGAAAATTATGACCTAGGGGTCATGTGTTATTTTGTTTAAATTTCCCTTTTTAATAATGTTGTATGTGTTTTCTTTTAATAATGAAATTTACTTGTTTTATTATTTAGATTTTTGGATATGTGTTCACCTTTTTATTATTCATGGGTTGTGGTGTCGTAATTAAACTAATTTAAATTTTCCTAAACTAATTAGAGATGTGACGAAAATGAAAAAGGAGTTCATTTATTACACATGATTTACTATTGGATTTTGTGTTGAGTCATGTGTGTTTGAGTTTTGAGTGTAGCACACTCTACCCTTTATGGGCAACTCGAATTTGGCCTTAGAGGCCAAATTGAGAAGCTTGTGGATCAAGTCAAACTTGTCCCACACCTTTTAAATTCCCATGCAAACCCTACCTCTAGGTTGGGGTGGTCAAATTAAGGCCATTTTTTTTGTTTTGTGGGGATAAAATGGTGAAATGGGAATTGCCCTTTCTTTAAAATATTTAATTTTTTCCTTTGGGGGAATGGGATTAGATGGATTGTGTAAGGTTCTTGTCATTCCTATAACCAATTATTAATTATGCATTGGAATATGAGGTTAACCATGTGATGTGGAGTGGAGAGGAAATGAGGTGACATCCTACTTGAGCCACATCATCCATCCCTCTGCTTTCTCTATTTATTGAATCCTTTTTGTTTGTTTAGGGGTTAGATCATCATTTTAGTCTATTGAATTTTTGGAGAGTGAAATGATTTCGAGAGAGTTGTGGATTTTGGAGCTTTTGGAAGCTTGCTTGATCTTTGGAAAACCTTGGAACTTGATACTTGGAACAAGATAGATGATGGAGAGGTAGAAGCTTCACCTTAGTTAAAATTATGTTCTTTTTAATTTATGTGTTTATGTGTTGTATAGAGTGTTGTTGTGTCTTTGGAATGCTTGTTGGGTGTGGGTAGATTGCCTAATTTAGGAGTTGGAGGATACTATGGGGAGTTTTCTTGTAGGGAGGCATAAGATATCACTTTCTTGTGGAGGGAGTTTAGGTTGGGTGCCCCACCTAGTATGAGGAATGCTTGCATTTCTTCTTGTTCTTATTATGAGGGAGACATAAGAGATTGAGGGAGGCATAAGAGTGTATGGAGGTATAAGGGGTACTTGAGGGAGGCATAAGAGTTTATAGGGAAATTATGATTTGCATTGGAGGCTTTTAGGTGGGCACCCATTCCCATTAGGAGGCATAAGTGGCCTCCCCATAGGTCTTACTCTTTTGGCTTCTTGACAAGCCTTGTGATCTTGTTGCTTTGTTGTTTTCTTCTTGTTGAGTTGTTGTGGTTGTATGTAAATGGAATGAATGTGAAATTATATGTTAAGTATTGTGGAAGCTAGTAGTTGCCATGAGTTGAAATATTCTCCCATTGTAATGTGGTTGGGGCTCGGGGGCCAATGGAGAGGATGGATTCTCCTCTCCATTGATGTCTTGGTTGGGTGGAGAGCATTGTCTTTCCCTTACTCTTGTTGTGATCAGATTGAAAGAATGAGAAATCTGCATGTTATTGTTCTGGAGCTGAGAAAAAAAACAATATGGTAGTCCATTGTTGAGATAAATATTATTGTAACCTTTCCCACTTGAATTGGATGAACTTGTATATTTTGTAATGGAAAATGGTTGTATTGATTACGAAAGTTATAAATTGAAATATGAAAGAGATATACTCTGTTTTCTATTTTTTTGAAAGAAAGACATGTATTATGTATGTTGTATTTTGAAAGTATATAGAAAAGGAGTTATAAAAGATTCCATAAATTAAAGGAAGTTGTCTTATCTTGTTCATAATGGCTTGGTTATATTTAAACTCTATATTTGATATCCCTGTTTGGAAAATTGGAAGAAAGAAATACGTATGGAAAAAAAAGGTATTAATCTATTTTGTGAAATGAATGATTGGAAAATTAGAATCTCAATTTTGATTTGTTCATAACTTGATGTGAAAAAATCTTAGAATTAATTATTATATTTGGAAATGAATTCATAGTTTAAATTTTGTAAATGGAAATAGATCTGTTTGTGGGAAAGTATAGATCTTATTTTGTTCACTATAAACTCTATAATTCTTTTTTAAATATACATAATGACCTCTGCAACAACTTGAATAGTAAAATTAAACATCAATTTGAATTTAGTATGACCAAAACAACCCCAAACAAGCTAAAACATTAAAGAAAACTTTAAGAAATGTTTCAAATCGAACAATGACAAAATTGCGGTCTTTTTTTTTTTTCAAATGTTGGCAATTTTGAATTGATCCTCAATCAAACAAAGTAACCATTGAAATATATCCTAAATCCATCTAAGAAAAATCTTCCAGGTCTAATTGACAAGTTGAGAAAGGAAGAAGATCAATTGATTAAAATCTCGAAGTTAAAATTTAACAACTTGCCTTTTAAAATCTTATAGACCATTTTTCTCAAAATTAGCCCTTAAAATTTTACCCAAACTAAATTCTTAATATTCCTTTTATGCAAAGAGGACATTGAGATATTTCCGAAAATTCCTCCTTTGCCAAAATTTGAGCTCCTAGCTAAATTTATGACTTTACTCGAAATTCGGAGAAAAGAAAGAACTTCATGCGCGCACCCATACATGCCCATGCCTCTTGTGCACGCCCATGCACACCCTTACACACCCTTCCACACCCAGGTTCCTTTTTACATGCCCTTGTATGCCCATAACATCATATGCACCCTCCTTGTGTGCCCAAGATAAAGTGAGAGCCCTTGCGCGCCCGGCTTGCGTGCCCGGGGCCCATCTTATGCACCCGGGAGAGAATGAGTATCTCCCACACTAACATTGCACTTCCGGGATAGAATGAGTCTCTTCGCGTGCCCGCCTTGCACTCCTTTGAGAAAAATATTTCTCTCTGTGCTTCTCTTCCATGCGTAAAAGAAAAGTTTCCTTCACGCCCCCTTTTGTGCACTGGGAAATTTCTTCCATGTTCCCCTCAAGAAGATAAATTATCTGTCTAAGGATGAGTTTCTCGCTCTTATTGTTTTGTAGGATGATTGAATATCTATTGAAATGGAATCTGGAAATTTTGTTGGGAACTTAAACCAAAAAAAATTATTCCTCATCTTTTCCTAACTAAACCTAGGTTGTTCTTGGTCTTGAATGGGGAGAGTTTAGTTGGCGTGACACTTGGTATCAGAGCCATGTGTTCAAATCTTGGACCCTTGGGTACACCTAGAAAACATGAAACATGAACATTTAATCTAGTGCAAATTAGTTTCGTTTAATATAGAAAACCACAAATTTATGACATTTGTATAAATTAGAAAAAAAAAACTAAAAAAAGACCAATAACAATGAAATAACTCTTGCCTTGATTTGTGTAGGAAGTGCAGATTAGATGAGGTTTCTTTTCATATATACCTAGATATTCCACCGCTAGAGTAGGTCAGTTGCTATTCTACACATCGATTTTACTAACGCTTGAGGATTTCAATGCCACTATACGTGGAGAGCCCTTGGGAAGATGATTTTCTAGACATGGTATGGAGCCATTAGTGGAGGCCCATGTATCCCCTCAACACAATGAGGAGGATAAGGTAGAAAATTTTTGTGCGGAGTCATCTAGGGTAGAGTCACCATAGAGAGGAGATGGGGAAATGATCTCAGGACATAGGGACAAGTCTTAGAGCCCTAGACATAGTGAGGAGCATGCAGAGAGACCTAGGGGTCATCGGACATCAATAAGTAGACCATATCGAGGAGATCCACGAAGCTACGAACATCTCGGTATTTGGGTGATACGGTCGGTTTTAGGTAAAGGCCTAGTTGGTGAGCTTGAGTGGATGCTTCAAGCTTTTCCCTTGTACTAGCAACATGAAATCTCATGTTGCGATCCATATTCTAAGGGATAGAGTAGGAGTTTGGTGGAGGACCGAGGAGCAGAAGCTCCATGTTGACTCAGAGATAGTCACCTAGGAGATATTTGAGGAGCGTTTCAGGAGTAGGTATTTTTATAGGAGGTTTATATAGTAGCGGATAGATGAGTTTCATGACCTTTGTCAAGCATTGATGATTGTAGCCGAGTATGAGAGTTTATTTCTAGACCTACTCCAGTACGTCGACTATATACGAGGATGAGCGGTATGGATTCACGGGTTCATCCAAGGCCTAAACTTGGAATTGGGAGGCGTGGTGCACATTCATTTCCCACGAGACATTAGAAGAGGCCATCAAGAAGGCCTATATTATGTACGAGACATGGGGGAAGATGCAATAGGCTAGAAACAGAGTTCAGAGCCACATCTAGTAGATGCAAGATGGTAGATCAAGGGGGTCAGTTCCTCCTCCATGTGGTGGATAGAATTCAGGACAGGCTTCATTTAGAACTCCACATTAGTAGAAGTAGTAGTAGACCCACCCATCTTAGAGACCTCCTCGGATATTTAATGCATAGAGAGGGACGAAATATGGGGCATTCTCCTAGGTGTCCCATCAAGACACAAGGGTGCACTAAGACCTCAATCAATAGAGCTCATCAACGAGACCTCGGTGTGCAGTAGCTGGATCGTCAAGATCCACAATTCAGCTCTCTAGAGAACTAGATGGAGCTACATCCCACTAGAGAGGACTAGGAAGATGTTATGGTTGTGTTGTTATTGGACATAATTGGAGAGAGTGCCCACAAAACCCTAACAACCGGGGTAAGATGCAGATCTCGAGCCTCTTATTGGAGATATAGTATGAATCCATCGATTTACATGGTAGAGAGAACTGCTAGGCTGAGCACCAGAGTACCATGATTGAGAAAACAGGTAGTATTGGTGGTATTTATGCCTCTATATTATTTGATTCTGTTCTTCTGATTCTTTTATTGCACCATCCTTTGTAGAGTATTGTAGGCTGGTGGCAGTTAGGTAGGGTCATGTAGTTGGGATGTTGATATGGCTTCTGAGAGCCAAAATTTCTGTAGACTCCTTAGTTAAGGAGTGTGTAGTGGATATGGGACCCTTCACCATTACCTCGGATCTTTGAATGCTTCCATTAGGATCTTATGGTGTCATTTTGTGCATGGATTGGTTACCTGCTCATAGAGCTAGAGTTGACTATTACCATAAGACTATTTTTACATAGATGATCTTGGGGTGGGGTCAATGATATTAGGAGTTAGGAGACCTACTTCTATCTGCACCATCTCCACTATATCTTGCTAAAGCGGTGTGCGTAATGGGGTTGTCGGTTTATGTTGTTACGGTTAGTGACGATCGGAGGATGAGTCTAGTGGACCATCCCTTTTTGAGAAATTTGCTTATGTGTATTTAGATGAGCTATCGGGGTTACCTCTCCATGTGAGATAGATTTCCACATAGATCTAGTTCCGCGATCAGAGCCTATCTCACGAGCACCTTATTGGATGACTACTCCTGAGCTATGTGAGATCAAGTTGTAGCTTGAGGGCCTTTTTGAGAAGGGCCTAATCTATCCTAGTGTATCCCCTTGGGGTGCACCGGTGATCTTTGTGAAGAAGAAGGATGGATCTCTATGGTTGTGTATTGATTACCATCAGCTAAATAAAGTAACGATCAAGAATCGTTACCCCTTTCCCTGTATTAATGACTTATTTGATCAGATGAAGGGGGCTACAAATTTCTCCAAGATAGATCTCAATTCAGGGTACCATTAGGTTAGGATCATGGAGGTGGATATCCATAAGACTACTTTTCATATGAGATATGGCCACTATGAGTTCACAGTGGTGCCTTTTGGTTTGAAAAATTCCCCCACAGTGTTTATGAGTTTGATGAATGGGGTATTGAGGAATTTTCTAGATCACTTCGTGCTCATCTCCCTTGATGACATTATGATTTACTCACGTATGTGAGGAGCATGAGGAGCACCTTCACCAGGTCCTTCAGTGTCTTCGTGAGCAACATCTTTACGAGAACTTAGAGAAGTGTGCGTTATATCGAGATAGAGGTGCGTATTTGGGACACATCATTTCTGGGAAGGTATCACAATCGAATCCTTCCAAGATTTGAGCCATCATGAATTAGATAGCACCTACTAGTGTGGCTGAGGTGTATAGTTTCATGGGGTTGGTAGGATATTACAGGAGATTTTTCAAGACTTTTCTCAGATTACGCACCCCATCACTTCCCTTAGTGGAAAGGGAAGAATTTTGCATGGTCAGATAGGTGTAATTAGGCCTTTAGTACACTGAAGGAATGCCTGACAAAAACACCTATTCTTGCAGCGCTAGATCCTCAGGGTGAGTTCTACATTTACACAAATGCTTCTTTGAGCAGGACTTTGTGGTGTGTTGATGCAGGAGGGTAGAGTAGTTGCTTTTGAGTCTCGCAAACTCAAGGATTATGATCTCAATTATCCAACTCCTGATCTTGAGCTTATAGTAGTTGTGCACACCTTAGTGTGGTGGAGACATTTCCTTCTTGTCTTGAAGATTTACACTAAGGACTGATCACTTTCACCTTCGACACCTCTTCACGCAGCCCAATCTCAATGCTCATCAGTAGTGTTAGATGGAGTTACTTTTTGAGTATGAAATGGAGATAGAACATGTGAAGGGAAGGAGAATGTGTTTTCTGACACCTTGATTAGACAGGAGACACACATGGCTATGGCCACTTCAATGGGTACAAATTTGCGGAGAAAGATTTTGTAGCAGCTTCCTCGGGCAGCTTTCAACCTTGTAGCTAGAGAAGAGATTAATTCTCAAAGACCCCTTGAGGGAGATTTGATGGTTTTCATTAGAGACAGATGGCCTTCTCATACACAGAGGTTGGATATATGTTCCTAGAGATGGAGGCTTGAGACAAGACATTTTGATAGAGGCTCATCGTGCACCTTATTCAGCCCATCCTGGGGTGAAGAAGATGCACGCCACCTTGAGACAATTGTATTTTTGGAGAGGACTTTAGAGATACATGGCTTTGTTTGTGTCATGCTTGCTTAGAGTGCCAGAGGGTGAAGGCCAAGCATCAACATCTAGTTGGCATTCTCTTTCTCACGCCATACCGGAGTGGAAGTGGGACATGATTTCCATGGATTTCATCATTGGGTTACCTATGTCGAGATACCACCATGATGCTATCATGGTCATGGTGGATAAATTGATGAAAGTAGCTCATTTTTCTCTAGTGAAGACCACCTATATAGCTAGTGTAGTGGCATGGGTGTATCTAGATGAAATTTTCAGATTACACAGATTCTGTGGAGATCTTTTTGTGACCGCAATCCTTTGTACACTTCTGATTTCTGACCACCATCCAACATGCTCTTAGGACCAGGTCAATTTCAGCACACATCATATCACCCTAAGATAAATGGAAAAACTAAGTGAGTGAATCGGATCTTTGAGGACATGCTTAGGATGTACGGTATGGACCACCATCGAGATGGGAGGAGTACACATACTTGGTGGATTTTGCCTACAATAATAGTTTTCAGATTTTGACAAGCATGGCTCCTTTTCGGACTTTATATGGTAGGGAGTGCAAGAAACGTCTTAGTTGGGATAGGTTAGAGGACATGGTTTCTCTTGGGCCAACATTATTTTAGGATATGGAGCAGAGGGTTACCTTGACCGAGACGAGAGATTGTAGGAGGCACATGGATAGAGAGAAGAAGTATGCAGAATAACATAGGACAGATTGTAGTTTTGAGGTAGGCACAAAGGTGTTTCTTTGTGTCAGAACGCATAAGAGCCCTATCTATTACGGAAATGGTTCTAAACTTACTCCTAGGTTTGTGGGTCCTTTTGAGATCTTGGAGTGCATCGGTCCCTTGGCCTATTGTCTAGCATTTCCACCTAGCTTGTCTCACATCCATGATGTGTTTCATGTTGTTGTGCTTAGTAGATATATTTATGAGCCTTCTCACAAGCTAGATTGGACCGCATTGCAGTGCATAGATCGGGGTAGGTGATGGTGGAACCCATATGCATTATAGAGCGCAGACCACAGGACTTCATGGTAGAGAGATTGACCAGGTTTAGGTCCAAAGTGGGATAAATGTGATGAGGCTGCAACCACTTGGAGGATGTTACTTTTCTACAAGTGTATTTTTAACACTGCTCTAGTGACTTGTAGGAGCAAGTTGAGTCTAAGGGGAGGGGGATGTAGTGCCCACTTCCCTTTGACACCTTTTTTTTTGATTATCTCCATTACCGTCTGACTACACTTATGGATATATTATAGTTTTTTTATTTAGCATGTTAGTAGATATTAGAGATATTAAACTGTTATTGATTTGATTCGTATATGATGCATATGGACCATTAGAGACATTTGATGTTGATATTGATATACTATTGACATGGTTATTTATCTATATTTCTGACATGTGATATAGTTAGTCTTATTGAGTAGACCTTTGATAATTGGATTAATGTTGTGATCATTTTGACATGGATGAAATGTGGAATAGAAATGTGCTAGAAATTGTAAGTGATATCGTATTTGCATAGATGATATTAAATTGTATATTTTTTATTTTATATTTATATCATATATTTGACATGAATATTTTAATGCGGCCATGAGGCCGAAGGAGGTATTTTTATTTTCCGAGGTTAAAATATCACAACAAACATCGGGGATTGAGACAAACCACATCGAATTCGAGAAGAATTTAACTAGGGTCACCATGGAAACATGTAATTGTGTGTGTGTTAGAATTATTTGGTTAGGGGAAAATTGTGACCTAGGGGTCATGTGTTGTTTTTTTTAAATTTCCCTTTTTAATAATGTTGTATGTGTTTTCTTTTAGTAATGAAATTTACTTGTTTTATTATTTATATTTTTGGATATGTGTTTACCCCTTTATTATTCATGGGTTGTAGTGTCTTAATTAAGATAATTTAAATTTGTCCTAAACTAATTAAAGATGTGACCAAAAAAGGAGTTCATTTATTAGACTTGATTTACTCTTGGATTTTGTGTTGAGTGATGTGTGTTTGAGTTTTGAGTGTAGCACACTCTACCCTTCATGGGAAACTCGAATTTGGCCTTAGAGGCCAAATTTGGAAGCTTGTGGGACAAGTCAAACTTGCCCCACAGCTTTTAAATTCCCATGCCAACCCTACCTATGGATTGGGGGATCAAATTTAGGCTCTTTTAGGTTATTGGGGGATAAAAGGTGAAATGTTAATTTCAATTTCTTTAAAATATTTAATTTTGTCCTTTGGGGAGTGGGCTTAGATGGAGTGTGTAAGGTTCTTGTCATTCCTCCAACCACTTATTAATTGTGCATTGGAATATGAGGTTGACCAAGTGATGTGGAGTGGAGAGGAAATGAGGTGGCATCCTACTTGGAGCCACATCATCCCTCCCTCTCCTTTCTCTATTTATTGAATCATTTTTGCTTGTTTGGGGGTTACATGATCATTTTAGTCTCTTGAATTTTTGGAGAGTGAGAGGATTTTGAGAGAGTTGTGGATTGTTGGAGCTTTGTGGATGCTTGCTTGATCTTTGGAAAAGCTTGGAACTTCATACTTGGAACAAGCTCTACCATGGAGAGGTAGGAGCTTCACCTTAGTTTAAATTATGTTCTTTTTAATTTATGTGTTTATATGTTGTGTTGAGTGTTGTTTTCTCTTTGGAATGCTTGTTGGGTGTGGGTAGATTGCCTAAGTTGGGAGTGGGAGGAGACTATGGGGAGTTTTCTTATAGGGAGGCATAAGAGATCACTTTCTTATGGAGGAGTTTGGGATGGGTGCCACACCTAGTATGAGGAATCCTTGAATATCTTCTTGTTATTATTATAAGGGAGACATAAGATATTGAGGGACGCATAAGAGTGTATGGAGGTATAAGGAGTTCTTGAGGGAGGCCTAAGAGTTTGTAGGGAAAAAATTTATTTGCATTGGAGGCTTTTTAGGTGGGTACCCATTCCCATTGGGAGGTATAATTGGCCTCCCCATATGTCTTACTCTTTTGGCTTCTTGACAAGCCTTGTGATCTTTTTGCTTTGTTATTTTCTTCTTGTTGAGTTGTTGTTGTGGTTGTATGTAAATGGAATGAATATGAAATTATATGTTAAGTATTGTGGAAGCTAGTAGTTGCCATGAGTTGAAATATTCTCCCATTGTAATGTGGTTGGGGTTGAGGGTCCAATAGAGAGGATGGATTCTCCTCCCCATTCGATTTCTTCATTTGGTGGAGAGCGTTTCCTTTCCCCTACTCTTGTTGTGATCAGATTGAAAGAATGAGAAATATGCATGTTGTTGTTCTGGAGCTGAGAAAAAAGATAGTATGATAGTCCCTTGTTGAGATAAATCTTATTGTAACCTTTCCCACTTGAAGTGGATGAAATTGTTTATTTTTAATGGAAAATGGTTGTATTGATTATGAAAGTTGTAAATTGAAATATGAAAGAGATATACTCTATTTTTTATTTTTTTGAAAGAAAGACATGTATTTTGTATGTTGTATTTTGAAAGTATATGGAAAAGGAGTTATAAAAGATTTAGTAAATTAAAGGAAGTTGTCTTATCTTGTTCATCATGGCTTGGTTATATTTAAACTTTGTATTTGATATCCTGTTTGAAAATTTTAAGAAATAAATACGTATTGAAAAAAAGGTATTAATCTGTTTTGTGAAATGAATGATTGGAAAATTAGAATCTAAATTTTGGCTTTGTGCAAAATTTATGTGAAAAAAACTTAGCATTATAGATTAGAGTTGGAAATGAATTCATAGTTTAAAGTTTGGTAAATGGAAATAGATTTGTTTGTGTGCAAGTATAGATTTTATTTTGTTTCACTGTAAACTCCAAAGTTTTTTTATAAATATATAGAATGACCTCTGCAATAATGAAAAATAAAATTAAACATGAATTTGAACTTAGTATGACCAAAATGACCCCAAACAAACTAAAACACTCAAGAAATCTTTAAGAAACCTTTCAAATCGAAAAAGGGAAAATTGAAGTCTTTTTTTCTGTCAAATGTTGGAAATTTCGAATTGATCCTCAATCAAACAAATTAACCCTTGCAATATATCCTAAATCCATCTAATAACAATCCTCCAGGTCTAATTGACAAGTTGAGAGAGGAAGAATATCAATTGATTAAAATTTCAAAAGTTAAAATTTAATAGCTTTCCTTTTTAAACACCTACAAACCGTTTTTCTCAAAATTGACCCTTAAAACTTTATCCAAACTAAATTCTTAAGGTTTATGTGTAAAGAGGACATCGAGGTAATTCTGAAAAGTCCTCATTTTTCAAAACCCAAGCTCCCTACCTAAAGTTATGGCTTTCTAAAGTCACAGAATATATATAATTTCATGTGTGCGCCCTTGTGTGCCCATGCATGCTCATGTGTGCCCTTGTTCCTCTTGTGTGTGCCCTTGCATGTCCAAATCCTCAGTGCATTCCCATTTTCCGCACCCAAGATAAAATGAGCTCCTTGTGTGCCCAGGTCCATCTTACGCGCCTAGGAGAGAATGAGTCTCTCCCGCACTTGTCTTGCACGCCCATGACAGAATGAGTCTCTTCCACGCCCGTCTTGTGCACCCTAGGAGAAAATATTTTCTCCCACACTTCTCTTCCATGCCTAAAACAAAAGTTTCCTTCCACACCCCCTTCCATCTAGGGAAATTTCTTCCATGCACCCCTTAAGAAGATAACCTATCTGTGCTAAGGATGAGTTTCTCACTCTTAGTGTTTTGTAGGATGATTCAATATCTGTTGTAATGGAATCTGGAATTTTTTTGGGAACATAAAAAAAAAAAAATTATTCCTTATCTTTTCCTAACTAAACCTAGGTTGTTCTTGGTCTCGAGTGGGGAGAATTTAGTTTACATGAAACCATGGCTTCGGAAAGTGTAGCGCCTAGTTCCTTTGCGGTAGATTTTTAGCGTAAATATGTTTTTACACCTTAATTTGATATTTTACAGGACATAGATCCTGAGTGTAAATCAAAATTAAACTAAACCATATTTGATTTGGAGGTTAACTGGTGGGTAGAAAATTGTAAGTAACTCTTTGCAAATGAAATTGATTTGAAAGATGTTGACTTAAGAGAAATCAGGAAACTAAAAACTTGGTTCCGTAATTCCTTGTTATGTCACTTATGACATTAAGAATAAAATAAATTTCTCATGCGGAATCAAAAATGTGGAAACATGGGATCTCACTTTGAAAACAAATCACTTGTGGTTCGTGTATGGTTCTAATGCTTCCAATCATGTACTTCTTTAAGATATTAGACAAGTACTTTCGTAACTCTTTTGTTATAAAGTGATGCCAATAATGAGACCATAGTGCAATGTTAGAGTAAAGCATATAAGAGTAAAATGAGATTCGAGGTTAGGAATAATGTCACTCTTGGAGTCCTTGTAACTCAATTAGACATTTACTTGTGTTAAAAGAATATGAATTTCCTTGGTGTGATCAAACTTCAAGAAAACAAAAGATATATATAAATCTAAATAAAATTTCTTAATGTGGAAATTTTGAATGGATTCAACAAGTTTTTGAACCTTTTATCTAGGATGGGATGTAAGCATACTTTGTGATTGATATTTTTTTGGTAAAAGAAATGTTGAATCTAAATCTTTCTCAAATCCTAATATTTTTCTCTTTTCATCAAGTCATTTTTACTATTATAGTAAGGGTAAAATTTAAACATTGAATAAATGTTTGAGAAACATAAACTTAACATAATAATGAGTGAATTAAGAACTTTGTATATAATTTGAAATATATCAAATAACTATGTAATTTATGGAGATTTTTGGAAGAGATAAAGAACCAACTTAAATGGTTGAACTATAAGTTGAATGTGAAATGAAATTAAGAATCAGATGGAAAAATAAAAAATTATCTTTGCACAATAATGTTCTTGGAATGTTTAATGTAACTAAGATTTAATCATGGTAATGATGTGTTGTGGGTTTGCCAATCCTTGAATCCTTTCTTGTGGTTGGGTCATTACTAGTATTCATTCATTGGGGAAAGTGCGACATTGACATGTATATGGTGTTTTTATGTGCCTATATGAGTCAATGACTAATGTAATTATCTTATGCATTTTTGAGTTTCTTATTTTAGAGCCCTTTTGGTGTTTTGTAGTGAGAAATGTAAGTCGAAAAATATTTTTTTGGGTATTTTTACTTTGCTTTGTATTTGGCGGTGAAATTTTTCGCATTACAATTTAGTTGGTCTATCATTTCATTTCTATAGAACCTATGACCAATGAACGACGGTGGTGGAAGCATAGATAGATGGGTTAGCAACACCCTTATTACACCGAGAGGTATCCCTACATGAAGGATGCATAATGAGTGTAATGGCGTGCATTGTTCAAAAATAATATTTATTTTTCCGACTAATATTTGATGGTTAAAATAATATATTTTCTATTATCGACTCAATGTTTAACACATAAAATAAAATATATCATTATATATGTACACACAAAAATTCACTTACTATATAAGCATGGATAATTGTTACCGCATGATAAATAATAAGAAAATAAGTGTAAAAATCATTAGTGCAATCAAAATTCATAATTTATAAGTACCTACATTAATTCTTATTGATGTAAATGATTTTCAGCTTTTATTTCTATATGTATTTTAACTTTTAGATATATTTTATAAAATATATAAAATCCTATCTTAAATTCTAAATTATGTGCAACACATATATCTATACACCAAATATTTAGGTTTATATTTACAAGTTATATAGAATCTATAAATGTTTAAGTTATTACTTAGTTTTTACTTTTACCGTATTTTATAAAAAATATAAATTCCTATCTCAAACCCATAATAACTATACAAAACAAACATACATACATACATATAACTATTTAGGTTAGTTTTCTCTTAGTTTTTACTTTTAAATGTATTTTTAAATAAAATGTATAAATAATTTTTCTATAATATTTAGGTTAGATTTTACTTAGTTTTTAATTTTAGATGTATTTCATAAAACATATAAATAATATTTTAATATTTAATAAATAGGTTTCAATATTTAAGTTTGTAATAAAAATTCAAAAGTTAAAAATTAAAAAGAAATATTTAAATTAATTAAATAAAAAAATATATTTAAAAATAAATGCAATTTATAATTTCATCATTTTTAAATGATGGTTTACCAACTATAGTTTGTGCATAACAAACATTTAAAAATAAAAATAAATATTTAAATTAATTAATTATTTAGATAATTATATTTAAAAATAAATGTAATTTATATTTTCTTCATTTTTAAATCATGCTTTAAATGTATTTTATAATGATTATTTAAATGAATTAAATGGTGTGTTCAATATCTATTTTATAATGATTGTTTAAATGTGTTGAATGGTATGTGTTTTAAATGAATTTTATGATTCTTATTAATTGTGGGTATGGCTCACTCACGATTGAAATTTAAAAATGAAGAGAAAGCAATAGAATATAAAAGAGAACATGTCCAAAAATATCGAAGAAAACAACATGAACAAATGATAGAAAAACAGAGACACTCTAGGAATGTAAATGAAAGAGAAAGATGTGTGGAACGCAAGGAAAAATTTCAATGAAGAACTTGAAGCACAAATGAGACAACGTGCAGATGAAATGGTAGCATATTGCGCACACATATCTCAAGATGAGAAAAATATATTAAGAAGATGATTACCAGGAGACATTCTTTTAGATCAATTCACTGAGGAAGAAAGAAAAAAACTACAACAACGTAATCATTAAGCATTTCAAACGCATTGTTAAATGAATTCTAATGTTGAGCTTGATTCTAAAGGTATGAATTCATTAACCATAGATCGTGTACTACAAACACCCGATAATAGAGAAATGGATGTTGATGTGAGGAATAATATACAATATAATATTCATCAACGGAGGTGACTTAACAACCAAGAAGAGAAGAAAATACCTTGACGATCGAGATAAATTTTAAAAATATATAATTATTTTTTCAACATGAGTTGTACAATCATTCTTCTCCACATATGTGTTATATTTTTCAAGAGAGTTATCTTGGAATGAATATACATCAAGATCCTTAAGGATCTATATGTAAAATATGTAATCAAGAGGAAGGTTTCAGTTCATTTTCTAAAGCTAATAAAATGGCTCATGTATCCCAACCATGTGAACTTGTAAACTTGACACAAGTGAAAGAGATATTGATTTCCCATGTGAATCTATTTCCTGTAAGTGACCCATGCAATCAAGATAAATACAAATACAAAATTCATACTATTTTTTTCCACAACAAGTTAAGGAAATTACAAAAGGTTTACCACATTATATTTCAAATCTTATGATTGTCATCATACAAAGAAAACAACAATGTGAAACTACTTACAACTTTATGGTCAATAAGGATAGAGTATATATTGCACTCAGATATAAGATTGAACATGATAAGTTTTATAAGGACGTGAATATTGATGAAATAGTGTTAAAATATCTCCCATCCATTACCTCTATAAATGTATTTGAAAAATTAAACTCTGTCCACATGGAATTCAATAAAAATTTAAATGAATATGTTTTTCTAAGGCCAATACTTGATACAAATGAAGGGAAATTTATAGATCAGACTTCTTTCATGGCTACAAAACCACCTAATGCCCCGAGAGGGATGAAATTGAATTGCGCTTAGGTAAAAATGTAAATTTAGATTCTAACAAACTAATTAATTGGCCACAAATTGGAACATCTCCATTGAATGAATATGTGACAAAAGGTTTACTCGACATGTATTTTCCAACTCTTTTCCTTGATGGAAGGTGTGATTGGTTATAACGAAAAATTAAGTGAGTAAATCAACATTAATATGTGAAACATATGATATGATATTTTGATAATCATTTTGGGTCATACCCTTGGTTTAGATTTCACTTTATCTCACAATGAATAATATAAGGAGAAATTGCACTACTCAATATTCATTAGCAGTATCTTTAAACATAATCCTTCAAGAATTACCCATTACAATAAATGAATTTCATGAACACATGGGTAATATGCTAGAATCCCATCTTGTAGATCGATTGATGTGATATGGAACTACATTACATGGAACATGTTCCTATTGGGTAAAGTGATGTGTAGAAATATTTTCTTTCGCATCGATTGGAACACCAACCATATTATTTACTTTGAGTGTAGCTGACATGTATTGGCCAGAACTCCATGCACTGATGCCAGGAACACCACCTATTGATCCACATGAAGCACAAAAATGGAGAAGACAAAACATAATTGACCATCCACATATAGTCACTTATTACATGCACGTATGAAACACACTCTTTCGAAAAGAGATACTACAAAAGTATATAAATAAAAATATAGTTGGTGTAGATATGAATGGAAAGATAGAGGTTATCCACATGTGCACAATTTCTTATGGTTATATGTAGAGTTGAATATTGGCACTTTAGACTGTAAAGATCAAGAACATTTGAAAGCTACTCAAAATTATTTTGATAGAATTGTACATGCATGGAACCCTCGGGAGATGTACACCAATGAAACATACATATAAAAAATTCTTAAGCATGATTTTAGATAAGAAAAATATACAAAATAATTTTGAAGAATATAAATATGAATTATTGTATCTTATTTTTAGGTATGTAATAATTTGAGCTTGCATCCATGCTTGAGGAACACATTGAATATTAATCAAATAGATCCTAAAAAGGACTATGAAGAATTAGTTAATTGTGTGGAGTGTCATACGATGTGTAGAGATGGGGCATGTCTATGTAAAAAAAAATAGGAAATAAGGTTTGCAGGTAAGATTGGTAATTATTTTAAATTATATTAAAAATTTATGTGTACAAGTGTAATAACATAACATTATATGTAATGCAGGTACAATGCCCCTTGGCCTATAAATCATGAAGGATCAAAACTATATGCAAATAGTGAGACAAGAGATAAAAATTATGAGCCAAAAATAAATGATGACCGTGTCAACACTCATAATCATTATGTGTTACAATCATGGCATGCCAATATAGATTGGAAATTTATTCTTTCAAAACATGCAATAATCAATTACATTGTAAAGTATGCTACAAAAGCATAAAAAGTTAAGAAACATATCCAAAACTTCTTATATTGCACCTTACAAATACTAAAAACCATGAAGATCATATTACATGAGTGTAGAGACACCTATTAACAATTTTTTTTATCAAAAGATATATTAGGGTGATGGGAACATGCCACATGTTGCTAGAATTTCCCTTGGTTGAGTGTAGTAGAATTTTTGTATCATTGATTGTTGGGTGTAATGTTTTTAAATCAGTATTAAAATAAGATGATGATAATGAATCACGTGATACTTAAATAGTTGATGGATACAAAGATAGACCCCACACAATGGAACATATAGCACTCATTCAAGATTCTAAATCATGGGTGTTCAATCACAAAATTAAAAGATGTGAAAAGTGGACATTGAGGAAAAATACGAATATTGTGAGCGTGTAGCCATGGTTTTATAGCATTCGTCACCGAGATAGCCATCAAATTATGTTATTTTTTTGGTCATAGCTACTATTTTATAAACCATTTCGTGATATAGAGAGACATTGTGCTTCATGATGATTTAATAAAACTCATATGGGATCAATTTCAATGTATTACTTTGCATACAAAATGAAATATTGAAAAAAATATCAAGGTTGAATGTTATATAGACGATGAAAATGAGGATAATATCCAAGAAAAACACCACAGAACATAAGTGGGAGATAATATTAGGACGACATCAACTAAAAATTGTGCATTTTTCTGAGATTGATATGTTGGGTCTAAGGGATACTAATACGAAAATTCCTTAGAATATAGAATACCATGGTGAAGAACAAATGAATAAAACTCTCACTTTCATAACCATGGCTAAAGATAATTTTTTACTTAGAATTGAAGATGAACCCTCGAATTTCTGATATAATAAAATAAGTGAGAAATAAAAAAATCACATTTAATATAATGATCAAAACTTATAAGGAAGGACATAACGCACCTCCATTGCATATTATAATGCAAGAAATTACAAGAACATGAAAATCAAATCTTATTGGATGGATTGAGTTGGAATTTCTAGAGTTATCACAACCACACCATTACATGCATTCTACTTTGCTTGATCCAACTAGAGTTGTATCGTTAACATTGGTGCATTAAAAATACATACATAATGCAAATTCGTACTTCAAATTTTGAAAAATTAGAAGGAACAAGGTTAACGGGATTTCAAGAAGAAATACAACATGCTAAGTATATTTTATTTGATTAGATGAGTATTATAGGTCAAAAGATGCTTCAAAATATAAATTCTCAACCATGACAAGGATTTCCAAAACAATGTTGATATGTGCTTTTGTTGAAGGTCTATTATTATATAGAGATTTTGGATACTTGCCTTTGGTATTGGATACACCTCCATATGTAGGCACAACACAATGAAAATTACTATGGAAAACCTTAATAATTGTTGTTACATTAGATAATGTTTTGGACTGAATAAAAAAAAGGTTTCACTAAATTCTAACAAATCTAAGAGATGTGAATCCAACCAAAGAAAATAAAAACTTTTTTGAAGAAAATAATTTACGCTTCTCTTCATATAATTGAAAAAGGTATTTTTAATGAACAAATACATTTTTTTGCAAAAAAGAAAAATGTGCATCAACATAAGATGATAAAATTGTATGCATTGAATGAACCTGTTACATGAAGCATTGGGAGTAGAGGAGGAAAAAACATTATTTTTGGATTGAATGATGAAAGTTGGAGGTGGAATTTTTGATAACTAATGGTGTGAGGGTGATGCTTACTACAAACTTATGGAGAAAAGTAGTTCTTGGCAATGGTTCTCTTGGGTATGTTCGAATTATTTTTTTACAAACAAGGACTTACATCTCCCTAAAGTCCTACATATGTAATGGTTCAATTTGATAACTACATAGGGATTTATTTTGTTCATGCAAATCCAACGATAATTCCAATCACCCTTAAAGAAAAGGGTTGCATGAATAAATTTTTGTTGAGATTGGAATGGGAAATGACAATCCAAAAATCATAGGGTTTAACACTTAACAAAGCCACAATTGATATAGGACTTACAGAAAGACAAGGTTTTACATTTGTTGTTGTATCACGTTTCAAGTCATTACATGGACTACAAATCTCACCTCCTTTCACATATGACCAGTTTGAGAAATTGAAGAGTGGAAGGGGAGTAGAGAGAAGAAAATAGGAAGAAAAAGACTTCAATCATTAGAGGAACAAATGTATATATGATGATTTATTCATAAACTACAAATATATTATATGTGCATATGAATTTTCTACTACATTCATGTATTAATATAATTCTTATTTAAAATGAATATTTTGGATATGAAATACATTTAATAATTTTCATTTAATGCGATGTATATTATTTTTCATTTCGATTAAAATTTTATGCTACATGATTTGATTATTTTAAATAGTCAATGATTTATATTTTACATGCAATACTAGCGAATGATACTAGCATAGATATTTTAAATACATCTATCTACAAGACATTGAGAGTCATCAATTTTGAGGTGACTATCTAACTTATCTGAGAATTCCAATATAGGCACCTTGAGATTGATGTATCTCGTCTTTTACATAGATGTATTTAAGATATCTAAACTAATCTATATATAGGATGATACATACTCACAAATGAACCTTGATTAATATGTTTTCATTTGAAAATTATTAAACCTTAATTTATAGTTTTAAAAAGAAATAATTAGTAATCATATTATTTTGTAGTTAAGTGACTTTATTGAGAAAAACGAACAAAATTGACCATATTATGTGTAGTTGCATGTCATTTTCAGGAAAATCAGGGATATGAGCGTCATTTGTCTTGAATTCATCCTAAAATATTGTCAATTTAGAAAAATTGACCACTTAAATCACCGATTAGATGTAATTTGATAGATGTAAATAAAATCACCCATATATTAAAATCATTTATCATTATTTCATGATAAAAATTTGTTATTTGAAAAACTTTGACCAATTTAAAACACATTAGATTTGATCAGATTGATGTAAGTAGATTTGGATACTCTATTCTCCATTACATCTAACGAAGACTTAGAAAACGTGATTGAGGACTATGACAGACTACAGGCTACATAGGGATCCTCCACATTACACGGGATTTCCTGTTGCTCAAGCCTAGATGCTATCTCTAGAATTTGAAAATCACATGCATTATGTACCACACTCGACTCCTCTAGAGACCACCTATATTATAGGAGATATACAGATTGGAAAAATATTCTTGCCTACTACAAAATGCTGAATACATTTATTTATTCTATAGGTCGGTCGACCGAGTGCTGTAATTGCTAGCTTTCCATCTTGAAACACTAGTCAAGTGTGTAATGTCAGTCCATGGTAGGGTAATGATGCCACCTCATCAAAATAGTACAAGGAGAGTCATCTCAACAACCTACATGGACACATGCAGCTACAATGTGTCTCTATAGGGTAATGAAAATTATCATAATATATTTCTTCCTCGTCCAACACATGTTCCACTCTCACGAATGGAAAAAAATTACCACATCAAAGGAAAATAATAAAAGAACATACTATTACCAGGAAGGTATCCTCCACATTTAACATTAGTTTCCACTCAATTTAGAAAGGTTTTGGTAATTTTACATTGGTATATATGTATATACTTGTAAGAACAAAAACTATACTGATTATTTTGGCCTCTTTACATGTTATTCAAATGACTAGATTTGTTCATTTTTATTTTTAGTATATTTGGGTCTTTTGGTGTTACCAATTCTTCGATAAGTTCTCTTGCACTAATTAGATAGCTCTTTTTCTTTCCTGGATTGTTGCCACAAAAAACACACATGTTCATAAACCTAGATGTGCTTAGGGGTTCAAGTGTCAATTCCATCACTCTCAAAACTATCACTCACTTATTAAATTCTCAAAAGAAACAAAAAGAAAGAGATGAAAAATATTCGCTCTAAGGAAATTCACACTTACTCATAATGAAAAGCGAGATATGGCACTCGGTATAGATTTTTTGAATTTTATAAAATTAGTGATAAATATATTCAACTAGTTGCTTTCTTATGATGAAAAATTAAAACCAATCATCTTGAGCTATAAAACTCTTCTTTCCTCCATTAAATTGGTTCACATAGATGTTTAGAACTATAGAACATGGTATGTGCATCCATGCAAACATAATTGAAAGGGGATTTTGGTATCTATTGTAGTTTCTAACATCCTAGTATACATGTATGTAATATTTAGAAGTAAACACAAGGCATGTAATCTATTTTCCTATATTCCATAAACAAATATAGTCTCTTGGAGGGTGGTGATTGTAGGATATGCATAAAGCGTGTTTTGAACAAGGGTTTAACATTGTAGACACTCAATGTTCGTAGTTTGTAAGTTTCAAAAACACCTAATTTGACAATGCACTCTTGTCATGATAAATACCATCTCTCCTTTCCCACTTGGAACTTTTTGAGTCCTTGTTTATAGCTTGTTTATCCTTCCACAATGATGTGTCAACAAGTTTTGATAACATAATTCATAAAGGCCACATATAGAAATTAGTTGACAAGTTCTAAACTCCATTTTAGATGTATTTTTCCCCAGTCGGGCCTTATATATTTTTTAGGAATTTTTATCTGGTCTTATCCAACCTATACTTTCCTTGACCAACATGTCTTCCAACTCTTCTTTCAAATATATATATGTTTTTAGTTCTTATACTTCACCCGATTTAACCTTTCTCGATAAATCATATACAAATCACTATTCAAGTAAGTAAACACTACCTCATTTTCTAACTCAGAACTCCTATTGAAATGCATGAATACATTCACTTCCTACACTTGCAAAACATACTCGCAACTCCCTAAATATAAAAATAACACATCTGGAGTCATTAGGAAAACACCCACATCAGGTTTAGTTCTTCTCGCTAGGTCTAAATAATATTCTCTTTCATCTATGAGACCTCAAACATCCCTCTTCCAAGTATTTTACCAAGAGCCAAAGTCAAAGAAAGAATTATCAAATAAGTTTATGATTCTGTTTAATCTATCTAGACATCATATGCTAGGTAAATAATGATGTTTTGTTCGAGGCCTCTTCGAGTAGCTCTAATGTCAATGGTGAACTAAATTTCCCAAAATCCAACTAATGCTTGTTTTGGAGGAATCTTGATGCATTACTAGGGTTTTAGATGATGTTCAATGCATTCATAACTCCTCTCTACATAATTGACAATCAAGGTTCAATAATGATAGAAAAATCTAGGAGGAAACCACCACGAAAATTATAATATAAAAAACTAGGTCCAGGACTTTACATAAGGTTCAAGACTGTATGGTATGGTCCTAATAGATTACTATGATTTTTCCCATAGATAGTTTACAATATTTATCTCAGTTGTGAAGGACCTCTAGATTCATATCTCTTTGTTTTAGCATCGCACAATCTCATAACTTCCCAAAATATTTTGTAAAAAACTGAGTGCACTCATTCCCTTGTGTTTCCAAGATAATATCTTGTATAACATGCTTGAGAATCCTATTTTGATATTGTATAATTAATTTTGATATTTTATTACTCAAAATATCCACTAACATATGACCTTCTTCAATTTAGTAAAAATATGACCTCATTAAATAAAATTTAGATTGAACAAACCACATATATTGTTCTAATCTAAAAAGGGTGTTAATATTTTGGTCAACCCACTTTTGATTGAACTATAGTTTCCTTATAGATTCTCCTTCCACCTTGTGTATAGATCCATCAATCAATAAAAAAAAAAATATCCACCGGTTTGACACATAAATACAACAGTAAAAATACTGGAATAATTTATTTTTGACTTACATTGCTTGATACATGACAATACAAGGGATTTCTTAGGAAAATTCATAACACATGAGACACTTGCAAAAAAATTATCCCACATAGATAACATGAAAAATACATGATGTACATCAAGGCCACCTTTCCCAAATAACAAGGCACAACAAAAAAATGTAACTACAAAGATAAATCCCGTATAGGCACCATCCATGACATAACACTTTCCTAGTTTACATATTTATTACCTTCATATTTCATTATTGACCTTAATTATTTGAAAATCACTTGTCATGCAGTCCTTCATTCATATTTAAACTATTATTTTACTTGACATTTCACTTGTAATGATTCCCTCTAATTTTTCTTGTTTCCCTTATCACAATAGAATGATGTAGCCTAGTTGTTGAAAAGAACAATTGTGCATACATAAGGCTACTAGTGATTTTTCTAAGGATTTGTATTCTAAGTTCTATGTTCGTTTGAATTTACAATTTATTTTAGTTGCAATAAGGAAGGCTCACATTGAAGAAAGGAATTTTATTAGTTCAAAAGTCAATAGGTCACACGTTCCTTTCATAATAACATTTATGCACTAGAGTTACACTAATTTTATTTAAGTTATTACAACTAATAGTATATTCTAACTACTTCCCTTAGATACTTAGCTTGCATTGATCATGATACATAGTAGAGGATTTTCCTTGAGTCAAAAGGGTCAATCCTCAAGTTTTTTTTTAATTTTAATCATTTAATAATATTGTTTAAACCATGTTGAGGGGTGTGGTGATTATGTTTGTCCCTTACATATCACAAGTTTCCCATTTACTAGGTTAAAAGATCACTAAGGAGACATTATTTTACTTTTTATTTGTTATAAAAATCATCTTAGTCATCTTAGAATGTTGACATCATTCAAGTGTATGTGACATTTAATAACAGTTCCAAAATATCCTCTCATGTTCTTGTAATCCTTACATCATTACGTTGACTTCATAGTGACTTCTTGTTAAAACAACTAAGGTGCATATACTATTTTTCCTTTAGTGAGTCATGAGGGCTCCTAAGGGGTATGATTTCACACTTAACCAAGCTTAGATTATTACTGGGAAATTTAAGTATTAGATGTGTATTACAAGGTGATATGTAATTATAATTGTATACACCATATGATCTTCTAGTGACTACCCTTCTCACTGGAAAAAATATATTAGTGTGTGTGATTCATCCTAATTCCTATAAGAGGTCCACATTCAACTAATTTCAATGGACATTGAAAAGGGGCCTGTAGAATATAAGAAGGATAACTATAGAAAACGATC
The DNA here is from genome assembly GCA_018340775.1 of Taxus wallichiana var. yunnanensis. NCBI lineage: Eukaryota > Viridiplantae > Streptophyta > Pinopsida > Cupressales > Taxaceae > Taxus > Taxus wallichiana. The sequence goes on along the minus strand of CM031243.1, from coordinate 841,090,459 downwards.
ATGCTTAACCCACAAATTATACACAATTATAACACTCTTGTCATGGTAACACTCCTATTTGTTAGAAGAAAGGAATTCAAACTAGCACGTTTCATACATAATTATCTTACGATGTGGGTTCCACTCATGTTTTGAACCCTCATTTCATAAGTACATAACATGCTTAACACTAAATCTATGGGATTAATCATAAGTTTTAATTTTCATTAGGTTCAAGACCTCGATAGTAAAAATTTTAGAGGTTTATGCTGGGTATGAAATTCACAAAGCGAAACACAAGGGTACAACACATCATCACGAGGTTCTATCGAAGCATTACACGCGAGAGTAAAACTATTAGATGGTAAACGATAGAACTCATGCTTAGGATGGTCGAGGTTAGAGTTGGGATCACTTAATATGGAATAAATCACAAGTTTTTCTCTAGTGTATAGTGTTAAAGATCTCCTACTAGTCATGCAAAATTCAAGGGAAGATGACGAATCAGTAGGGGATTTAGAGCACAATTAAATTTTAATTTATATTGAGATACTTATTTCTACCATATAGGATATATTTTTCACAACATATCTATAAATGATGTCAATAATATTATTAAATAATATTTGGATAATTCTTTAAACTTGATGAAAAAGAACAATTACAAGTTTACCATAACTCCATGCATGACAATGAAAATATTTTATTTGATAGTAATAGAAAGATGAAAATTTACTATAAACATAGGAATACATATATATTTTTATTATCAAATATACATTGCAACAATAAAAAAATAAATTACAAACATGCCATTTTTCCATCTTATTTATACCCTGCGAAACCATGTGAGCATGAGTAAGCAAAAATCATTGGCATGGCATCCACCTAAATCCATTATATTTATCATTTTTAGTTTTCAATTTACATAATAACAATAATGCACACGCAAGAAGAGAGGTTTAGGTAAATATATTCTTTTAATTTCATTTTATTTCTTATCAGTGGGAGGAGAGAGAAAGATATATGAAAGAGAGATAAAAGAGAGTAACATTATTTTTCCAAAAGTCACATTTCAAAAAACAAACCCCAATAGATAGTTTCATATAGTAATTTATAAATTTCCTAAGTTTACTTTTTTCATGATGGTTTATTGTATTGACTAGGGTCTTTTGGCATTATTTTTACATTTTTTTAATAGCCGTGAAAACATCTAAATTTGGCTTGGAGGCTAAGGAACCATGTTCAAAAATGTCTTCTAATGGGAAAATGTATAATTGTTAATTTCCTTTGTGTACTTCTATATACCAAGAATTTATAGGATCTGACGGAAATCAAACCTGTAAAAAATTACCATTTGCAGCTAGTTTTCTTTGGCCATTGGTCGTAATTGGCCTAGTTGCAAAACGACCCCAATTTTAGCTTGAGGGCTTAGAAAACCACATCAAAATAGACATTCAATGGATGAATGTACAATAGGAAATTTCCTACAAGTTCTCCTATATATGGAGAATTTTCCAAATTTTACGGAACTAAGAATTGACAAATGGGTTACAAATGGTGGTAGGTTTTCCGGAGCCACCGGTTGTAATTGGTCCAGTTTGACCTAGTCAAACTGTGACCGAGGCCTACAAAATCCCCTTGCCAAACTGGTTATAATTTTTTTCCCCAAACTTAATTTTGTAAGAAATTTTCTAGTAGAAATACTAGAGGTTTGCGAAGGTGGAAAAGTGTTCCTTCGCTTAGGGTCCAAATGGTGAGATGAAACGAAAACCAACTTTTCAATTTTAATAGCTTCCTAAAACTACAAAATGGTGTAGTAGAGCACCTTGAGGGACAGAGAGGAGTGCACAAATGGTCAATCAGGGTCAATCTAAAGCTTGATATGAATCCCCACATAACAAGGGACACAAACAAAAATTAACATCTCTTTTTGGGTTTCAAATTTTGTTTTATGGGTCTCTTAATATTTTTTTATAACTTTTCAAGGTAGATAAAATTGGTTACTTTCTTTGACGACTCATATAACTCTCATTAGTACCAGTGGACATGAGCACCTAATTACGATACCCTATTTTAGCAATGCATAAGGTTGTGGTAGCAACAAGTTTGATGGTCAAATTGTAAATCGGTAACATAAATCACAAGGTGGAGTTTTATTGTTTTACACTATTTGTTTAGTTAAAATATCCAATTGTTTAAGTATCTAATGGTTTAATATTTCTATTATATTGCAAATGAAGAACCAAATTATATGAAAATTATAAAAGATAAAGGTAAGGATACCATGCTTGTAAATAATAGTGTCCATAGTCCAGGAGGTGCTCCATGTGGGTTCATCCACATTCCACAATGCTTGAACTCTCTTTTATCATTCTATCAAAAAAATCACGTGTATCCACAATCCCTCCATTTTACACCATTCAAGAAAATATCCAAGGCCATGTATGTACTACCCCACTAAGCACTATGAGCTCCACTAAACCAACAAACTTCCATAAAATAAACCAACTCACTATAATTCCAAGCAAAAAAACTCACCACATAAAGCATGTTGTCATTCAAACAAATTATCCCCCACCAACATAGTGCCTACCATATTCAAAACCCAATATACCTTGGCAATAAAACAAAGCCAATGTGGTTGTATCAACTCAACATACTATTATCCTTTCCCAAAATACTTTCAAGGCATGAATGAAGCCCCAACTTACAATATTTAGCGCTTATGCAGTCCTAAGATAATAAAGTGGCCAAACAACCATCAGATCATATGCTTATGTAATCTTTTTATGTGTTCCACAATCCCCCATTTTACATAGAATATAAAGGAGGATCTTGGAAAAGACCATGGAAAATGGATTTCCCTGCTAGTTGTATTTTCTTGGAAACTTTTATGGCATTTAAACAAAAAGGGACCATTTTGCGCATACCCGAATACCATGTCACTCCATGAGAGTACATCTAACTAAAGTATTTCTTTATAAAGCCTTTCAGCCTCCTCATAAACACAATTCTAAGCATATTAATAAAGCAACACTTTTCCAAGAGACAATATATTTTTTCGAGTAATATGTAAAAAGTTCATGTGGCTTGAGTTATCTTTCACATTTCCATATCGATAAACCGGAGAATTGCAAATGCAATTCCTTAGAGGCATCTAGATCCATGTTTTAAGATATTTTTTTACGTCAGTGAAGGAAATGTCAGTAAGGATGAATGGGAAAGTACAAAAAAAAGGTTTTTAAGCGGGGAAGAGTGAAAGAGAAAATTGTAGAGAAATAAGTGGAAAGTAAGGAAATGTGTTGAGGATGGGTCTATGTGGAAACATTACAACCATTCAATATCAAATCCATAACATGCAAATGCATATCTAACAATCCCCACAAAATCTACATTAGTGGAGGCCTAAACAAGAATAATACAAATCACATAAAAGTACACATGCATAACATAGCATGTACCATGGTTGACCCAATGTATGCTATGTCCGGAAAAGATAGAGATCTCATATATATAATATAAAAAGAGATTACAAACCAACTCTTTTGCACAAGAGTACATGTATCTCTACAAGATTATCTCTTCCTCCCAAATCTCCAACTGGATCTGCCTGAGTAAACTAAACCATTCCTCCATACCACCACTTGTGTCTCCTCTAGATATCTAACCAAAACTACCTGAGTGCACTAAAACCATGCCTCTGAAACACCACCAGATCTCACATACTTGAAACTACCCTACATCTTCCACTATGAATCTGCAAACAAAACCTCTAGAAGGGTTTACAAATGTGCAACCGTAACCATGCACCAATAAATAATTCTCTCCATCATCATTGCATCAACTTGTGCAAACATGAAGACAACTTCCTCTGTAATACTATATTCCTATGGATCAAAAATACATCATGATCTCATGGGTTTGTAATATAAGATCTCATAACATGTGGATATACAAGAATGAGTAATAACAAGATCTCACAACAACCTATGGATCTAACAAGAAGTAACGCTAAGTGCTTTACATACTATGTAACCCATTACATGAGATCGAATAATACAAATGAAATATAGTAGAAGATAGTACTATCTTCTACCCAACAAAGTGTACCTATACTTTCATTATGTTCAAACTCTCTCTATGAAAGCTCATGTCTTTATGCAATCTACTTTTTCTTCTTCTTCTTCTTCATCCTTTCAACCAAGGATAGCTCAATTCTTCTCTTTCCTTATTCATTATGTGTTAACCCTAGTTTTATAGCTTATATAAGCTTATAAAAACTTACGACACCTTAGCTATGTATTTACAATATCTAAATCAACTTTAAAAAAATATAGATCAAATTCCTATGAGTTAAATATAAAATTTCACGCACATGTAATCGGCACCGGTTCTTAAGTAAACTAGCAAGGTGTAAATCATGCTAACTTTGAAGCAATTCAACTTCACAATCCTAACAATCTCCCACTTAGAAATAAATTACTGAACTTGTACCTATATTTGTACATCACCGTCCTCTACATATTATGAAGACCATCTTTTATTTACATCAATAATTCTTTCAAATGAAATCAAGAATATTAAACCATCTTGTAAAAACATGAATATAACAAACCCGTGACTTACCATATACCTGTCCGAAGCTACTCCTGATACATGATACATGAGCTAGCCATACATCAAGTTCCCATTGAATCATAACTCCAAGCCTCTCATGTAACCAAGTCACCATGAATAATAATACCTATAAGATCTCCCATTCAAACTAAATTATTGAGCTTCTATCATATCCATAACCATACCTATAAAACCAACCATGTTCTCCAACCATCTATCCATGTCTCCGGTGCAACCACCAAGGCAACTAACCAAAGAAAAGTCAAACTAGAATATAAAAAAATGATATCCTATGCATAGACAACCCAAATGGGTTCTACATGTAACCAATGGGTGATCAATCCAAAGATAGTTACATAAATCAAAGAATCCAAACACCGTAATCAGAAATCCAACCCTGCATAAACAACTATCATGTCCAAGAAAACCATCTGTAGATAACATATCAATGGAGTAACATAGTAACAAGAGGAAATTCAAACATCCCCTAACCATGCTCAATGGAATCCATGTGTAAAACAAACATCTGCATCATCATAGAATAAAAAAACTAGAATATATCCTCATGTAAAAACTCACCATATACATATATCCATATCACAAGCTCTCCAGAAGATCCAAGTCTACCAAAAACTAACTCCAAAGCCACATATGAATCATCTACTCATCAATGTCAATAATAAACAACCATGCTAAACCATGCAACTAATACCAAGTTCAAATACCAGCATACATGTCATCAACATAATGCACAAACCAACCAAGATGAAATAAAAAAAATGTCACCATCTAAAAATGGTAAATAAGCACTGCTTTCAAACATGTGACCAAACTGACCATGATTTCCTAACCAACCCAGGTCACTAACTAACTAACCATGGTTACCAAATGACCGACCATGGTTACGCCTAACTGACACCGATATCTATGACTTTCATCTTTTCTCCTTTTTCACCCTTCAAACTCTGAAAATTTCTTTATCATCTAAAACCAGCTGAATCAACCATCAACTACCTTCCCTAAGGAATATCTAGGCACCAAAAATAAACCAGTGACATAAAAATTAATAAACTCAAAATACCTGCAAAGTCGTGACTTCCCTCCAAAACAAACATTTTCCTCCCCACGTCACTCTGAAGTGTAGCAATCTCCTCTCACTTTGCATGTGCATCATGTATCTAATCATGCAATGCCAACAACCATGGCTTGCTCCCACTGAACATGAAATCCCTTGCACTGCCTCTAACACCAAGCTCAAAAGCTAATATGTCAGTGAGAAATAAAATCAGATGAAAGAACTATAAAATGTATTCCCTTTCTTCTCTGAGAATACTTCTACACCAAAGAAGTTTGGAATTCTTGTGAATTAGGTGAATCACCTTCTTTTCATCCATGTGTACTCAACATCTCTCATTACCTGCAACTGTGTCTAATCATGAATTTTCATTGAGGATCTCATCCTTAGACTAGAAACCCTTGTCCTCAAGATTCCACACAACCAGAAAAAAAATTCACGTAACACAAAAACCATGGTGTAAATATGTGCACACTATCCAAACATAATATCACTTGATCCAAATGAAATAAATAAAACATGAATCATATAGAGATACCTAACTCAAAATATCAATGGACTAACCGAGACAACTTCATCCTCTTTCTAATCTGAACCATGAAGTGATCTACATCGTCTCTGCCATGTACACTATGTGCAAGAAACACGATCCTCCAAAATAGGACAAAAAACCATATGCCATCTCCTTCTACAAAAAACCCTGTACATATAATTTTCCACCGAGACCGACCATGGTTAGCTGAGTAATACCGGTTCCTCTCGTGACCAAGCTTGGTTCTTACACCAATATCGATGGTGTTGGAATGAACCCAATACCAAAAAAATTGGCATAGAACACCACACCAGATTGCCTACTTCAATCGAAGTCGATAGTTGAGTGAAGCCAATCTTTTCAAGAAGCATCCAAATCATACAAAATGACTACAACAATAAATGATGCAATAAATTATATCAAGGTGAAACACCTCACCTTACCAGCACCAAGATACTAACACGCTTCTTCAATGAATAACTTTCCTCTCTGATTGAAGCCCCATCTTTGTTTCATGCTTCAACCTCTCTACCAAGACCTTATCATCTAACTACACCAAGGATGCATACCTACTTTGTTTTTCTATCTATATCTGCAATCCAAAATCATGCATGTGCAATTAAAACACAACGCACTATAAAAACCAAGATAAAACCATACCTCTATAAATCAGATATGGAATCTAAATACCATTATTGTGCCTCTAGGAACAAGGGACACCTCAACAAACAAGACATATTCCATGCATCTCTCAATTTCTTCAGATCTACAATTTTCTATTTAAATTTAGGCTTCCTAGTAACCAACCATAGTAACTTGGCCGATGTCGGTTTCCACTTAACCGATGCCAATCACTATAATTTCTAGAAACCTCACTCTTTCATCTCCCACTTGATATTAAATATCTTCCTATGATTTTCACATCAAGAAAAACAAACCCTGCTCTCATACACTTGTCAGTAAACCACTAACAAAACCATGAAGAAAACCCTTTCTCTAAAAACTAAATGCATCACTCTATCAAACAATGCTCGATACTACTTGTTAGGGATGGTTCTATACGAAAACATTGCAATCATTGAATATCAAATCCAAAACATGCAAATACATATCTAACAATCCCAAAAAAATGTACAACGAGTTGAAGTATAAACAAGAATAATCCAAATCAAACAAAATTACACACACATAACACATCATGTACCGTGGTTCACCCAATGTGGGCTACGTCCACCAAAGATAGATATCTCATATATATAATATAACAAGAGATTACAAACAAAATATTCTACACAAGAGTACATGTATCTCTATAAGAGTATCTCTTCCTCTCATATCTCCAATTGGATATTCCTGAGTACACTAAACTATGCCTCCATACCACCACCTGTGTCTCCTCTAGATATCTAACCGAATCTACCTGAGTGCACTTCAACCACACCTCTAGAACACCGAGAAAATCTCATGTACTGGCTACCCCGCATCTGCCACTGTGCAACCAAGCTCTCACTATATTGTGAATCTGCAAACAAGACCTCTAGAAGGGTCTACCAATGTGCAATCAGTAATCATGCACCAAGTTATAAGTCTCTTCTTCATCACTACATCAACTTTGTGTAAACATGAAGAAAATACTTCTACATACTAGATTCCTATGGATTAACAATACATCATGATCTCATGGATCCGTAACACAAGATATCGAACATATGGATCTACAAGAATGAACAATAAAAAGATCTCCCAACAACCTATGGATCTAACAAGAAGAAACACTAAGTACTTTGCATGCTATACAAGACACTACATGAGACTAAATAATACAAAGGAAATACAATATAAGATAATACCATCTTCTCACCAATAATCTACTTACACTTTCCTTTTGTTCACCTTCTCTCCGTGAAATATCTTGTCTTCATGCAATCTTATTTTTCTTCTTCTTTTTCTTCATCCTTTTAACCAAGGATATCTCAATTCTTCTCTTTCCTTATTCCTTATGTTATAACCCTAGTTTTCTAGCTTATATAAGCTTAGACAAACTTAGGGCACCTTAGCTATGTATTTACAACCTTTAAATCATATTTAAAACAAAAGCTAGATTAAATTCCCATGAGTTAAATATTAAATTTTACGCATAGTTAATGGGTGCCGGTTACCCTGATCGATGCCAATTACCATGACTGGTGTGGGTTACCCTAATGTTGACCGATCTCGGTTACCCTGACTGGCACTGGTTACTGAATAAACCATCAAGGTGTAAATCGTGCTAATTGTGAAGCAATTCAGCTACAAAATCCTAAAAAAGGGCACTTTTAATGCCTTAATCAAAACAATAACTACTCAGGATAAAAGATAAACCAGTAAGAAATAATGTAGTGATAGTTATTGTTTATGGCGAGAATGGTGGTACCAAGGTTATAGTGCATGCAACATATGTTCACAAACACGGAAGAAGAAAATACAATATTACTAAAAACTATGTCTACAGAAGCGCCCCTCGGCTTCAATCTCCTTCTTCCTCAAATTAAGTAGAAGATAGTAGTTCCCCGTTGGAGTCTTTTGAACCCGTTTGATACGAGATATAGATCCAAATCAAATAATTTTAATATAGTGAGATGAAAAGGTATTGGTTAACACATTTATCTCTATGCCCAAAGATGATTTAACTCACAACAGGACTTATTTTTAGGGCAGCTAGAGATTTGTCTTACATAGTTCATATAATGTTCTATTTATTTTAATGTTAGTGTTTTGCACTCACTACAACTAACCAATTATTCCTAAATTACAACATTAACTTGGGTTTAACCATGGTTAACACCTCAATTTCTACAATAAAGTTCTTATATTATTATGCAAGGAAATTTTATGTCTGAAAAGGTGTTTAGGATGTGTTTCTCTCCTTGTTCTGTTTGAATGTATACAATTCTGGACATCCTCAAGCACACCAAGCCACCCTATCCTCCACCACCTACACATTCCAGTTTTTACTTTTTTATTTATTATTTTTTTATGTTTTATTTCTTTTAGGAACTATTTCTCCCTCCCCTTATAATAGCATCGCTGGATGTGAGACAACACCGAATCTCAATGGATACATATGAATGAATTCAATAAAGACACATGTTGTTTAACAAAACAATTCTTTTGTACAATGCGACCATAAGAAAGAAAATTAATTTAGGTAATATCATAAATTTTAATGTTATGTGAAGATTGAAATTTATCTTTTACTTTATTACTTAGTATTTATCCTTTATAGTATTTATTAATTTAAAGCTCTTCATATTCATTTTTATAATTTCAACGTCTTATGTTCATGGGTGCCCAACAAAGAATTGGCTTTGAATATGTCACACAATACTTGACACAACACTAATGACCCATGAGACATCTTGCTACACACTTTTACGATTTGTATGACATCGAAAACATCTAATTGCACCATGGAAATACAACAAGTAGTCCACATAGCAAATAATTTCCAACAAATATGTCACAAGAAGAGATCCAATACACACGTGTGACTAAAAAATAATGAAGCATCATGTTGATACATATGCAACTAGTAACACATGACCCAAAAAATATGATTATACCAACACAATTATAAGACAAGATCCAATAGTACATACCAACTAGGAGGAGCGTCAAGACTCAACATCACAAAAACATAACAAGAATCACATGAGTACACAATTCATAATATCAAGTCCACAGACCTTAAAAAACATCATAAAAAAACTCCATATACCTCTTAAACATCACAAACCAACTCCATATATATCCCAAAGCATCACAAAACAACTCCATATACCTCCCAAAGAATCACAAAACAACTCCATATACGTCCCAAAGAGAAAGAATCATAATGTTGAAACCAAGGCGAGTTACTCAACCATAGAGCCACATCACCTTATTTCTCCATATTGGGTCACTCAACTATAATGCCCCATCTCCTTATTTCTCCATTTAATGAGGTTGGTTCATCCTATTCCCCTAGACAAATAGAGCTCTGTCACCCCCACCCAAGTGCCATACTAACCTGTAGTTCAAAAACTACGAAACCCTATGACCCCCTTGGGGTGTACTCCTATACAACGAAGAGGGTCCATAGGTCCAACAACTCTATGGTGAATCTCATGATCCTATTCCAACACATAAAAACACTAGAAACATCATAAAAATATTTTTCGAATGCCAAGTGGTGAAAATTCCAAGCCTTGGGCTAGGATATAAAAATTTTAAACATGAAAATAAATTTTAAAACTAAGTAAAACAAATGGCTAAAGAGCCGTAGTAATGAAAATCCCTCTTGTAAGCACAAATAACACTAAATTCCAAAAATATAAGAACACCTCAATCAATAAAATTATTGGTTCGACAAGAAAAGATAAGATGATCAATTATGAATAAAATACAAGAGTATAGATATCACATTACGACCATTATGTGGCCTTTTTATAGCCACCAAAAGGGATACTCACCGAGTTTCGGAACTTAGATATCGTGCCTCAGCTTGTAAGAATACATATAACCATAAGTAGCATATCTCAATATATATCCCAACCACATATACGAGGCTCCACATAGTCAATATCATATATTATTAATTGATGGAAAACCCACATATGAAAGAGATGGTGACTCTAGTTTACATAATTTGATACTAAGGTGGTGCACATCCACAATATACTGAGCAAGATCGAAGTATACCAAATAGATAGAAGTGGGTTTTTAGTATACATGAGACTCCACATCCTAACTCATACTCGTCTCAATATTATGAAAACTTGGTCCACGTCTCCTCTCTCCACACATACACTCTTAACAATTTTTTTCCTTTATGGTTGTCTAGTGCAACACACAAAACATAGCACATAACTACATCACTAACACAATGTTGATTAACGCATATTAACCATAACATATTACACATGGTATGTATATATCATATAGCTCAATCATTACTTTCATGGGTTACAATACATCACATTTCAACATAATGCACCCAAAGTGCAAGTATCAGTATAATAGGGATGATACGATCACCATTTTCCCCTAATTCATGACATGAACCATCACATATTACATGAATTATATGTATAATGAACAAAGTGACTAACATTACAACATATAATCAATTCCAATACAACATGGTGACACACACAATTTATCACAACATGGTGGAGACATCACGATACAATCTAATTCACTATACACCAATTTTTTCATGAAACACATCAGCACACATACATATCACATAATAAGAAGAACCTCCAACACTCTACAATCCACAATAACATTTTTTTCACACACACCAAGGTTTCACATCACACTTGAAATCATTATTGAATCTATGAAAAGGAGAGTGAATACTCTCATCAAAATCACATTAGTAAGATAACAAATACATGATAAGTGGCATGCACAACATGTGCATTCATAATGTATCAATTACAATGTTGGTTACATAACAACATATAACACATTATTATTCCCATCTCCTCTACCAACATGCATAACCATCACAGATTCAATATCTCCCGGAGGTTTTAGATTATGAACCTCCACTCTGATACCATATGTAATGCACACAAATTTGACACACAAATACAAAAGTAAAAATACTGGAATAATGTTTTTGACTTACATTGCTTGATACATGACAACACAAGGTATTTCTTAGGACAACACATAACACATGAGACACTTGAAAAAACATTATCCCAAATAGATAACATGAAAAATACATTATGCACATCTAGGCCACCTTTCCCCAAATGACAAGGCACAACATAAAAATTCAACTATGGTATAACTCCCATATAGGCACCATCCATGACACAACACTTTCTCGGTTTACATATTTAGTACCTTCATATTTCATTATTGGCCTTAATTATATGAAAATCACTTATCATACAATCCTTCATTCATTGTGAAACTAGACTATGTTATCTTTATTTTACTTGCCATTTCACTTGTGATGATTCCCTCTCAATTTTCTTGTTTCTCTTATCGTAATAGAATAATGTAGCATGGTTATTTAAAGGAACATATGTGCATACATCAGGCTACTTGTGTTTTTTCTAAGGATTTTTTTTCTAAGTTGTATGTCTGTTTGGATTTACAATTTATTTTAGTTGCAAGAAGGAAGGTTCATATGGAACAAAGGATGTTTATTAGTTTAAAGGTACATAGGTCACATGTTCCTTTCATAATAACATTTATGCACTATAGTTACACTAATTTTCTTTAAGTTATTACAACTAACATTATATTCTAACTACTTCCCTTACATACTTTGCTTGCATTGATCATGATAAACAAAAGAGAGGATTTGCCTTGAGTTAAAATGTTCAATCCTCAAGTTTTTTATCTTAATTTTAATCATTTAATAATATTTTTTAAACCATGTTAAGGGGTGTGGTTATTATGTTTGTCTCTTATGTATCAAAATTTTCCCCATTTTATAGGCTAAAATATCATTAAGGAGACATAATTTACATTTTATTTGTTATAAAAATAATCTTAGTTGTCTTAGAATTTTGACATCATTCAATTGTATGTGAAATTCAATTAAAGTTATAAAATATCCTATCGTGTTCTTGTAATCCTTAAATCATTATTTTTACTTCATAGTGACTTCTTGTTAAAAACTAAGGTGTATATACTATTTTTCCTTTCTTTTTGAGTCCCAAGGGCTCCTAAGGGTATGATTTCACACTTAACGAAGCTTGGATTATTACTGGGTATTTTAAGTATTAGATGTGTATTACAAGGTGATATGCAATTATAATTTTATACACCCTATGATCTTCTAGAAAATACCCTTATTAGTGGACAAAATATATTAGTGTGTGCGATGTTAGGAAATAAGATATAAAATATGCGGAATAATTTCTTACAAGAATTGCAACGGAGAAACTAATGTGCGAAAAATATTACAGATCTCAAATAAAAGTGTAGAATAAATAACACAACACGAGAGAGACAAGATTTAACTTGGTTCACCTTATTTGGGCTACGTCCACCAAGAATCACTTGCTCAGATTTTATTACAAGCCTCCACTCTCTTAATACAATACCTAGATCTGTTTGGAGCTATGATCAACAAACTCTCTAGAATTCACACCCAAATTCAAAACACATCTACAATACATTTTCTCGTATATGTATCATATGCATAAGACCATATAAATAGACAATTGCTTAAGTAGTTTGATAAAAAACGTGGGTATAAAAACCATGGATATCAAAACCATGGGCAAAAAACCATGGCTATCAAAACAATGGGTACCGAAAAACTATGTGCCCAAAAATAACCCATAACGGTTACCCATTACCCATGGGTTAATAAAACACCCATGAAAATTTACTTGGGGCTTCACCCCTAACCTCCTTGACTTTGCTCACCGGCAAGCGGGACCACTATAAAAATATCGAGTGTAACACATAGAAGGTGTACGACACTCTAACATGAAAATAGGCTCCAAAAACATAACAATCTAACACTTGGAGACTGATTTCCACTGAGAAAGCTTCTTAACCCTTCACTGTCATCATCCGCGAAGGCCAACCAAAGCTGAACATAGCTTTAGTTTATACCTTGTGACCACCTTGGTCATCATGTCCGTAGGATTCTCGACTGGTATGAATATTCTCCAACATCAACTTATCTTCCTCCAAATCTATCCCGATGAAGTGATATCTCAATTTTATATGTTTCATCCTGGAGTGGAAAGCGAGTTCTTAGCTAGGTGTATAGCACTCGACTATCACTATGCGAGTTACATTCCTCTTGCTTATGCCCCAAATCCTCAAGCAATTTTGTAACCAAATCATCTCTTTGCTTGCCTCTATGGCAGTAACATACTCATCCTCCGTGGTTGACAAAAACACCAACTTCACGTAGTCATGAAATCTAGCTCATTGCTGTCCCACCTACAGTGTAAATATAATGTGTCGTGCTCCTCCTACTGTCTACATATCTAGCCATGTCTAAATCTACATAACCACGTACAGTGGTGTCGATCCACTATAGCACAAAAATGTCCCCATGGCCCCTCTCAAATACGAAGGATCCACTTTACTACTTGCCAATGTTCTTTACCTCGGATCACTCATAAATCTACTCACCGCTCCCCACCGCATGGGCAATATCGTGCCTAGTGCACACCATAGCATACATCAAATTTTCAACTACTTGATGAGTAAGGTACCTTGGACATCCGGTTTTTTCCTACTCTGTCTTGGGACACTACTCCCGTGATAACTTAAAATGGCACTGCCAAAGGAGTCCCAACCGGTTTAGCATCTTGCATGTTAAACCTATCCAATACCTTCTTAATGTACTCTTCCCGAGATAAAGTTGGATTTGTTCCTTCCTATCCCGAGTTATCCTCATACCAAGGATTTTTCTGCTTCCCCAAATCCTTCATATCAAAGGATTCACTTAGTTGTTTCTTGAGTACTTTTATTTCCTGCATGTTTTTACTGCAACCAACATGTCATCAACATACAAACACAGGATAATATAAATTCCATCCTCAAATTTCTTTGTATACATGTAATGGTCGAATGACATCTAATAAAACCTTGCTCCATCATGAAGCTATCAAACTTCTTATACCATTGACGTGGAGCTTGTTTCAAGCAATACAAACTATTCTTCAACTTACACACCATCTCCTCTTTACCTTTGACCTCATAGCCCTCTCGGTTGCTGCATATATAGTTCCTCCTCCAAATCACCATGGAGAAATGCAGTCTTTACATCTAAGTGTTCTAAGTGAAAGTCTTCTGCTGCCACTATTTCAAGAACAGATTGTAATAGAAGTCATTTTTACTACGGAGAAAATTTCTCATCAAAATCTATACCTTGTTTTAATGCAAACCCTTGACCACCAACCGGGCCGTATATCTTTTCTTTCCTCCTTCTTCATCTTTAACTCTGTACACCCACTTGTTCTGTAATACTCTTTTTACTTGGTAGCTTTACAAAATCTCAAGTTTGGTTCTCCATGAGAGACTTATGCTCCTCATCCATGGCTTGCTCCCACTTCTTCTTGGCATCTACCTGCATTGCTTCATCAAATCTCTCTAGCTCTCCACTATTAGTGAGTAATAAATAATAAAGAGAAGGAGAAAAATTCAGGTTCTTTTCTTACCCTAGAAGACCTCCTCCTTTGTAGGAGTTTGGGGTTCTGTTGAGTCGGTTCTGAACCGATTCATGGGTCACTTGTCCCATCTAGAAGATCCTCTACCACTTGCATATTATTTCTTGGATTCTTCCCTATTTTCCCATACTATTGCTTATAATGACTTTCTCATTAAAGACCACATCCCTAGATGAATGATTTTCTTGTCCTTAATACTCCAACATTTAAATCCAAAGTCATCACCACCATAACCAATGAAAGTACATTTTTTTAATTTAGCCTCTAGATTGGTCCTATCATCCTTGTCTATATGAACAAACACCTCACATCGAAAGACTCTACGAAATGAATAATCAACTTTCTTACCATACCAAGCCTCCTCGGGTATGCCTCCATCCAAGGCACTTGAGGATCCTCTGTTTATCAAGTACAAAATCTGTGCTCACCACTTCTTCCCAAAAAGAACGAGGCATTTCTGCATAAAACCTCATGCTCCTAGCATGTTCCATTATTGTTATGTTCATCCTTTCTGATACCCCATTCTGCGGAGTTCTTGGAACCATATTTTTCCTACGGATTCCATTCTTAGAATAATAATCATTAAATTCATCGCTGCAATACTCCCCTCCATTATCTGACCTGAGACATTTTAGCTTAAGACCTGTTTCATTCTCTACCAAGGATTTCCATTTAACAAAAGTGTCAAATACATCATATTTGTTTCTAATAAAATAAACCGAAACTTTCCTTGGTGCATCATTAATAAAATTAACATAATAACTTTAACCCCCAAGAGATGATACCTGTGGACCCCACACATCAAAATGCACCAGCTCTAACTTACTCTCTTTATTTTTAGGTCCAACCTTGAGAAACCTTACTCACTTCTATTTCCCATATATGCAGTCCTCATAGAACTCTAAACCGGTTTACGCATATCCAGAAAATTCTTCTTTTGATGTCCATGCCCTTATGGCTCATATAACCGATCCGATAGTGCCATAATGTTGTATCTACATCTGAAGCCACAAGATTACAATCATTAGTACTATCAGTGGATAAATACAATGTTCCAACATTCTTACCTCTTGCCACCACAAGAGCACCCTTGGTAACCTTCCAATAGTCAGCTATAAATATCACAGTATAACCATCACTTCCCAATTACCCCGCCAATATCAAATTTCTCCTTAATGTAGGCACATGTTTGACATCCTTCAATAGCCATGTATTCCTATTCTGCATCTTAACCTAATCAGAACCTTTTCTAACTATACTACAAGGCTCATTATCACCAAGAAAAACATGCCCAAAATCCCCTTGAACATAATCAACAAAATAATGCCTATGTGGAGTAGCATGAAAAGAAGCCCCTGAATCTAAAACCCAAGATTTAGTAATATTATGTAAAGAAAGAATCAAAGCATCCTGGCATACATTACCTAATGCCACATTTGCCTCCTTGTTTTCTTTCTGTTGTTTCTTCTTGTCCCGAAGGTCCCAAAAGTCCTTCTTTGCATGCGTAGACTTTCCACAATTCCAACATACAATCTTGCTCTTGGATTTTGACCTTGCCCGATATTTTGATTTTCCACGGTTTCCTCTATTCTTTTGTCTCCCTCTAGTTTCCACTGTCAAAGCATTCCCTAAAGTAGAAGATTCCCCAGAGCTTTTTCTTTGCATTTCCTCACTTAGAATCACCCCTACAACATCCTCAAACTTCAACTTCGAGTTAGCTAGAACCGAGTTGCTTACCGCCATTACCAGGCTATTCCAACTTTTAGGTAAAGAGCACAAAATTAATAAAGCCCTAAATTCTTCATCAAATTCTATTGTAACCGAAGCTAGCATATTCACAACCATATTGAAATACTTTAAATGATTTTCTATTGAACTATTCTCAGACATCTTCATATTAAACAACTTTTTCATTAAAAAATCTTATTAGAGGCAAAGGGTTTTTCATACAACTTCCCTAATGCATCCATTAGTTCTTTTGTAGTCATTTCCTTTGAAACATTAAATAATACTTGAAGATGTAAGACATAGCTGGATCATTCTAAGTGCCTTCCGATCCAACAAATCCCATTCCACATCTATCATACTCGAGGGTTTGTTCACCTTCTCGAGATAGTAGAGTATAAAGATCGTTCGATAAAGGTAATCTTTCATCTGCATCTTCTAAACACTTTGAAATTCTGCCCAT
This sequence comes from Taxus wallichiana var. yunnanensis, assembly GCA_018340775.1. NCBI lineage: Eukaryota > Viridiplantae > Streptophyta > Pinopsida > Cupressales > Taxaceae > Taxus > Taxus wallichiana. Next base: position 841,072,880 of record CM031243.1, on the reverse strand, counting down.
TGAATTCATCAACCCTAGATCTTCCATCATCTCGCCATATCTCCCACTCAAGATAAAACTTTTCCCGTGATTCAACACTTCACAAACCAAACCAGTGCTCGATACCAATTGTTAGGAAATAAGAGATAAAATATGTGGAATAATCACTTACGAGAATCGCAACAATGAAACTAATGTGCATAAAGTATTAAAAATCTCAAATAAAAGTGCGAGACTAAATAACACAACACGAGAGAGACAATATTTAACATGGTTCACCCAATTTGGGCTACATCCACCAAGAATCACTTGCTCGATTTTAATACAAGCCTCCACTCTCTCAATATAATACCCAGATCCATTTGGAGCTATGCTCAACAAACTCTACGAAATTCACACCCGAATTCAAAAATATTTGCAATACATTTGCTTGTATATGTATCATATGCATAAGACCATATAAATAGACAATTGCTTAAGCATTTGATATAAAAATGTGGGTATCAAACAATGGGTACCGAAAAACCATGGGCCAAAAACAGCCCATAACGGTTTCCCATTACCCATGGGTTAATAAACCACCCATGAAAATTTTATTTGAGGGCTTCGCCCCGAACCTCCCCGACCCACTCACTTTGGCGGGACAGCCATAAAAAAATACCCAAGTATAACACATATAAGGTGTACCACACTCTAACATGAAAATAGACTCCACAAACATAACATGCGATTCATCTTAATTCCTATAAGAGGTCCACATTCGACTAATTTAAATTGACACTGAAAAGGGGCCTACACCATACCAGAAGGATAAATATAAAAACTGTTATGCTTACCCCACAACATATACACAACTATAACACTCCTACCATGATAACACCCCTATTTGTTAGCAAAAAGGAATTTAAACTTGGAGGTTTCATACATAGGTATATTACGATGTGGGTTCCACTCATGTTCCAAACCCTCATTTCATAAGTACATAGCATCCTTAATGTTAAATCTAGGGGATGAATCACGAATTTTAATTTACATTAGGTTCAACACCTCGTTAGGACCAAGTTTAGAGATTTATACTAGGTACAAGATTCGCAAAGTGAAACAAAAGGGTACAAAGACATCATGAGAATGTATCGAAGAATGACACATGTGAGTAGAACTATTAGATGGTAAACACTAGCACCCATACTTAGGATGGTAAAGGTCGAGTGGGGATCACATAATATGGAAAAAATATCAAGTTTTTTTCAACCGTATAGTGTTAAATCTCGTGTACTTGTCATGCGATATTAAATGGAAGATGAATAATTGAAGGGGGTTTAGATCATAATTCCATTTAATTTATATCAAGATACTTATTTCTATCATACATGACATAATTTTCATAACATAGCTATAAATTAAGTCAATAAGAGAATTAAATGATACTTGACTAATTCTTTAAACTCGATGAAAAGTAACATTTACAAGTATATCAAAACTCCATACACGACAAGGACAATCTTTTATTTAAAAGAAATAGAAAGATGAAACTTTACTATAAACATAACAATACATATTTTTTTATTATCATATATAAATTACAACAATACACAAATAAATTACAACCACACCATTTCACCATCTTATTTGTACCCTACAAAACCATGTGAGCATGAGTAAGTGAAAATCACTGGCATGACATCCACCTAAATCTAGTATAATTATCATTTTTAGTTTTCCATTTACATAATAACAATAATGCACATGCAACAAGAGAGGGTTAGGTACATATATTCTTTTCATTTCATTTTATTTCTTATCCAAGGGAGGAGAGAGAAAGAGATAGGGAAGAGAGAGAATAGAGAGAAACACTATTTTTCCAAAAGTCACATTTCACACAACAAGCCACAAGAGAGAGTTTAGTACATTCATTTTAAAGTTTCATAAGTCTTTATTTTCACAATGGTTTATTGTATTGACTACGGTCCTACGGTCTTTCTTTTACATTTTTATGATAGCATCAAAAAAGTATAAATTTTGCTTGGAGGCTAAGGAACCACATTCGAAAAATGTCTTTTGATGGGCAAATGTATAATTGTCAATTTCCTTCATGTACTTCTATATACCAAGAATTTATAAGATCTGAAGGAAATCATAATGGGTGAATTGTTTACCATTGGTGGCTAGTTTTCTAGGACCATCGGTTGTAATTTTCCTAGTTTCAAAATGACCCCAAATTTAGTTCGAGGGTTATGAAAACCACATCAAAAACTAATGTTTGATGGATGAATGTGCAATGGGAATTTTCCTTCAATTTCTCCCATATATGGAGAATTCACCAAATTATACAAAAATGAGAAGCTGGAAAATGGATTACAAACGATAACGAATTTTCTAGAGCCATGATCATAATTGGTCCGAGTTTGACCTAGTCAAACTATGACCGAAGCCTCTACGAACCCCCTTTCCAAACTAGCTAGAATTTTTTTCCGCAAACCGAATGTTGTAATAAATTGTATTGTAGAAATACTATAGGTTTACAAAGGTGGAAAAGTGTTCCATCGCTTAGGGTTTAAAAGGCTAGATAAAATGAAAACCATATTTTCAATTTTAATAGCTTCCTAAATCCACAAAATGTGGTAAGAGGGTCAAAGGAGAGGAGAGCACGAATAGTCAATCGGGGTTAATCTAATGCTTGATACGAATCCCCACATAACAAGGGACACAAACAAAACTCAACATTAAGAATACCATGCCCTGATAATAGCATTCATAGTGTAGGAGGTGTTCCATGTGGGTTATTTCGCATTACACAAGGCTCCAACTCTCCTTTAGTATTTTGTCAAATAGTTTGTGTGTATCCACAACCCCTCTATTTTGTACCATTTAAGAAAATATCCAAGGCCACGTATGCACCGCCAAAATTAGCATGATGAGCTCCACTAAACAAATGAAATTCCATAAAATCAACTCATTAAAATTCCAACTAAAGCAAATCACCACATAAAATGTGTCCTCATTCAAAAAAATTATCCCCCACCAACATAGCACCTTTCATATTCAAAATACAATACACCATGTGAACAAAACAAATCCAATGTAGCTGCAGCCACTTAACATGATATTATCCTTACCAACAAACACTTTCAAGGCATGACCAAAGCCCCAAATTACCAAATTCACCACATATATGGTCCCAAGATAATGAATTGGCCGAACAACCATCAAGTCATATGATTATGTACTCCTTTGACATATTCCACAATCCCCCATATGACATAAAATATGGAAGATACTAGCAATGGTCTGTGTAAAATGGCCTACCCCGTACTAGTTACATTTTCTTGGAAGCTTCTATGGCATTTAAACAAAAAAGGAACATTTTGTGTATACTCAGCTACTATGGCACTCCATGAGGTGACATCCAAATAAAATATTTATTTGTAAATCCTTCTATCCTCCTCATAAACACCACTCTGAGAATATTAAGAAAGCAACAAATTTCCAAGAGAGAACATTTTTTTTCAGGTAATATGTAAAACTGTTCACGTGGCTTGAGTTATCTTTCACATTTCCATATCGGTCAACCAAAGCACTTGGAAATATAACGCCTTTGACGCATCTAGATCTAGGTTTCAAGATCTTGTTTGGCATCAATAAAGGAAATTCTGGTAAGGATGAATGCAAAAGGAAAAACAAAGAGTTTTTTATGCTGAGGAATAGTAAATAATAATAATAATAATAGGTTTTTACAGTCCACGATGCCGTGGGGTGGCCTGTTTTTGGGTCTACAAGCAGCTTATAGCATATGGGACTACCTCGTACTCACATGCGGGAGGAAACTAACTTTTCTACAAATGAGGCGTACATACCCTACCCCCTGCAGGATTTGAACTTGTGACCTCTATTTCAAGAGCACATGTTCTTCACCATTAGGCCAACTCAGGCGTACTTGTAGAGAATAAGTGGAAAGGCAAGAAAAAACATTTTCAACGCCTTAATCAAAATAATAAATACTCAAGATAAAAGATAAAAGAGTAGGAAATAATGAAGTGATAGTTATTGTTTACAATGAGAATGGTGCTACCAAGGTTATAGTGCACACAACATATGTGCACTGCACTCGGAAGAAACAATATCAATACAACTAAAAATTATGCCTTCCTAAAGTTCGCCATTAGCTTCAATCTCCTTCTTCCTCATCATAAGCGAGAAAGATAGAATTTCCCCCTTGTAGGAATTTTAACCCGTTTTAGATACATATATAGATCTAAATCAAACAATTTTAATATAGTGAGATGAGGAGGTAGTGGTTTTCACATTTATATATGTGCACTGAGCTGATTTAACTCACAATGGGATTTCTTGTTTAGGGTGGCTAGAGCTCTATTTAACATAGTTCCCATAATGTTTTGTTTATTTGATTATTAGTGTTTTGCACTCGCTTAACAATCCCATTACTTGCTATATTACAACATTAACTTGGGTTTTACAATTTTTAACACCTCCATTTCTGCAATATATTTATTGTATTATTATGTAAGGAAATGTTAGGTTTGAAAATGTGTTTAGGATGTGTTGCTCTACTTGTTTCCTTTTAATGGTGACAAGTCTAGTCATCCTTGAGCATGTCGAGCCTCCTGTCCTCCACCATCCCGGCATTCCAATTTTTACTTTTATTTTTTTATTTTTGGCACTTTGCATGGTAGCGACCTATATCCCCCTTCCCAATGTCATACCGACTATGGATTTTAAATATAATACTTTGCACACACTTAAGTACCTATCTAATTCTATACAAAATAATGTCATTTTCTCTTCTAAGCTTACTTCCACCGCAATTTATGCACTACTCTAAGCTATGTTGGCCATAACATTTATGCATGGGGTCACTCATGATAATATACAATATGCCACTTTTCGCACATATTTGTAAGTTTCTATTGATCGTAATGCTTCCATAGCACCTCTTATACTTATGGTTGGCCTTAGTTCTCTCCCTCTTTACGAGGTTGATATAGGATACCCTCATAACATTTGTTCTCTTACATATTTCTTATATCATCATATTCATCTTGTTAATACACGATACTTCACTCATATATGGTTCAACCTTTCATCTCTTTATTGTTTTCCCCTTATGCTTTTATTCATAAATCATCCAAATTATGCAAGGCTTCTTGTGGATCTAGTATGCTTTAGTCTCCTCCCAAGGTTTCTATGACACACACACTTGAGTCACATTCTTTGGCACAATTGATTCTTGAGCCTCCATGTGCACTAATAGCTTCTCAACCTCTTCATAAGGTTCTCATTGTATATTTTCTATGCTCTCACTTATTTTTATATAGTTATGCATCCCAATAATACCAAAAATCAAATATTTGAAAAAATACAAAGCCATAACCTATGCATTTTACTTCAGTTGTTAACACATTACACTATACATGTTGAGTTTTAATTTGGTTCTATAAATAACATGACTTCTTTTTATATGCATAAATTCACTTGGTGTATTGAGTTGGATGTATGGAACACAGATTGATACATGTTTATAGGAGCACCCATATTTCCTTACTTTCTTCTCTTGGGGGAAATCCTCCATCTCCTACAGGTGTTATTATTCTATTATAGTTCCTTTCTATTTCCTCATTTATGCTCAATTACATACATTGTGTACTTACTATTTTTAGACTAACAAGACTAACACATGTGTCTTTTGTAGCATTGACATATCTTGTTTCACATATTTCACCTATATTGACTACTATATCATGTTAGCATGTTTTAAAAATATTATTTCATGGACACTTTCTTATGGTTTTATATTACTTCCTTCTTGTTTTCATCACTTATAAGTGATATTCCTTGATTTTGTTGTGAAGCCATTGGTGTCCCATGTTTTTTGTATCATGCCTATCTTGTTTGTTATTAATTGCTCTTCTTTACATGATTATGGGCCTTAGTTGTCTTGTAACACTTTGTGCATGTCCCATGTTTGCAGGATTTATTCCTTTTGTGTGACATTTTTACATATTTCTTATAGTTGACTTCACTATTATTGTATTTACATACATTTAGACTACTTACGTTATCATCTATGTGGTTTATATCAAATTTTATCATTATTTATCTTGTGTGCCAAGGTTTCCACCATACGTAATCACCTTCCTTTTATAGATACATGTTATTTGAGGTTGACACCACTTTAAGAAATATACACTCTTGTATAGTTCCTTAGACATCTCCTTCATTAGCACACATCTATTTATTTTGAGTCTCATTATAAACATTTTTTTCACACATGCCTCAAAAGAGGGAATGCCCATCTAGGTTTATTTCTATATTTAAAGAACACAAAAAAATTATGGGGGATACATAGGTTCTGAAAAAGTGTAGAAACTTAGAAACAAAATAAAACAAAAACCGGAGGTTCGAACCATACATATTGGTGAAGACTATATGGTATATTCCGACATTCCCATACATTTTTCCTATGGGGAAGATTTTTTTCTCAACAACTTTAGGTTTTTCAAATACATTTTTAGGTTTTAGCATAATTTCAAGCTCAATTCACTTAGTTAAGATAAATATAGGGGAATGAAATAATTCACTCATTCACCATGGTAATTCAATTTCTACTACACTATCACAGATTTTGGGCGCGTGATTCCCCTTGTTTATATATATTTTATCACATTTTCAGTTTACACTTATATTTTATTTAGTTTTAGTGGAGAGTTTAGGGTGCATATCATCTCTTGTATAATATGTCCATTTTTACAAATTTGGGTCTAGATCTATTTATAGTGGTTTTATCCATTGAGTTATGGAAGGTATTGAAGCATCTAAGGTCTACATAGGTATCCTCTTTCCTCTCACACTCAAAGGGAAAAGGATATCAAATTTATTGAATAAATTTTATACACTTGTCTTCTCCATTTGCATGGGTGCACTTTTAGATATTTCTTCTTCTCTTTTCTTTATATTTCTTTGTTGGGTTTTATGCACATAACATGAAAATTTCTCCTTGGCAAAAATAGGAAAATGATAAATATGAATCCCTTAGAAAATTTCAAAAAAATCAACAATGCAACACCTTCAAACACAAGTAAATCATGGGAGTTTCTCACCCCATAATAAAAAAGGTGTATTCCTTGATTTTTACATCTCTTCATTTCACTTTATCTAAAATCAAATATTTTGTATTACAAGTTATATCTAAGTTTAATTTCAATTATTTATCGTGGGTACTAATTACTTTATATGATTAGTTTTATGACTATTTGACCAATATAACACATTGGAATCATGTTATGAAAGAAAAAGGTCCCTATTACACCAATGTATAAAACTCTATGGAACTCAATCACTTACATGAGATAGGGTTGTTTATCGATCAATACTTCCACACATTTACTAATATGATTGTAGTCAGAAAAGCACACACTTAAGAAATTAGTTAGTCTCAATCTCATACTACTATTCATATGGTTTTGAGTGAAGAAAGTACTAATTAAACCATGTCCTTTAGCCATCTCACTTTTCTTGTTGTCATAACTGCTTTTTTACCTCCCGCATCTACTCACCTAGTTAGTTTTGCCACTTTCCATTATTTTATCTATGACTGGGAACTTGCGCTAGTAATGGGGCACTCACACATGCCCTTGTCTGAGTCAAGGAACCCTAATACTTTTACACTTTCTCGCCACATTTTGGGAACTTTCGACCATTTGAGCTTCTTTAATTTTTAGTCTTTGGGATTATCGGGGTTAATTACTAAATTAAAATAAGATAACAATATAAACATAAAGTTATGAGATCATAATGAGGGATTAAGCACTAAACACTACTATCATCACTAATGTTGCCTCCATCAAAGGGTTTATTTGCATCCATCTAGATCCATCACAAGTTTGGTTCATTTGCATCACACTTGATAGGAGGGGAGTTTATTATATTCCATCCACCATTTTAATGCATTTATACACATATTTATTACTCACTACTTTCATAAAGTATGAATAGCATAAGAGAACCTATGGCATGATTACATAAATAAGAACGTTAGAACTACATTGGGTCGATATGTAGTGCGGTGCTTAGTTAGTAAGTCCACCATCGTGGTAGCTGAAGTTAGTCTAACCCCTTCTTACACATCTTTCTTTTTAGGGGTTTGACGCTTGTCTTTGGGTTTTTGGGTATCTTCTTCATCATTGATTACCGACGACATACAACCAGAGTACCACAAATTTAGTGCTACGGAAGCAAAGCAAGGAAACCATTAAGGGACACCTCGGAGGAAGGTTACACATCTTTTCCAAGTCCAGGTCACCCATTTCTAATACTAGGATGCCCAAAGGCACCCCTGCACCTAACCAGTGCCTTAGTCCACTAAACCAACTTAGATATGTCCTTTTTAAAACCTATCCATGTTCATTCCTACTTCTAGAATCTTTAGTTTTTGATGACACAATACTGATTAGCCTCTAGATCACCCAAGTTATTTATAACTCTCTTTACACTTTAGGGTTGTACATATCTAATTTTTAGTTGTTTGGGTCACTTCCTATATTTATTTACTACTTTTATTTACTATTATTTACTAATATTCCTAGTCTATATTAACTACCATTCTTTCACATTTTACTTAATAATTTTGATGAACCCGATTGATTTCACTCTTAGGATCCTTGTTTTTCCTCTATTATGGCTCCCAAATTTCTTCAATTTTATTTATTTTATTTACTCAAGAGATATCCCAATTGTCAAGATGATCTTAAAAAATCCTTAGACACCACATATCATCCTAAAAACACACCGCCACATGTGATAAGTCCTATATTGGATTGTTTATCCGATAGCCCTAGTTTTAATAATCCTCCATCTAATCAACATGTTATCTCTCGAAGTGCACAATTGTTGAGAGATGACAATAGGGGTTCTAAGATTTCCATATTTCTCACTTCCGTAGATTCAATGGAAACACCTCATGTTTGTGCGTATACCTATTATTGAGGTGAGTATCTAATATCAAGGTTGGTTCCTTATTTATGTATCCTAAACTAATTGTTTGGGGTTATGAGGGCAAAAATATTGTTATAAATTAATTGAAAATGGGGTGATACACCAAATTGGTTGAGGGATTTGATTGAGTACATGGACAATAGAATTGAGAAATCAAGTTGCGAGATCGCATGAACCAATGGGTTTCAGTTTAATCCTAACGTAAAAACACTTGTGTGTTAAGGGACAAATCAAAATAGTACGGAGCTAACATGCACACTAAGACTGAATAGAAAGTATCGAATTTGTAGCATGGTAATATTATTAATCGGGAATTGACATTAACAAGAATCAATGTATAGATACAAAACACTACAAATAATTGGAAAGGCAATAATTGGTTCTCATTCAAGGAAAAATTGGAAAAAATATGCTGCATCACTCATGTGTCGAAAAGGTCCTTGTTTTACCTTGATAATACACATAATATATAGCAAAAACACTTCACCCAAGCTCTCATAACAATAGACTATAGTCTATACTCTCCCGTGCGTGCTAATTTTACCCCTTTATCATGAATAAATAAAGGAATAAAAATTGACATGTTGCTTACAATTAGACATTAATAGCCTTAGTTTCAAAAATATACTCGAGTCAAAGTATAGTTGAATTTTGTATTTTTTAAGTAATTGAAATACTGGGGCGAATATTTTTGGCTAATATTATCCATTTGCTTGTTGTTCAAGTCTTCTCTAATGCAAGTGCATATTATTTGTCTTCTTATGCATGATGTAACACATGTTCACTATCCTCTTGTATGGCACTCCATATTTATCTCTCTGCTTTGTCCTCTTGCAGAGGCATGAAAAATACATTCTCTAGTGCAAGAAAAAATAATTACCTTTATTTGTGAATAATAAGCTAATAATACTTCATATTTCTTATGTTGACCCTCTACATGCATTTGTTTTTAACTCATCATAGCATGTACATATTCGATGGGGTTCTCCTTAGTCATGCCACCTGTACTTTACTTTATCCCTTTTGGAGAAATTAAGGTAATTTTGATTTGTTTAAGGTAAAGTAACTTGGCCTTTTATTCGACCCATCATCACTATGCATCGACTATAGTCTTAACAATAATCATTTTAAAATGATTAGGTCCCCATCTGACCATGAGCATATAATTGTTTGAATAATCCCATGGGGTTTATTTTGAATTTGGTGTATACATTATATTTATATTAGATCCCCTCCATCATGTGTTAGCCTCCTTCCTTTTTATTACATGGCGTATACATTGGAAACATGTGCTGTGGTCTCCTTTTGATTAATCTTGGCATACATTATAGTTTCAGGTCCTTGGTTAGCAGACATAATGATTAATTTGGGACTTGTTCCACTCCAAGGATGCTTGACCCATTATTTGTTTGTTGGTGACCATACTGATTTCACACCTAACCACAGGGTTAGGTTTTGGTCTTTGATGCCACGTTGATACTTTGTGAACCATGGTAGAGTTATGTTGACCAGTAGGGTTTCCATTCAATTTTGTGGTTCGATTTCGATGATTGATCTGTGTATCATGTTAATTTGGATGGTTGATCTTGTACTGATGACTATTACGATTTTACTAACCCTGGAGTGAAGTTGGCAGTTTGAGTTGATGATCGTAGATCTGTGGCCCTTTGATCTTAGTCGTCAGATAGTTTAGCTTCTGCTAATATGGTGACTAGATGGGAATTTGTTTGTGAATTTTTGATCTTGTACTTCTAGATATGTGCCATTGATCTTGGTACTTCAAACTAATTACGTCTATTTTGGTTGAGTTGAGTCATGGTAAAGAAAATTGATCCTTATCATTTTGATTTATTGCATTGTTGAAAAAGAGGGAGAAGCCCTGAAACAATTCTACCTCGCCACCATTTTATGTTCTTTAAGCTCAATTTTTATGACTATTTGTTTTCTGTGAGGCTATGAGAATCTCCATGAATTAAATTATTTGATCTCTCTTTGATTTTTCCTTTTTCAATCTCTATGTGAAGTTATATGGTTTTCATTTGATCTTTTTGAGCTCTATATATTTTGCAAACTTGGATTGTATGCGTACATCACTTTGGATTCTTGATATTATTGATAGAAAGGAAGGTGAGCTTTCGTTCTATGGCTCTACAACAATTTTTCATTTTGGTTTTTCCCATGGTTCATTTTAATAGACCTTTAGGAAATGGAAGGCGGAAAATTCATGGCGAATATGCCCATAACCACTTTCATGAAACAAGCAATTTTTTTGGGGTTGTGTGCAAAATTTTCAACGAAAAACCTTTCATTTTCAAGACATGTGATAGAAAACATATTGTCACAAGACTACAAAATTTAAAATTCATGTCAATAGAATATCCTTGTCATGATTAGATAAATATTGTGTTTTGTGTCCATAAGATTATTTTCATGTGTCACTTTAGTAGTAGTGTCGTGTGTTAACAACAAAACCCTTGTAACACATCTATTGAAAACCTTTTTCATGTTTCAATAAATCACATTATTCATGCACCAATAAATAATACTTGTCATACAACTGCAAAATTCAAAGCAGATCTACACTTTGTGTCTTTGTGCAAAAGTACAAAAGTTCATGGTACTTGATATGTTGATACCTCAAGTAGTAGTTAGTAAGTAGTATACTACCCGGAGAATCACTTACGTTTTTATAGGATATGTTTTCAAATGTAAATGAAGCCAAAACCTACAAAAATATATATATACTATAAATTTTAAGCGAAACAGGCTAATAACTTTGCTTGAAAAATTCACCTTTTCAAATTTTCCTAAAATGGAATATTCGCCAAATTACAAATATTCACCACTAAAAAAATCCCTATTTTTACCTCATATCACTGATACTTTTATTTTTTTATTTATCCTGGTGTTTTATGGACATGAAATTTTTCATGAGCTTAAAACATCATTGGTCTTCATTATTCTTATGCATTCAATCTTTGATGGTTTCGGAAATTTGAATGGAAAATGGTAACCTTTTGTGTTGGCCATGGTTGTTGTGTTCATATTTGAGAAAATTTGGTATGATTTTCTTTGGGATCTACCTCTTATTGGATTTGATTCAACATTGAGTTGCATATTAAAACTCCACCATTCATATTATTTTGAGCTTTGAGAGATTTTGGTGTATCAATTCATGCCCAATCTGTTGTTTTGATTAAAATTTCTTTTCTCGGTTGTGAGATATTTGATCTTGAAAACTGATATTCTAAAATATTTCTCTTTCTAGGAGTATGAAAATAGGGATGTTTTGATAAGAGGTAAACATGTAATATCATGATAATCTATAATTTAAAACTCCTTTCATTACAATATTGGTATTTGATAGAAGAGCTTTGAAGTTCCATGAAGTATAAGCCGAAAAGATGTTTGTATCGATGTCTCATTAAAATTTGATTCTCTTGTGTTTTTTATTCAAATTCATGTAGCTCCCACTCTTCATATACTATCTTCTTGAGTGCATTCTCCACTATTTATTGGGTTGACTATATTGTAATCTTCTTATTTTCACCTTGAGTAGCTCCAAACTTTAACATTTTATAGTTGTACTTGAATCTAAATATGCAATCAGACTTCATGTTGGTATTTTAGATCTCCATCTCCATTTTTACACAATGATGATGAACTCATTCTATAAGTTAGTAGTAGAAACTACTGAAACTCCTTCTTTGGAAACTTTTTCTTTTGATGAAGAAACTTGTAAAATTCGATAAGCTAGAACTTACAACTATATGTTATAGAAATTAATATTGTTCCATGTTTCTTGATTCTTAAAATAAGTTGATCTTTTTTATCTTATGAAACTATATAATTTTATATTTAAAATGATCTTGGTTGATTTAGAGATTTTGCTAGCTTTTGTTTAATAGAATATATCCTCTCATGCCAATGTTAAGCACAACTTTGTCAGAAGAAAATTTCTGTAACTGTGTACATCAATTTTTTTCGATAAACCTTTATGTTCTGATCTTTTATCTAAGCTTTTGAGCTTTATTTGCATGACATAGTTGTATTTCTTTGATGCAGATCCAATTTTTCGTGCATTGTTGCATGGTGCATTCAATTTAAATAAGAAAACCTACAAGTTTGTATCTATCATCAAATTTGTTCTTAATGTACTTGATTGGTCTCCTTTGATGAAAAATAAGCTTTTATGCTCTTCTAGATCTGATTCTCCATTTAAATCTAGACTTCACTTTTGTGTTGTAAAGTTATACCTATATCATTTATATTCTATACTCAAGTACCATGTAAAATAATACAAACTTGTTAACTTGAAGTGATTATACTATCGAAGTCTTTTTGTTAGCACTTGATCAAATGATGTTGGAATGGCATAATGAACTTAAAACTATCTGTAGATGCCTCTTCCTTTTGTGCATTTTCGAGTTTATAGATGCATTATCATTCTCTTATAGAGAGTTTCTTTTACCATCTTTGAAAGTTGCATTTATTACTTGTAGTTCATGGTCTAAAGTGAAAACTCAATCTTGGCTCTTTTAGATTTATTGAATTTGCATTTTGTAGATGATTGTTTCTCAAATAATGGATGCACTTTGTAGCTTTGATATTACCATGAATTTCTAGATACTTATATTTCAATTTCGTTAAGGAATTTTGATTCCTTTACTTGACTGTAGCTTTCTACTTTCAACATATAATTCACCTTTTGTAAAGAAGTTTGAATTCACTTAAGTTTACTAAAACCACGAGAATTTGTATAGTAAAATTATGCTTTAGTAAGATATGTGTTGCTAAAAAAATGTGTTATTGATCTCTTCCTTAATTCAGTAGTATGCATTTGTATTTGCAATATTGAATTTGAGAATTTTTGTAAGATGAAAATTGAAGACATGACATACTTCTGTAGATAGTCATAACTTTGAGTGAAAATATCCGATTCCTTAATTAGATATTTGTTTCATAATTGTTACTCATACTGTATCAGATAATTTATATTTGAAAACTAGAGAAGTGTTTCCTAATTATGAATAATTGTTCGATAATTCTAATTTAGTTTGCATTTTTATCATTACTTCTAATATGGCTCTGATATCATTCCTTTTTGAAACTCTGCATCTATGTGATTTATTTACTTTGTGTTTGTTTAAGTAAGCTAGTACATTTTACAAATTGTATCTACAATACTTCTTATTTTATTTTAGATGTATCTATACTTGTGTGGTACCTATAACATGCTTGCAATGGAAACTTGATATTTTCTTTCCTTCTTGAGTGATGTTAATATCATTGTAACTTTCGTCAACTCTCGACCACCTTCTCCTTAGTCCGATACATATTAAGTCTACAAGTACTCTTCAATATTTTTACGAGATGTTGTTATACTTTTGTTGAAAGAAACTTTAATTCCCTATAAATTTGTTTTTCCTTCAAAATAGTACTTCCATATGTAACCAACTATACTTTGATAGAAGAAAAAATTGTACTGGTGACTAAATTCTTTGTTCACACTTGCTCCTTTTCATTTATCATTTTGTAAAAGTTCCACAGTCTATGCTATTCTTTGTTGCATATTTTATATTTAAAAATAATTTTTATTCAATTATATCTATTTTATTCAAATGTTGTTTATACACGCACACTTAAGAAAATTATTAGAAAATAATTAGGATTTTTGCCTCTCTTATGCTCCATAGTCTTTCTTTTCTTTCTTTTTCGATTTGTCATGATTCTTGGAATCATATGTGCTTCTACAAGATACTACTTTTATTTTGTATCAGTTACTTGATGTATCTTATATCTATTGATTTCAAGAGGTCCACTTGCTTGAAACTAGAAATGTAGGCATGCAGATTGAATCCTAAGCTCGATGAATCGATGCCTTTTATCTGTTTTGTCTTTCAGGTACATTGCTATAACGGAGTGATGCAAAGACGATGGAGCTAAAAATATGGAGATAAAACAAATAAGACCGAATGGAAAGCCCAAGGTAAGGATGGGTTCCTTCTTCATTCCTTTGCTTCTAGTTTTATACACATGTATCTCTTATTTTAGTAGTTGTAAGTTACATCCCACAGTTTGTGTGAGAAAGATTTAATTTCCTTGATGAATAAATGATATTATTTCTGTAATTCAGTTGTGTACTTCATTTTACTTTCAACTTTTATGATTTGTAATGATTGTACAATGAATTAAACAACTCAATACATACTTAATAACACTTAATCATACGAAAAGAAAATTTTTAAAATACATGTAACTTAAAAATGAACTCTCAGGAATGCAAACAACAACTACATTTGTTGTTTTTGAGTCCAACTTCTTAGGTCTTCCTCTATCTCCGCCTTCCTCAAGGATGTGCTTAGTTCTTCGGAGATTTTGTACATCATTGATGAAGGTGACCATGTGATAACAACATATGCGAGGCATTGTACTCGAAATAGCACACATAATGATCATTTTCCTTGTTGATTCACTTAATTGAAAACTTAATTCAACTATAAATTCGCCCCTACTTAGGTTCATTCATCAATTCCTTCCATCAAAAACAAAGTCTCAAGTTGCCCATTTTTACATAAGTGTAAAAATTATCAACATTTATGATGATCCTGTGGGGATAGTTTCCTACTGGCTTGTATATCAATTCCTTCCTCTAGTCATTAGGCATGGAGTCAAAGCATGTAACCAAAATCTACCTTTTTTGAAAATATGACCCTTCTCAAAAACAAACTAAAGCTAGGAAAGGATCTTGTGAACCAGATCATGTGGAAGAATGCACTTATTGAATTGAAAAACATTGTAATGTGCATGAACTACACTTATTGAATGAAAATCCTACTCTAACCAAACACAGTAGGATTTTCAATAACATTTTCTAAGAAACATACCATTCACAGTAATGGGAAGTTCCTCTCCATTCAGACTTGAAATTTGAAATGCATTTTGCTCTTTGCAAGATGAAATCATGTAAGGACCACTCCAGATTGTATCAAACTTCATGTGGTTTCCTAGCTTTACACAATCAACATCCCATTTTAGCATAATGTCTCCTTCATTAAAGACTCTGAACTTAGCCTTTTTATCAAACATTTTCTTGATCTATCTTTGATTCTTTTCCATGTTCAGATGAGCTTGATCTCTTAACTCTTGCAGCTCCATTAATTCTACATAACAAACATGCATTGGTTCATTCTCAAGTAATTCCATTTGATGTAGTAAATCTAATGTGGGCAACTCAACTAAAATAGGCATTCTTGCCTCATGTCCATAAACAAGCTTGTATGTTGAATTGCCAACTAATCTTTTAGTAGTCACTATATTAGCCCAAATTACTAAATTTAACATCAGATACCAATCTCTTTTATTGTTCTTAAGTTTTCTTCTGATGATCTTCAAAATATTTTTATTAGTGCTTTTAGCTAATCCATTACCTTGTGGGTAATAATTAGATAAATTACTCAAATAAATACCATGTTTGACAGCCCAATCTGTTACCTTTGCACTAAGAAACACTAAGGAATTATTTGAAATTATAGTTGCTGGAACCCCAAATCTGTAAACTATACTTTTTTAAAATGACAAGATTAAAGTCTCATTAGCTTCTTTCAAGGCTAGTGCTTCATTCCAACATATCAAATAATATGTGCCGGTCAAGATCCACTTGTTTTCTTATGATGAAGGTGGATTTATCATGCCAATGAATTGAAGACCCCATTGCATGAAAGGTTAATCCACTAAAATAGGTTGTAAGGACAACGAAGCTAAATGTTCTTTTCCAGTAAAGAATGTAAATTTCTTACACTTTCTAATCAATTGAAGTAGTCCTTGAATATGTTGGGCCAATAATAACCATATTTCAAAATATTTAAGGTTGTAGTACATGCTTAGAAGTGGCCTCCTGTAGGTCCTTCATGAAACTCAGATATTAATTTTTGCACTCTATCATAATCAATACACTACAACAAGATTCCATTTATATCCCTTTTGAACAACACACCATCAATGAAAACATAAGGTACAACTTGTAATCTAAAATATATTCATTTATTATTGTCCATACCTTCTAGATAAGTATTGTGTTGCAGTATTTAATTAAATCAGTCATCCAACTTGATCCTTGAACCTCTGGATTTAGTTCTGTTTGTTGATTTTCAGGTTATAATAAAATTTCTGACTGCTGATACATGATTTCAGCATGTTGCGATGAATTTTTGATTTTTTAGCCTATTTTTTTTCTATATCAGCAATCATATGTTTACCTAATCCTTTTCTTCATAATTTTGTTGCAACACAAATGTAAACATCATACTCCATAACTTTTGCAATTTAACCTTCTCTCTTCTCATTTAGTTCTTTGTTCAACAAGAATGCTTTAACACTTAGATGAGAAACTAAAACATGTATCTTATTATTGGAAAACATGTACTTGAAATTATTTAGTCCTCTAACTACAAGAAGTATTTTATTTTCAAGAAAAATGTACCTTGTCTCGTAAGCATGTAAACTCTACCCAAAGAAAGCAATTGCCTGCTCAATATTTCCATCGTTAACCTAAGTTAATATAGTTGAACTATTTTCAACTCCAAGAACTACATACATCTTGAAATCCTTATAAAAATTGGATTTACCAAAGTAAGAGCTTGTGAAATAGCTGTCTTGATAGCTTCAAATCCTTTTCTTCCTTCGCTAGTCCAAGAGAAAGTTTTATCTTTCTTTAACATGGTTGTTAATGGCTTAACTAATGCTACAAAATATAGAACAAATATTCTAACAAAGTTTATTTTTCCAAGAAAACTTTGTAATGCTTTCTTATGATGAGGCAAGGATAGTTGTGAAATTGCTTCAATTCTGAAAGGATCAATAGCTAAACCTTGTCTAGAAATAATATGTCCAAGTAATTTACCTTGATGGATTGAAAAGATAGACTTTTTGGGATTCAAAGATATTCCAAATTGTCTACAAATATTAAAAATTCCTTAAATGAATAAGATGATCATCAAAATTCTTGAAAATACATTAACATCATCTAAATAAACCAATATACATTTATTTAATATGCTATGAAAATCCATGTCCATTTCTCATTGAAATGTCACACTGGCATTATGAAGTCCAAAAGGCATTCTTTTGTAAGCATAAGTACCCCACTTCATGATGAAGGTTTTTTTATATCTATATTCTTCACACATAAGAATCTAATTATATCTATTATAACCATCCAAAAGGGATAGCATGTCCAACACAAACTGGTCTTAAAATTTGATCCATATTGGGTAGCAGATAATGATATTTTAATGAAGCTTTGTTAAGATATTTAAAGTCCACACATAGACATATTTCACCATTCTTTTTTGAAAAAGAACAAGATTATCTAGGCAACTTGAGTGCTTAACTAGAAAAATAATACAGATTGAATCGGCTTGGATAACTCTTTTCTCATCAAGGGTTCAATCTTAGGATTTACAGGCCTTTGTTTCTACCTAACTGGTTTAGAATTTGGTTGTAACTTTATGGTATGTTGAGCTAAACTGGGGTCAAATCCTCTCAAATCTTGGTATTTCCAAGAAAAAAATCTTTGAATTCTTTGCATAAATTAATGAAAGATTGTTTTTCAGCTAAGGAACATACCTTTTTGATAAATAATTTATTTTCATCATCAAATAATATCTCTTCGTAGTTATTTGTGTGAGTTAAGATATTTCCTTTATCCTATCTTAATTAATCATCAAAACTGAAGATATCTTCTAGTGTAACCAGTCCTTGAGGAGGCTTATTTGTCTTGATTGAACAATCTAGTCCCTACATAAATGTTGCGGTTTGTCTTGGTTAAGCTTGCAAAAATTCAGCTTCTAATTGCATAAATCTATAGATTTGCTCATAATCTTCGAAAAATTTCCAGTTTTCTTCATTATTTGGCACTTTGAAGGTCTGATAATCATCTTTATATGTGGTTGTATTTTGTTGTTTTCAATTTGTTCTAGCACTTCAAAGCTAGCACCAACTACTACAAGTCTGTCTACATGTTTGTTTTCAACTCTTGGAACATATTGTATATTAATAGCCTCAAAATCATCCATTAAGTCTAAAACTCTATGTTTGTAAGATTTCAACAATGAATTCTTACACACATTAAATTTTTTCACTTGATTAATCACTAACTCTGAATCACCAAAATATGGTAACTTGTTGATACCTCTAGGAAAAGAATTAATGTTTCATATTTAACTATGTTACAAGTAGATGAGAATGCTATAATTAGAGCTGAAAAATATGTTTCATTTGTAGGGGAAGTAACCACCAAACCTACACATTGACTTTTTTGTTCTTTACTCCATCGAAAAGAAGCTTCTATAGGGGATTGGTTCATTTTCTTCATGCAAACAATAAATGCCAAAAAAATCTTTTTCCACTTCCTTGAAGGGATCATAAACATGTTCTTCTTGAGTTTTTTCATCCATAAACAAATTAGAAACAACATCTAATGTAGAAACATGTGTTGTGACGTCAAAATCAGACTTATCTATGGCAGTATAATTTGCTACAACATTTGAAGCATGAGGTTCAATATGAAATATGGCCAAAGGCTCTAAATTGATTGTAAATTTAGTTCCATACCTTGTAGTAAATAATAAGAATGACCAATCTAAATAAATATAACCTCTTATCTTTGCTGTGAAATCTCTTGATAAACATAAAGCAAAGTAGGGAGGTAAATCTACAATTGTAACATCTTCTTGACTAGAAACATTTCGACAAGAATGTGATGTTACCTCCAAATTTTTAATGATGCCAATTATGTTAGTTGTTGATCCACCTAGTTGCAACACACTTTTCTCTGTAGGTTCATAATGTAAGGCTAATTTTTCTGCAATTGTTGTAGGAATCATTGTCTTACTTACACCATTATGAACCATGCAATTATGAACTAAATGATCTCCAATTATCAAATATAGGTAAAAGGGTAGTGAATTTTTAATATCTTGAGCCTTTAGAACCTTTTATACCATCTAATTAATCTCTTTCATGTGTACTTTATTGATTTTATAAAGAACTATATGTTCTTTCTAAGCTTCATTTTCTGTGTGTTTTGAAGAAATATGCAACTTAGCAAGCTCATGAGCAACTAGCTTTTGTTGTCTGGAATACTTAAAGCACCCCATAATGAAATATTAATATTGTGATTTTCATTACCTAAAAAATATTAAAAGAATCAACACTCTTTGAAAAATCTTCTACGCTTTTATCATACCATTTAGCAAAAATGACTCTCTGCTTGATAGCTTTGGAAATCTCGGTATTAATAATCTTCTAGAATCTTCTTTGTAATTGTTTTTGTTGCTCTTTAGGGGCTGAACTACTTTCTTTTTTAAAGGAACAACAAATTTATCTAGTATTTTTTACCTACATTTGTTGATTTATCGGTACAACCGTAGGTAAGATAGGTCTATTTTGTTTTTTTATTTATCTTGAGCCCTTTATTGAGAACTATTTCTAACTCTAATAAATGTTTCTTCTCAAGACCTCACTAAATTTTATTCGGATGATTTCAGATTTTGAGTATCTTGCTACCCACCCTCCATTTGAGGCATGAATAATGCTTCAGATTGAGGTTGTACAACAAGGCTTATATTCAGGAATGCATTTGAAAATTAACAGCTAAATGAGGTTGATTGCAAGGTAAACACCATTCTTCTTAATCCATGTTTACATGAAAAATAATGCTAGATGAGTAAGGAGATTTAGGATCAAATTTCTTTTGCTGATAAGGTTGCCTATAATTCTGATTTTGCTGATAAGGTTGCCTATTTTACTAATAAGTATTTTGATAAGGCCTCCACACATAGTCGATTTTTCCATTCTTTTTCTAAATAGGCGCAAAATTATCTACCCAATTTAAGTGCTTAATTGGAAAGATAATACCTGATTCAATCAACTTGGATAACTCTTTTCTCATCAAGGGTCAATCTTAGGATTTATAGGCCTTTGTTTCTACCTAACTAGTTTAGAATTTGGCTGTAACTCTATGGTATGTTGAGCTAAACTAGGATCAAATCCTCTCGATCTTGGTATTTCCAAGAAAAAACATCTTTGAATTCTTTGCATAAATTAATGAAAGATTATTTTTAGCTAAGGAACATACCTTTTTGATAAATAAATTATTTTCATCATCAACTAATATATCTTTGTAGTTATCTGTGAGTCAAGATCTTTCCTTTATCCTTTCTTAGTTGATCATCAGAACTGAAGATATCTTCTAATGTGACCAGTCCTTGAGGTAGCTTGTTTGTCTTCAATTGAACAATCTGGTCTCTATATAAATGTTGTAATTTTTCTTAGTTAACTACAGAAAATTGAGCTTCTAATTGCAAAAATCTTTGGATTTGCTCATCATCATCGAAAAATTTCCAATTTTCTTCATTATCAGGAGCTAAAGGTAAGATAATCATCTTTATATGTGGCTGTATTATGATGTTTTCTATTTTTTCTAGCAATTCAAAGCTAGCACCAAGCTGTTGTAAGTCATCGCATGTTTGTTCTCAGCTCTTTGAAAAGATTGTATATTAATAGCCTCAAAATAATCCATTAACTCTGAAACTCTATGTTTGTAAGATTTCAGCAATGAATTCTTACACACATTAAAGTTTTTACTTGATTAATAACTAACTCTAAATCACCAAAAACTTGTAACATGTTTATACCTCTTTTTATGGCCCATTGTAGGCCATGAATTAATGCTTCATATTCATCTACGTTACAAGTACATGAGAATTATAGACTTAGAGCTGAAAAATACCTTTCATTTGTAGGGGAAGTAAGCATCAAACCTACACCTTGTCCTTTTTTGTTCTTTTCTCCATCAAAATGAAGCTTCCATAAGCCTTCTATTTTTTTCTATTTTAGACAACAAGGGGATTGGTGCATTTTCTTCATGCAAACAATAAACACCAAATAAATCTTCTTCTGCTTCTTTGAAGGGATCATAAGCATGTTCTTCTTGATATTTTTCATCCACAAATAGATTATAAACACCATCTAATGTAGAAGCATGTCTTTGGACGTCAAATTCGGACTTATCTATGGCTACATAATTTTCTACAACATTTGAAGAACGAGGTTCAATATGAAATATAGCCAAAGGCTTTGAATTGATTGTAACTTTATTTCTAGACCTTGCATTAAATAATAAGAATGACCAATATAAAGAAAAGATAACCTCCTATCTTTTATGTGAAATATCTTGATAAAAATAAAGCAAATTAGGGAGGTAAATCTACAATTGTAACATCTTTTAGAATAGAAAAATTTAGACAGGTAATATAATGTTACCTCCAAATTTTTAATGACACCAACTGTGTTAGTTGTTGTTCCATCTAGCTGCAACACACTTTTCTCGTAGATTCATCTTTGCAAGCCTAATTTTTCTGCAATTTCTCTAGGCATCACTATGCTTCTTACACCACTGTCAACCATGCAATTATGAACTAAATGATCTCCAATAATCAAAGATAAATAAAAGGGTGGTGAATTTTTAATATCATGAGAATTTAAAAAATTTTGTACCATCCACTTAACCTCTTTCATGTGATATTTCTCAATTGTACCAAGAACCATATTTTCTTTCGAGCTTCCTTTTCTATTTGTTTTGAAGAAATATGCAACTTAGCAATCTCGTGAGCAAGTATCTTTTGTTGTCCTGGAATACTAAATACACCCCATAATGAAATATTAATATTGTGTTTTTCATAACCTCAACAATATTAAAAGAAGCAATAGTCTTTGAAAAAGCTTCTACAATTTTATCATAAGCTTTAGCAAAAATGACTCTGCTTCAACAACTTTTGAAATCTGAGGTATGAATAATCTTCTAGGATCAAGTTGTAATTGTTTTTATTGCTCTTTAGGGACTGACCTACTTGCTATTTTTAAAGGAACAATAGAGTTGTTTGATGTTTTTTTACCTACATTTGCTGATTTATTGGTAGTTGTAGGTAAAACAGGTCTATTTTGTTGTTTTTCTTTATCTTAAGCCCTTTCTTGAGACTTATTTGTTACTCCAATAAAAATTTCTTCTTCAAAAAAGACTAAATTTTATTTAGGTGATTTCAGATTTTGAGTATCTTACTACCCACCCTCCATTTGAGGCATGAATAATGATTCAAATTGAGGTTGTGCGATAAGAGTTATATTTAGGAATACATTTAGACAAATAACAACCGAATGATGTTGATTACTTGGTAAACACCATTCTTCTAGATCTTTAATATCAAAATGACTTTGCTCATAAAGTTTGCCTATAATTCTGATTTTGTTGATAAGGCTACCTATTTTACTAATAAGTATTCTAGTAAGTCCTCCACAGATAGTCATATTTTTCCATTATTTTTTCGAATAGGCACAAGATTAGCTACCCAACTTGAGTGCTTAACTGGAAAGACAATACCTGATTCAATAAACTTGGATAACTCTTTTCTCATCAAAGGTTCAATCTTAGGATTTGTAGGACTTCATTTCTACCTAATCGGTTTAGAATTTGGCTCGCAACTCTATGGTATGTTGAGCTAAACTAGGATCAAATCCTCTAAGAGCTTATTTGTATTCAATTGAACAATCTAGTCCCTATATGTTGCAATTTTTCTTGGATAACTGCAGAAAATATAGCTTCTAACTGCAAAATCTACAAATTTTCTCATCATCTTCAAAAAAATTCTAGTTTTCTTCATTATCGACACTTTGAAGGTCTAACAATAATCTTTATATGTGGCTATATTTGGATGTTTTCCATTTGTTCTAGCACTTCAAAGCTAGCACCAACTACTTACAAGTTTGTCTACATGTTTGTTTTCAGCTCTTGGAATAAATTGTATATTGATAGCCTCAAAATCATCCATTAAGTCTGAAACTCTATGTTTGTAAGATTTTAGCAATGAATTCTTACACACATTAAATTTTTTTACTTGATTAATCACTAAATTTGAATCACCAAAAACTTGTAACATGTTGATACCTCTTTTTCTGGCCCATTGTAGGCCATGAATTAATGCTTCATATTCAACTACATTATAAGTACATGAGAATTCTAGAATTAGAGCTGAAAATACCTTTTATTAGTAGTGGAAGTAAGCATCAAACCTTTACCTTGTCCTTTTTGTTCTTTTCTATATTGAAATGAAGCTTCCATAATCATTCGATTTTTTCCAATTTTTGAAAACAAGGGGATTTGTCCATTATATTCATGCAAATAATAAACGCCAAATAAATCTTCTTTTGCTTCCTTGAAGGGATAATACACTGTTTGTTCTTGATTTTTTTTCATCCATACACAATTTTAGAAACACCATATAATGCAGAAACATGTGTTGTGACGTCAAAATCAGACTGATCTATGGCTACATAATTTACTACAAGATTTTAAGCATGTGGTTGAATATGAAATATATCCAAAGGATCTGGATTGATTGTAACTTTAGTTCCATACCTTGTAGTAAATAATAAGAATGACCAATCTAAAGAAAGATAACCTCCTATCTTTGTTGTAAAATCTCTTGATAAACATAAAGCAAAGTAGGGAGGTAAATCTACAATAGTAACATCTTGTAGAATAGAAACATTTAGACAATCATGTAATGTTACCTCCAAATTTTTAATGACACCAACTGTGTTAGTTTTTGTTCCATCTAGTTGCAACACACTTTTCTCTGTAGGTTCATACTGCAGGCCTAATTTTTCTACAATTTCTTTAGGCATTACTATGTTGCTTGCACCACTGTCAACCATGCAGTTATGAACTAAATGATCTCCAATTATCAAAGATAGGTAAAATGGTGGTAAATATTTAATATCATGAGCCTTTATAAAAAAATTTACCATCCACTCAATCTCTTTCATGTGATCTTTCTCGATTGTACCAAGAACTATATTTTCTTTCAGAGCTTCCTTTTCTATGTGTTTTGAAGAAATATGCAACTTAGCAAGCTCATGAGCAAGTATCTCCTGTTGTCTTGGAATACTTAATACAACCCATAATGAAATATTAATATTGTGATTTTTCAATACCTAAATAATATTAAAAGAAACAAAAATCTTTGAAAAAGATTCTATAGTTTTATCATAAGATTTAGAATAAAATGACTACTGCTTGAAGATTTTGAAATTTGAGTTATGAATAATCTCCTAAGATCAAGTTGTAATTTTTTTTCGCTGCTCTTTAGTGGCTGAATTACTTGCTATTTTTAAAGGAACAATAGAGTTTTTTTTATTTATTGACCTACATTTGTTTATTTATCTGTAACTTTAGTTAAAATAGGTCTATTTATTTATTTTCTTTGTCTTGAGCCCTTTCTTGAGACCTATTTTTAACTCCATAATATTTTCTTCTTGAAACCCCGACTAAATTTTATTTAGGTGATTTTGGATTGTGAGTATCTCGCTACCCACCCTCTAATTGAGACATGAATAATGCTTCGATTGAGTTTGTGCAAAAGGCTTATATTTAGGAATGCATTTAGAGAATTACCAACTTAATGAGGTTGATTACAAGGTAAACACAATTATTCTGAAGCCATGTTGACTTAAAAAAGACCGCTAGATAAGCTAGAAACTTTAAGATTAAATTACCTTTTCTGATAAGGCTACCTATAATTATGATTTTGCTGATAAGGCTGCCAATTTTACTAATAAGTATTTTGATAAGGCCTCCACACATAGTCAGATTTCGCCATTCTTTTTCCGAATAGGAACAAGATTATATTTAGGAATGCATTTCGAGAATTACCAACTTAATGAGGTTGATTACAAGGTAAACACAATTATTCTGAAGCCATGGTGACTTAAAAAGACCGCTAGATAAGCTAGCAACTTTAAGATCAAATTACCTTTTCTCGATAAGGCTACCGATAATTATGATTTTGCTTTGATAAGGCTGCAAATTTTACTAATAAGTATTTTGAAAAGGCCTCCACACATAGTCAAATTTCGCCATTCTTTTTCCGAATAGGAACAAGATTATCTACCTAACTTTAGTTCCTAACTTGAAAGCTAATACTTAATCCAATCATATTAGATAACTCTTTTCTCATTAAGGGTTCAATCTTAGGATTTACAAGCCTTTGTTTCAGCTTAAAATTTTATTCAAACTCTATGGTATGTTGAGCTAAACAAGGATCAAATCCTCTTATATCTTGGTATTTCTAAGAAAAAAATTTGGATTTTGTACATAAATTAATGAACAAATTTTTTTAGCTAAGGAACATACCTTTCGATAAACAAATTATTTTCATCATCAACTAATATCTCTTCATAGTTATCTCGCATGAGTCAAGATATTTCCTTTATCCTTTCTTATATGATCATCGAATGAAGATATATTCTAATGTGACAAGTCCTTGATGAAGCTTATTTGTCTTCATTTGAACAATTTGGTTCCTATACAAATGTTGTAGTTTTTTTAGTTAAGCTGCAAAATCTAGAGATTTTTTAGTCATCTTCACAAACTTTCCATTTTTCTTCATTATCAGACACCGAAGGTCTGATAATCATCTTTATATGTGGCTATATTTTGATGCTTTCCATTTGTTCTAGCACTTCAAAGCTAGCACTAACTTCTCCATATTTTTCTCGCATGTTTGTTTTCACCTCTTGGAACAAAGTGTATATTAATAGCCTCAAAATCATCCATTAAGTCTGAAACTCTATGTTTATAAGATTTTAGCAATGAATTATTACACACATTAAAATTTTTACTTGATAAATCACTAAATCAATCGGAAAAAA
This sequence comes from Taxus wallichiana var. yunnanensis, assembly GCA_018340775.1. NCBI lineage: Eukaryota > Viridiplantae > Streptophyta > Pinopsida > Cupressales > Taxaceae > Taxus > Taxus wallichiana. The sequence goes on along the minus strand of CM031243.1, from coordinate 841,046,123 downwards.
CTTGTAACATATTAATACCTCTTTTTCTCGCCCATTGCAGCCATGAATTAATGCTTCACATTCACTACATTACAAGTACATGATAATTGTAGACTTAGAGCTGAAAATACCTTTCATTAGTAGGGGAAGTAAGAATCGAACTCGTACCTTGTCCTTTTTGTTCTTTTCTTCATCGAAATGAAGCTTCCATAATCCTTACGATTTTTTTGTTTTTGATAACAACGGGATTTATGCATTATTTTCATGCAAATAATAAACTCCAAATAAATCTTCTTCCACTTCCTCGAAGGGATCATAAGCATGTTCTTGTTGATATTTTTCATCCATACACGAGAGTAAAAACACCATATAATGTAGAAAAGTGTGTTGTGATGTCAAAATCGAGTGATCTATGGTGCATAATTTACTACAACATTTGAAGCATGAGGCTCAATATGAAATATAGCCAAAGGTCATGTGAATTGACTGTAAGTTTAGTTCTATACCTTGTAGTACATAATAAGAATGACAAATCTAAGGAATGATAACCTCCTATCTTTGTTGTGAAATATCTTGATAAACATAAAGCAAAGTAGGGAGGTAAATCTACAACTGTAACATCTTAAAGAATAGAAACATTTAGACAAGCATGTAATGTTACCTCCAAATTTGTAATGACACCAACCGTGTTAGTTGTCTTTCATTATGTTGTAACACACTTTTCTCTGTAGGTTCATACTTTTGTAATTTTTCTACAATTTCTTTAGGCATCACTATGCTTCTTACACCACTTGTAAATAATGCGCTTATGAACTAAATGATATCCAATTATCAAAGATACGTAAAAGGGTGGTGAATTTATAATATCATGGGCCTTTATAAAATTTTGTACCATCCACCTAATCTCTTTCATGTGAAATTTCTCGATTGTACCAAGAACTATATTTTCTTTATGAGCTTCCTTTTCTATGTGTTTTGAATAAATATGCAACTTAACAAGCTCGTGATCAAGTATCTCCTGTTGTCCGGAAATACTTAATACACCCCATAATGAAATATTAATATTGTGATTTATCATTACCTAAACAATATTACAAGAAACAACAAAATTTGAGAAATATTCTATAGTTTTATAATAAGATTTAGAATAAACTAACTCTGCTTCAACAAATTTTGAAATTTGAGGTATGAATAATCTTCTAAGATCACATTGTAATTGTTTTTTATTCTCTTTAGGGGCTGAATTACTTCCTATTTTTAAAGGAACAATAGAATTGTTTGTTTTTTTTTACCTACATTTGCTTGAATTATCGGTAGCTTTCGGTAAAATAGGTCTATTTATTTTTATTTATCTTGAGCCCTTTCTTGAGACCTATTTGTAAATCCAAAAATATTTTCTTCTCCAAAACTAACTAAATTTTATTCAAGTGATTTCGGATTGTGAGTATCTTTCTACCCACCCTCCAATTGAGACATGAATAATGCTTGATTGAGTTTGTGAAACAAGGCTTATATTTAGGAATTATTTTAGACAATTAACAACTTAATGAGGATTATTACAAGGTAAACACCAATCTTCTCAAGCCATGTTGACTTTAACAAGACCACTAGATGAGCTAGCAGCCTTTAAGATCAAATTACCTTTTACGATAAGGCTACCTGTAATTCTGATTTTGCTTATAAGGTTGCCTATTTTAGTAATAAGTATTCTAATAAGGCCTCCACACATAGTCAGATTTCACCATTATTTTTCTAAATAGGCATAAGATTAGCTACCCTACTTGAGTTCTTAACTTGAAGATAATACCCGATTCAATAAGCTTTGATAACTATTTTCTCAACAAGGGTTCAATCTTAGGATTTACAAGCCTTTGTTTCAGCTTAAAATTTTACTGAAACTATATGATATGTGTTATCTCTCAAAAGTGCACCTGTAGATAGATCGCTGCAGTTTTATAAGCTTGCAAATTTTGATCTCTATCTTTCATAGATACAATGAAAACACCTCGTGTCCAGTGGTATACCCATTTTGAGATGAGTCTCCGTCATCAAGGTGGTTCCTTTTTGATGTATCCTAAACCGCTTCGGTGTTTAAAGGGGTAAAATATGACCTGTAAAATAATTAAAACTAAGGTGATACACAAAATTTATATGAGGGATTTGACTGAGTATATGCATAATTGATATGTTAAAGATTCTTGATGCACAAGGTAAGAATTTTCTACAAAATTTAAGTGCAAAAATTGGTTGTACTGAGGGAAAAATATCACAATAGCACTATTAAGTTAACATGCACATTAAAATTATGCAGAAAATACTAAATTTGTAGTAGGGTAAGATGATTGATCAAGGAATTTGCATTCACAAGACTAATAGAAACATACACAAGACTACAAATAATTGGAAAGGCAGAAAAATACTTCACATTTAGAGGGAAAAACTGGTAAAATTTTCTTGAATACTCCTATATCCAAAAAGGCCTCCGAAGTTCTCCTTGTGCTTTGAAACGCACACAATATATAGCAAAAACCAAAGTTCACCCTCTTCCTAAAAATATCCTAAGGCATGTACTCGCCCATGCATCCTATTTTTATCCTTTATTTAATAATAGATAAAGGAATAAAAAGAGAGCATGCAATTACAAATAGGCATTGATAGCCTTCAGTTACAACTAGTCAATTGCGGTTGATGATCTATTTTTAAGAAAACAAGAGTAAATAATTTGCTAAAAATAATCTTTCTTGCAAGGCAAGTCTTTCCTATTTTGAATATGCAACTTTGTCTTCTTGTTTGTTCTATCTTCTTGTGGAGCATGCAAAAATTTAACTCTCTATTCGTGGGTAAAAGAAATAATTATAATACCCACAAAAACATCAGTTGATGGGGACCACTTTGCACTTCACCTTATTTTGGCCATCTTTTGATTAATACATGCATGTTTCATTGGTCGACACTTTGTATTTTCTTGAAACATATACTATAATTCAAATTTTGAAAGTCAAAACTCGAAATGATAGCTTGGATGGCATGAAAAATCTTCTCCCTTTGCTTTTACGAGCCTTCGGAAAAATTCTAGAAATTTTAAGTCTTTTGTAGATTTTTGGGATTTTTTTAAGTTTTAAAACCTTTGCAGACCTATGGAACTTTTGTGGATTTTTTGCCCTTTTCAAATTTTTAGGCCTGTAGGAAAATTTGGCATTTTAAACTCTTTTTAAAAGAGCTTGAATATGAAATTATTTCCAATCCTCTCGCTTTAGAGGAATTACGGGCCTACGAGGTAACTTGAAGCTTTAACCTTTTTTATGAATAACTGTCAAATTTTAACGAAACCCTTCCACTCTTCCAATGTTCTATAGAATTGGTTTTTGACTTCTCCCCGCAGCTTTGACTTCTTGATTGTTTTGAATTTTTCCTTATGGGGTTCTAGGGATATTTTGAGAATGTACCTTATTTGCAAGCATCTTCTTTGTTACATCTACTATAACCCTCTTCCATTTGTAGACAATATTTGAGTTTAAGTTACTTTGGTCCTCCTTTTTTAGCATGTATATGATTATTTCTTCTTGGCTGCAATTTGTATTTTTACACTTTAAGAAAATACTTAGAAATAATTAGACTTTTTCGCCTCTCTTGTGTCCATGTTTCTTATTCTCTTTTCTATTTCTACTTCACGAGTGGGATATGCGGTTTGATCTTAATACACTCCATATATTTTGTTGGTTACGGATCCATATGCATGAATTAGGCGGTGTATGAATATGGATTGACCTTAAGCTCTTTATTGATGATTCCTTTCTTTTATTTTTCAGGTACCATGCTTTGAATTGTGAATACAAAGATGGAACAAGCTGGAAGGGGGACAATCTACACAATGAAGAATATACAAAGGCAATGACTGGTTCACTCATATTCCTTTGCTTTCTTTTTCATGCATGTGTACCTCTTTCTTTAGTATATGTACTTTACTTTTTAGTCACATCCCATGGCTTGTGTGGGAAACATTTGACTTTCCTTATGAATAAAATATTGAATTCTGAAATTGAGTTGTGTATTTCCTTTTGCATTTCAAGCTTCTAAATGGAGTGTATGATGAACTAAACAACTCAGTTATATAATTGAATGTATTAAACATGAAGGAAAGAACATTAATGAGAACCTGTAACATTCAGTAATGAACTCTGATTTCTATAATCTACACTTATGTTTGCTGTCCCAAAACTCAACACTTCACCTACTCTATAATTCGAGTGTCTTCATCAAGACAACATAGCTTTCCTTTTTGGGGCCTTTGTGTTCTTTTGTTGAAGGTATCATGAAATTGCAGACTATGTGATCTATTACATTTTGTAACAACACACATAGTTGCAGATTTCACTTAATCATTAATTAATTCAGTAGTAACTAATAACATCAAAACTTCCTAGCTTAGATATACTTCACCCGTAACTTTCATCTTAAGGAAAAGTTTTGAGTTGCCCTTTTTTGCACAAGTGCAAAAATTGTCAACATTTTTTGCAATCTGTGGGGAAAGTTATCTCATAGCTTAAATACTAGTGCCTTGCTCTTGTCCATTGGGCATTGATTCCAAAGCATATAACCAAAATATACTCTTTTGAAAGGTCTAACCCTTTCTTACACGAACTACAATTAGGAAAATCTGGTAAACCATATCACGTGCACGAATACACTTATTGAATTGAAAAATATTGCAATGTGTAGGAACTGCACTTATTGAAGGTAAAATCCTACTCTAACAATCACTGTAATATTTTCAATAACAATGTTAGAGAAACATACCATTCACAGGAATGGGAAGTTCCTTTCCATTCAGCTTTGATAGGTAAAAATCATTGTGTTCCTTGCAAGCTGAAATCATGTAAGGACCACTCCAAATAGTATCAAACTTTGAGTGTCTTCCTGACTTTGCATGATCAACATCCCATTTTAACACAATATCTCCTTCGGTGAAGACTCTAAATTTGTCTTTCTTGTCAAAAGTCTTCTTCATTTGTTTCTGATTTTTTCCATATTTAAATAAGATTGCTCTCTTAGCTCTTGTAATTCCATTAACTCTACATAACGAACCTGCAATGGTTCATTTTCAAGAAGCTCCATTTGATGCAGTAAAACTAATGCAGGTAACTCAATTGAAATAGGCATTCTTGCTTCTTTTCTATACACAAGTTTGTATGGTGAATTTCCAACTGATGTTTTAGGAGTTACTCTATCAGCCCAAAGTGTTGAATTCAACATCAGATGACAAGTTCTTTGATTATATTTAAATGTTCTTCTAATGATCCTTAACAAATTGTTGTTAGTACTCTCAGCTAAGACATTACCTTGTGGGTAATAATTAGATGAAGCACTCAAATAAATTCCATGTTTGACATCCCAATCTATTATCTTAGCACCAAGAAAAGATAAAGCATTATCTGATATGATAGTTGTTGGAACACCAAATCTATAAACTATACCTTCATAAAAGGATAGTATTGAAGCTTCATTAGCATATTTTAAAACTACTACTTGCATCCATCGTGTAAAGTAATCTATAGCAGTTAAGATCCACTTATGTCCTTATGAAGAAGGTGGGTTTATCATGCTGATAAAGTCAAGAACCCACTTGCATAAAAAGGTTGATCAATCGAAATAGGTCAGAAAGGTAGTCAAGCTAGACGTTCTTTACCGATAAAGAAAGCAAACTTTTTACACTTTCTATTCCATTCAAAACAGTCTTTGAATATGCTAGGCCAATAGTAACTAGCTTTTATAATCTTTAAGGTTGTGGTACATGCTGAGAAGTTACCTCCTGCAGGTCCTTCGTGGAATTATGAAAATATTTTCTAAATTTTATCATAGTTAACACACCACAACAAGATTCCATTTATATCTATTTTGAACAATACATTATCAATGAATATTTAATGTACATCTTGTAATCTAAAATACCTTCGTTTATTCTTATCCATACATTCTGGATAGGTGCCATCCTATAGATAATTAACCAAATCAGTCATCCATATTGATTCCTGAATCTCGTGAGTGAGCTCAGGATGTTGATTTCCTTGTTGAACCATGATTTCAACATGATTTTTGAATCATCTGGTTTTGTAGCTTGCAATTTTTTCATATCAGCAATAAAATGTTCACATAAACCTTTCCCTCGAACTGTCTTAGCAACCTAAATATCAACATCATACTCCATGACATTCACTATCCTGTTTTCTCTTTTCTCATTCAATTCTTTATTTAGTAAGAACACTTTCAAACTTGGATGAGAAACAAGAACATGGATTTTATTGTTCAAAAGCATATACACAAAATTATTTAGTCCTATGACTACTAAAATTACTTGCTTTTTAAGGAATGTTTACCTTATTTCGTAATCATGCAAACTCTATCCAAAGAAAGAAATGGGTTGCTCAATATTTTCATCATTGACTTGAGTTAATATAGCTGAGATTGTTTCAGCTCCTGTAAGTGCATACATTGTAAAATATTTATCAAAATTTGGATTTACAAGAGTAGGATCTTGAGAGATAGCTTCTTTGATTGATTCAAATCCTTCTCTCCCTTCACTGGTCTAAGACAAAAATTTTCTTTCTTTAGCATAACCGTGAGTGGTTTAACCAATGCTACAAAATCTGGAACAAATCTTCTAACAAAGTTGATTTTTCCCAAAAAACTCATAATGCCTTCTTATTATGGGGCAATGATAGCTGGGATATGGATTCGATCTTGAAAGGATCAATTGCTAAACCTTGCTTAGAAATAATATGACCCAATAGCTTTCCTTGATGTACTAAAATGATAGACTTCAGTGGATTCAAAGATATTCCATATTGCCTGCACAACTGAAAAGTCTACCTTAAATGTATTAGATGTTCTTCAAAATATTTTCAAAATATAGTAACATCATATAAATAAACAAGGATGCATTGATTTAATAAGCTGTGAAAAGCCATGTCCATTGCACATTGAAACATTACACCAAAGCATTTGAAAGACCAAAAGGAATCTTTTTATAAGCATAAGTACCCCACTTGGTGTTAAAGGTTATTTTATATCTATCTTCCTCCCGATTAAAATCTGATTATATCCACTATAACCATCTAGAAGTGATAGTCTATCTGAACCTGAGATTGTTCTCAAAATCTTATCCATGTTTGGGAGTGGGTAATGGTATTTTAATGAATCCTAATTAAGATCCCCAAATCTACACATAGTCTGATCTCACCATTCTTCTTTCTAATAGGAACAAGATTAGCTACCCAACTTGAATACTTAACTGGAAATATAATACCCAATTCAATAAACTTAGATAATTCTTTCCTCATCGAGGTTCTATTTTGGGATTCATAGGCCTCTGTTTCGCCTAATAGGTTTAGAATTTGGCTACAACTCAATTGTATACTTTTCTAAACTAGGATCAAATCCTTTTAAGTCTTGGTATTTCCAAGCACAAACATCCTTAAAATCCTTGCAAAGATTAATAAATGACTTCTTTTGAGTTAAGAAACATACCTTTCAAGAAATAGATTTTTCCTTCATCAACCGAGATCTCTTCATAATTATTAGCGTGGGTTGACATTTTAGTCTTGACCTTTCTTAACTGATCGTCAGTGTTGAAGATTTATTTCAATGTGACCATACCTCGAGGTAGTTTATTTGTCTTAACCTAAAAATTTTGTCACCATATAAGTGGTGTAATTTATTTTGATTAATTGGAGAAAACTTAGCTTCTTGCTATAAAAACCTGCAGATTTGATCATCACTTTCAAAAACTTGCCAATTTGAATCATTATCAGGTATTGAGGGCTTGACAATTAACTTTATATGAGGCTGGATTTTTCTATTTTCAATCTATTCTAGCACTTCAAAACTATCCCCAACTACTGCAATTCTTTACGCATGCTGTTTTCAGCTCTAGGGATAGACCGAATCTTAATAGCATTGAAATCTTCCATTTAGTCTAAAACTCTATGTTTGTAAGACTTCGTTAATGGATTCTTACAAACATTGAAATTTATTACTTGATTGATAACCAACTCAGAGTCACCAAAACTTGTAGCATGTCGATACCTCTCTTTATGGTCCAAAGTAAGCCATGAATTAAAGATTTGTATTGAGCTACATTGCAAGTACATGAAAACCGGAGATTCAACGCCGAGAAATATCTTTAATTCATTAGGGAAGTGAGCATCAAACCTACTCCTGTCCTTTCTTGTTCTTAGCTCCATCAAAATAAAGCTTCCAAATCCCTTCATTAAATCTTCTATTTTGGACAATAAGGGAAGTGGTGTATTTTCTTCATGCATACAATACACAAAAAAAGATGTTCTTCAACTTCCTTAAAAGGATCATGGACATGTTCTTCAACTTTTCTTTTCATCCATCAACATGTTAGAAACAACATCTAATGCTCAAACCCGAGCTACACCATCAATATCGATTGCTGCTCTAAAGTTGAGTAATTAGCTACTACATTTGGAGAATGAGGCTCAATGTGAAATCTAGCCAATGGATCTGAATTGATAGTAAATTTGGTACCATAATGAGTAGTGAAAATTAAGGACCAATATAAAGAGAGATAACCTCCTATTTTTTCATGAAGTCTCTATATAAGCATAAGGTAAGTTATGGAGGTAAATTCACAATAGTAACATCTTGCGTAATAGAAACATTTAGGCAAGCATGTAACCCCACTTCTAAATTTTTGATTGTGCCAACTGTATTAGTTGCAGATTACATCAAGCTGTAAGACACTCCTTTCTGTAGGCTCATACTACAAACCCAATTTTTCTGCAATCACTTTTGGCATAACTTTGCTACTTGCGCCACTATCCCCCATGCAATTATGAACTAGATGTTCTCTAATAATCAATGAAAAATAAAATGGTGGTGGTTTCTTGATTTCATGAGCATTCAAAACTTTCTGAACCATCCATTTAACTTCTTTAATGTGATCTTGTTCAAACGTTCTAAGGACCATGTCTATCTTCTAAACTTCCTTTTCTGTTGTATTTAAAGAAATCTACAGCTTATCTAGTTCATCAGAAAGTAAATCTTGTTGTCTTGGAATACTTAGAGCATCCCACATTGAGATATTAACATTATGCTTTTTCATTAGATCAACAATGTTAAAATAAGCAATAGTTTTAGAGACGGATTCAACTGTCTTAGAGTTGGCTTTAGAGAAAATTGATTCTACTTCAACTACCTTAGATATTTGAGGTATAAAGAGTCTTCTTTGATCAGGCTGTAGCTATCTTTGATGGCCTCTATCAACTGGAAAACTTGTTTTTTTAGGAACAACAAGATTTTTGATTGACTTTGGGATTGTAGATGTTGTCTTATCAGTGACATTAAACAAGTATACGCTTATTTTGTTGTTTTTGAATTTCCACAATTTTACCTTGAGCCCTAGTAGTGACTGCAATGAAATCATATTCATTAAAATTGACTAAATTATGTTCAGGTGCTTTCTGAACATTAGTTTCTTACTACTCACTCTCCATTTGAGGCATGAACAATGTTTTAGATTGAGGTTGTGCAACAAGATTCAAATTCAGAAAAGCATTTGGGTAACTTACAGACTACATGAAGTTGATTGCAAGGTTGACACCAATCTTCTAAGCTATATTAATTGGGACTAAAGCTTTCGAGGAACTAGGAGCCTTTGGGTCAAATCCCTTTATTGGTAAGGCTACCAATGTTTTTTATTTTTTGATAAGGCTACCTATTTTGTTTATTCTATTGATTTTGCTGATAAGAATCCTAATAGGGTCTACTAGGTAATGCAATTTTGTTCTCAATCGAAGACAATTTATTTCCCATAGTTTTCAAATCTTAAAATACATCATTTGATGGTGCTACAACATTAGGTTCTATGATTGTAATAGGCCAAGGAATAGGTGCAAAATCTGCTGAAAAGGGCATTAAAGGCCTTGGTGCCAATTTTCCATCTTGAATAAGACTATTTTCAGCTCGGATAGCGATATCATAGGCTGCTGGGAGTGTCTCTCCCCCATTGACTGAATCATAGTTGAGATATCACTGTTTAATGCCCTAAGATAATAAAGGAAAGCATGATTATCTTAAGGCTTAACACTTGCTAGAATTCTCTCCCAAGTTCTACCAAAACGAATATTGAAACTGGACATAAACTCATTAGGAGATCTTTTAATAGTAGACTACATTCAATGAGAGACAAATGATCTGAATTATCTTGGAACTATTTCAGAAAATTTTCACCTAAGTTATCCCAAGTTCTTATGCTTCCAATTTCTAGGTTTCAATACCATTACAAGGCATGTCCTTTAAAATATGTGGCTAAAAGTCTTAAAGTTATGTCTTCATGAGTGATATTATGGACTGCACATAGGGCTACAATCGTGTTTAATGAAAGGTTTTGCAAAGCTATTGAAATGGAGTAAGACCCTAAAGCTTTGTGCAAATTCCCTCAATGGACCATATGATAAGAAATGAGTAAGGAATCCTATTTGTATGTATTAAAAGTTGAAATAAACAAGAAATATAAATAATAGCATTAACCTCTATTCTTAAAATCTTAACAAAATATGCCTACTAGAGACTTAAGTAATATGGTTTTTTTACTCCATGAGGGTGAATGAATGTCACTAAATGTCTACATGGCCAAGTTTAGCTATTTCATTACTAACCTAACATGGGTGTAAGATGAAGCTATTTTAATGGTGGACGAATCGAAGATCAAATGCCTTATTATCTTGGCTAATGTAAATGAGATCTTAACCTTTCTTAGGCTTGTTTTCACTTTTTATTATATAAATTTGTAAGTTTGAATGGGTAGGATTAGCCTTGTATTTATAGTATTTGGTTTGGGAGAATTTGGAATTTGGGTGCATGTGGGACTAAAGATCAAAAAGTGATTTTAGATTAGATTAGGATAAACATGCTTTAGGCTTAGATAATCTTGGTTTTGGATAGTTAACTAGGGTTTAGGATAGTTAAACTTGATTAGCAAGTGATTAGAGACTCGTTGAGAGTTGGAAGGGGTCTTGATAACCAATTGTGATTGATAGATAGCCTATAAAGCCAATAGAAGTGGTCTAGAGAGAACTAGGGAGGTTCTTAATGATTAAAAGGAGGAATGTTTAGCTAATAAGAGAGATATTAGCCAAATAAGATGATTATAGGAGGAATACGACCGAGAAGGTATCATGAATGACGCGTCACTTCAAAGAAAGTAGACAAGTACAAATGGGTAGAAATTTTTGAAGGGATAGAAGAAAAATGAGTAGAATGGAGGATGCCCCCTTGATTGTCGATGGGGTGATAGAAGAACTCGATTGATGATTGAAAAGATGACATAAAGAAATCAGAAAAAGAATAGTGTGAAGAATAAGAAACAGGATATAGAAGAAAAGGAGTATGAGGAAGAGGAAATGAGCTAACATCCATCTATTGCCTTTTAACCAAATTTATTTTCATCATATTGATAAGGATCCACATCCTCCGTCCTTATTAAAAATAATGAAGAAAAGTGTAGTATGACATGAAAAGCCATATACGAATAAATTTCCATTGATAAAAACACCAACTCCATGCAACATACAAAATGCAATGCAATATGAGAAAGTAAAATATGCCTCACTCCATGCAACATACACAATGCAATTAAATATGAGAAAGTAAACAAGACAAACCTAACAGAGAAACATAATGTAATGTTTTTATTACCGAGATTTAGTTTTGAATTGTTCGAGTTAATGACAAGGGTTAATGATGGTGACCCAAGAAAGGATACATGCAAGGAGAATAATGGAGGACACTTTCATCCTATGAAAAACAATGTGCACTATGAAACAAGATCTGGAAACTCGTTGTGCCCGAGTGCAGGGAAAGTAAGCACCTATCTTTTGTTTATGGAGGTAGATCAAGATGATATGTGAGTCGCACACGTGAATAGGTGAGAACTAAAGAGTGATTTTTGTAGGATGATTTTCAATTTTTAGAAGTTTTCTTGAAACATATTTGAATGTTTTTTTATTTTTCTAACATATTTGAATGTTTTTATTTTTGAAAGTTTTCTGAAACTATGTACGGGAAGATGTGGAAGTTTGGATTCCCCTAGCAATAGATGGGATGTACAAGGGCATAAGGCCATGTGCGTACGAGAAAGGTGAAGATGAAAAAATGACCCGAGTAATTAGGTGGGAGTATTCAAAGGCAAACTCTTCACATGTAGAAGTAGGACCAAAGGCCATTACGGATAGGTTCAACATGATGATGAACGTAAACCAATGCAAAGGCTTGGGAAGAAGAAAGGATTCCACCAGTGTAAGTTGGCCTAAAAGCACATGATAGAAAGGAAGGAGAAGATTATTTTTGTGAAAGGGGACAAAGGTGTCACGTAACATGGAAAAAAGTAATCTTATACATGTGGATGTTCAATGAAGTAGAAGAATGATGTGAATGATATGAATGTAGCTTAAAATCCTCACGATGAAGAAGTGTTTAGCCAAAGGCACAAATCATGAGACAAGGTAAGGACTAAAGTAAGAGTCTAAACAAGGTCCAAAAAAGAGACACTTGGTAACATACTAATCCTTCTTGCTCATAGAGATCTAGTGTGTGCAGTGGAATTTATTACCTCTTGAAGGGAAGATTTAATAGACAACAAGTAAAGACACCCTAGCCAATGTGTAGGAATGATTTATTTTGAAAGGCGATGTTATGAATGGACGGTGGAAGGATAGCATTACTTCGTTGCAGGCCAGACGTCCATAGCCTCGACAAAGATGTATTTGATTCTAATCACAACATTTCTTTACTGCGCCACTGCATCCATAGCCTCGATAGAGATTATTGGAAATACCCCAAGAGAGAGTTATTTATCAATTTTCTTTTTCTCTTAGCTTTTAGCTTTTGATTTTTGATTTATTTTGATTCTTTTTCTTCTTTCATAAAACTTATTTCAGCTATCTTCTTTAACAAGGGGTTAATAACCACTTTGATGGCTTAATGGAAAGAGGTGGAAGTGATCATTATGATGATATTGGCTAGTGTTAACAAATATGTCAAAAATTTCTTCGCAACAAGTTTATTAGATGTTGAATATGATAGGATCTCTAAGAGGTCAGTCATTCTTTAATTTGTGAAGGTGATAAATGACCAGTCAAACAAATACCATAGAGATAAATGTCACAAAATGCGTGTGAATAGGATAACCAAAATATCACCTGGAGGGATGAAAATGGTAGGAAGACTTGTAGAAGAATGATAAGAAGGGAAGAAATAACATCCATGTGTACGCGATACTTGATTGTAATGTCTGACCTTTGTACCTTTAATTTTTCTTGTGTTTTCTTAATGTTTTTGTATTTTTAATTTTTTTATTGTTTATCTTTTTATATTTTTAAGAGGTTGGGACCAAAAATGTCACTCCATGTGATAGGATCCAACAATGATGTTTGTGAATTCCTTGATAAGGGAGACTAGGTGCATTTTTTAATCAATAGTTGTGTTATCCCCGATCTTGATGATCGTGGTGAGCTCGTACTCAACAAATGACTGTGATTTATCCTTAAACAAGGATTGTTCATGTGGGAGCTTGAGTTCCCTATCCATAGGTTTCTGCACTTTACACCAAACTTGATGGTTACGTTGATGTATGATTTTGAATCACACTTGATTTACAATTTTGATATTGTTCGATTTGTTAGGAGCTTTGGGGATCTTTGAAGTTTTGATCTAAGCTTGATAATGAACCTATTTGGGTTTCTTATAAGCTAACACATGACTTTTTTGATCTTGAGAAGGAGAAGAAAGCAAATGTGGACATTTAGAATTGATGTGAGAAATTATTGTGGGCTTTCCCCAACCATTGATAGACAAAAGATGTGATGTATGAAAAGGATACGACCCAAGAACTTAAGAGGATGGGCTATGAGAAGGTGAGCTACTAATTAAAGGTAAGGAAGGGACGATAGAATATGGCCCTAAGATGGAAGAATTTTTTTACAAGGACATGGCCCGAGAATAGAAGGATATGATGAAGGGCTACTAGGCGTGGCCTGGTATAGATGAGGAGGGACTAATCGGAGGCATCCCATAGATAAAAGAGGATGAAGGGCTATAGGACATGGCCCAAGAATAGAAGGTAATGGGCTACCAAGTGGTGACCCATAAGTCGAAAATGGAGGACTACTCGGGGTGCCCCAAGTATAGAAGAAGACGATGGGCTACTCGGTGGAGACCCACAATTAGAAAATGGAGGTCTACCTAGGGGTGGCTCCAAGACAGAAGAAGATGATGGGTTACTCAGCGGTGACCCGAGACAAGATTTTGATTAAGGAATGATGATATATAAGGATGATTTTGCAATGAGAAGATAGACCACGATCAATGCTAGACCACGAAACCTCATCATGCTCAAAGGAAGATGAAGATGGAATAGAAGAATAATCAAGTTCCATGACCTTAGGATTTTCCTCTATGTTATGTTGAAAAGGATCAATTTCTTTTCCCCAATACATGAGCGTATCAATTTCTAGAAAGAATCCTTGTTTGCAATCCTCCGCAGGGGATATCATCGTGTAGTCTAATTGTTTCTTAATTCCGAGAGAAATCAATTAGCGAGAGGTTATTGTTTTTAATTCATAGAAGGTTGAATATAAGAAATAGGTCCGTTAAGGGGGAAGATTGATTGTGAGAAGATGACTCAAGAGAGGAAGTAGGATTGGTAGTACGTTCCTCATGAATGGACAATTTGGATCTGGACCTAGATTACTTTTCTAGAATACGATGCAATGTAGGAGAGAAAATAGGATCACATGGGCATCCATTAAGTTGTGATGTAGGAGTTTAATTAGATGATTGACTAGAGGGAATCTGAGTCATCGAACTCTTTGACAAAGGAAGAGTACATTGAGATGACTGATGAAGGAGGTCCTACAAAGAAAGGGAGGACCGTGACCTAAGACCCAAGTTAGGTGTTAGGTAGATGGAACTTAGAGTTGAACAATTATTTAAAGGAGGAAGATGTCATTGAGGTGATTTGAAATAAAGGTCTTGCAAAGGAAGGGAGCACTTTGTGATTC
This sequence comes from Taxus wallichiana var. yunnanensis, assembly GCA_018340775.1. NCBI lineage: Eukaryota > Viridiplantae > Streptophyta > Pinopsida > Cupressales > Taxaceae > Taxus > Taxus wallichiana. Next base: position 841,031,061 of record CM031243.1, on the reverse strand, counting down.
AAGATTTTATATAGGGTATCTAAACAATAGTTGGGATCCGATTCTTCATAATATGAGTAGGAATCCGAATGGTAGTTTGGATTTGAATTAGAAGAAGAAGAAGAGTGGGGGGAACTTGAATAATAATTTGGATAAAAGCATCCAAACCATACCACGATTATGAGATGAAGGTGGGGAATAGGGTACCCGAATGGGCTCTCTAACACGAAGAACCTAACGAGGCTTAGTCGTAATGGGAATATTTTGATTTGAATTACTAAAACTAGGTTCCGTATTATTGTAAATGTGAGAAAACACATGATAGTCAGTCATTGTTGCGTAGTTTAAGCACAAATTTCCAAATCTAGATAGTGTGATGGAACTCCTTGAAAGGAAAGGAAGTGACATGTCAATTCAAGGATGCATGATGACATCCAACTAGAAATTTTGTAATCATGGAGATGCGTGCGTGATTTTTTTAAGAAGCACTAAGGAAATTAGATGTCATGATGATGTAATCTCAATGAGATCAAAAAGGATTGTCCTAGAAAACAATTCTTTCAGATGAATGATCATAAGGAACAATCACACAAGTGTGAAACACAAAGCTAATCAAAAGGAAATACACCCTATGTAAATGCACATGTAAAGTGATAGTTCGATGCAAAGATGATCAACAAAATGTCAATATTTATGTCCAGCTTGAAATGAACAAGGCGTAAATATTAAAAAAGGGTAGATGTGACTCCCAATCATAGGATACACTGATGCGTTCAACAACCAACAAGGACAAAACTTTAGAGGATGAGGATTACAAATGTAAGCCATGTAACCACACCAATTGGACACGTCTATTAAGCTTTGTGGAGAAGCGAGATATTATTGTCAAAGTGGTCTTGAAACGACACAAACAAAGTAAGTGACACTCTTCAAGATTTTGGAAAATGTTTGAAGTAAAACTAAGTCAAGGTATACTAAGGATGTGTTAAAATGTGTGCAATGTAACACCACAATATGGATACTTAGATCACGTTTATGAAAAACACGACATAAGTATCTTAATTGTGTCAAGACAATACGAACAAGGTAACACATCAAAGGGATATCAAATGATGAATCAATCCAAACTATGATGATGATCTTGAAATCAAGATCAAGTGGCCATCAAAGATATAAGGACGCATCCATGCACTTTAGATGTTTAACAACTCAACCTGTAAACATGGATGAGTGTAAATGGACAAAAAAGTGGTGAACACTATCTATGAAAACACTCCCAAAATATGCCTTCTATTGCCCCAAATGGGCAACAAGAATGCAAAGGTGTAGATCAAAATATGAAAAATAAACTAAGCGCCACTTGGGCAGAGCTTCACCTTGTCCGAAGGTGAGAAATAAGCTAAGCTAAGTGAAAATGTCATCTAATTTTTGTAATGAAAGGAACTTAGATCAAAATTAAGTGGATTTTTTTCCTTTTCAAAAATAAGGTTTAGACTCCAAGTAAGTTGTCACTTCGTGTGGCCAAGACACGAAAAAGGACTAGTAAAGTGGGCCTCAAGACAAAATGGCCTCCTTAATAAGATCTCTCAACTAGGTGTTACAAAGTCGTCTAAGAGCGGGCACGATTTACACAAAAGTCACACCGACTACTTTAGGAGTATCTCAGCTTTTCCCCTTCAAGTACAAAGGGGGAACTAAATGCATCAATCATGTACTCTTTCTAGGGTCGCGATACGCATAACTTTGTAACGCTAACTCACATGGAAAACTAGTCAAGTGGGTAAGCGGAGTGCTTCCTATTTCATCCATGAGGTTACTTAATAGTGGATTACTTTAGGGTTCCTGGAACCACCCCCATTGTTGTACCTTAAGGTGTTATGCCAAATAGGTTATGTTCTAGTTGAGCGGATAGAGACATACCCTTTTCAAAACCTACAATCAATATTTTTGAATATGGTGTGTTTTTATCTTGCTTAACTTAATGTAGTTTTGAGTAGCACAATGTTTGGCAACCTGCAAGAACACATGTATTAGAAGTTTTGTGTTTGTTTGTTTTGCCACCCTTCTTTAACAATCATTAAGTCCTATAGACAACAAGTTTTTAGTAATTTTCCTATTCATAGGTTGATGTCAAGAAAGATAATTTTACACTTTGCTTTTGATTCCTAAGATCACCAAAAGGCGCAAAGGAAGAGCATACGCAACGTGAAAAATCCTATTGAAATCACATGAAAGTTTTACTTCATCCTTTATAAAACAAGTGTTTTTGAACAATTTATATGAGTTTTGTATAAGTGTTTTTGATCTCTAAGATCACCTTTGAAGATGTGAGGAGAGAGCATACGCACTTCTACAAAGTTAATTTTAAGCCAAGAACAAAACACTTTAACTATGCAAACTGAAATGTTAAGAAAAACATTGTTTTTTAAATTGTTAGTTCTAAAAACCTGCAGTAATGGGTCAGAAGAAAAGATTTTGTAGACTGTAAAAATTTCCAATTTTAATATAGACACCTACGTTCCTATACTCGACAATAGTGCTTCCAAACCGACGATACGTGCCTAATTAACGCATACGCTTGTGATTAAAAGTTAATAAAACCTAATGTAGTAAAACATAGACACTCGCAACATGACAAAGGCATGCCCATATTGACATGGACGCTCAGGTTTTGACATGTACGCGCCCAAGCTTGAAACAAGAATTTGTAAAAAAATTTACACAGTTAGACCATTTATGCATACATGGATAGAGAGGCGGATACGAGTCCCACATAACGAAGATGCATGCACATCTCTATAGAAATAATGAAGTCCTCCCGACAGGTATGCACTTGATCCAATGGTTACGCTATGGTTTTAACATGTACACGCCCTTGTTTTACACCTACGCGCACCCTATGAAAAACCTCCAAAAACACAAATTTTCAAATTTTCAAGAGCAAATAGGTTAGTTGTTAGTCAAAGTGTCCTATTTCTATATCAAACCCACAAAATGCATGTAAATGAAGGTCATTTATCTAGGGTTAAAAATAGAAATGAGGAAATAACAAGTGATTTGACCCAAAACCTTCAAAATGAACTTTGAAAAACATAAAATACCTCCATTAATGGAGGATGGACATATGTGTCCCACTAGGCATGCCAAATGTGTTCAATGAAAGGTTTTGCAAAAGATATTGAAATGGAGTAAGACCCCAAAGCTTTTTGCAAAGTCCCTTAATGGACAATATGATAAGAAATGAGCAATGAATCCTATTTGCATGTATTAAAACTTGAAATAAACAAGAAATCTAACAAATAGCATTAACCTCTATTTTTTAAAGCTTAACAAAATATACCTACTAAAGACTTAAGCAATCTATTTTGTTGTTTAAACCATGAGGGTGAATGAATCTCACTAAATGGCCACATTTCCAATTTTATCTATTTCATTACTAACCTAACATGGGTGTAAGATGAAGCTATTTTAATGGTGGATGACCCAAGATCAAATGCCTTATTAGCTTGGCTAATGCAAATGAGCTCTTAAGTTTTCTTAAGCTTGTTTTGGCTTTTGTTATATAAATTTGTAAGTTTGAATGGGTAGGCTTAGCCTTGTATTTATAGTTTTTGGTTTGGAAGAATTTGGAATTTGGGTGCATGTGGGACTAAAGCTCAAAAAGCACTTTTAGATTAGATTAGGATAACCATGATTTAGGCTTAGCTAAGCTTGGTTTAGGATAGTTAACTAGGGTTTAGGCTAGTTAAACTTGATTAGCAAGTGCTTAGAGAGTCATTGAGAGTTAGAAGGGGTCTGGATAACCAATTGTGACTGATAGATAGCCTATGAAGAAAATAGAAGGGGTCTAGAGAGAACTAGGGAGGTTCTGAATGGTCGAAAGGAGGAATGTTTAGCTAATAAGAGAGATATTAGCCAAATAAGATGATTATAGGAGGAATACGACTGAGAAAGTGTCATAAATGGGCTTTTGAGAATGGAATGAAGAAGGGTTGATTAACGAAATGTCATCAATCGGTTGAATTTGATGAAATGCTAAGTGCAAGCATGTTTTAGGTGTCTACAACAACATCTTTGATATGTTCAAAGCAGTGTAACTGATTTTCACCTATGAATGATGGCAAAATTTTCATGGCAGCATTAGGAATGTCATGGTAGATTGGGATTACTAATGGACTGCCACTATTAAAGGTCACAAAATTCCTTGGTGGTTCAATACTCATTTGAAAAACTAGAATGTTAATAGAGAAATTGATATGTGGTGAAGGAATATCAGGAGGAGGGTTATAAAAACTAGGTCTTTTATGAGGTAAAGTATTACCAACTCTTCTCCTTCTAGCAGAATTCAAGGGTAAAGAAACAAATTCAGGAGGAATTCCTCTTACCGATGATCTTGTAGTCACTTTAGGCATGGAACATGTTATAATACTAGTCTGAAATCAGCTCTGTGGAGTCACCAAAAGATCTTCAAATCTTTAAAATAAATTGTTGCAACTTGCTCCCAAAAGTAACTTTGTAATTGCTACAAATCTGATGTGGATCTGTCATGCTTGTACGCAGATCTGATTTGTGGTCCCACTAGGTGTTCCAAAAATTGTTCTCTTGAAAGTGCACCCTGTAGAGAGATGGTTGCAGGTTTTCTAAGCTTGAATAATTTAATCTCTCTCTTTCATATATACAATGGAAACACCTCAGGTCTGTGGGTATACCTATTTTGAGATGAGTCTCTTGTATTAAGGTTGAGTCCTTGTTGATGTATCATGAACTACTTGTGGGGTTTAAAGGGGTAAAATATGATTGTAAAATAATTAAAACTAAGGTGATACACCAAATTTGTATGAGGGATTTGACTGAGTATATGCACAATTGATATGTGAAATATTCTTGATGCACAAGCCAACAATTTTCTACAGAATTTAATGGTGAACACTTGGTTGTACTAAGGAAAAAATATCACAATAGCATTGATAAGTTAACATGCACATTAAAATTATGTAGAAAATATTGAATTTGTAGCAGGGTAAGATGATTGATTAGGGAATTTGCATTCACAAGACTAATAGAAACATACACAAGACTACAAATAATTGGAAAGGTAGAAAATACTTCACATTTAGAGGGAAAAACTAGCAAAATTTTCTTCAGTACTCCTATATCCAAAAAGTCCTCCAAAAGTTCTCCTTGTGCTTTGCAAAGGCACACAATATATAGAAAAAAAAGTTCACCCTCTTCCTAAAAATAGCCTAAGGCTTGTACTCACCCATGCATCCTATTTTTATCCTTTATTTAATAATAGATAAAGGAATAAAAATAGAGCATGCAATTACAAATAGGCATTAATAGCCTTCAATTACAACTAGTCAACTACAGTTGATTGATCATTTTTAAGAAAGCAAGAGTAAATAATTTGCTAAAAATAAGCTTGCTTGTAAGGCAAGTCTTTCCTATTTTGAATATGCAACTTTGTCTTCTTGCTTGTTCCATCTGCTTATGGAGCATGTAAAAATTTAACTCTATGTTCATTGGTAAAAGAAATAATTATAATACCCACAAAAACATCACTTCGGGACCACTTTGCACTTCACCTTATTTCAGCCATCTTTTGATCAATACATGCATGTTTCGTTGGTTGGCACTTTGTATTTTCTTGAAACATATGCTATAATTTGAATTTTGAAAGTCAAAACTCGAAATGATAGCTTAGATGGCACGAAAAATATTCTCCCTTTTCTTTTAAGAGCCTTCAGCAAAATTATTGAAATTCTAAGTCTTTTGTGGACTTTCGGGATTTTTTTAAAGTTTAAGCTCTTTGTGGACCTACGGACCTTTTGTGGCTTTTTCTCCTTTCGATTTTTGGGCTGTGGGCACATTTTGCATTTTAAACTCATTTGTGAAAGATCTTCGAAGATAAAAGTCTTTCCAATCCTATGCTTTAGAGGAATTGCGGGCCTATGGGGTAACTTGAAGCTTTAACCCTTTTTACGAATAAGTCTCAAATTTTAATGAAACCCCACCACTCCGCCAATGTTCTATAGAATTGATTTTTGACTTCTCCCCACGGCTTTGACTTCCAGATTGTTTTGAATTTTTCCTTGCGAGGTTGTGGGGCTATTTTGATATTTTAACCTTTTGCAATTTTAAAGTTTAAAATGTAAATAACTCCCAACCTCCATTTTTCGCTTCTTCCGTGATGGTGCCACGTGTACTGTGGAATTTCGGGCCTGCGAAGAAATTTTGACACTTTATAAAATTTGAAAATTAAAAGTTGGTCAATCGACCGCCATTTCACTTGGACTACTTTTGCATCAATCTTGATGATCAATTTGTGAGCATTGATATCTATACTTGTCAATTTTTTATCGTTGATCTCAAAAGCATGATTAGGGTTTCTGACTTGTATTAAATGCATTTTTTGAAGACTCGAACCATGGTTTGCATTGAAAGTGGAGATCGATCCTCATCCTTTGATCTTTTTCCTTGTTGATTTCTGATCGTTGATGTCTAACCATGGTTGGGTTCTGTTAACTCACCCCTCAAGTTCGCATGGTAAAGGAAATCTCGACCCTAATGACCATTTCATTTGGATTTTCACTATACTGGGCGAAGCCCTCGCAAATTTTTTTGACACCATTATTGGTTGCTTTGTGAAACTCTAAACTTTTCCATTATGGGTAACTTTGAAACCTGACCCCTCTGCATTCTGTTCTTCGAGCTTGATTGGATATGAATCTTTGTTGTTCAGATCTGTATATTTTGAAGTCTTTGGCTTCTTTATTGGTCATCGTCTTGATACTGTGATGGGTTTCCCAAGCTTGAAATATTTACAATCTCTATAGGGGGTCATTATTTCTTCATATCTGTACATTTTTTCAATAGAGTGCTCATGGTCAATCAACTTTGAAACTTCCTGTGATAAAAGGTGAGTGAAATACTTGAACCAGACTTCATTGTGACTTTTAGATATGTGTATTTTGAGTTCTGGGTATTCATTCTAGTTGTAGAGGCCTTTGAATTTAATTCATTTTCCTGTATGAGAGTTCTGAAATTTCATGATGGCTCCCTCAATTCGATGACTCGAGCCATTTCTCTATTGTATCTTCATTTTCTAACTCGTGGAGGGTTTGTTGTTCATGTAGAAGTGTTGTCAAGAAGAAAATTCTGTGCGTGAATGTTTTCCCTTCTCCATTGGGACTATTTTCCTTTACTTTGAGTCGTAATAATGAAAACCTTTGATGGGTACTTTAACTCTGTTAGATTTTCCTTTTCAGACTAGGGCAATATTTTCTTGATTCGGGTTCAAAGTGCTGACCCATGTGGTAAGCTGCACATTTTATCTCTGATTTTGAAATTTTTACACCCGGATCCTCTCTGCTCCTTTGTGGATGTCGTAAAACTAGAAGACACCTTGGAAATTATTTTCTTTATATACAGAGTCTGGTTTTTGGTGATGACATGTACAACTCCTGGTTCTGATACTTATTTATGTAGAGGCTTTGTATTTCTTGACTCTAAAGTTGATTTCGTAACTAAAAACTGAACTAGATTTATCAGTTGTAACCGAAGTATATTCTCTGATATTTTGTACCTTGCAAGTGGCCTTCTGGAAATTGCAAACTCTTTATTTATGTGGTACCATGATTCAGATGCCTTGTTGAAACACTGTAATCTTGTTTCTTTCATTTAGATGCTTTATTTATTGGATAGTAGTATTTCTAGCATGCTGGAAAATTTGAAATGTTGATTTTTCATGCGAGCCCTATCAAAATTTTCCCAGAATTCCTTTCCTTTGAATGAAATCTAGAAAATGTACCTTGTCTACAAGCATCTTCTTTGTTCTGTATTGTAACCCTCTTCCATTTGTAGACAATATCTGAGTTTTAGTTACATTGGTCCTCCTTTTTCAACATGTATATGATTCTTTCTTCTTGGCTACAACCTGTATCTGCACACTTTAAGAAAATAGTTAGAAATAATTAGGCTTTTTGGCCTCTCTTGTGTCCATGTTTCTTATTCTCTTTTCTATTTCTACTTCTTGAGTGGGCTATGCAGTTTGATCTTCAGGAACTCCATATCTTCTATTGGTTAGAGATCCATATGCAAAAATTAGGCGGTGCTTAAATATGGATTAACCACAGCTCTTTGTTGATGGTTCCTTTCTTTTAATTTTCAGGTACCATGCTTTGAATTGTGAAGAAAAAGATGGAACAAGCTGGAAGGGGGAAAATCTTCACAACAAAGAATATACAAAGGAAATGATGGGTTCACTCGTATTCCTTTGCTTTCTTTTTCATGCATGTGTACATCTTTCTTCGATAGATGTACTTTACTTTTTAGTCACATCCCACGGCTTGTGTGGGAAACATTTGACCTTCCTTGTGAATAAAACATTGAATTCTGAAATTGAGTTGTGTATTTCCTTCTACATTTCAAGCTTCTAAATGGAGTGTATGATGAACTAAAAAAATCAGTCATATAATTGAATGTCTTAAACATGAAGGAAAGAACATTAATGAGAACCTATAACATTCAATAATGAAATCTGATTTCTATAATCTACACTTATGTTTTCTATCCCAAAACTCAACACTTCACCTACTCTGTAATTCAGTGTCTTCATCAAGACAACATAGCTATCCTTCGGGGCCTTTGTGTTCTTTTGCTGAAGGTATCATGAAATTACAGACTATGTGATCTGTTACATTTTGTAATAGCACACATAGCTGCAAATTTCACTTAATCATTAATTAATTTAAAAGTAACTAATAACATCGAACTTTCCTAGCTTTGGTATACTTCACCCATGACTTTAATCGAAGCGAATAAGTTTCGAGTTGCCCTTTTTGCACAACTAAAGATATCTTCTAATGTGATAAGTCCTTGATGTAACTTGTTTGTCTTCAATTGAACAATTTGGTCCCTATACAAATGTTGTAGTTCTTTTTAGTTAATCAGTAGAAAATTAAGTTTCTAATTGCAAAAATCTATAGATTTTCTAGTCATCTTCGAAATCTTTCCAGTTTTCTTCATTATCAAATCTTGAAGGTCTTAAAATCATCTTTATTTATGGCTATATTTTGATGTTTTCCATTTTTTCTAACACTTCAAATCTAGCACCAATCTGCTACTGAGTTTGTCTAAATGTTTGTTTTCGTCTCTTGGAACAAATTGTATATTAATAGCCTCAAAATCATCCATTAAGTCTAAAAATCTATGTTTGTAAGATTTAAGCAATGAATTCTTACACACATTAAATTTTTTACTTGAAAAATCACTAAATATGAATCACCAAAACTTGTAACATGTTGATACCTCTTTTACGGACCATTATAGGCCATGAATTAATGCTTCATATTCAACTATGTTACAAGTACATGATAATTGTAGACTTAAAGCTGAAAATACCTTTCATTAGTAGGGGATGTAAGAATCAAACTGTACCTTGTCCTTTTTGTTCTTTTCTCCATTGAAATGAAGATTTAATAATCCTTCTAATTTTTTTGGTTTGCACAACCAGGGGGATTTGTGCATTATTTTCATGCAAATAATAAACAAAAAAAAATTCTTCCGCTTCCTCGAAGGGATCATACGCATGTTCTTGTTGATATTTTTCATCCATACGTAGAGTAGAAACACCATATAATGTAGAAACATGTGTTGTGACATCAAAATCAAACTAATCTATGGTTGCATAATTTGCTACAACATTTGAAGCATGAGGCTCAATATGAAATATAGCCAAAGGCTCTAAATTAACTATAACTTTAGTTCCATACCTTGTAGTAAAGAATAAAAATGACCAATCTAAAGAAAGATAACCTCCTATCTTTTTGTAAAATATCTTGATAAACATAAAGCAAAGTAGGGAGGTAAATCTACAATCATAACATCTTCTAGAATAGAAACATTTAGACAATAATAATATATATTACCTCAACAAATTTAATGATGCCAATTTGTGTTAGTTGTCTTTCATTCTAGCTACAACACACTTTTTTTGTAGGTTCATATTGTAGGACTAATTTTTCTACAATTTCTTTAGGCATCACTATGCTTCTTGCACTCATCATCAACCATGTAGTTATGAACTAAATGATATCCAACTATCGAAGATACGTAAAACGGTGGCAAATTTATAATATCATAAGCCTTTACAAACTTTTGTACCATCCACATAATCTCTTTCATGTGAACTTTCTCGATTGCACCAAGAACTATATTTTCTTTCCGAGCTTACTTTTCTATTTGTTTTGAAGAAATATGCAACTTAGCAAGCTCGTGAGCAAGTATCTCCTATTGTTCTTGAATACTTAATACACCCCATAATGAAATATTAATATTGTGCTTTTTCATTACCTCAACAATATTTAAAGAAGAAACTTTTGAAATTCTTGAAAAAACTTCTATAGTTTTAGCATAAGATTTAGCAAAAATTGACTTTGCTTCATCAGCTTTTGAAATTTGAGGTATGAATAATCGTTTAAGATCAGGTTGTAATTGTTTTTGCTAAACTTTAGGGGCTGAACTACTTGCTATTTTTAAAGTAAAAACATAGTTTTTTATATTTTGACATACATTTATTGATTTATTAGTAAATTTAGGTAAAATAGGTCTATTTATTTATCTTGAGCCCTTTCTTAAGACCTATTTATAACGCCAATAATATTTTCTTCTCCGAAACTAACCAAATTTTATTCAAGTGATTTTAGATTCTTAGTATCTTGCTACCCACCCTCCAATTGAGGCATGAATAATGCTTCAGATTGAGTTTGTGTAACAAGGATTATATTTTGGAATGCATTTGGAAAATTACAACTTAATGAACACCATTCTTCAAAGCCATGTTGACTTGAAAAGACCACTAGACTAGCTAGCAACTTTAAGTTCAAATTAGGTTTTTGATAAGGCTACCTATAATTCTTATTTTTCTTATATGGATGCCTATTTTACTAATAAATATTTTGATAAGGCCTCCACATATAGTCTGATTTCTCCATTCTTCTCCTGAATAGGAACAAGATTAGCTACCTAACTTGAATGGTTAATTGGAAAGATAATACCTAATTCAATCAGCTTGGATAACTCTTTTCTCATCAAGGGTTCAATCTTAGGATTTACAGGCCTTTTTGCTCTTAAAAATTTATTGAAACTGTATGGTATGTTGAGCTAAACTAGGATCAAATCCTCTTAGATATTGGTATTTTTAAGAAATAAAATCTTTAGATTCTTTGCATAAATTAATGAACAACTATTTTTTAGCTAAGGAACATACCTTTCTCATAAATAATTTTTTTTTTATCATCAAGTAATATTTCTTCATAGTTATCTGCATGAGTCAAGATATTTACTTTATCCTTTCTTATTTGATCATAAAAACTAAAGATATCTTCTAATGTAACAAGTCCTTGATGTAGATTGTTTGTCTTGATTGAACAATTTGGTCCCTATACAAATGTTGCAGGTTTGCTTAGCTAATCGTAGAAAATTAAGCTTCTAACTATAGAAATCTAAAGATTTTCTATTCATCTTTGAAAACTTTCCAGTTTTCTTCATTATCAAACACTTAATGTCTAATAATCATCTTTATATGTTGCTATATTTTGATGTTTTCCATTTGTTCTAGCACTTCAAATCTAGCACCAACTATTACAAGTTTGTTTGCATGTTTGTTTTTAGCTCTTGGAACAAATTGTATATTAATAGCATCAAAATCATCCATTAAGTCTGAAACTCTATGTTTGTAATATTTTAGTAATGAATTCTTACACACATTAAAGTTTTTTACTTGATTAATCACTAAATCTGAATCACCAAAAACTTGTAACATGTTGATACCTCTTTTCTGGCCCATTATAGGCCATGAATTAATGCTTCATATTCAGCTACGTTACAAGTACATGAGAATTGTAGACTTAGAGTTGAAAAATAGGTTTCATTTGTAGGAGAAGTAAGCATCAAACCTACACCTTGTATTTTTTTGTTCTTTGCTCCATCAAAATGAAGCTTCCATTATCCTTTTGTTGTTTTTTTTTGTTTTGGACAACAAGGGGATTGGTGAATTTTCTTCATGTAAACACTAAACACCAATTAAATCTTATTTTGCTTCCTTGAAGGGATCATAAAGGTTTTTCTTGACATTTTCATCCATAAATAGATTAGAAACACCATCTAATGTAGAAACATGTGTTGTGACATCAAAATCAGACTGATTTATGGCTGCATAATTTGCTACAACATTTGAAGCATGAGGTTCAATATGAAATATAGCTAAAGGCTCTAAATTGACTGTATCTTTAGCTCCATACCTTGTAGTAAATAATAAGAATGACCAATCTAAAGAAAGATAACCTCCTATCTTTGGCATGAAATCTCTTAATAAACATAAAGAAAATTAGGGAGGTAAATCTACAATTATAACATCTTCCAGAATAGAAACATTTGGACAAGAATGTAATGTTACCTCCAAATTTTTAATCATGACAACTGTGTTAGTTGTTATTCCATCTTATTGCAATACACTTTTCTTGGTAGGTTAATACTGCAGGCCTAATTTTTCTACAATTTCTTAAGGCGTCACTATGCTTCTTACACCATTATGAGCCATGCAGTTATGAACTAAATGATATCCAATTATCAAATATAGGTAAAAGGGTGGTGAATTTTTAATATCTTAAGTGTTTAGAACCTTTTTTACTATCCACTTAACCTCTTTCATGTGATATTTCTCAATTTTACGAAGAACCATATTATTATTTGAGCTTCTATTTCGTGTGCTTTTAAGAAATATGGAACTTAGTAAGCTCGTGAGCAAGTAGCTCCTATTGTCTTGGAATACTTAAAGCACCCCATATTAAAATATTAATTTTGTGGATTTTCATTACCTCAAAAATATTAAAAGAAGCAAAAATATTTTAAAAACTTCTATAGTTTTAGCATAAGCTTTAGCAAAAATTGACTCTACTTCAGCAAATTTTGAAATATGAGGTATGAAAAATCTTCTAGGATCAGGCTATAATTTTTTTTCTACTCTTTAGGGGCTAAACTACTTGTTGTTTTTGAAGGAACAACATAGTTATTTACTTTTTTTGACCTACATTTGTTGTTTTATCGGTAGTTGTAAGTAAAATAGGTCTATTTTGTTGTTTTTCTTTATCTTGAGCCCTTTCTTGAGACCTAATTATAACTGTAATAAAATTTTGTTCAGGGGTATTTCTAATTAGTATCTTGTTGCCCACCCTCTATTTGAGATATGAATAATGTTTAATATTGAGGTTGTGCAACAAGGCTTATATTTAGGAATGCATTTGGAAAATTAACAATTGAATGAGGTTAATGATAAGGTAAACAAAATTATTCTCAAGCCATGTTGAATGGAACAAGAGTGCAAGATGAGCTAGGATCTTTAGGATCTAATTTCCTTCACATATAAGGCTACCTATAATTATTATTTTGCTAATAAGGTTGGCTATTTTGTTGATAAGTATTCTGATAAGGCTTGCTAGGATGAGTTAGTTTGTTCTCAATTGATGTTAATTTAGTTTCCATAGTCTGCAAGGCCTTAAGTACATCATTTGATAGTGTTGTAATAGTAGGCTCTATTATGGTAATAGGCTATGGAACATGTGTTAAATCTTCCATTAGAGGCATAGAAGGTCTTGGGGCTCATTTTCCATCTTGAATAAGACTAGTTTAGGCTCTAATAGTGATATCATAAGTTGTTGGGAGTGTAGTTCCTCCCATAGACTATATCTTGTACCACTAAAATATTTGTGAAGTACCCAGAGGACCACGCACATGATCAATAGATAGAAGGGTTATCAGGAAAAGGTTAGTAGGATAAAGGGGTTTAAGAAGGGTTCAAGTGAAAGCAAGGGGTACACGAGAGGCGAAACAAGGGTTTAAAGGACTTAGCCATATTTGGCATCATGGAAAACACTTAAGGAAAATGTGAGGACCCGAGTAAGCATGATAAGTTGATAAGATTCCATCCTTGAATATTGTAGGTCAAGGAAAGGATATTCCATAGAGGGAATATTCCTAGAGGCATAATTGTAGTTAGTGGAAGGTTTGTAAAAAGGATACACATTCACCAATGGAGGACCATATCAAAAATTGGTATAAAATCTACTCGGAGATAAGTCATGGCAGTGGTCGATGATCCTATTTAAAGAGGTGCTTGGGATAGGAAAAAATATACAGTGCAAACACACACACACACACACACACACACACACACATAGATACGGTTACAAAGTGAAAAGGAAGAAGAGAAAGAAAACGAGAGTGTAATGAAGTGTTGCAGCAATGTTAGGAAATGCTAAGGGTTTGGAGTTCATAGTGTTAGGGTTTAGAGTACTTAGTGTTAGAGGGTTGTAAGGGATACCATTAACCATATACATAGGCACTAGGATTTATAACAAGGTATATAATAGGGAGATGCATAGATAGGATCTCTGATCAGATAAGTTTGTAGGATTTGAGTCTCTTTCATTTGATTTATATGGTTTGAGATGTCCCATTTTAATGTAATATGTCTACCAAAACTCTGTTAAATCAATATACATGGATCTATTATGTATAAATTTCTTATGGGTGTAAAACCTCATGTTATTTGGCTTATCATGACTCAGATTCGGTTTTTTGTACTTCTTACAATGTTTATTTTGCATTGATGTATAAATTTGTTAGTTATATCTTCTTCCTTTTTGAGTGGATGTATTCACTTATGTTCATGCAAATAGTCCTCCCTTAACAGAAAAATTCTCTTACAAAGCTCACATAAAGGAGGGGCTTGGCACTCATGCGTGCCTTGGGTGAGCACCCAACATATGTTGGGTGATAGATCAGCGTGCTTTGGGTTTGACAAAAGTATTGGGGTTAAAGTAATGACTACATCTTTGTTCTATTGTTGGGACCTCTAATGAAGCTATTGTGGGAGAAATTAGTGATGACACAATGTTTGACCTTGGATAGTGTCAAAGCATGGCTCAAAAACATGGAGGATGAGTTTTCTCAATTATTTAAAACTAGATATGAGTTTGATGCATGAGAATGGGTGGAGGATAACTTGTATCAAGAACTCTATGAGACATTCATATCTTGTTTCCATGTAGAATTGTATGAATGGCTATCAAAATATGCATCAAGGATGAGTTGGTACTATATACCTTTTGTTTATACCCAAGAGGAATATCGGTGGTTACATGATGTTCATCGACATGGAACCATGTTTTGGATCACCTGGTGGAGTAGAGTGTTGAGTAGTTATGCTCTAGAATACATTACTTATACATATTCTTGGATGGAGATTGTTGAGTTCAAGTTCTTGAGGGAGCTTAGATGATGGTTCTTTCATTCTATCCCACTAGATATAAAGATCCTGGTCATTACTTTAAGTTTGGAAGCCTTTCCCATGGTGGCTAAACTCCTACTAGGCGCAGGGCACGGAAGCTAGCGTGGTAGAGGATGGTGGACCTTGTGGAAAAAATGGAGAGAGAGGAGAGGTGGCTCAAGTATAATGAAGATTAGGAGAGGGATTTTGTAAGACATTACGAAGTTGTAGGAGTGATGGATTTATCGAGGTAGGCATTGTAGGAAGGATTTGAGGTTTACACAGAGGACGTGGAACCTAAGTAGTTTGATCTACCCCATATTAGTAAGTGTGGAAGAGAAACCTCCTCATATTCTGGAGACATCTTTTCATATTAAGAAAGGAGAAGATTCATAGGTGTGCATCTTAACCCACATCGAAATGAGACCCTTTTTGCATAGTTTTCCATTCCACGAGATAAGCTTTGATAATCTAGTTAGTATCGTATTCGTAGTCAAGCGACACTGGTAGGTATAATGTTTTATTTGGTACATCTATGGCTAAAAACCATTTCTTATGTTTGGGGTTATTTTTTCTGCCACAACATTTTGGCAAGTTTTGGGTATTCCATCGAGAGCGGAGTGGGAAACACATCTCGGGAGTGGTTCAATATCACAGGACTATCAGCACACATTTTAGCGCAATGGTGGGTTCGTAGGGTGTAATTGTGTTAGGCCCCTTTCCTATGACATGAGGAGAATATGGTGGATTTGGAGGAGTTGGCACTAGTGGATCTAGTTTTCTGGTGGTGGAGGTAACATTGGAGGGAATCAAAGTCTTGGATCTAGAAGAAAAGGTCCACAACACCATCAATGGGTGTTTTATGAGGTGTCACTCGACTTACCTAATTACAATGGCATTGTGGATGCCACGGAACATATACACAAGTGCGAGTTACTATGGTGCGTGAAGGAAATCATTGCCATGGAGCACAAGGCAAGTCAGTTACAACCACATTGTGAGGACGTGTGCGTAGCTAGTATAGGAAGTATGACCCTCACTAGATAGTGGTAGATTATATTATGTTTCGTAATTCATTTTTGGTGGAGTTTCACATTCCTAATTTTGAATAGAAAAGCATCACCATGTTGAAGGAGATCCAATGAAGGATTGGCGAAAGTGTGTGGGAGTATAACATGAATTTCAAGACTCTCCTATCCAAATTATCTTATGAGATTAATACTTCGCAGTATGTTTAGTGGTTTTTTGTAGGAATGATCACACTGTTTAGGAGGGTGATTTCATAAAAAACTTTCACATATATGGGTGAGGCCTTCGAGCTTGCCTTACGCGATGAGGTAGTAGGAAGTGTTGATACAAGAGTTAGTCCATTCCTAGAATCCCAAATTGCTTCAATGGAAAAATAGATGGAGAAATTGTTTGCGAACTTGGCTCGGAGACTCATAATGGATTATGGTGTATGAATTTGGAGGTATAAGGGCATATGAAGGAAGATTTTCCTTGGAGATTGGTATGTGTGATGACGGTAGACTATGAGATCTGCCATAGATATCATGATGCAAGTAGGTGTCCGCTATTGCAGCGTGTGATCTGTAAGAATGTGTCTTGCAAAATTTGCACCTCTACTACTCATGAAACTAAGGATTGTAAATTGATTGACTAGATACATGACACCATTAATACTTGGTGTGCACCGGACTAGTATTACAAGAAATTCCAAGGATGAGGGTCATCATTGTGAAGGGCATGTGGATGGAGGGAATCACAAAAGAAGCAATCACGGAGGATTTAGAGGTCGTGGAAGCCATAGAGGTAGAAAAAGTGACTTCCCACATAGAACTTGTTACAATCTGTGGGTTTATGAAACACTTTAAGTGTGAATGCCCAAATTTTCTATAGTGCTCTTGGTGTGGAAAGAAGCACAAGTATGAGGAGTTCCTAGAACTATTTGAACACATGAGCTAGAAGCAATGGAAGGATAAGGGCACTAGGATGGTGAGCATAAAGCGTGCTGATCAATAGTGGATGCCTAGAATGATGCATGAGTAAGAGTTAGAACCTATAATTCTAACGATGCGAGTTGAGGCTACGCATGCCAGAGAGATACCAAAGTAGAGACCACTTTGATTACAAGAGAAGAGGTGATATATTGGAAGTATCCAGACCCTACGTATCAGAGGGAAGTATATCAAGAGACCATGGACATAATCAGAAGTCTTAAAGGGGTAGTTCAAAGTGTCTAACACAAAGCAATCTAGGAAGTTGGAGTAAAAGAAAAATGTTGAGGTCCCTCATTTAGATATAGATGATGTCAGATAAGTGTGTAAGATGTTGCAACAAGAGAATATCATTCCTCTGTTAGGAGAATGGTTGAGAGGTAAAGTACCAAGCACTGGAGGAGAGTATAAGAGGTAGGTTTTGCATGATAACCTTCCTCCTCACAACCTTGACTATGATAAGGAGATTACCTTAAATGTAGTTATTGATGGATGGATCCTAAGTAATATTTTGATTGACATGGGCATGGAAGTTAATGTTCTCACCTTGGACACATGGAATCAAATGGGAAGGTTCCCATTATAGCCATCTTCAAATGTGTTGTATATGGCTAATAATAAAAATCCAATGCCCATTAGTATTCTAAATGGTTTTTCTATTACTATCCAAGGGGTGAAATTCACTAGAGACTTCGAAGTGATAGCGCTTGCTGAGGTGGACAAATTTTCAGCGTTACTTAGGTGCCCTTGTTGCTATAAGAACAATGTTAACTTACGTTTTAATAAGGGGTATATAAGTTTTTATAACAAAGAGGAATGTGTTATCATCCCTTTGATGGTTGGGAATTCAGCGCCCTATATTGAACCCTTGGGAGAAAAATACCTAGAAATAATTTATCTCGCACACTATCAGGGACCCTAAGGTTGTGAAACCAACAAAAGAAGGCATTATTCAGTGGGAATACACTCAATCTATAAGTGATACAACTAGTGTGGCATGTGATAATTGGGCACATGGAACATATGAGTTAGTCATAAGGTAGTTAGGAGGCTCTGTGACAAGAGTAACAAAGGTGCTCTCGGTCAGGGCACACAGGAGGAAAAAAATTGCCAAGTTACACTAGGGGAACCGACTCGATGTTTTACTATGAGAAATGGAGACCCAGTGGAGAAGTGAGATCGAACGGAGAAGGATGCTTATTTATACCTTACTCGAGACTCCACCACATTGGTGGGAAACCCATTACAATAACCTTCTAGACTAGCACGAGGTGAGAATCATGTTATTTGTAAGGTTTTTCCAAAGCAATGAACCTACTATTATACAAGACTATCATGGGAAGGAACTTTCCTTGTTTCACATCCAAGCATGTGAAAAGGCCTGTATGGAAGGCACGAAACCTTTCCACCTTCTTTATGGAGGCATAAACTTTACTCCACCTTATAAGGTTACGTGCACAGGGTACCTTCACCTAGAGCTACAACATCGATGACAAGAAACTGGAAGGAGTTGATGGTTGATCTCCTTCAAGATTTCGAGTATGGGAGTACTAAGATGTTGGTGAACGAGGTGCTATAGGTTGTTATGTGCCTAACTATGGGGGATAGTGCAATGGAAAATGATAGAATATTGGGATTATTGGGTGAACCTAGCTTAGAAGCATGCTTTAACAAGGAAGAATAAGAGGAGATACACTTGAGTGCGCATGCATGGAAAAAGAGAAAGGAAATTTGGTCTATGTAATTGATGGTGAAGAGGTGGAAAACTTGGATTATAATCATATTATGGGCATGCGTGAGGTTATAAATAGTGTTGATGATAAAGAATGCACCTAAAATGAACCCCTTTAAACTAGTAATTTTAACATTAGTTTGGAGGCGGAACCTAAAGAGGCTACTATTGGAGATTACTTGAGAAGAAAAGGAGGTTTCGAAGATGATCGATCTGTTGCATGATTTTCAGAATTTGTTTCCACATGGGTACCATGAGCTTAAAGGAGTTAACCACTCCTTGGGAGAAATTAAGATCATGTTAAAGGAATGTGCACACAAAATTTAGAAGAGACCTTATTGAATGAATCCAAATTTTCACATCAAATTCAAGAAGGAGATGGAAAAGATGACCGCATCATGCATCATTGAGACCATTGAAGAATCGAATGGATAAGTTCAATGGTCATTAGCATTAAGAAGGATGAAATGATAAGTATTTGTGTTGATTACAGGGATTTGAATGCGGTATGTGGCATTGACCCTTTTACAACCCCCTTCGCTAAGGATATCCTGGAAGGATTAACTAGGCGTGATATCTATTATTTTATAAATGGATTCTCAAGATATCATCAGGTTAGAATTACAAAGGAGGACCAAGAAAAGACAACTTTCACTATTGAATGGGGAATTTTTTCCTACACGGTCATGCCTTTTGGATTGAAGAACGCACCTATTGTGTTTTTCGTGCATTTTGGTTCAAGCATTTCAGGACTTCATCCACAAGTTTCTACAAGTCTACCTAGATGAATAGACAATATATGGATTAGTTAGTGACAATTGTGACAATCTGAGGCTAATGTTTGAGATTTTTCAGCAGTTGAGTATATCCCTCAACATTAAGAAATTTATTTTTCACTACTCCATTTGGCACCTTGTTGGGACATATCATATGTAAGGAAGGCTTGCTGGTGGATTCTTCCAAAGTTTCTGTTATTGTGGGATTAGGGGAGCCTACCAGCAAGATCCTGGTATACGAATTCATTAGGAATACAAGTTAGTACCAAAAATTTATTAAGGGGTATGCCAATATCACTGTACCATTGGAAAATTTGTTGAATCATTAAAGTACATTTCATTGGGGAGAGGCGCAACATATGGCGTTTGATACATTGAATAATAGGATTATCATTGCACCCATAATATGCTTTCCTTCTTGGGATAATTCATTCCATGTACATGTTGATGTTTTAGGGATGGTGATTGGAGAAGTATTATTACAACCTAGAGAGGGAATTGTTTACCATCCCTTGTGATTTGATATTAGGAAGCTAACCCCAGAGAAACAACAATATACTACTACTAAGAGCAAGGCATTTTAGGTGATCTACGTGCTACAAAAAAATTTGTCGTATCTTTTGGAAAAACCCTTTATATTCTACACAAACCAAATTAAATTGAAGTACTTTGTAAACAAGCTCGTTCTATAAGGGCGCATATCCCATTAGGTCCTACTATTTAAAGAGTTTGAGTTTACAGTTGTTGAAAAACATGGTAAGAGTAATTTTGGACCTAGCCATCTATCAAGGATTGACTTAGGAGAGGATGCGCAGAGCATTGAGGAAACAATGCTAGATGCCCAACTATTTAGATTGTAGAATGTTCCCTTTGACTTGGAAGATATTTTGTGTTTCTCAAAATGGGTGTGGCATCGGAAAGAATGAAGACTTTAGAAAGGAAGTAGTTAGCCATACGTGTCACACCCTATATTCTAATTAGTGGATACTTATAAAATCTAGAATGCGATGAGGTTTTGTGTCAGTGCCTATTAGAGCATGAGTGCGGTGAAATCATGGATTTAACACATGGTGGAATTGCAAGAGGATACTATGCGTGAATTTAACTACGCACAATATCCTTATAGTAGGATTTTGGTGGGAAATGTTTTACAAAGATTGTATCGAGTATTGCAAGGCATGTGACCACTTTCAACACCTTGGTAAACTAGGGAAAAGAGATAAAATTCCATTCAGACCAATTTCCAGTGCAAAACCATTCGACAAGTGTGAAATTGACTTCATATGCCCTATTTATCCACTCACTCAAAGGATAGTTTTTCACTATATCATTACATGCACATATTATCTTACAAGGTCGTAAGTGACACTTACAAAGGATTGCACAACACCAATAGTAGCTAGGTTCTTGTGGGAAATTTTAATCAATATATATAGATGCCCATTAAGCTTAATAAGTGATAGGGGTACCGTTATTGCAGAATCACAACACCCTCGAATGTTCTAGTATCTAGGTAGGGAATTCGGTTTGATTGCACAACTTGTGACCATCTCTCAAGATGTGGGACTTATAAAACTAAGATGGCCCTCTGGAGAAAGTCGATTCTTGCTTCCTAATCTATCTACCACAAAATACTCTAGTGCGAGTAGACCTAATCTATTCGTAATCTAACCATTTCATGGTGATAGGGAGAGAGAGAGAGAGAAAGAACCTATACTAAGTGGTGATACACCAAAAAATGAATTGGCAACATACTCCGTTGAGGGAGAATAAAATAGGGAAAAGGGGATTGAGAGAGGTTAAACATAAGTTACATAGACCTAGATCCAAATCTTTCATAGAAACTCTAAAAAGCATGACATCTTACACTTGCAAATGTGAAATACATACAAAGGGAGAAAACATGAGATAGAGAGGCACAGAGAAACAACAAAACGATGCCAAGGGTTGAAAGACGCCACAAAACAAGATTTTATTGCTCTATAAGGTGCACATACTATTACATGGGTGCTCAGAGGCAAAAATACACTCTCCGTGCATAGGAGAAGGCTTACAACTCATAGATTCGAAAACAACTTGTGAGTTTCCCCACATCCCAAAATGTCTCCCCCTTCTCAAATGAGAAGTGTTACAATATATAGATGATGAAAATCAGAGGGAAAGAAGAGAAAATTGGCTCTATTATTAAATTCTAACCACCAACCATCAATTCCCACTACAGATCCACCCATTATCCGTAAGGTCTACACTGTTGTTTCATCCGGCGTGTTGAAGAAGGAAGAATGACAGATCAAATCAAATCTGATCTGTAGCTGAAGTAATCATATTATGTATTAATGGCATGAAATATGTTTTCCCATTTTTACCCACCTAACCTCATCAAAATTAAAGTTTCAGGCTTTCATGGAATAAACAAGATCGAAATATTTCTAAAAAGTCTTCTCCCACCCAAATCTGAGCTTCGAGTCAAAATATATGGCCATCCCGAATATTAGGGCCGCGGGTGCACAATATTTAAAAGAGTCTGTCCATACCAGGTCCACGTGGCAGCCTCGTGCACCTTGAAGATTCAGCCCCTACCTTTCACTCTTGAAATTATGCCAGATTGACATGTGGCAGCTTCTGCGGGCTCCTATGTGTTCCTTTATATTTTCTTGAGTCCTTCCTATTGGTAGAGAAACTATGCCTGACGACCCGAGACACATGGTGGCCTCCCGCGTGTTTGGAAACTACCCCCAAATTTTACCTTTGAAGTTATGTGGTCGAGACATGTGGAGGCCTCTGCTTGCTTTTGGACTTTTTAATGGATGACTTTTCCTCTTTGAACTCGGGACCATGGTGGGTTGGTGCTCATTTGGGGAATGCCTTTTGGATCGTGCCTTTGAAATTGTATCAATGAGACATGTGGCATCATCTGCTGGCACTCTATACTTAGCTGATTCGAGCTGATGCCTTTTCTCATAATCCCCTTTGAATTTTTTTCGACACTAGACACGTGCAAGCCTTGCGCTTAATTGGAAACCCACTCAAGTTTTTTCCTTTGAAGTAGCACCGAGTTGACACCTAGCTCATTCCATTAACACCGGCTCCTTCCACTCGACACCTTTATACTTATTTGTTTTAGGCCCGCTCTATCCCCCTCTTTGACCTTTTAGCTATTGACTCTATCCCTTCGATACAGGACACATGGAGGCTCGACGCTTGTTTGGATCTCCAGATTTTTCTTCGACCCTTGAAGGTGTTTCATTTGAACACATGGAAACTTCCGCTAGCCTATGACTTTTCATTTTCCAAATTGGGCCCACTGTCCCACTTTTTAACTTGGACTATGTTGCAAGCCCGCACTCATTTGGGATATGATCTTTGGATGAATCTTTTGGAATTGTGTTGAGCTAACACATGGCACCTTCCGTGAGTCTATTTATACTTGGGTGGTTCTAGCCTTGAGTTGAATCGTATGTGAAGTCTGAAACTTTGAGCCCCTTGATTCAATCTTCTATTGTCGAGCTCTGATCTCTCTTGACATCATTTGGCCCCATTTTCGACCCTACTCCTCCATTTTGAGTCTTCCTTACTCCTTGGATTCGGGATTGATTTTCGGATTTGAATGTGAGTTCTCGGGATAGATCCAACCCTTAGATTTTATGTGCGGGGTTGGGTTTCATCAATTTTTCCGGGGAGGAATTGGGATAAAACTTGGTGACTGACGGGGACATTTACTGCTAGTTGAAGAAATCAATTCCCTTGAAGCATCCATTGGGCATGGAGTCAAGAATGATAGCCTGATATTGATCCTTTTTCCTTAAAACTTCTCCCCATTGCTTGCATCCTGCTGACCCTAAACTCACCCCACTGGGGCTTTACCTATTCCTAAGAATGGACTATCTCGAATATGATTTTAGTTTCTCTATATTTATTTTATTTGAGACTAGCAACTATTACAAGAAACTAAGGTTATCTTTGGTATTAATAGTGAAGGGATTTGCCTTTGTACCTTCGGAGCAATACGAACAAAACTTATGTACAAAGACAAAAATCATACATGCCTCAAATGAGACATGCAGAGTGTGCACAAGCACTTTTTTGTTGAAAAATAAATCTACTCCTACTCCTATACTAACCCTAACAAAGAAAATATTAAAAAAATCCTTCGAGAGGAAGGGATAAATAGCTTCCCTTTCTCAAAATGGGAAGCCATGTGAATGATTTGTCACCAAATGTGGCTGCTTAGATGAGTAAAAATTGACCTTAAGTTGATCCTCCACCTATATTGTCAAGGTATCAACATTAATGGAAAATTCCTCCTCGAGCTGATTTGAATTGGACTCTGGAGGTGTTGATGGTGACCCTTTGTGCTTTGATAATCATCCTCATGCCTTGGAGTGGGAATGACTAGTTTTAGCTTCTCCCTCGGCTCCAATGAAGCCAAGTATCTAATTGGGAAAGGTCTGGTCCTTTGAATTTTCCCACTACTCTGATATTTAACTCCAAAAATGGAGTCTTCTTGTAGATTTTCCTGGATGGGTGATGTGAGAGGGATGATAGCCTCATACTCTTTCCCTTCCTCTACAGCAGGTGTGACTTTTGGAAGATCAAAATCTTCCAACTTTGATTCAGGAGGCATGTTGCAAACTACAGGTTGTGCTTGCACGTTCTCTTCCATGGCGCAAGTTCTTGTGGTTGAAGAATGAATGATGGGGGAGAAAAGATTGTAATTTCAACTGGCTCCTTCTTATCAAAACATTCTTTTGAGTCTGATAGGAAATCAAACTCTTTACTATCTTGTTGTAGAAAGGTCTCTCCCTCTTGCATGGTGATTTTAAAATCTTTGTTATTTTCACCATATGAAGCTTCACCTTTAAACATGAAGCTGGTGAGTTCGGGATCTTCTAAAAAAACAAACTTTTGGAGAGGTTAAATGGGAGAGGGGTCTGTAATTTCTTGTGCAACCGGATCATGATTCAGTGCCTCTGAATCTATCTTGGTCACCTCCATATGCTCCTCTTTAATTGGACTTGGAGCTGATTGTTCTTCTTCCTTCTTGATTGATTGTGCAACTTGGATTAGATCAACATCCTCTTTAGAAAAAGTGCCATTATGGACATTGTATTAAGAGAAAACGTATTGTTGATCTTATCCTTCTTATTCTTGTTCTTCTTCTGCTACAAACTCAACCTTAGCCACTACTGTTTCTTCAACCTCGACCTCCTCTATTGGCTTAACCATCAAGGGGATCTTTGTAAACCCAAATATGGTAGCCCAAATCTTCAGATTGTCTATCATTTCTTCTTTGTTGGGATCCTCTTCTTTATTTCTCCTTGACTAGTCTCTTGAGTCTCTTCCCAACATGGACTTGGGAAAGCAAGAGGAGTCTCTGGTTAGGGTTCAAATAGCCTTGCAATTGTTTGTGGCGGAGAGGGGAATGGAACTTCTTGTTTTTGGAGGGGATGACTGCTTGGAAAGGAAAAGGGAAGAATAATTGAAATAATATGGAAGACTAGGAGATGGAAAAGGGAAATCAACACTTGGGGCGTAAAGATGGGGAGATAGACTCGTGACACTCGCTACAATGATGTAAGTCAAGGAAAAGGGAAAAAAAAACTAGGAGGTGGTGGACTTACACATTGACAAGTTTTCTTGTGTCCAACTCATAAGCCTCAATCTCCTCATTTCATTACGTAAGTTGGGGCAGCATTTCAATCATGATGTTAAGCTTCTCCTAAGGGTTGTAATGTCTTGGAAAAGGGCCTCCCCATGGAAAAAGTGCACTTTGAAACAAATCCTAAATTCCTTCATCGTGTTATGGCCCTAGAATGCACCATGCTAGCCTCCATTCTTTGGATCTTCTCCAATGAGATCAACATTCTCCATATAACCTGTCACCATCATATGCATCCCATTGTTATTGATAAGCCCTATGACTAAAATTATTTTGACCCCGCTCATATGGGTAGGCATAATGGTCTTGTATCTGGTCATAATGTTGATTTGAAGGATTGGTGAAATACATTGGAGGTAGACTGCACTACTTTAGGTGTGAATTCCCTGAGGGAAATTAAGTCATTATTGCACAACTTCATGAATGGTAGAAGATGAAAGAGATGGAAGAAAATGGATGGGGAAAGGTAAGAAACTTCAGAGATGGATTGTTGACTAGATGCAGTCACCAGATGTGCTTGCATGTTCCTTAAAAGGCTGAATTTTAACAGGATCACACCAACCTGGTAAGATGAAGTGGTAAGGTGCTTTAGACTTGTCCCACTAGGCATGCCAAAACTGTTAGTGTAGAATCACATCACCCTTAAATGTCCTAGTATCTGGGTGGGAAATTCAGGTGTGATTACACAACATGGGACCATCTCTCAAGCTGTAGTACTTGCAAAATTGAGATGGCCCTCAAGAGAAAGCCGGTTCTTGCTTCCTAATCTACTCGCTACACAAGCTACTCTAGTGCGGGAAGACCCGATCTATTCCTACTCTAACCATTCAAATGTGATAAGGAGAAAGAGAGGGTGAAAGAACCTACACTAAGTGGTGATACACCAGAAAAGGAAGTGGTGAGATACTCTATTAAGGGAGAATGAAACAGGGAAAAGGGGACTAAGGGAGGTCAAATAGAAGTGACATAGACCCAGATCCAAATCTGCCATCAAAACTCCATGAAGCATGACATCTTACACCTGCAAACGTGAAATACATACACAGGAGAAAACATGAGATAGAGAGGAACAAAGAAACAAAAAAACAATACCAAGGTTTGAAAGATTCCACAAAACATGATTTTATTGCTCTATAAGATGCACATACTATTACATGGGTGCTCGGAGGAAAAAATATGTTTTCCAGTGTAGGAGAATCGTTATAGCTTAAATACATTTAGGGAACAACTTGACATAGTTTACACACATCCCAAAATGTCTCCCCCTTCTCAAATGAGAAGTGTTATAATATATAGATGATAAAAATCAAATAGAAAGAAGCGAAACTTGGATCTTCTCTTAAATTCCAACCAATAACCATAATTGCCCATTGTAGATCTGCCAAGTAATTTGTCAAGTCTACCTATTGTGCTGTTTGGCATGTTGAAAAAGGAAGAACAGTGGATCGATTAAATATGATCTAGTAGCGAGAAGAAATTGGATTCTGCATTAATGTCCTAAAAGATGTTTTCCCTTTTTTTACCCACTTAACCTTGTCAAAATTAAAGTTTGAAGATTCCATGGTGTAGACAAGACTGAGATATTTATGAAAAGTCTTCTCCCACCAAAATCGAGCTTCTAGTCAAAATATATGGTTGTCTGAAGATCGGGGTCATAGGTGCACAATATTTATAAGAGTCTAAGCGTATCGGGTCTACATGGTAGCCTCGCGTACCTTGAAGATTTGGCCCCTTCCTTTCACTCTTAAATTTTCACCAGATTGACACGTGGTGGTTTCCACGAGCTCCTCTGTGTTTCTTTATATTTTTCTTGAGTCCTTCTTTTTGGTAGAGACACTGCGCGTCGACTGAGACACATGGGGGCCTCGTGCTTGTTTGGAAAATGCCCCGTATTTTACCTTTTAAGTTTCATGGTCGAGACACATGGAGGTCTATATTTTCTTTTGGAATTTTCAATGGATGACTTTACCTCTTTGAAATCTAGGACATGTGGTGGTTTAGCGCTCATTTGGGGACTACCTTTTTGGGTGTGCCTTTGAAATTGCATCGATGAGACACATGGCATCATCCGTTGGTACTCTATACTTAGCCAATTTGACTTGATTCCTTTTCTCGGACACCCTTTTGACTCTATTAGACCCTAGATACATGGAAGCCTTGCACTCATTTCAAACCCACTTAGGATTTTTCTTTGAAGTAGCACCGATTCGACACGTGGTTCCTTCCGCCGACACCTTTATACTTAGTCGTTTTAGGACCACTATGTCCCCCTCTTTGACCTCAGTTAGCTATTGAATCTAACCCTCCTCACACTTGGGACATGTGGAGGCCTAGCAATTTTTTGGGTCCTCATATTTTTCTTTGACCCTTGAAGGTGTGTCGTTTAGACACGTGGTAGCTTCTACTGGCCTGTGAATTTTCAATTGCCAATTTGGGCCCACTCTATCCCACTTTTTAACTTGGACTATGTGGTGAGCTTTGTATTCATTTGGGAGCTACTCTGTGGATGGATATTTTGGGATTAAGTCAAGATGACACATGGTGCCTTCCATGAGTCCATTTATACTTGGGAAGTTCCTTTCTTGAGTTTAATTATATGCAAAGTCTAAAACTTTGAGCCCCCTGATTCAATCTTCTATTGTCGAGCTCTAATCTCTCTTGATGTTGTTCAGCCCCATTTTATGACCCTGCACTTCCATTTCGAGTCTACCTTCCCTGTTTAATTTGGGATCGATTGTCAAATTTGAATTTGAGCTCTTAGGACAAAGCTGACCCTAAGATTTTCTATGCGGGGGTTGGGTTTGATTAATTTTGTTGGGGGTAAAATTGGGATAACATTACCCATTTCTTAAATGATACAGTAGAATCTTCTTGAAAAAATTCATGGTATCCCATCACAATACTACTCGTTATCACCCACAAGCTAATGGGACTTTTGAGACATTTAACAAAATTCTAAATCACATGTTAACTAAGAATTTTGATGTGGGTAGAAAGGATTGGTATGAAAAACTTTTCTTTGTGTTATGGTCATATCAGAATACTTAAAAGAGACTAAACAAGGAAACACCTTTTCAATGTGTATTTTGTAAGGAATTTTTGTTACCTATTGAATTCATGTTACCATCACTGTGTATAACACATGGGGGAGGGTTAGATGATGAACAAGCACTTGAGGAGAGGATTGATAATTTTATGTAGTTGGATGAGAGGTGGTTTATTACTCTCTGGAGTCGGAAAATAGAAAAATCCGGTAGAAGGCATGTCGTGATAGGAGCGTCAAGAATAAGCAATTAGAGGTTCGACGATGGTTCTATTATATGATTCTAAGTTTTTGCATCATCTTGGGAAATTCAAATTCCATTGGATGGGTTCGTATAATATATCCTATATACTTGATTGAGGCACTTGCCAATTCGAGAGATTCATGGCACATGGTTTCCAAGCCATTTTAATGGGAGTAGGCTGAATCCCTACTATAAAAAAGTTTTCTGTGTTTGTAAATAGGGCATTATTGCTAGTTTGCCTAGGTTTTACTTTGATGCGCTTTCCCTTTCTTGTTTCTTTGTTTTGTGTGCATTTTTGCGTCGGTAGCCACTTATTATTATTATTTTAAATTCTATGCGTAGAGGACTATGCATCCATTTTTGTGTGGGGTGGAGTGACGTGACAATTACTAGAAGTTATGGTAGTTGATGGCCCAGGTTGAAAAATAAAAAAACACATGGATTGGAAGATCACGCGTGGAAAAGGTGAACATAAGGGAAGAATGGTGTCAAAAGGATTTGAGAAACCACGTATAAGGGTAAAAAGTACAGGACAAAGATGAGGTAGGTAGCGAAAATAACTTGGTCCAAGACATAGAGGAATAATTTACTTCGACACGGGAGAAAGTGCAAAGAATTATATGGTTGAGGCAGTTACGTGCTAGAAGGTTACGAAGTGTTCACATAGGATTGAGTATGGAGGAAAAGCACTTTGAAGGTCGGCATTGAAAAAAATCCTCCTTTATTACGAAAGTACATTGGTAGGTGACATGGAATTTTTTTTGGAGAAGAATAAAATACTAGGGAACCCTTATTTTTACCTTGGGTTTTAAGTTATCAAAAATCTCGCGAACTAGGGAAACCTTGCGAAGAAAGTTTGGGAAGAGTTGTGAAGATTTGCATGCATAGCTAGTTTGATCAGTGAACTAGAGTGGAAAAGTGTACATGGGCATAAGAAGAGAAGTTGGTGTGGAAGAATCCTACGAGTGTCACATGATCTTGTGGAAAAAGGGTTTTCCAGGTTAGGGTTACATAACTAGGGTACGACGTTTAAAGGAATTTTTGCAAAGGAGTAGATTCATGAAGTAGGGCAGGACTAGGACCAGGAGAGAGGAAGAATTTTATGGACCCAACAAAGGAACGACACCAAGGAAAGTAGAAAATGTTTCACCAAAGAAGGGAAAAGGAAAGGAAAAACAAATCGTTTCTAACAGTTTCAACATAGAATGGTACATGGAAATGATGTACATAGATGGTGTATTAATTGGTAAAGAATTAGTTTCTCACATCGGAATATGGTCATCGGTGATTACAACCATCGAATGAGCACCATAGAGAATGAAATGGCACTATAACTGGTTCATGCTATAGAGAAGAGGACAATAGATGGAATTACCATCTATGATGATGAGATAAAGATGAAAATGGAGAAGGATGGGTTGTTGCAACTCTACGAGTTGCCCTATTTCAAAAAGCTTGAGAGAGAATAGAAATGATTGATGTCATGCGTGCATGAGGACCATTTCTATTTCACGAGTTGAAGGATGTGCATAATCCCCACCTGATATCTAAGTTCAATGGCCTTATCCGTGAGGGAGATTCATTGGATAATGCTTTGGAAGACAAGTAAGCTATTAAGATGACCGTTGAGGATTATGAATATAATAAGGTTTAACGTTGATTTGACATTTCTCTAATTACGGCCCAATGATGAAGATGGTCACATGCTTGGTTACAAAGGTGAAAGGGTAAGAGAGATGGAAATATATCAAGGCTTGGTTTAATGTGTGCCACAAGATCTCGTAGAGGGGACCATCTATAATCTCTCGGCTTTTATTGCGAGAGGAGATCATAAATGTCACGCATGATGGAGAGAATATCATGTTTGGTAATTTCCTCATCACTATTGTATTTTTGAGATTGGAGTGCCCAATGGGTCGATAAGTTTTTTTGGGAACACCCAGGATGATAACCCCTCCCCGATGAAGACATTTGAATAGTAAACCTTTGACACCATGATGGCCTCTCGGAAGGCACTCTGAAAAAGTTTTATAAGCATATGTGTGATGTATTCAGGGATGAATGGAGAATAATCAAACAATTACCTTCACTAGGGCAAGGAGAGGGTGATTTCATTGTATACCAGAATTTTTGCATCGATAAATTTACTTTGGTAGATGACACCAAGATTCCTTGGTGTAAATTTCCTTTCTCCTTCACAACGCAGTACTTCCAGGCTAGGGTTAATCAATTCAAAGAGGTGAAGAAACTCATATTTTATCTAAGTGTAGTATATCAAGACTTCTACGAGCTGCACAGGAAACTAATATACCCCAAAAAATGTGCCTATATGGAGAAGTATGTCTCCCATGACATGCACATGTTAAAATCAAGAACATTTCTGTTGTAGGGAGGATAACAACGATGGTATATTTATGCATAATGCCTAAATATAAAAAGTGTTCTTATCTTGAAGATGATGTATCCATTTTTGAGGACCCCACCACACAGAAAAATACTATGCTAAGGAAAAGAGATAGAGGAGAGGCTCCTGAGAATAATTCTCCAAGGACAAAGATAGTACGGATAGTATGGGCACATGAATTTAGCATGGGAACAAGTACTTACGTCCACTGGAAGAGGTATCTTGTGAGAAAAGAATCATTGTAGAAGGAGGAATCGCCACGGAAGGAAGAGTCATTAATAAGGGAGAGTCACCTAAGAAAGAAGAAAAGAGAAGTCCCCTAAATTGGAGTCACCAATAAGGAAGAAGTAGAGGGTTATAAAATGGTCAAACTCAGGTGAAACAAAAATCATGGAGGCCGAAAAGGGTGATGAAGATGAGGAAGAGCATCACAAGGCTGAAAATTATCTTTTATACGATGTACATGAGTCATAGGAAGAAGGAAATGAAGATAAGAATGAGAATGAGGGAGACACTCATGATAAAGGGGGAAGCGAGGAAGTAAACATGAAGGATCAAAATACCCCGACCCCAACCAAGGAGTAGATGGATAATACCATAGAGAGGGAAGTAGAAAGAATTATCCAATGGTCTGTGGAGCACGAAGTCGAGTGAAGCACTCAAGAAATGTTGAAGGAAAATGAGGAAAGTGAAAGTGTGGGAAAGCAGTATGGAAGCATGGGTAGAGACCCTAGCTTAACATTAAGCTTCTCAAAGGTAGCACACATAGGTGGAAATGGAATAAT
This sequence comes from Taxus wallichiana var. yunnanensis, assembly GCA_018340775.1. NCBI lineage: Eukaryota > Viridiplantae > Streptophyta > Pinopsida > Cupressales > Taxaceae > Taxus > Taxus wallichiana. The sequence continues at coordinate 840,999,114 of CM031243.1, read as the reverse complement.
AGCGGTGCAGGAACAAGAAATGACTTACATTAATGATACTAACAAGGTATTTCATGCATGCTTCCAAATTACCATTCCCATAGACAAACTCCTTTCTTGGTATCCTTTTGATGAAGAAGGTGCGTACCCATGCAAAAGGAAAATTCTATCTTTGGACATTGAGTCCCACATTGATGAACCTGAGTTTGAGGTAAATCAAGATGCATTGATGAAGATTCTAGATGTCAATGGAGTAAACCCTATCATAAATGCCCAACAACTATCCGATGAGAAAGTTTTCAATGTTCTCAATAAAGCATCGGTGGAGGTGAGGGCAAGAATATTTGACAAAAATGATAGAATAAGGTTCTTGGAGGAAGATCTTGTGAAAAATAATGAGGGGATCATTGAGATAGACAAAGAGATAAAACATAAGGAATTGATTAGTGCACAGGTTAAGGTGCGACTGAGGGATGAAAAGGAAAAGGTGAGTGAATTCCATAAGAAGATAGAGGAAATTTCAAATTCCATTATCTTAAATCACCTAGACCTAGCCCCGGTTGAGTGGAAATACAATTCAACCATGTACTGCTTGGAAGACTTGATCTATATCCCTACCATAGAAGGGCACTCGTAAAAACACACTAGAAAAAAGGGGTTTAATAAGGGTTTATGTGAAATTAGGGTGAGAATGGGAGGTAGAATAAGGTTTTAAATGACTTAGCCATATTCTACATCATGGAGTCACTTGAGGCAAAATGTGAGGACCCGACTAGGTGTGATCAAAGGATAAGGTTCTAGCCTAGAACCTTGGAAATCAAGAAAAAGATATTCCACACAAGGAATATTCCTAGAGGCATCGTTGTAGTTAATGGAAGGTTTACAAAAAGGATACGAATTCACTAATGGAGGACCACATCAAAATTAGGCACATAATCTACTCAAGAGAGAAGTCATGGTGGTGGTCGATGATCTTATTTAAAGAGGTTCTTTAGACAAGAACATATATAGAGTGGAGACACTGGAGAGAGAGATATATATATGAGTGTAGAGTGAAAAGGGAGCAGAAAAAGAAGAAGAGTAAAAAAGTGCTGCAAAAATGTTAGGAAATGCTAAGGTTTTATATTTCATAGTGCTAGGGTTTAGAGTACTTAGTGCTATAGGGTTGTGAGGGATACCATTAAGCATATGCATGGGTACTAGGATTTGTAATAAGAGATTTAATGGGGAGAATCATAGTAAGGATCTATGATCATCTAGGTTTTCAGGAGTTGAGTCTTTGTCATTTGATGTATATGGTCTGAGATGACCCTTTTAAATGTAATATGGTTACCAAAACTCTATTAAATTAATATACATAGATGTACTCTGTCACAACTTTCTTATAGGTGTAAACCCTCATGTTATTTGGCTTATCATGACTTAGATCTGGTTTCTTGTACTTCTTACAATGTTTATTTTACATTGATGTATAGATTTGTTAGTTATACATTCTTCCTTTTGAGTAGATGCTTGTACTTCTGTTTGAGAAAATAGTCCTCCATTAAGGGTGGAATTCTCTTGCAAAGCTCACATAAAGGAGGGGCTCGATGCCCACGCACACCTCATGTGAGTTCCCAACATATGTTGGATGATAGGATGACATGATTGGGGTTAGAAATAAGTATTGGGGGTAAAATATTGACTACACCGTATCATAGCTAAAATTTAGCTATTTAAATCACTAAGATACTATAAAAAAGCATGATCGATTGAGGCTTAACAACGGCTGAAATCTTTTCCCAAGTCATGGAAAATATAATATTAAAACCAACCATAAATTCATGAGGAGATCTTTTAATCATAGAAAATTATTCTATGAGAGATAAATGATTAGAATTGTCTTGAAATTGTTTAAGCAATTGCTTACCTAATTCATCCCAAGTTGTTATTCTCCCTATCGATAAAGTTTTATACCATTGCAAATCTTATCCTTTAAATGATGTAGCTAAGAATCCTAAGGCTACATCTTCATGAGTTACATTATGGAATCCAAAAAGGGTTGCAATGTCCTTAATCTGATTAGTAGGCGTAATCTTATTTTTACCATTAAATTTGCAAGTATTCCTTTCAAGTCAGCAGTAGGCATATCATGATATACTGGAATCACTAAACAGATGCCATTAGCAAAGGTAAAAAAATTTCTATGTGGTGGTGGTGGTTTCATGATTAATGGGATTTGAACAAAAATATTAACACATGGTGAAGGAAGGGGAGGAGGGTTGCAAAACTAGGCCTATTATAAGGTAAGGTATTGCCAACTCTTCTTCTTCTTGCAAAATTTAAAGGTAATGAAATAAAATCAACAGGAAGTCCTCTTACCAATGATCTTGTAGTCACTTTACTCCTAAAAATGTTGTAAAACTGGTTTGAAATCAGCCTTACGGAGTTGCCAAATAATTTATTTTTATTTTCAATGGATTTTTGCAGCTTTGTTCTTCTAAAATTGATTTTCTTTCACTGTAAATCTGATGTAAATTATTGTAATCTGCTGCATATCTGATCTGTGTCCCACCGGCTCTGTAAAAATTGTTATCTCTCGAATTACATGCTTGTTGAGAATGACATTAGGGGTTCCAATATTTCCTTATCTCTCACTTCCATAAATATAATGGAAACACCTTAGGTATGTGGGTATACCTATTGTTAAGGTGAGTCTTTGGTATAAAGGTCGGTTCCTTATTGATGTATCATAAATTAATTTTTGGGGTTTTTAGGGTTAAAATATTGTTGTAACTGAATTGGAAATGGGGTGATACACCAAATTTATTGAGGGATTTGACTGAGTACATGCACAATAAAATTGAGAAAACAAGTTACAGATGCACGAACCAATGGGTTTCAATTTGATCCTAAGGCAAAACACTTGTGTGTTGAGGGATAAATCACAACAACACAAAGCTAACATGCACACTAAGACTGAATAGAAAGTACCAAATTTGCAGCAAGGTAAGATAATTAATCAGGGAATTAACATTCACAATAATTAATGTAAAGATACACACCACTACAAATAATTGGAAAGGCAATAACTGGTTCTCATTCAAGGCAAAACTTGAAAAATATGCTTCAACACTCCTGTCTCAAAAATTCCTCTTTGTGCCTTGCTAGTGCACACAATATATAGAAAAAATACTTCACCCAACCCCTCCTAAAAATAGACTACAGTTTGTACTCACCCATGCATGCTAATTTTACCCCTTTATCATGAATAAATAAAGGAATAAAAATAGACATGTTGATTACAATGAGACATTAATAGCCTTAGTTACAAAAATACACTCTAGTCAAAGTGTAGTTGATTGTTCTATTTTTAAAGTAATTGAAATACTTGGGTGAATATTTTTGGCTAATATTAGCCACTTGCTTGTTTTTCAAGTCTTCTCTAATGCAAGTGCATATTATTTTTCTTCTTGTGCATGATGTGACACTTGTTCATTATCCTCTTGCATGGCATTCTATCTTTATCTTTTTCTGTCCTCTTGCAGAGGCATGAAAAAATATATTCTCTAGTGCAAGCAAAAATAATTACCTCTTTTTGTTAATAATAAGCTAATAATTATGAAATCGAACAAGAGAACCATATAAATATAAATCTATGAGACCATAATGAGGGACCAAGCACTAAGCACTACTATCATCACCTAAGGTTACATCTATCAAAGGCCTCATTTACATCCATCTAGCTCCATCACAAGGTACAAGACTAGTTCATCTTCATCACACTTTGCATAGGAGGGAAGTTTATTCTACTCCATCCACCATCTAAACATAATTATTGTTCGCTACTTTTACAAAGTGCGACTAGCACAACAAAGACTTAGGGCATGATTAGACATAAAAACACATAGAACTACATCAGTTTTGAGATGTAGTGCAACGCTTAGTTAGTAAGTCCCCCATTATGGCAGCTAAGGTCGGTCGACCCCTTCATATGCATCTTTACTTTTTATGGGTTTGATATTTGTCTTAGGGTTTTTCAGGGCTCTTCTTCATCATTAATTACCAGAAAATACAACTAAGTATAGTGATGTTAGCGCAATAGGAAGAAAATGTAGGAAACCATCAAGTGACACCTCAGAGGAATCTTATAGATATTTTTCACATACTCAGGGTTCCCAATTCTGATATTAGGGCACCCATAGGTGCCCTTGAACCTATCCAGTGCCCAGAGTCCACTCAAACAACTCGGATATGTCATTTTCAAGACCTCTCGAATGTTTGTTCCTACTTTAGAATATTTAGTTTATTTTATGACATAGTCTACATCATCCTCTATATCAGCTAAGTAATTTATAACTCTCTTTGCACTTTATGGTTTTACATATGTACTTTCTTAGTTGTTTGGGTCACTTTCTATATTTATTTACAAAATTTACTTACTGTTATTTATTTTTGTTCTGATTTAGATTAACTACCATTCTTCCACATTTTAGTTAATCAATGATGGATCTGAAAAGTTTTTTTAAATCCTACCATCCATGATCTCTTTAACAATCTTTGCTAGCTATCATGCTATTCCACCTTGTTTCCCAATGATGCAATCTATTTATAGGTTTAACCTGAATTTTGAGGGATTGGTACCACACCTGAACCTCACTTTACACACGCACACTAGGGTTCAATCTTTCTTCCCATATTTAAGTTCAAAATATCAATATATTCCCCTCAATGGGGCATTATTTGATCACCCTTACTTATCTTAAGAGAATATGTTTTAATTCATGCCTTTAGGGAGGACATAAATTACTAAAACAAATACAAATTTGGACATTTTTAATAGCGTACATTATTTGTACTTTATATTATACATGTTGTTTATTCCATTAGTTTGATAGATAACATTTCTTTTCCACACACGTGTTCAACTAGTATATTTAGCATGATCTAATACATTCAAAGAGAGATACATGATGATATGTGTTTTTGGCCCTTTACTTATACTACTACTAACCTCTAGGGGCATCTACTTTTGCATCCTATATCCAGTGCTATACTTCGATTCTAGTTCGTTTGTTTCCACGTTGCACTTGAATACATATATATTTTTATTTTTATTATTTAAACTAGCATGACTAACACACGTGTCTTTTATAATGCTTACAATTATAACTAGCTTTTTTATATCATATATTATATTACTTTCATTACATATGGCTACACTTTCTTCTCATACATGTTTACTAGGTATGTGTGTGTGCATGCTTTTTTTCTACTGTAATTTTATCCTAAGGGAATTGATTGTCTTGTGATGCCATGGGTGTCCCTTGTTTCCAGCATTAGGCCATTTATGTGGCTATGTATCTCTTATTTACACTCTCATGGGAGTTAATTATCTTGTGACACCATGTGTGTTCCATGTTTGTAGGTAAATTTTCCTTATTGTGACATTGTTTGACATATTTACACTTTTTTCTGCAATCTATGCACTTATTTTCTATTATTAATTAATTATTTATCAGTTTTACTAGTGTTTTGTTACAATGACATTGTTATGGTTATCCTAATTTTTGTTCTTATTGCACTTTTTTTTTATCATGGTTTTTACCATGTGCATTCCCTCTTGTAAGTTTAGTTTCTTTTTGTTTCCACCACATCATCGTTTCATTGGTTCTTTATAGGTTATCAACATCTTAGATGGATATACATATTTTATTTTTATATGCACACTCAAATTATTGATCGCATATGCCTCAATAAAGGGGCCAAACATATAGGGTTGTAATCTACACTTTCAATAGACACTGGTATTTTTGGGCACAAAAATATACGAGTTAGGCAAAAAATCTTTAAAATCTATCTCAGAATAAAAAATTAGAAAAATATACATGAGGTCAAAATGTATAGCCCGCTCAAAACCATATGGATGGTTATAACCCTAACATATGTTTTTCCTAGGGGTATTTTCTTCAAATTTTTCAACATTATAACGTATTTCATTTTTGTTACAACATTTTCATATGATTTCATACCTAGTATGACTTAAATAGTCCTAGATTCAGGGGCCAAAAAGTATTTCATTCTCTCTTTCTAAATGATGCTCATTTTTACCTTTAATTGGGAACATTGGGGGCATGGGTCTCCTTTATCCACTCATAGTTTAGAATAAGTCAATTCTACTCAATTTATACTTAGTTGTATGACATATGGGAAGAGTATGGGGAATTTATTTTTCTTTCTTATTTTGTTTCCTAATATATAAAATTGTGCCTATATCTGTCTACATCAATATGCTTCATAGGATTTTGGAAGATTTTAAACTAGGTAAGTTCTTTGCTAAAAGACATTACTATCCTCTTGCACTTATGTGATAGATATCAAAATTTATAAATTAATTTTATAAATGGTCTTCCTTATTAGTGGGGTGCTTAGGCTAATTTTTTTGGCTCTTCTCTTCAACATTTGTGCGTTCATTTTTCGGGGTGGAGATTTTTGTGCACCCTTCTAATTTAGGAAGTTATTCAAGTGTCTAAATATATTTGCAACAAAAATGGGATTATCTCTAAGATGTATGATCTTAACCCTTTAGATAAACCTTCAAAATAAGGTTGGATAATGTCCTTTACATCTCTAGATTAACCACTGCTCTAGTATAACTAAAAACTCTACAAATTCAAGAGGGAAAGAGTTCTAAAATTGGGAAATAATGGTGATACACAATAGTATTAAGGGATAAATCTCCCTAATATCAAGAAAAATGTAATAATATAGTGATAAATGGTTAGATAAATAAATAACCACACTACATCCTATTAAGCTTCAACTCTATGTATAAATGACACAATGGAATTCAATTATGTAAATATAACTCATACACATCATACAATAATAACAGATAAAGTAAGGTGCAACAACACAATCCAAAGGAAATATAATAATCAAAATCAACTAGATATTATTGCTTAAGGAATAAACGCTCTATCAAAATCATTGAGATGGAAATGAACACATTATATAGTTTAGAGCAAGGTTCTTCATAGACTTGGAACACTCATAAACCGATTGGGAAATTTTTCTTTACAATTATGAGAGGATAGTTTTAATTATCAAGCCAATTATATTTATATAAGGAGAAGAGAGGAGAAGGGATCTAAATATTCCATAGGAGATGCTCAATTTGTTTTCTCCTTACAAACCGGCCCAAAATGTATTTCTTCAAATTCATGATGATCCAAACCCATCAGGGTGCCTTGGATGGAAAGAAAACCTTTCAATATATTCTATATAGATAAGATTTAACTTGGATCAATATATATCAACAAAATTTGGGGAGATAGATAAAGATGTAGATGTCATATGTCCTCTTTTGGTCAAGAGCATGATTTAGACCACTAAAAACAGCTCATTTATTGTTACATAGACCATTCAACCAATTTTGTGAGGAAAATATGATAATATACCATCCAAGAAGGATCATGATACAAAATGAATAAAATACAAGCATCTATACATGATTTTGACATCAATCAATTGAAAAAATGACTTTAAACGACATAACATACTATCCCAAAACTATCCCAAGTATCTCAATATTTTCCTTAAAAGAGTGGTATTTTAGTGAATCCCTCTTACAATTTCTTCCAATGAGACTTTTCTCATGTCAAACAGATCTCTGGATCAAAATATATGGTATTGTTAATATTCCTATCAAAATCAAAATCAACTTTTTTATGGCATATAATGGAGTGGGTTTTTGGAATTCCTATAGTCTTCCTCATCATCTGATATTTCTATTGTGATCCTCAGCCTTGGTTTGATCTCCATGGTCATTTGCATCTTTTACCAACTTTTGCATGATCCCATAGAATCATTCACTTTCTTCTCCTGATCCACGACCATAATTTTACTTTCCTCAACCTCCATTGTACCGTATGTCTTCTTAACTAAACACATTGATTTAGTTTTCCTTCCACCACATTTTATCATGGTGTCTGAATTATTCACATAACTCTATGTTATATGGGTTCTCAAATTTTCCTATTCTACATATTACCACTTCTTTGTTCTATGTATTTCTTTTTTTACGTGGGTTTTCTATTGTCATGCGTGTTAGGTAAACCCATGTAACACTAAATTTTATGATGTTCATGGAACACTAAATATTTTACTAATTCCACATAACACTAATATTTCTAACTTCCATGGAGCACTAATTTTTCAAATTCCACGGAACACTTATTTTTCAACTTTTGTGAAACACTAATTTTTTAACCTTCCAAGGAACACTAAGATTTTCAATTTCAGCGAAACACTAATATTTTCATCTTCTATGGAGCACTAAGTTTTCAAATTCCATGCGAATAATAATATTTTCAAATTATTCCATAGAACACTTCTCTTATCCCCACAATATTGCTAAGCACTTAACATGTGTTCTATGGAAATTTTCCCACGATAATATTCCTTTGTTCTACATATTTTGTAAACATGCATAACAATAATTTTTTGATTTCTATGGAAAAATATTTTTTCAATTCTTTATTCCACAAAATTTATAGGATTCACAAACAAGAAGGAATAAAGTGTTAATTGATTGACCAATTTTAACTATGAAACAAATGATTTGATCCACAAAAGTGATTTGAAAAGGATTTGAAACACCAAGGTGCACAAGTATTCATTTTGTAACTAACAACCAAAAATAAGTAGGGTGCTCATTTTCACAAGATTTTTGATGAATTTCATGGGACATCTACCTACTAGATGAAATAAATGTAGATTTTCATATCTATTTGGTATGGAGTAGATCATGAAACTTGAAATTCAACTTTGAAAATTAAAACTTTCTATCAACTGACAAGAAGAAATTTTTGTGCAACCTACTTTGAAAATCAATTCCTATAGCTCATAACAAGGCTTGATCACACTTGATAAATTTTCCCAAATATATTATTCATCCACGAAAGTGATTGATCTAGACAATGTACAACTACAAATATGCTCATGAGAACTATGTACAAAAATATAAATCATACATAATCCAAATTGATACATGCATGGTGCACAAAGCATTTGTTTTGTAAAAATCATATATAATCCATTCCTACTCTAATCAAGAGTAAATAAATATTTATAAACCAGATACTAGTTGGGAAAATTAATTTCCATTCCTTAAAAGATGTTCCCATGAGATCATTTCTACAACTAGATCAAGTGGTTGAAGTGAAAACATAGACGATGCCCCCTTTTTCTCAATATATCAACCTAAAAATTAACAAACACCTCATTTGGTTACTCTACATTTGGTTTGGGCAGGTTATTTTGTTGTCCTTTGTAACTTTGAAAATGATCCTCATGTTTTGAAGTGAACATGATTGGTGGAAACTCTTTTCTTGGCTCTGATCTATCTAGGTGTCTTATTGGACATCTAACTCTCAAATCCAATGGACTATTTTATATATTTTTTCCATCTCTTCCAAATTCAACTCCATAAATAGATCTATCATGCACACTTTTCCTTTTTATTCTTATGCAACTTTGTTTGACCATGATCAACATTTTTGGAATGTTTTCTCTATCTCAGGTTCAATGGAAGCTCTAACAACAAGAGGGTTCTTGTTGAAGAAGAGAAATGATGTGAATGGAATACTTATAAGTTCAATTGGCTCTTCTTCATCATTCAAATATTCCAGATCAGATAACACCTCTTCCTTTTTTACTTTCTACACTTGGGTGAAACTCCATTTTGATCTCATTTTCTTGGTTGATTCTTTCCTCAACCATTTCCTCTTGAATGTTTGGTCTAATCTCCTCTATCTCGACATTGAAACGTAATATTTCCCGACCCCGAGATGTCTCCAAATCTGATATGATGCATGAAGACAATTTTTTATTAGAATATTCACCTTCAAATAAAAGGTGGAAGTTATCTATGATCTATTCCTCATTAGTGGGATCTAATTTATACTTTGTGTGGTAAAAAACATAGACCCAAGTAAAATAATCAACATTTAATCACCCTTTAATTCCAAATGATACTCGTTAGTGTTGGAAATGATAGATAATGAGATAGAAAACATAATTCATTGATTGATAAAAACATGCAGCAAGCTCTACAATATATATAAATAGAATCAATTATAGAAGGATATAACTAATGGAAGTTAGGAGAACCAAAATTCCACAAAGGAATAAATATGTAGTTTAAACAATTTATTACCCTAAATATATTATCTTATGCTAACATTCGGCCCTTTAATCTATTATATTTACAAATGTACCCCAAAATATTTTAAATTATACCTTTCCAAGGAACTTGGTGAGTATATCTACAATCTAAGAATCAGGGGCACTCTTTGGAGCCGGATGTGGTTGTTTAAGACATGTTCTCGAATGTAGTGACATTTGAATTCAATGTGCTTTTTCCTCTCATTGAAAACATATTTTTTTGAAAGATTCAACACACCACGATTGTAATAGTTGAATAATGGGTGTCTTTTATTCAGAATGCACATATATTCCAAAATTCAATGTAACCAAATCACTTCACACATAACACCTTATGCGGTGCGATACTCTACCTTAAGGGATGAGAGAGAAACTAAAATTTTATTATTACTAATCCACAATATATGTCTAGAATCGAGATAAAATATATAACCAAACGTTTATTTCTTGTCATCAACAAATCCAACATAGTCTAAGTATGTATATCCTTGCAAGAATAATTGAGATTTCTTCTGATACTCTAGACCATAGTCAATTGTACCTCAAACATATCTCAACACATGCTTTGTTACTACCCAATGAAATTTCTTCATCTCCTGCATGAATCTAGAAAGATATATCATAGAAAATAAAAGATTGGGTTTTAAATACATAGAGTAAATAATAATCCCAATAAGTTTTTTATAGTGAGTACCATCTACTTGAGGTGAATCCTAGAATCTAGAAAGTTGAATAACATTTTCAATTAGAGTGGACATAGGATTAAAATTTGACATGCCATAATTTTCCATGTGTTTCTTAGCATATTTCATCTGGGAGATAAAATATAATTCTTCTTCTTCCCTATCTCTAAGCTAAGAAAATAGTAAGTAGCCCCAAATTTGTTATGTCGAAGGATTTCTTCAAATCATTCTCAACATCTCCGATGAGATTGTATTAACTCTTTGTGATAACAATATCATACACATACAAAACAAATATCACAATCTCTCTACCCATATTTTTGATATACATATTTGAATTAAACAGGCTAAGATTGAATTCATGCTACGATAAATGATAATCTATTTTAATGTACCATGCCCTAGGTACCTATTTAAGTTCATAAAGAGAATTAATTAGATAAAATACCTTTTGAGGATGCTTCTCATCAACAAATCCTTCGGATGGGTCATGTATACTTATTCTTAAAGATAACCATTCAAGAAATCACTTTTTACATCCATTTGATAAATTTTCCATCCTTTTTTGTTGCGAGTGGATAGACAAATCCGATGGTTTTGATCTTCGTAGTAGTTGTAAAGGTATCATCATAGTCAATTCCTTCCTATAGAGCATAACCATTTAAAGCTAGCCATGATTTTTACGTTTCGATAGATCCATCTGGCATGTATTTTATTTTTAAAATCCACTTATAGCCAATGCACTTCTTACTGCAAAACAGATCGATAAGTTCGATGTCCGAGTTTGTATCAAGGAGACATATTTTGCATCCATAGACTTCTTCTACTCGGATGAATGAGTTCCTCATGAACTGAATCAAGTTCAAAGTGTTATCAACCACGAAACACAAGGGTCTGATATTTACCTCATTTCTCACATGTCTTCTCAATTGAACTCCTAATGAAGTGTCTAGAAGAGAGTTCTAGTGCGATTATCTCATGGTGCTTCGGACTCACTTTAGACATTAATGTTGTGGCTGATATGAAGAATAATTTTCTAAATTACCAAGATCAACAAACTATTTCCCTTATAACTCATCTTTCTTCTGTGAAGAATCCTCATGCTCCTCATCCGGTCAACTGAGAGAAGGTTAGTGTTGAATCAAAAAATTATCAAGTTTTTATTCACCGATCTCTCGACCCTAGGGATTATTTTATTTGCAATAATTTTCTCCTTTTAAGTAATCAATTAAAAATTAATGCAAGTATATAATGAAAACTTGCACAATGATTGATTACAAAGTTCGACAATTGCCTACGTCTCGTTATGTTATCAAAATGTTCAACTAGTCAAAACTTGTAAGTTACAATAGTAATTTCACAAGGAAAGCTAATGGAAACTATTAAGAACTATCTTAGAAGAATAACCCTACCTTTGGAAGACAAAGGTGAAATATAGAACCCAAATTCCCTTTTCTTGGCGTATTCGAAAAGCTCTATGGCACCATATCCACTATTCGAATCCTTCGGTTCTCGATCGACCTTCTAGATGCTTCAAAATTCCCAATGGAACTCCGATCGATATTCCAGGCTAATAATTTGGTGTGGCACTATGGCCGACTAGGTAGTATTAATAACTCCTACTCACAATAATTTTAATTTACTATTTCCTAAAGAATAATAGGTCAATAATAAATAAAATAATAATGCCTAAATAAATTGGGACTTCAGAAAACTATGTCGTTGACATAATATCTAACTCTCCTCTTAGCTCAATATTTGCCTTTCCAAGCTCTAGAAATGAGCTTCCAAGTTGTGTGACTGTGTGTCCTTTACGAAGAAATGTGTCCCCTATTTATAACCAAATGGGGCCCTAAAATAATGCATTTAAAAAAATATCTAAGGCTAATATTAGCCTCACCATGGCATGTAAAATGCGATAATATCCCATAGTGGATGGCTTAGCATATTTAATGGGATAAAAACCAACATTGGTCAATATGGTTAAGTGGGTTAATCCCACATTTGGTGGCATTTGTTGTTACTAAGGTATTTAATACCTTATCCTCCCCTCTCCTCTCACGTGAAACATCCACGCATGGGCCTTTGCCCCACCACCGCTTACCACCTATCCACCACATGGATTTAGCATAACTTGTGGGTTTAGAGGATTATGTGGGCTTACCACTATGTTTAATTCACCCATTTGTGTGGGACATGTGGTTAGAAAGTTGGAATGTTTACCCACAAGCTATATCATTTTATGACCATTGAAGACCGGAGATCAAAACCAACAAACGAATCCCTTTTCCTTTTCTCCACGTGTCACATAAACTTGGACCAATATTGACCTGTTGACTAGAGTTTTCTTTCTCGTTGAATGAAATTTGATCGGACATAACTAGAGCTCCCAATGTTTATTTGTCGCATTCTCATAGTTTTCAAAAAGATCTCAAAATGATCTTCGCAGACTTTGAAATTTTTAGAGATGTTTAGGAAAATTTTGATAACAAAAATGATCCCCTGATCACACCTCCCCACTAAGAAAGGATTTTTGTCCCAAAAATCTTATATTGGAACATTTACCATCCTATCCTAAATCTTGAAATTTTGCACGCCACCTTGGAAGTGTTGTTATAGTAGATCCTTTGGTCTCTTTCTCTACAACCTCGTGACATTAAAAAAAAATTTGATCCTGGGACTGTGGGTTATGGGCCCATGATGCTTCTGTCATGCCACTCGATATTTAAAGAGGACCTCCATGCCTCCATATGGTGTTAAGTTTCGAATGAAACCTTAACATTCTTACTTTGTGGTGCTAAGCTTCAAGATATCTAACAATAAGAATCTTCTTTGACTCTATAACATAGCTCCTAGTGTTGAGTTGACTTCGCAGAATCAAAACTAGTTCAAAGGAAATCCATGCTACTTAGAGCTATGATTGATCCAATATCACCGATGGATAATGAATTGTCCCTTTTCGGACTTCAACACCTCCACTACATAGTACTAATTATTTTGCATACCTCAACACCTTTGTTGTGTAGTGCTAAGTCTCTTTTCAAACCTCAACACCTTCACTTGTAGTGCTAAGTCTTTTTATACCTCAACACCTCTGTTGTGTAGTGTTAAGTCTCTTGCAGATCTCAACGCTTCTACTCTACAAAGTGTTAAGTCTCTTGTAGATCTAAATGCCTCCACTATGTAGTGTTAAGTCTCTTGCAAACTTCAACGCCTCCACTTGTAGTGTTAAGTCTCAAGTACATACCTCAACTCCTCCATTGTTTAGTGAAAAGTCTATTTTAGACATCAACACCTTTTCTTAACGATGTTAAGTCTGATGATCATCTACCATTCGAATGTGTGGTCACAATGCCTTGACTCTTAATGATGTTCGAGCTAGTATTTTGAGAGCTCCTTATTTTGAAAAACTATAATAGGTATCATTCTCGTTAGTTGCCTATGATGGCATCTTCCTGAATAAATTTCCAACCCGATGTCAATGCCATCGGTGATTCAACTACCATTCTACTACTCGGTCACAATGCCTCTACAAAGAATGAAGTTCGAGCTAACCTCTTTGAACTCTACTATCTACACAAATGGTAGATAAATCTCCAAGATTTATATGATTCAAATCCTGTATCCAAGCTATAACATGTAGTCAAAAATTGATGAGGAGATTTTTTTGGAGCATTTAATTATTTTTACTAAGTAAGAAAATCCATTGAGTATGGTAAACCTTTCTCTCAAAGCATTTTCTCATAGAATTCGATCTCCAAGTAAATACTACATTCTATTCATCAATTTGAATTATGCAATATATAAATGAAAAACTACGACTTACCCATTGTAATGGACTTTCACTTTAAGGTATTACCTGGTCCTGGGTTGAATTGTCAATTGGTGGTTGAGAAGGAACCTCCTTTCCCTTTTCCATAATCCCAATAAATTTTTTATAGTGAGCACCATCTACTTGAGGTGAATCCTAGAATCTAGAAAGTTGCATAACATTTTCCATTGGAGTGGAAATAGGATTAAAATTTGACATGCCATAATTTTCCATGTGTTTCTTAGCATATTTCATCTGGGAGATAAAAATATAATTCTTCTTCTTACCTATCTCTAAGCTAAGAAAATAGTTAAATAGCCCCAAAGCTGTTATGTTGAAGGATTTCTTCAAATCAATCTCAACATCTTCGATGAGATTGTCTTAACTCTTTGTGATAACAATATCATACACATACAAAACCAAGATAACAATCTCTCTACCCATATTTTTGATATACATATTTGAATTAAACAGGCTAAGAGTGAATTCATGCTACGATAAATGATAATCTATTTTAATGTACCATGCCCTAGGTACCTATTTAAGTCCATAAAGAGAATTAATTAGATAACATACCTTTTGAGGATGCTTCTCATTAACAAATCCTTCTGGATGGGTCATGGATACTTATTCTTAAGGATAACCATTCAATAAATCACTTTTTACATCCATTTGATAAAGTTTCCATCCTTTTTTGTTGCGAGTGCATAGAAAAATCCGATGCTTTTGATCTTCATAGTGGTTGTAAAGGTATCATCATAGTCAATTCCTTCTTATAGAGCATAACCATTTAAAGCTAGCCATGATTTTTACGTGTCGATAGATCCATCTGCCATGTATTTTATTTTGAAAATCCACTTATAGCCAATGCACTTCTTACCTGCAAATAGATCGATAAGTTCCGATGTCATATTTTGTATCAAGCAGACATATTTTGCATCAATAGCCTTCTTCTACTCTGGATGAATGAGTTCCTCATGAATTGAATCAAGTTCAGTGTTATCAACCACTAAACACAAGAGTTCGATATTTACCCCATTTCTCACATGTCTTCTCATTTGAACTCCTAATGAAGTGTCTAGAAGAGAGTTTAGGTGGGAGTATCTCATGGTGCTTTGGACCCACTTCACACATTAATGTTGCGGTTGATATCAAGAATAATTTTCTAAATTACCAAGATCAACAAACTATTTCCCTTATAACTCATCTTTCTTTTGTGAAGAATCCTCATGCTCCTCATATGGTGTGAGAGAAATCTATGAGAGAAGGTTAGTGTTGAATCAAAAAATTATGAATTTTTTATTCACTCGATCTTAGACCCCTATAGAATTATTTTATTTACAATAATTTTCTCCTTTTGAGTAATCAATTAAAAATTAATGCAAGCATATAATGAAAACTTACATAATGATTGATTACGTAGTTCTAAAATTGCCTACGCCTCCTGGTATGTTATCAAACTTTTCAACTAGTCAAAACTTGTAAGTTACAATAGTACTTTCACAAGGAAAGCTAATGGAAACTATTAAGAACTATCTTAAGAATATCCCTACCTTTGGAAGACAAGGGTGAAATATAGAACCCAAATTCCCCTTTCTGGCGTATTCGGAAAGCTCTATGGCACCATATACACTATTCGAATCCTTCGGTTCTCGATTGACCTTCCGTATGCTTCAAAATTCCCTACGTAACTCCGGTTGATATTCCGGCTTCATAATAATTTGGTGTGGCGCTATGGCCTAATAGCTTAGTATTAATAACTCCTACTCACAATAATTTTAATTTACTATTGCCTAAATAATAATAGATCAATAATAATTAAAATAATAATGACTAAATAAATTAGGACTTGAGACAACTATGTCGTTGACATAATATCTAACTCTCCTCTTAGCTCTAGGAATGAGCTTCCAAGTTGTGTGACTGTGTGTCCTTTACAAAGAAATGGGTCCCCTATTTATACCCAAATGGGGCCCTAAAATAATGCATTTAAAAATTATCTAAGGCTAATATTAGCCTCACCATGACATGTAAAATGGGATAATATCCCATAGTGGATGGCTTAGCATATTTAATGGGATAAAAAACCACATTCGCCGATATGGTTAAGTGGGTTAATCCCACATTTGGTGGCATTTGTTGTTACTAAGGTATTTAATACATTATCTTCCCCTCTCATCTCACGTGGAAACATCCACACATGGGCCTTTACTCCACCACCGCTTACCACCTATCCACCACATGGATTTGGCATAACTTGTGGGTTTAGAGGATTATGTGGGCTTACCACTATGTTTAATTCACCCATTGTGTGGGACATGTGGTTAGAAAGTTGGAATGTTTACCCACAAGCTATATCATTTTATGACCATCAAAGAGTGGAGTTCAAAAACAAACAAATGAATCCCTTTTCCTTTTCGCCACGTGTCACAAGAAACTTGGAGCAATATTGACCTATTACCTAGAGTTGAATTTCTCGTTGAATGAAATTTGACAAAACATAACTGGAGCTCCCAATGTCTATTTGTCGCATTCACATATTTTTCGGAAAGCTCTCAAAATGATCTTCTCGATTGAAAAGTTTAGGGATGTTTAGGAGAATTTTTCTAACAAAAATGATTCCCTAATAACACCTCCCCACTAAGAAAGGATTTTTGTCCCAAAAAGCTTATATTGGAACATTTACCATCCTGTCCTAAATTTGGAAATTCCACTACCACCTTGGAAGTGTTGTTATAGTAGATCCTTTGGTCTCTTTCTCTACAACCTCGTCACATAAAAAAAAATTCTGATCCTGCGACTTGTGGGTTATGGGCCCATGATGCTTCTCTCATGCCACTCTGATATTTAAAGAAGACCTCCATGCCTCCACTGTATGGTGTTAAGTTTCTGAATGAAACCTCAACATTCCTACTTTGTGGTGCTAAGCTTCAAGATATCCGACAATAAGAATCTTCTTTGACTCTATGACATAGCTCCTAGTGTTGAGTTGACTTCACAGAATCAAAACTAGTTCAAAGGAAATCCATGCTAATTAGAGCTATGATTGATCTGATGTCACTGATGGACAATGAATTGTCCCTTTTCAGACTTCAACACCTCCACTATATAGTACTAATTCTTTTGCATACCTCAACGCCTTTGTTGTGCAGTGCTAAGTCTCTTTTCAAACCTCAACACCTTCACTTGTAGTGCTAAGTATTTTTTATACCTCAATGCCTCTATTGTGTAGTGTTAAGTCTCTTGTAGACCTCAACGGTTCTACTGTGTAGTGTTAAGTCTCTTGTAGACCTAAATGCCTCCACTATGTAGTGTTAAGTCTCTTGCAAACTTCAACGCCTCCATTATGAAGTGTTAAGTCTCAAGTACAGACCTCAAATCCTCCATTGTGTAGTGTTAAGTCTCTTTCGACCTCAACACGTTTTCTTGAGGATGTTAAGTCTGATGATCAGCTACCATTCGAATGTGTGGTCGCAATGCCTTGACTCATAATGATGTTCTGAGCTAGTATTTTGAGAGCTCCTTTTTTTGAAAAACTATAATAGGTATCATTTTGTTAGTTGCCTATGATGGCCTCTTCATAGAACAAATTTCCAACCCGATTTCAATGCCAACGGTGATTCAACTACCATTCTACTACTCGGTCACAATGCCTCTACAAAGAATGAAGTTCTAAGCTGACCTCGTTGAACTCTATTGTCTACACAAATGGTAGATCAATCTCCAAGATTTATATGAGTCAAATCCTGTATCCAAGCTATAACATGTAGTCAAAAATTGATTAGGAGATTTATTTGGAGCATTTAATTATTTTTACTAAGTAAGAAAATCCATTTAGTACGGTAAACCTTTCTCTCAAGATTTTCTCATAAAATTCAATCTCCAAGCAAATCACGCATACTATTCATCAATTTGAATTATGCAATATATAAATGAAAAAGCTGTTGACTTACCCATAGTAATTGACTTTCACTTTAAGGTATTACCTGGTCTTGGGTTGAATTTTCAATTGGTGCTTGAGAAGGAACCTCCTTTTCCTTTTCCGTAATCCCAATAAATTTTTATAGTGATTACAATCTACTTGAGGTGAATCCTAGAATCTAGAAAGTTGCATAACATTTTCTATTGGAGTGGACATAGCATTAAAATTTGACATGCCATAATTTTCCATGTGTTTCTTAGCATATTTCATCTAGGAGATAAAAATATAATTCTTCTTCTTACCTATCTCTAAGCTAAGAAAATATTTAAGTAGCGCTAAATCTTTTATGTCGAAGGATTTCTTGAAATCATTCTCAACATCTTCGATGAGATTGTATTAACTCTTTGTGATAACAATATCATACACATACAAAACCAAGATCACAATCTCTCTACCCATACTTTTGATATACATATTTGAATTAAATGGGCTAAGAGTGAATTCATGCTACGATAAATGATAATCTATTTTAATGTACCTTTCCCTAGGTATATATTTAAGTCCATAAAGAGAATTAATTAGATAACATACCTTTTGAGGATGCTTCTCATTAACAAATCCTTACGGATGGGTCATGTATACTTATTCTTAAAGATAACCATTCAAGAAATCACTTTTTATATCCATTTGATAAAGTTTCCATCCTTTTTTCTTGCGAGTGCATAGACAAATCCGATGGTTTTGATCTTCATAGTGGTTGTAAAGGTATCATCATAGTCAATTCCTTCCTATAGAGCATAACCATTTAAAGCTAGCCATGATTTTTACGTGTTGATAGATCCATCTGGCATTTATTTTATTTTGAAAATCCACTTATAGCCAATGCACTTCTTACTTGCAAACGGATCGATAAGTTCCGATGTCGATTTTGTATCAAGCGGACATATTTTGCATCAATAGCCTTCTTCTACTCGGATGAATGAGTTCCTCATGAACTGAATCAAGTTCGAAGTGTTATCAACCGCTAAACACAAGAGTTCGATATTTACCTCATTTCTCACATGTCTTCTCAATTGAACTCCTGATGAAGTGTCTAGAAGAGAGTTTTGGTGGGATTATCTCATGGTGCTTTGGACCCACTTCGACATTAATGTTACGGTTGATATGAAGAATAATTTTCTAAATTACCAAGATCAACAAACTATTTCCCTTATAACTCATCTTTCTTCTGTGAATAATCCTCATGCTCCTCATCTAGCTGTGAGAGAAATCTATGAGAGAAGGTTAGTGTTGAATCAAAAAAATTATCAAGTTTTTATTCACCTGATCTCGGAACCACGTAGGATTATTTTATTTACAATATTTTTCTCCTTTTAAGTAATCAATTAAAAATTAATGCAAGAATATAATGAAAACTTACACAATGATTGATTACATAGTTTGACAATTGCCTATGTCTCCGGTATGTTATCAAATTGTTCAACTAGTCAAAACCCGTAAGTTACAATAGTACTTTCACAAGGAAAGCTAATGGGAACTATTAAGAACTATCTTAGAAGAATATCCCTACCTTTGGAAGACAAGGGTAAAATATAGAACCCAAATTCCCCTTTCTGGCATATTTGGAAAGCTCTATGGCTCCATATCCACTATTCGGAATCCTTTAGTTCTCGATCGAACTTCCGGATGCTTAAAATTCCCTATGGAACTCTGGTAGATATTCCGGCTTCATAATAATTTGGTGTGGCGCTATGGCCGACTAGGTAGTATTAATAACTCCTAGTCACAATAATTTTAACTTACTATTGCCTAAAGAATAATAGGTCAATAATAATTAAAATAATAATGCCTAAATAAATTAGGACTTCGACAACTATGTCGTTGACATAATATCTAACTCTCCTCTGAGCTCAATCTTTTCCTTTCCAAGCTCTAGGAATGAGCTTCCATGTTGTGTGACCGTGTGTGTCCTTTACAAAAAATGGGTCCCCTATTTATACCCAAATGAGGCCCTAAAATAATGCATTTAAAAAAATATCTAAGGAAACTATTAGGCTCACCATGGCATGTAAAATGGGATAATATCCCATAGTGGATGGCTTAGCATATTTAATGGGATAAAAACCCACATTGGTCGATATGGTTAAGTGGGTTAATCCCACATTTGGTGACATTTGTTGTTACTAAGGTATTTAATACCTTATCCTCCCCTCTCCTCTCACGTGGAAACATCCACGCATGGGCCTTTGCCCCACCACCGCTTACCACCTATCCACCACATGGATTTAGCATAACTTGTGGGTTTAGAGGATTATGTGGGCTTACCACTATGTTTAATTCACCCATTGTGTGGGACATGTGGTTAGAAAGTTGGAATGTTTACCCACAAGCTATATCATTTTATGACCATCGAAGACCGGAGATCAAAAACCAAAAACGAATCCCTTTTCCTTTTCGCCACATGTCACAGTAAACTTGGACCAATATTGACCTATTACCTAGAGTTGACTTTCTCGTTGAATGAAATTTGACCAGACATAACTAGAGCTCCCAATGTCTATTTGTCACGTTCTCATGTTTTTCGGAAATCTCTCAAAATTATCTTCTCAGACTGAAAAGTTTAGGGATGTTTAGAAAAATATTGATAACAAAAATGATCCCCGATCACACCTCCCCACTAAGAAAGGATTTTTGTCTCGAAAAGCTTATATTGGAACATTTACCATCCCCGTCCTAAATCTGGAAATTCCGCTTCCAACTTGGAAGTGTTGTTATAGTAGATCCTTTGGTCTCTTTCTCTACAACCTCATCACATAAAAAAATAAATCCGATCTTGGGACCTCGTGGGTTATGGGCCTATGATGCTTCATGTCATGCCACTCGATATTTAAAGAAGACCTCCATGCCTCCACTATATGGCGTTAAGTTTCTCAATGAAACCTCAACATTCTTACTTTGTGGTGCTAAGCTTCAAGATATCTGACAATAAGAATCTTCTTTGACTCTATAACATAGCTCCTAGTGTTGAGTTGACTTCGAGAATCAAAACTAGTTCAAAGGAAATCCATGCTACTTAGAGCTATGACTGATCCGATGTCACCGATGGAAAATGAATTGTCCCTTTTCGACTTCAACACCTCCACTATATAGTACTAATTCTTTTGCATACCTCAACGCCTTTGTTGTGCGGTGCTAAGTCTCTTTTCAAACCTCGGCACCTTCACTTGTAGTGCTAAGTCTTTTTATACCTCAACGCCTCTGTTTTGTAGTGTTAAGTCTCTTGCAGACCTCAACGCCTCTGTTGTGTAGTGTTAAGTCTCTTGTAGACCTCAATGCCTCCACCGTGTAGTGTTAAGTATCTTACAAACTTCAATGCCTCCACTTTGTGCATTGTTAAGTCTCAAGTAAAGACCTCAACTCCTCCATTGTGTAGTGCTAAGTCTCTTTCAGACCTCAACACCTTTTCTTGACAATGTTAAGTCGATAATCAGCTACCATTAGAATGTGTGGTCGCAATGCCTTGACTCTTAATGATGTTCGAACTAGTATTTTGAGAGCTCCTTTTTTAAAAAAACTATAATAGGTATCATTCTATTAGTTGCCTATGATGGCATCTTCACGTAACAAATTTCCAACCCAACGTCCAATGCCAACGGTGATGCAACTACAATTCTACTACTTGTTCACAATGCCTCTACAAAGAATGAAGTTACGAGATGACCTCTTTGAACTCTACTATCTACACAAATGGTAGATCAATCTCCAAGATTTGTATGAGTCAAATCCTGTATCCAAGCTATAACATGTAGTCAAAAATTGATTAAGAGATTTGTTTGGAGCATTTAATCAATTTTACTAAGTAAGAAAATCCATTGAGTATGGTAAACCTTTCTCTCAAAGCATTTTCTCATAGAATTCGATCTCCAAGCAAATACCGCATACTATTCATCAATTTGAATTATGCAATATATAAATGAAAAAGCTGACTTACCCATTGTAATGGACTTTCGCTTTAAGGTATTACCTAGTCACGGGTTGAATTGTCAATTGGTGGTTGAGAAGGAACCTCCTTTCCCTTTTCCATAAGGATGACACATGCTCGAGTCTGGTGATGTTTTCCTCTTCAAGAGGTACTTACAAAGCTGGCGGGCTTCAACCAACTTCTCAAGAGGAGCATCCAAGCTTCTTTGCAACTCTGTGATGTGTTGTTACTTCTTGCACTGACGCTTTCTCGAATAGTAACCAGGTGGGTTTATAACTCCATGATCTAGCGATCATGTTCTCTATTTTGAGTGATCATCACTCACACCATGGTTCCTAATAAGGAAAGCATAACTAGAAATTGCAAGAAGATGTATAGATCTATTTCTACTAAACAAGCTCTGATACCAAACTTGATCTGAAAATTGCCAAGTTTTCATTGACTGATCTTGGAACCCTATAGGCTTATTTTCTTTTCCAATAATTTTCTCAATTTAAGTAATCAATTTAAAATTAATTCAAGCATATAATGACAAATTTCATAATGATTGATTATGGTGTTCAATAATTTCCTACGTCTTCGAGTTCTTATCAAACTGTTCCACTAGTCAAAACTTGTAAGTTATAATAGTACTTTCACAAAAAAACCTAATGGAAACTATTAATAACTTTCTTAGAAGAATATCCAGACCTTCAGATGACAAGGGTGAAATATAGCACCCAACTTCCCATTTCTTGGTGTATTCGGAAAGCTCTATGACACCAGATCCACTGTTCGGAATCCTCCGATTCTCGATTGGCCTTTCAGATGCTTTATAATACCCTATGGCACTCTGATCGATATTCCAGGCTTCACAATAATTTGGTGTGGTGCTATGGGCCGACTAGGTAGTATTAATAACTCCTAGTCACAATAATTTTAATTTACTATTGCCTAAAAAATAATAGGTCAATAATAATTAAAATAATAATTCCTACATAAATTAGGACTTAACACAACTATGTCATTTAAATAATATCTAACTTTCCTCTTATCTCAATATTCACCTTGTCAAGCTCTAGGAATGAGCTTCCAAGTTGTGTGTTTCCCTTACAAAGAAATGAGTCCCTATTTATACCCCAATGGGGCCCTAAAATAATGCACTTAAAAAATTATCTAAGGCTAATATTAGCCTCACCGTGGCATGTAAAATGGGATAATATACCATAGTGGGTGGATTAGCATATTTATTGGGATAAAAATCCATGTTGGTGGATATGGTTAAGTGGATTAATCCCACATTTGGAAGAATTCATTGTTACTAAGGTATTTAATACCTTAGCCTCCCCTCTCCTCTAACGTGGAAACATCCATGCATGGGCCTTTTCCCAACCACAGTTTACAACCTATTCACCACGTGGATTTAGAATAACTTGGGGGTTTGGAGGATTATGTGGGCTGAAAACTTTGTTTAATTCACCCATTTTTTGGTCCAAACAGTTAGCAAGTTGGAATGTCTACCCATGCGGGTGGTAATGTGTCTCTCTCGAGATAATAGAAATTTGACCCATACATTGTGGTAAAGAAAATAATTAACTCGATCAATAGCTTGATGTGTAACTCGATCCATAACATAGTCCACTTTTCATCTATCGATAGGTAAATCAAAGTGAATTTGACAAGCGGTGGAAAGCCATGTGGTGGCTTGTGGACCCACCACGTTGGCGAGAATACCATAGTTCACACGGCGGCCGGGCTCCCCTCACAAAATAGTTGAGCCTTTTTCTCCCACAAGATACATCATTTTACGACCATCGAAGAACAAAGATCAAAAACCAAAAAATGACTCCCTTTTCCTTTTCGCCACATGTTATAGTACCCTTGGACCAATATTGATATGTTGACTAGAGTTGACTTTCCCGTTGATTGGACATAACTAAAGCTCCCAAATTCTATTTTTCGCGTTCTCATAGTCATCGAAAATATCTCGAAATGATCTTTTGCATATAACAAAATTTAAGGATGTTTAGGGAAATTTTGATATAAAAAGTTATCCCTTTATCAATGTTGACTCTTCTTTATGTGGAAATGATTCAAATGACAACTCGTCAAAAACCACAAATATACTCTCATATATCTTCTTTGTCTCATGATTGTTTAGACGCTATGCTTTTGAGGTATTAATACACCCCAAAAATACGCACTTTGGAGTATTTTTACATTAATCTTCTTCCTTTTCGATCTAGAATATGCATATATGCATTACATCCAAATAATCTCAATTGAGAAATAAAATGTTTATGATGAATTGAAACCTCTTCTAGTTTTTTTTTCGTAAGGTCTTTATAGGTGCTCGGTTCGGAAGATATATAATAGTTTGGACCACTTTTCACAAAATTTGTTCTCTAACTTCTTAGTGGAAAACATGTAACAATCCATCTCCATGACAATATTATTTTTACGTTCTACAATTACATTATATTGAGGAGTATAGGGTCATTCACGTTTTGTGTGATTCTATGCTCCTTCAAGAATGCCAATAATTTATTTGACATGAATTCCCCCTTGATATGAGTGGAGGAAAAGAAGGGGCTATTTGGTCTACTCAACAACTATCTTATGAAGATTTGAAAATTGGTGAATGATTCACTCTTATTTAAGAGAAATATCACCCATGTATTTTGGGAATAATCAACAGTGAACAACTTGAAATACTCAAACCCCTTAAATGAGGAAGGAAAGGGTCTACATAGATCAGTATGCATGACCTCGAGATGGTTATTGGCATGAATTTTAAATGAATTGAATGGATCCTGATGTTTTATTCCCATCGATATCGAAGACAAAGAGGTAATTACTAACCGAGAGGAGGAATTCCTCATACCATCTACTTGTAACTGAAATGATAGATGGAGCTAGAATAAATATGTCCATACCGATAATGTCAGAGTGTAGTGGATTCCACCATGGAGGTAGATAACACGGTTGCGAGAGGATGTAACTATATCTAATGTAAAAAAATATCATTTAAAAATATATAACAAGTATGATACCTTATTGAGATATCATACATGATTTGATGTCTTTCTAAACCATGAACTCCACCTTGATATTTTTATTCAACAGCTAACACAAAAATAGAAGATTGGTTGTCAAGCCGGGTCATAGAGCACCTCTTTTTAGAGTACATCTTCTCATCCCAAGATGAATGGTGACATTTCCTTTTCCTTATGATATATACTCCATGTTTTCTAAAATTTTAACTCTATCTCTAGTGGGTCGATAAATCAATGAATCAAACATATTCATATCACACGTCATATGCTTGCTAACTTTACTCTATCAACCAAAAATTATCTGATGGCTACTATGTTTGGGAGACTAGAACCAAACCATATTTTTATTCGCCACAATGTGGTGATTCTAGAACATCTTCATCTGAGTCATCATCTAGTTGGGCTGCGACATGTCCTTTTCTACTTCTTTTGGTGAGGACGTCACTTGGACTTATGTGAATCACCTCATCCATATGTGCTCTCTTTTTAAGAATTATGTTATGTGTAATCATTATACCAACAATTGATAGTGTCATGCATATTTGTATTGTAAATATGACACCATCGATTCAAATTTTGAGATTTGTACTTCTATTATTACTTCTTTGGTTTCTTTTGTGTATTCTTCTCTTTTTGTCCCTTACAAGGCTTCGAGTCTTTGTTCCCCTCAATATAAATGCTTTGTCCTCAAATTATTTATGCATTGTCGAATGGCTTCTTCCTCTTGTATAAATTTTACTACTTTGACAAAGTTCACCTCCTTCTTTGTGATGGTCAATGTGGTGATGAATGTTCTAAAATGGGAAGGAAGATCTCTTAATGTGAGAGGTAAAAATAACTTATCTTCCACTACCTTTGGAAGTGCACCAATATCTTCTCATAGTTCCACCACATGACGCAAGAATTCCTCTACTTTATCGCCTTCTTTCATACTCATGGTATGAATATTTGAATGGAGATGGAGGATATTTGTCAAATTATTTGCTTCGTAGATGGTGGAAAGAGTATCCTAGGACACATTTGATAGTTTCACATTCTGTATGTGTGGTTGCACCTCATTAGAAATGTTTATAGTGATCAACATAAAGGATTTTACATCAGCCTTGTCATACTTGTTTACTCATCTATGTCGTTGGGATGAGCTAGAGCATCACTCAATATCTCCTAGAGATCTTCAAAGAGGAGAATGGTTTGCATATTTATCTTCCATGTGGTATAATTCATCAATTTCAAGAGATAAACATCAGTTGGTAATATTTTTGGAGAAAACATGATGACAGAAAATAAATAGGTATGACAAATTCTTAGCAGCTTATAGACAATAAAATGCAAACCTTCAAGATCAGTATCAAATATTGGTTTCTACTCCTTTGATCAATGAATTGAAAACTTCAAATTGACCATGTCATGAATTGAAATATGTTATGCAAGCCTTCTAATAGCAATCAACATTTCCTCATGCATCAAGTTGCAAATGCTATTTATACTTCACACATGAATAAAGAGAGATGAAAAATAATAGGAAAA
This sequence comes from Taxus wallichiana var. yunnanensis, assembly GCA_018340775.1. Lineage (NCBI taxonomy): Eukaryota > Viridiplantae > Streptophyta > Pinopsida > Cupressales > Taxaceae > Taxus > Taxus wallichiana. The sequence goes on along the minus strand of CM031243.1, from coordinate 840,971,969 downwards.
TTCCAAAATAATTTTCCTTCATGTAGGATTACACAACAAAATTTCAAAAGAGAACAAATTTTTCACATCTAAAAGGTATGTAAGACTTCCATGCAAGCTGAGGGAAGAGAGAATCTATGACACCAATTATAGATAATGAGAGAGAAAATAGACTTTATTGATTGATCAAATCATGCAACAAGATCCATAATATATACAAACATAATCGATTACGGGAGGAGATAAATGATGACAGATTAGGAGAACCAAAATTCCATGAAAGCATAACTACGTAGTTTAAACAATTTATTATCCTAAATATATTAGCCTATGGTAACATGAAAAATCTACTCCTTCCACTTTATACTCAAAATCTTAAGCTTCACTTAAAGATTTATTGTAATAAAGAATAAGAAGCTCATAAGGAAATATTTGATTCATCTCTTCATCCATACTTTTAGATTCAACCCAATATGAGATACACATATAATTATTTTTAAAAATGATTGAGCTTTCTTCAGCTAGTTTTGGTTCACTTGACCATGGTTCTTCATAAAGCTCTTTTGGATCTGGTAGCACCTATTTTGAGAGTGGGAGAGTGATGGAAGGTAGTTGTAACCTATCAAGTGTTTGAAAAGAAGGTTAATACAGAAAATAATTTAGATATATGAAATTGGGGCAAGCATTAGAAACTTGGATGATTTCAGATATTTTAACTGGTGAAGAAGGTTTAATAACACCTTTAGGATGAGAATAACTCTTAAGAATATCTAAGAGAAAGATATAAACTTGGAATTTAGGTTAATATTGTTTTGATTCAAATACACGAGAAATGGGTTTATATGATTATAGTGTAGGATTTCCTAATGACATGGTTCCTTATAATGGAATTTATTAGCTTCCATATCATCAATTAATAAGAGCAAGTTATTTAAACTCTCATCCATTACCTATAATTTTTTTTAGGGCTATACCATCTTGGTAGAGGACAACCCCATTAATAGGGTTTTCGATTCTAGGGAGCTTGGATTCCATAATCTCCTAGAACTTTTTGTATTTTTACATGCCCTTTTCCATGTGTTGAACTTGTAAATAAAAATAAACATTATAGATGAAGTTATACCCATCAATTTTGTGGCCATAAATATTTTAAAATCTGATCTATAAAAATTTAAAAAATCTTAAATTCTGGATGCCTGCAATTTATAGCCTCTTAAAAATGCATGTTCGGTCATTTTATATGTGTTTGGTCATGTTTTGGTTGTCATAGTTTGCTTTGAAAGTACAAAAACTACAAAAAGGTGGGACACGATTATGTGCTTTGACCCCAATATAATTATATCCTTATTCTGGAAAACACTTTTATCAATCGACATGTAAAACATGTAAAATTACAATTATAACTCTCATGTGTCAGTTTTTATGGTTGTTTTTGATAAATTGAGGAGGATGAATTCTAGCTGAGGAATGAATCCATGAATTCATAACTTTCATGAAAAATATAGAAAAAAATGAATGGAAATGATCTATAGATGAGAGAAAATGGGTCTTCCAAATCAAAGTGGATTTTCCAAATGTGATGAGATAATTCCTCATAAGGATAGATATCACTAAAAATATCAATATTATTGAAATGAGTTATAATAGATTCAAGAGGTCTCACCGAGAGTGCAAAAAAATTGTTGGAAGAGATATGTTTGTACCTTTTTTATTTAGGCAATTATTCTAGTGTCTAAATATCTATTTAATAAGAATATATTATCTCTAAGGTGTGGGAACTTAACCCTTGAGATAAACCTATAGAATAAGGTTGAATCATATCCTTAAAATATCTATATTAACCATTACACTAGTTTAACTAAGAAATATCCAAAGCTAAGGGAGAAAGAGTGTTGAAATTGGAAAATAATTGTGATACACCCGTAGTATGAAGGAATCAATCCCCTAAGATCAATGACATGCAGAAGAACATAGTGATAAAGGGGTAGATAATATCCTCAATCCATAGTACATTCTAATAACATTTAACCATGTGTATAAATGACACAATGGAACAAAATTACATAGATATAACTCATACACATCATAAAATAAAATAAACCAAATGATATATAATAATAACAATGAACCAAATATTATTACTTAAAGAATAAAAATTATCTCATAATCATTAAGAAGGAAATTAATATATGACACAACTCAATAAAAGGGTCTACACAAACTAAGAATACTCGAAAACCAATTGGGAAGATTTTGTTTACATTCAATACAAGATATTTTCAATGATAAAACTAATTACATTTATAGAAGGAGAAGAGATGATAATGGATCTAAATCTTGCATACAAGATACTCAACTTGTGTAACCCTTCCAAAATACCCCAAAACTTGAATGAAAGGTAATTTCCTAAGCTCAGTATGATCCAAACCCATGGGTGTTCCTTTTCTTGCAATAAATCTTTTAGATATTTTCTATGTGGATGAGATCTAATCTCAATCAATGAATATAAATGAAATCATTGGGTATAGTTAAAGAAAAAGATTTCAGATGTCCACTTTTGGTCACAAACATGATTTGGACCACTGAAAATGACTCATTTCTTCTTACAAAGGAAATTTAACACATTTTTGTGGGGAAAGGAAGATAATATACCATCCAACAAGCATCATGAAACAAAAGGTATAAAAAAATCATCTATAATTATTTTTTTCATTAATCGATTTATAGAATGAATGATGAATGGGTTATATTTGAATTTGACCTTTAACTATTTTATCTTGAAATTTTACCTATTCACCATGTTTGTTTCAGGTTCTCAAGATCTCAAACTTGATCTAATTAACAAAGAACCCAACCCCAACACTAAGAATCATGTTCAAGAGGTATTATAACACCTTTTTCTATGTTCTTAGATTCTTGAATTGTATTTAGACACCATTCATTCTCAGGTATAAGAAACCAACACTTAGAGGCTTACTACTTAACAACTAAATCGATGTGATCACTTGAACCGGTGACGTATGAATGTTCATTCTTCTATACTCATATGAAAGACAATTCCATGCTACAAATCCATTTATGAGGTTCCTAGAAAACATAACTCTCTTCATGATGGAGTCATGAGACCATTCAAATTTGGTTGAACATGTTCAAGAAATCTATTTAAGGCTTTAGGATTCTCCAACTCTCTATTATTTCCTTGAATATAAAATTTTAAACTCTATCCGAAGGGCTCTGTAGCCTTCAACATCAAATATGAGTTATAACATAACCATACCAGACCTTTCTTGGTACACTCTTCATGAATTTAGGCCTTCTATAGGTTTTTCAAGATTCTCCTCAACATTTGTGCATTGAATCCTTACTGTCATTTCCATCTCAATCCTCTTTGAGATTCTTCCTAGTGACTTGATACGAGTCTCACGGGGTGTATAATCATTCCCGTACTTAAATGAAGACATTTAATTCAATATTGAACCCCTAGCAATCACTGCTACTAATCATTATACCTCATTCTATTCCCTAGAGTCATGATTCTCATTATAAATGACAAAATCAATATCTCCATGTGAACTAATATTGTCCTAAAACCCCTGTGTAATAGTATATATATTGAAATGATGGAAATTTATTTATTCCTATGCCCATAAGATCATTTAAACACCTCAATCATACATTAATCCACCTCCATATAAGTGTATGCTTCATAACAATCAGCAAGAATGGAAAATTTTGTCTTTTGCTCCCTAAATTTGTACATTATGCATTCATTAACCTTTTATAACCACATATGCACTTTTACAACACATTGAACTTTAGAACTCATCTAATAACATGTCTAATGGTCTTATACGACATTATTATGCTTTTTACCTTGATGCTCTTGCATTAGAGTACCCTTGAGAGAAAAAATTGATCTCCCGCTCAAATGATTCTTCTTCCGTCTTGTCTTCCAGTTCATCCTCATTACCTTTTCTTATATTTTTTGTCTTCTACAACTGCTCTTGTATTGTCTCTTTTTTATTTTGGACTACTTGTTTTCTTCTTGCTCTATATTCCTTGAAATAGTTCTTGTCTTCAAGTGTGCCTCTTGTAGTTTTCCTATCTCCTTCACTATGAAGGTCAACTCTACATTGTGTTCATAATTTCTGGTAGTCACAACTTCTTTCTTTCTTTTTTATCAATCATTTCCGATAGTCACAACTTATTTCTTTCTTTTTATCAATCATTTCCAGTATTCATATTCCTCTCCAATTTTTTTATCTACCATTCCTTCTTTATTTCATCCTTTTCCTCTTGGTAGGCTTGTTTCAGACTTAGAAATGAAGTGAAAATATTCAATTTTGAAATCTACCTCCTTAACCTATTTTGAAGGTTCATATGGCTCTGAATCTGAAATTTGATTATCTGAGAATACTTCGCTACCTCTTCTCTAGTTTTATCTTCGTGTCTATCTACACAATTCTCCTTGGCTTGGTATTTGGATTCCTCCAAGTCTTTCAGTTCTTCTTGTAGTTGTTACATGCTTTTGTACTCAAACTCATAATTTAGTGCTTCTTCAAGTGTTATTTCCTAAAAATGGCATTCTTCCTCTATGGCCTTTTTCCTGCAAACACCCACTCGAGAAATAGTTAAAATTAAATTTTTCGACACTCTTGTCCCCGTGGATTCCTCCTCCTTTGGCACATGTCTTCCTTTTTTATTTCTTACACCTCCTCATGTTGTTATTCTCTTGGAAACATTTCCTCTCTCTCTTTCTTCTTCCATTCAATTTCTCTCCTTCTTATTCTTCTCTCTATAGGTAGCTATATAGGTAATTTAACAACCTTCCTCATGTGAAGGTTCCATCCTTGTAATTTGAAATTTTCACTCTCTTGTACTTGTTTCATTATCCTTTCAAATTCCTTCCTAATGGACTCAATCATTTGCTTTGGAACTTAGACTTTGCCTTTATTTCTCTATTTCACTTTTATTCACCTCTTGCCTCTTTGAATCCATCTCTAAAAGAAATATTACAACTTGCATAATAATGACTAGATATAAAAATTTAAATTCTTGAAAAAGGTCTTAATCTCTGAAATAGACTTATTTTAAACAAAGTTCTACTCTTATACCAATTTGATGTACGGGATATACTTGAATTTTACCTTTAACTAACTTAGCTTCCAAGTTTCCCTATTCACCTTGTTTGTTTCAAGTTCTTAAGAGCTCAAAGCTTCTCTAACTCGGCACCAACCCAACCCTTGCTCTGCGGATCATGTTTAAGAGGTCTTTTAGGACCTTTGTCTATGTTCTTAGCTCTTTAAAGTGAATTTATACACCATGCATACTTAGGTATAAGAAACCAAAACTTAGAGGCTTAGTAGATAATAACTAACCTGATGTGATCACTTTATGATCAGTTAACCAATGCCCTATAATTGTTCAATATTCTTTAGTCATATGCAAGACAATTCCATACTACAAATCCATTTATGAGGTTCCCGTAAAACATACCTCTGTGCATGATATATTCCTTCTTGATGGAGTCATGATACTATTAAAATTTGTTTGTACATGTTCAAGACATCCAACTAAGGCTATAGGCTTCTCTAAATATCTGTTATGGCCTTCAAATATGCAATCTGAAACTCTATCCCAAGGGCTCTTGTATTCTTCTCAACCTCAAATCAGAGGTCCAAAACCACTATACCATACGTTTCTTGGTACAAACTTCATGAATTAAGGTATTCTATAGGTTGTTGAAGAATCTCCTCAAATTTTGTGCATTGATTCGTTACATGTTATGTCCATCTCAATCTTCTTTGAGGTTCTTCCTAGTGACTTGATACTATCTCACAGGGTGTACAATCATTTATTTACTTAAATTAAGACATTTAATTTAATATCCAACCCTTATACATTAGTGTTACTAATCATTAGACCTTGTTCTAGACCCTATAGTCATGATTCTCAATATAAAGGAAAAAATCAATCTCTCACTATGAATTATTATAATCCTAGAACCACCGTGTAATCTGATTTATATTGAAATGATGGAAATTTCTTTGTTCCCATGCCCATAAAATCATTCAAACACATCAAGCATAGCTTAATCCACCTCCATACAAGTGTGAGGGTCATAATAATCAACAATAATGCCAAATTTTGTACATTGGCCATTCACGCTTAAAGCTCGAAATTACTTGTCATATAGATATTTTTCTATAGATGACAAATCACCATGAGATTTGGGGTTTTCTAATCCATGCCAAGATATAAATTTTCAAAATTATAGATAATTTCATCCGGGAATCAAAAGATAAAGAATGCCCTAATATGAGCACAAGAGCTTACAAATTGTAATAAAAATCAAGTTTTACAATTTCAAACCTCATAAAAATCATGCAGATGATCCTTGTTACCTCTAGAATGTTTCTAGCTTATCAAGAAAGAGAAATTCAATCACATATATGCTATTGCGGGTTTATAGATTTTTGTCCAAACATGGTCAAATTACCTCTTTCAAAACATCTTACATGCATCATTATTCATTATTACATATCTAAAATCCATGTCTTCTTCCATTTAGTTTAAATCACCTATGAATAAGTGTTCATTAGCTAAATAAATACCGCTAAACAAACTCCTAAGCTAACTCAACACTCCTAAGAAGACTCAACAACCTTATCAACATAGAAATCAGGTGTATATCACCTTAATACACTCATGTGGTCCATACAAGACAACTAGAATGAGATAACATGACTTAATTTATCTATATTACCCCTTTACTAAGTCAAACTCACTCCTACAACCTTCTAACAAGCACTCATTAACCTTTTACAAGCACATATGCACTTTTACAACACATTGAACTTTAGCACTCATCTACTAACATGTCTAATGGTCTCATATGACCTTATTATGCTTTGGCCTTTAATCCTCATGCATCTATGAATTAAAATAAAACAAAATTCTATCATTAAAATATACCAATTATATCCTTCATTCCCATAAAAAGTTATATTTTAGTGAATTCCTCTAAAAAAATCTTCCAGTGAGACTAGTCTCATGCTAAACGAAACTTTGTATCAAAATATATGGCATTTTTAAGATTCCCTCAAAATCACAAATATCCTTTGTATCACGATTTTGGAGAGGATTTTTAGAATTCCTTTCGTCTTCCACATCATATGATATTTATATTATGATCCATGGCCTTTGTTTTATCTTGTTATCACCGAATCACAGCACCCCTGTGCATATACTTGAACTCACAGTGTGATTGGATAACATGGGTACTATCTCCAAGTTGTGGGACTTGCTACTTGAGATAGACCTCCAGAGAAAGCTGGTTCTTGCTCCTAAACTACCTGCCACAATCTACTCTAATGCAGGATAAGCTAACTGTTCTAATCTAAATTTCCAAGGGACCAGGGAGAGAGAATGCATAAAATGAAAGCCTACACTAAAGCGGTGATACACCAGAAAAGGAGGGTGTGAGAGTAGTCTCCAAATGTGTGAAATACAGAGGGAAAGTGCACACTAGAAGAGGTGATGACAGTTCACCATAATCTAGCAAAATGCATTCACAACAATATTCCAAGCATACACAATGATAATGAATCCCTGCAAGAACATAATAAATAGACACAATATTCTTATAGAAAGATCAAAGGGGCAAGAAGAATGCAAGAAAACACAGCAGGGGAAGATACATCCACAAACTGGTATTTTATTGCTTCATGATATGCACAGTTCAATCTATTACAAGATAAGGGCCTGGATCACCATGCAAGGAGTCCACTACAAGGGCCTGCAACACACTGGCTTCACAAAGAAATTTTGGCAGAGCTTTGCTACCCAAAAACTCTCTCTTTTACAATGAGCCCAACACTCCAATTTATAGAAAAATGAGAAGGAAAAGAGAAGGGAAAATGGAAATCCCGAAATCTGTCCTTCAACCACCTGTAAGAGGCATTAAATTGAGTGAAATGGTTATACATTACTTGCAAAAGGCTCCCCATACTATCCCATGTGCTGCAACAGAGAAAGAATGATGACCATGCCTCTTAATTGCACTCCCAACTACCAAATAAAACATTGTTCTGAACCCGGCCACGTTTTCTTAAAAATATCAATCAATTTCTGATTAAATCTGGAATTTATTGATTTCTGTGCATCGGGCTCGGAACCATGATTCCAACGGTACAAATTTTGTGTGATTTCATTGAGAAATGCAAAAGTTATGGCCTTCTGAGTGCGGGCAGCTATTTTGGGTCTGGCAGGCGTTTTCTGTCATTTGACGGGAATGAGCATTGACTAACTAGAGCCGAATATGTTTCTTTTATTTAAATATATATACCCTCATTAAAATTAATAAATATATCCACCCTATTTAAATATATCCACCCTCATTAAAAATAAGAAATCCAGTTTTGTGGCATAGAGGACATCGTGCTCATTCCAGAAAGTCCAATTTTGTCAAAATCGGAGCTCGGAGTCAAAAGTTATGGCCGTTTGAAGTTCCACGGGTCAAACGTTGACTTTTCTTCTCTGCCTTCGCCGCTTTCGGCTTTTCACGTCCCACGCGTCCCTTTGTCCCAAATGTCCCAGTGCTGCGTGGGACAAATTCTTCCGAACCACCCGAAATGGGCTTCCATGTCCCTTTTCTGCCGGTGACACGTGGCGTGATCTGATTGGCTTTCGGCTCCTTCGGCTATCCGCGTCCCGCGCGTCCCTTTGTCCCACTTGTCCCAGTGCTGAAGTTCCCTATTTCGGCCGAACCGGCCAGTTCACGTACTCTTGTCCCGTATGTCCCAGACTGTTTGGGACAAATTTTCCCGATTCGCCCGGTTCGGCCGGTTCGCGCCCTTTTGTCCCAACTGTCCCGGGACGAAAGTTCTCATTTCGGCCGATCCGGCCGGTTCGCGTACTTCGCGTACCTTCGGCCCAACTGTTCCGGGCTGCCTTGACTCATTTCGGCTGATCCGGCCGGTCCGCGTACTAATTGCCCAGATGTCCCAGACTGCTTGTTTCAATAGTTAGTCAATTTTTCAACTTTTTGGCCAGTTCGGATTTCCGTGTCCCACGCTTCCCTTTCACCCGGATGTCCCAAATGCTGCGCAGACCACCTGGTGGCCTTTCGGCCGGTTCGCGCCCAGATGTCCCAAGTGTCCCAAGGACTGCCTGGACTAGGACTTAGCCATTTTTTGTGATTTTTCCTGGCCCGAGCCTGTTTTTTGCAATTTTTCTTACCTTTCCTCAGAACTTGCTCTCTTCTACTTGGACAGGGGAGTTAGAAAAATATGAGGGGACCCTAGAAACATGAAATTTTTTCCCTGACTCAATCTATTTGCCTGGGACTTGAGAATTTGATGCATGTTATCAAATTTACCTTGAGGGGTGAATTTTGGATAACATATCTACATGGTATTTTTCTACTTTTAGTGCAACTTCTGCATGATTTGTGGAATCATTCACTTTCTTCTCCTAATATGTGACCATACTATTAGTTTCCTTGTCCTCCATTGTATCATTAAGTATTTTTAGTAAAACACTCTTCTTTATTTTACCTTCTTCCACATTTTCCTCTTGTGTCTTAATTATTTGCATTCATCCATATTATGCGGGTTCTGAACTTCTCATGATCAACATATTATCACTTCTTTATTTCTATGCTTTCTTTGTTATGTAGGTTTTCTTTTGTTACTTGGGTTAGGTAAACTTGTAGAACACCGCATTTTATGATCTCTATAGAATACTACTTTTATGACTTGTGTAGAACACTAGTATTTTCAACTTTTATTGAACAATAATTTTTCAACTTTTGTGGAAAACTAAGTATTCAAATTTTTCAAAACATTAAGATTTTCAACTTCCATGGAATATTAATATTTTCAACTTCCTTGCAATGCTAAGAATATCAAATTATGTGGAAAACTAAGTTTTCAACTTCCATATAACACTAAGATTCTAAAATTGTTCCATGGAACACTAATATTATCCTTGTAATGCCACAAAGTACTTATCATTTGTTCGACGACATTTTTTCCTGCAGTGATGTTGCTTTGTTACGCGGGTTTTACAAACCAATAGAACACTAAGTTTTTTATTTCTACATAAAACTTATTTTTTCATTTATTTATTCTAAAGATTTTGTAGGATTCTAGAACAAGAAGAAAAAAATGGTTTAGTACTTGACCATTTTGAACTATGAAATAAATGTGATCCATAGAAGTAATTTGAAAATTACTTGAGAAACCAAGGCGTAAAAGTATTAATTTTGTAACAAGTGGCCCAATAAAAGGTACTTTTATTGGAAATAGGTTAGTACACCTAACACATCAACCTCCATTCATCATAAATTGGGGAATGATAAACCCCAATTCTTAATCATAGTTTAGAAAGATTTATAATCTCCAAGGCACAATAATGAGAGCACATTCCCTCTACAAAATAAATAGGTGTATTCTTTCTATGGTTTTCATCTCTTTTGGAATTTCTTGTTTCACATTTCTTTACAATAATTTCATTATATTTTGAGTTAAAGTTAAGTTTCCTATCTTTGGTATTGTCTATAATCTTTTCACATGTCTCATATTGGAACACGCCAACACCATCATAACATGAAACTACATAACAAAGTTACATTTATTGTGAGTAAATTAAAAGTGTGTCTCCACACTCAGGTATATTTTCCTTCAAGCATGCAATTCATTTTGTACTAAAGTGGAGGAAAATATAGACACTAAAATTTTGTAATCTATCCTTTAACATTATTGATCTTAACATTTCACACTTGCACGTATAAATACACTCTCCTATGATTTTATTAGCTCATTGTGATATCTCTTCGACTACTTGATTATATTTGAAAACATTTATAACATCATTTTCTAATGTTTAACAACATAAAAACCATATAGAACCATCTATCCTCTAACCCATAAAGTATAAATATGTTTTTTCCTCCTAGTTTAAACTACCGCTTTTGATCAATTTGTACAATTCTACAAGTCGATCCTATTATACGAGTTTTTGATCGAAACATTATGCACAAATACTTTAAATTATTTCATATTCATATGGACTAATATTTACCATTTGTTTCACTTCACAACATAATAACATTCAAAATAGTATATAAGGAATTAAATCATACCTTACTTGAGAACATGGCACTCTAAAAACTCCTCATGTAAAAGAAAGAAAAAAAGGAACTCCAAGCTCCCTAAAATGTGAAATAGTTTATGCACATAGATTAGGAAGCACCATCAATACGTATAAATTATCCTTCTAGATCTAAGATTCTCTATCTTATTTCAACAAGAAATTAAATTGACCCTTCCCAAGTATTTGAGCATGTGTGAAACTCAAGTTGAAGCATTATCAAATCACAATTGTTAAATTTATTATTCCTATATGGTAGATATTGCAAGATAGGAGAAAAAGTGTGGTTTTATCCTCTTTAGAGTAGTGGAAACATTGATGGTGCATATGGGTTCCCACACCCCACCGAAATTTGTATTATAGGAACTCCATCTTGTCCTATAAGGGTTATGGTTTGAGAAGAGTTTACATAGCCATTGTGAAGGTGAGAGAAGAATAATGACACATAAATACATTCATTTATATGAAGGAGAAGCACTCAAAAAGTTATATACCTAGATTCTAATAAGATGAAAGACCATACAAATGGGTCAAGACTATATGGACACTCTTGAACTAGTTGTGTAGGGTTTACAGAGTTCATTCAAGAGTGCTAGTTTCTCTAAAGAAGAATTTTGTGTCCTAGATCGTCTCATTCCTACATTTATATCACTCAAAATCTCCCAAAACAATAAAAAATCAACTAAATTCAATTATCCCTTGTGTTTTTATAGTTTTTAGATCAATAGTCACTTTGAAAAGTGTTATTCTTATTTGTTCATTTAATTTTGGAATTATTAAATTATAATATCCTCTTGATGCATTATTTCATCCTTTTTCATGTATTTTAATTAAAAACACACTACAAAATCAAAAGGTAATGAAATAGTATTTCACAAAAATTGAAACCATTAGGTTATTGATGCATTGAGAAAGAAAAATGGGTTACCAAAAAGATGATAGTGTAAGTAATTGATTATCAACTCATCAAGGATTTTTATGCACAAGATCAATATTTTAAGAGAGCATTAGGAAGTTTTCATGACACTATAATGCATTGAAAATATTACTTGAATGGAATTTTTGCAAGAAGGCATATTTCTCACGGGAAGGAAATTATGCATCCTTATAGGCTTAATGTGGGATGATTTGATGAAATATAAGCATAATGATTGATTGTTAGGGAACTTTATTTTGGATGATATGTTAATATAGCTAGTAAATAGTTAATTTTGGTTGTAAATTTATATTCATGTGGAAAGTTTTAGCTATAAATATAGAGCATCTTAGTTATCTAAGGGGATATCGTTATAAATAGTTATATGAAGCTTTTCTCATTCCAAATAATCCTTACAATATAACTATGGATTTTTTTTTAGTTTTCAAGGATATAAAAGGGTTTTGATTCCATATAGTTTTTGATGGATATATCTTAAAAGATGGAACATTTATTTCTTCTAAGAGAACTCATGATGTGAATCATGTAAAAAAATATAAGGACATTGTAAGGTTGATCGATTGTTACACAATATTGTGTCAAATAGGGATACAAATTTTCATGGTCATTTTTGGCATACACTATCAAATAATTTTAATATAAAGATGTAATTTATTTTATAATACCATATAAAAAAATGTAATATATATATATATATATGGTGAACAATATTCTTGTAAATCGTCTTATATGTTTAGTAGGAGAAAATATAGGAATATAAGAATTGGAAATAACATAAGTGGAATTCACATACAGTAATTCATTTTATTAGATAAGAGGAGGACACACTTTTATATTTTATATGGTAATAATACATGAGTATTGACATAATTATGATATTTACTCCACAAGATAAAAAAATTCAAAAGTAGTGGATTCTCAGATATAGCACATGGGAAAATGCAACAAGTGTGTAGATAGTTGGAAAAGATGAATGTACAATAGAAGTAGTACACAAATGAGATAAGTAAGGAAGTATAATTTTAGGTTAGAGACTTGGTACTATACCATTTTTAGAAGAAAAGATTTCATAAAGGTACTATAATAAGCTCAAATGGAAGAAAGTAAGGCCATGCAAGATCTTGAAAAAGTTTACAAAGAACATGTATGAGATCGTATTACATAGAGGCATCAATATTTAGAATATATTCAATGTGGTTGATTGATATCCTTACCACATAAGTCAAGAAAGTGAGTAAGAATAAAATATATAATATGGTGAGGTGGACTATAGAAAATAGCTGTTAGAAAAAAATGTGAGGAAGAAAAACTTGTAATTGACATGAAAATCAATAAGATGTGCAATAAGAGTACAAAGAGCACCTATTTAAATTGAAATTAAAATATATAGAACTTGCAACTTAGTTGAATTTCATAGATTTCACAAGGCATGACATTCTAATTACTTGTGAATGATCTCACATTTTCAAACTTACATAATTTGTATGATGCATGAACATCCAACTTCATAGGCTATCTTGAATAAACCAATAATAATTATATTATTTTCTGTTGTATTTTTTTACACACACGTTTATTGGGGCTGCTTAAGTATAATATACTTAAGAAATTTTATTGCACAAAGTCAAGTCTATTTTACAAATACATAAGTTGACTTTACAAGTAGTGCAAGAATTTGGATGATTCACAAGAATACATGGAATGATATTCACTCTATGAAGTATTAATTAAAGATGAGAAACACTACTCAATACACAAAGTAATAATTAAATACTTGCGAAAAATGGGAGATATGCAAGCATAAGGGAATATATAGAGTACTAAAATCATGTTTTGAAGTTATGAGGAATAAAGGATGTTGTTTAAATTCATGAAAGTCTTAAGTAAGTTGAAAGAGTCTTGTGATGGTTTGTTCATGCATTAACTACATTTTGTTCCTTAATTTCAAGAGTTTTGTAATATAACATTGGAGGGATTTCATTACTTGTAACGAAAGTGCAAATCACCTCAAGATTAAAATTATCTTAGGAGAGTACATTTATGTCCAAATCAGAATGTGATGAAATATTAAAACTTATAGAAAAATTAAATGAATGTGTAGATATGTTAAATGATAATGTGTTGAGACTACATCATTGGAAATTGGTATTTATGTGTTATTTCTCTAAGTAATTGAATCAATGTTTTTTTTTTACTTATTTTATTGATTCTAAATATGTGTTAATTTTTATATATTTTTGTACATTTTCTACATGTTATCCAGATTAGTTACATGGAAAATAAATCCTTGAATGAGGAGACAACTACTCTAGAAAAATCACAGAGGGCTTATTTAATGAAAATGAAATTACTTAGTATGTAAATGCACATAACTATGTTATACATAATACATTTGATTGGTATTCTACTCTAATTAAAATTTAATGATTCTCACTGAATTCATTTGTGAAGGAATAGACCTCATGCTACAACTATCTTCAATATCTCATGCTTATAAGGTATGAGGAATTCATTTCAAATTTAAATTCTCTAGTATTTTTAGGTTCTATCAAGACTGGGATTACGCATTAATATTTCTCCATTGGGTATATAAATCTAATTTTATACATCCTATCCAACTTGACTTTGAATTTTTCCTTAATGTTTAATTTCAACCTATATGAATGTGTCTTTATCATCCTCAAAACTTCCATCTTTATACATGTATGTCCCAATGATTATTAAACACGTGCAATCTCATTGGAATTGGTGGGCAACACATGTTTATAATGGTACAACACTTATATTTATTAAAATACATGTTATTTTGTCTAATACTCAATGATCACTTATAGGTTCCATATTTGTAACTTCTATAGTATTGGTGTTCTCCCACTTCTTGAACAAATATTCATTAAATATGTATATATATTTGTATGTTTATCATTCCTATAGTCTTGGACTTTATGTTGCCCATATTTCTCCTTTATACTTAATATTCAAATTTTAGATTCTCCTATATTTTGAATGGTATTATTCCCTAATTGAGGATCTATAGTTATTGGTTAAAATTTACATTTCAGCTCAAAATATCTCTCGATTGATTTCACTAGAATAAATAATGGGAGTACTCTAAATTGTATTGCAAGATTTCATGACAAATGTCTTTCCTTCCATACTTTTTCGGTGCTCTTTCCATATTTTATTTCATGGTATTGAATTTATCCTTATTTGGTTCATTTTTGTTTAGGAGATTAATCGTTTCAAGACACATATGACATAAACGAATTAAATTTTCTTTAATGTTGCATGTAATATATGATTTTAATTATTAAACACCAATGTATGGTTATAAAATTTTTTTAATATATGGCCAAGTTTTGGTCTACCTCCTCCACTTTGAGGACATGTAGAACACTTTTTGGAAGATGAAATGAATTTCACTAAAAATATATACACCTTATAATTAGGATTGATTGTGTGTTCTATCCATATATATATATATATACATATCCATGATTTAACATGAAATTCTAGACATTATTTTACTTTAAGATTTTTTCAATTCTCTAAACATTGATGATATATGATAAACCATCTCACCGGTACTTCTATGTATTTTATATCTATTCATTTTAATTCTCATGGGTGGCTAGAATGCCCTTAAATTCATGATTTATTATGTTTACCTACATTTTAAAGTAAGGAACATGACTTCAAAATTCGATAATGAAAATATATGAATTTCTAATGTAAAATTATTATAGGTTTTTTAGTTTGTTACAAATAAAATATTCACAAGATGTTTTTCATACTTACCTTAATCCCAATGGTTCATCTCCACAATATAGTCCCATTTGATTGATGAGTTTAATCCCCGTGGAACCCTAATATCCTTATTTTCTCAATATGGTTTTGATGCATACATATTATTATTATTATATATATATAATCTCTTTCGATTTGGTAGCTAATCACATTGAGTAAAATGTGTATCCTTCTATGTACATCTACACACAATACAAGGATCATAAATCATTGAGGATTTTGTGTAATGGGTGATAATTGTTTCTCCCTAGTGATGAATCGAATGACTAATAATGGTTTCTCTTCCTTAAGTTGGAAATCCACCCTATAATATTTTTCTCATATATGTGTATAGAGAGAAAATGACTCCTTGGGAATCATTTATAACATTTGTTTCACATTTCTCACCTTCTTATATTTACTCGTCCTCTCCATATTCTATATATATTCTATATTAAGTTATGATGATAATCAAGAGTATGTAGCATATGTATCTCTCTTATGATTAGGAGTGAAATTATGTGTTATTTTGTTCATCTTTTCATAGATAAAAACTATTCATTTGTGGTCTTGTCTTGACCTTTCTTATGAGGTGTTTCCATTTTCTTGGACCTTTCTTATGAGGTGTTTCCATTATATCTACAAAAGAGAGAGATAGATTGTGCAAGATTAGAAAACCTGCAGCCATCTCTCTACATGGTGCACTTTCGAGAGATAACAGTTTTTGGCACACCCGATGGGACACTCACACAACTAAAAGTTTCACTTTCAGAGGTGTTTCATCATTCAAGCAGATCAGACACCATGCATAGTAGTTTTGGAAAGAACTACTATTGATGTGTTCTGAAGATTCAAGATCCAAGTAGAACTCATCTAGCGACTCCGTAAATCTAATTCCAGATCAGTATAGCACTTTTCAACAAGTATTAAAAATTTTAGCTGCAGTCTTCAGGTATTTTTCAAGAAATTCAGATATGTTATTTTTCCGTTATCAGTTGTTTTGTGAACAATAGACCTATTTTCATAAGTTTAGTATTTTATGAGGTCTTGCAACCATGAATCCTCACTTTCAACAATATTATCAGCCAAATCAATAGTCTTTTTATCCACCTTCTCCTTTAGATCAATTTTATAACCCTTATCAAAATGAATACCCTTATAACCCAAACCATGTATATCAAAATGATTACCAATATGAGGGTTATGTTGTTCAAGGTCAAAGTTATGCAGAGGGTTATGTTGAGTATGAAAGGTGAAGAAATCTTAGAATTGAGTTTAATAGTTTGAAGCAATTTAGCTATCAAGGAACAAATTGAGAAATCAATAGCAATGAAGAATGATAGGTGTCAGGATAGGGAACCCTATCAATGGGATGTTCCTGCTTACCCTCCCTATGAAAATTCAATGCCTATAAATTCTCCTTGTCAGCCAATGCAGCTTATTCCTCCGTTTCCTAACTATCAAGCTACTGCAATTCCTACTTTTTCTACCCCACCATCACATACTGAAGTCAAAATTAAGTGTCCAAGTTGGCGTTCAGATGTTGTTTCAAATATATATCTCATACCCCAACCTCTTGTCAAAAATTTTCCAGTTGAAGCTGAAACTAAGCCCACTCCTTCTTTACCCATACTTCCAGTTCAGGAAAGAGGGAATCAAAAGATTAAGTAGGAGGGGCAGCCAACAGAAGACAACAATAGGCTGGAATTTTTGCATAACTTGAATGGATGGACGTCAAAGTTTCAATTTGATTTTATTCCAGATTTGGAAAAAGAAACCATGCAAGAGGTACAACCTATTTTTCCAATAGACCAAGGTCAGTTGGAAGACGATCAACAATCTACATATTCTGAGTGTAGTGTGCATAAAGGCACCATACTCATGTAACTTACAGCCACATCAGAAGAAGATAGACCAATTTTGAATGAAAAGGAGGTTGAAATTCAAGGAAATTTTGTTTTAAGTTTGAAGAGGCTGATTTCTTGTTAGACTTGGAAAACTGCATAGGTGAAGAACAACCTATAGAACTAACTGATTTTGTAGTTTCAACATTCAATGAACCTCTGGTTGATAAGTTCCCTCTTGTACTTGAAAAGGAGGAAGAGATGCTATTAAATACAGATCTTTATTTTCCCCTCCTAGAAGAACCATTTTGGGAGAAGAATGTCTTAGAACAACATGTTGCTCAAATAAGATCTTGTGCATAAAAAACAAGACAATTTTGATCTTACAGATTATGTGTCAAACCAAAATGATCAAGATGAAAGATCAGTTGTGGTACAACAATTTGAAGGAGATGAAGTATGTTCGATCAGTTTCAGAATGTCCAACAGGCTGATTTAGAACAACAACTTCATATAAGTACCTATGAAAATGAAGAAGACGATCTTCAATTTTTTTATCAGTACCATGTATCTAGATAGTGCATGTGAAGAAGAAGAGGAGGAACTTGAGTTTTTAGATTGCATGGATGATCTGAACAATGTAAAATCATTTAACAGAAGAGTTGAAAGGTCACTTATAATATTCATTGAAAAATAACTTACACAAATGTAAGCGAGGTCTCAAGATATTTTCAAGATGAGTTACAACAATTGGAAAACACAAAATAGCCTTCAGGACAACTTTAGAAAGAACTCATTGTTGTTGTCAACAATTTTTCTATGAAGAGGCCTTTTCCTATCCGGTATTTGTCTGATTCTCACCCAGCTATGGTATTGCCAGATTTCATGCTTTCCTTGGAGCACAAAAGTGAGTTATCTGTTCTCAATATAAAGCCTCAAATCATGCCAGAATAGATTACAGATCAGATAGAGGTGCTTCCCACTTCATGGACTGATCTGATGAGTGAAATAAAGGTACATGTCTCATTCCTAGCTATGTCACTTTGTTGGTTTCTAGAGATGAATTCATGGCCTCGGTTTTGGAGAAAAGGGAGATACTTTTCACTACCTATTTTAGGTTTTGTTTAGCCTCAGTTGGTGCTGGTTAGAGTAGGTTAGATTAGGATTTCCTTTCAATAAGTGCAGTTCCTACACATTGCAATGTTTTTCAATTCAATAAGTGCATTCATGCACGTGATCTGGTTCACTAGATCCTTTCCCATTTTTAGTTTTTTTGAAGGGTTAGACCTTCAAGAAGGCATATTTTGGTTACATGCTTTAGACTCCATGCCCAATGGACAAGAGCAAGGCACTGGTCTACAAGCTAGTAGGTAGCTTTCCCTCAGCAGATCACCAAAAATGTTGACATTTTTGCACCCCGTGCTAAAAGGTCAACTCAAAATTTTTAAAGTTTCTTAGATTGGTTAGTTATGAGTTTGGTTATGTTTGGGACAGCCACCTCGGATTAAGATACATATTTTTAATTGTTCAGTTTTGGAAAGTCTTGGAAGTCATTTGGGATCAAAACTACAACTTGAGTATAGTTTAAGAATGACATGCCTCATAGATGTAACCTTTCCATTTGAAACCCTTGTCAGAACTATGCAACCGTAAACGACCATTGCAGGCCCCGAGGAAGGTAGGAAGGGCAACATGTATCAGACATGATGTTTTGAAGCTGCAGATAGGATGGAAGTTTTGAAGGACAATTTACAGTTTTATAAGAAGCTTCCATTTTCAATGATCAACAATAAGGTACACTTGGTTGTTAATTATTTCTATGATCAAGTGAATTATTTAAGTATTTTGAGTTGTATAAGTTCATTCATTATCCATACAAATGAAAGAAAGTACAAAAAGGAAGGACATACATCTCATAACATGAAAATATTTTCATTTATTCATGAGGAATAATAGTACATATTTTTCTCACACAAGCCATGAGAAATAACTGAAAGGAAAAACAATGCATATATTTATGAAGATGAAAATGTAAAGAGGTAAAATAAACCCATCATTTCCTCGAGGGAGTGTTCTTCTCCTTCTGTACTATTGTTCCAAATTTATCCACCGCAATCGCATCATTATACCTGAAAAGTGAGAAACACATGATCTTCAATACTGAGCTCAATCTATAATACTTTGCAAAAACCTTTGTTGTTGCTTTGAAGGAACATGATTAAGACTTTTCAACTTAGAAAATCCACTACATTTATAAGAGAGCAAAGCATAATCCATTTTTACAAATGAGGATCAAAGTAAAGTTGTGACATTTGAAGCTCACAAATAAATAAACATGATGCAACAATATCCACACCTCTACCTTGCTATGAACATGATCAATTACTTCAAGTTTAAATATTCAATACAGAAGGATTTTTCAATCTTCAAAGCACAAAGTATATTTTGGATCTAAATATGCACAGGATGAAGGAAATAGATCTATTAACATAAAGAAGAAGATGCAGATTCAGTCCAACAAAAAGAAGTAGAAATTCCCAGTGAAGGCCCATAATAAGATGGAAGGGAAAAATTATTTGAGGAAAATATCGAGTAAGTTATAGGTTTGAATTTTCAAGCAAAAAACTAAAATACTCAATTACAGAGCAATGGGAGTAGATAATATTCAACGTGCTTTTATATCGACAAGAATACCTACACCTGGGTTATCAAAAACAAGTTTTTGAGCTACAGTTAATTATATGTCGTCACAGATTATGATCATTTCAAGAGCCATCAATATTTTGCAAAATATTATAGTTCAGAACTAGAGAACTCACCAGTTTGAGCCGAGTTGAGGAAAACCCTCAAAATATCAACGAAGTGCAGAGGAAAAATAAACATCCAGGACGATTTCTAGTTCAAAATTTCCACATATCACAAAGAAATGCAAAATAAAATGAGTATCAGTTTGGAGGTCAAAATGTCAAGACCAAGTAACAGTGAAAACTCAGGGTCAAAACTTACCAACTTCATCAAACAATGATGCAAAGAGAGGGAGAACCGAGCTCAATTGGTCAATAGAATACATTTTATAGAATCCTCACAGATCTCGATTCAGAGTAGAAACTCAAACACCCAAAGAAGTTGTAGAGATCTCGAGTTAAAACAAATGGCCAATTAATTTTCAGAAAGGCTGAGCTCCAAGAGAAAAACCATGGTGGCCAATACAAAACTAAGCTCAAAAAAACTAACAATGGTGACATTGTTACGAAAAACTCACTCAAAAGAAGCACACAATGTAGAGAACCATTTTTGCAAAGAGTTAAGTATAGAATAATAAACAATGGAACTCCTATAAACGCTCAACGAGCTCTAACAATGGTGTTGAGAAAAAAAAATTTATAGGGCTTTGCCCACGAACTAGGAAACCAAATGAAATGATCATAATGTTCGAGTTACCTTTACCATACCGACTCGAGAGGAGAGTCAACAAAACCCTAACCGAGGGTCAAGCATCAATGATTAAGCTTCAACTAAGTACGAAGATCAAAGGCCAAGGATCGAGCTCCAGGCTCGAAGCAATTAACCATGGTCATGCCCACTGACCACATTAAATGCCAGGCCAAAACCCTAAACCGCAGGTTTAAGATCGACAGTCGAAGATGAAAAAGGACATAGATCAATGGCCCAGAATGATCAAAAATATCAAAGAAAACTCAACTTGAGTTACATATGCCACCGACAAAGTTACCAAGGGGTGAGTCACCGTGGAGAGGGGGCCAACCCCACATTTGAGAAAAATTATCATTACATTGACTTTCCAAAGTCTAGACCATAGTCCATATCCCAAATAATCCAAAAGCTGATAAGGAAATAATAATCAAAGTGGTGAGTATTATAATGTGCCATATGTGTATTCAAAGGGGGCAATTCATTAGACTATGTTAGTACTATAGTCTAAGGTCGGATAATCAAGAGTGGCCAAACCAATGAAGACTAATGGTCAAGTTCAAAGGTGGTCCCCACTAGTGGGAAGGTTAGAGATAATTTACACTGTGTTATCCATGTGATCACTAGAAGACAAAACAAGT
Organism: Taxus wallichiana var. yunnanensis; assembly: GCA_018340775.1. Classification (NCBI taxonomy): domain Eukaryota; kingdom Viridiplantae; phylum Streptophyta; class Pinopsida; order Cupressales; family Taxaceae; genus Taxus; species Taxus wallichiana. Next base: position 840,950,196 of record CM031243.1, on the reverse strand, counting down.
GTCAACATCAGAGACAAAGGTGGTCCCAATCAGGATAGATATTTGGATGAATTATTTTGCAAAGTATTGCAATTAATGTAATTTATTTTTTTATCAATACACAGGAGTATTTTTGCATGCCTTCACAACAGGATAGAATAGAGAAGAAGATAGAGTTGCATGTTCATGGAGAGAGACTTGCCTAGCAAGCAATCTTATTTTTAGAAAATTATTCACACTCAACTTCAGTTTGACTATATTGTAATTAAGGCTAATAATGCCTATTTGTAATTACATGCTCTATTTTTATTCCTTTATCTATTATTAAGTAAAGGATAAAAATAAGATGCATGGGTGAGTACAAGCCTTAGGCTATTTTTAGGAAGAGGGAAATTATTATTTTTCTATATATTGTGTGCCTTTGCAAAGCACAAAAGGGGGAACTTCTAGGGGGAACTTCTAGAGGGGAAATTCGGAGGACTTTTGGATATAGGAGTACTGAAGCAATTTTTTCCAGCTTTCACTCTCTAAATGTGAATAATTTTCTACCTTTCCAGTTATTTACATTCTTGAGTATGTTTCTATTAGTCTTGTGAATGCAAATTCCCTGATCAATCATCTTACCCTCCTATAAAATTCAGTATTTTCTATATAATTTTAATGTGCATGTTAACTTATCAGTGTTGTTTTGATATTTTTCCCTTAGTACAACCAAGTGGTTGCCCTTAAATTCTATAGAAAATTTTTGGCTTGTGCAACGAGAATCTTTCACATATCAATCAGTGCATATACTCACCAAATCCCTCATACAAATTTGGTGTATCACCTTAGTTTTAATTACTTTACAGTCATATTTTCCCCTCAAACTCCCAGAAATCAATTTAGGATACACTAATAAGGAACCGACCTTTTAATCTTGGAGACTCACCTCGAATAGGTATACCCACAAACCTGAGGTGTTTCCATTGTATCTACGAAAGAGAGAGATCAATTGTGCAAGCTTAGAAAACCTGTAGCCATCTCTCTATAGGGTGCACTTTTGAGAGATAATAATAACTTCATCCATTATTATAGCTTTATTTCCTCTGTGTAGATCCCTATCCTTGTTTATTGTTCTAGTATACCTAATATTGACTTAGAGGGGATGTTATAGATAAATATATTTCATGTTTTAATGAAGGAGGATCCCACATGGGTTTGTGATAGTGAAAAATATATTATCATACATAATGTGATAGTATTTCCTTATTTTATATAGTGGATGTTTTTGTCAATCTTATACTATGAACACATTGTGAATGATATCATTCTTTAATTACTAAAAGGAATTAAAATTATTATCATCAAATGTGGTGGGTTATAAAAATATTTATACATGAATTTGTTTAAGGATGGTGCACATGTTGTTTAAGTAGGTGGAGATTTATTTTTACTTTACCATTACCTAATATATGTCAAATTACTCATCTCTTCCACTAATGGGATATAATAACCAAATGGGTTCATATAGTTATGGAATTGGTATTGATCTATCCCAAAATCCATGCACCATCAAAATAGCCATGGATTTTTACCATCTTAAATATTTCTTAGCAAAAGGATTCTTCCTTATACATTTTAACACACTGAAAGATTGCACTATTAGATGCAAATGGAATGAGGGAAGATGAATCATTCCTTATAAAAATTCAAATCATATTTCAGTATACTTATTCATAACATATAATTACTTAACCATCCATTAATGTGTGCACACAATCAAATACTATACATATTATAAACTGTGAGAAAGAAAATCAACACAAGACACAAGATATAAGTGTGAATCCTTCAAGGGAAGAAACCCCACTAAAAATATTCTGATATTACTCACAATAAATACTCAAATGAATATTACTCATCCCAAGAGATTTCTTTAGTGAGACACCAACCCTTAAACCCTTCTATATATTACTCACAAAAAGAGACTTGCATAAATATGACTCATCACACAAGATTTTTAGAATTATGACAACTGAAAATATTTTGATACCACAACCGACAAAGTGATGTAAATATTCATCTTCAAACTCTTTAAAACTCTTTCTCAAACCCTAGGTCTTCAACATATGCAATCTAGCTCTTTCTTCACTTCTCAATGCTTCAAATTCTTGGACACATGATTTATGATCTTCCTCAACATGTAACTAAATTTATATGAATTTAATTCATGCTTCTACACCTATAAAAATTACTTGCCTATGTATCATACCTTACACACACTCAACTAGTTTGGAAAAACACCCAAAAACATACTTTTATATGTTTCTCCACCTTTCAAAATTAGGAAAAATATTTTCCCTCCATTTGGTTCAAACCATGTATCAAGGAATAATTTAAAATTTGAAATATAAAATTCACAAGTGACTTAATTAGGTCAGCCTAGCCAAAATCCTCATTATATGTGCCAAAAATGGCTCAAAACCCCATAGGCACATTCTTAAAAATTACCTCACATTAGTATCATAATTATTCATTACCCAAAACCATTTAAATATGAGTAAAATATCATAAAAAATTAATACATGGTTGAATTTAATATAAAGAAATCAAATTATTTCATTTACTGGGCCCAATTCCCTTTACAATTTTCAAAACAAATGTTTCCTACACCCTTTAAGCACTCGAAACTTCATCCGATAAAAATTCACTTCTTCTAAACCAAAAATTCCATGTGAAAACTAAAAATAATTGTAAGAACCTTTATAAAACTCCTAATAAACTTATAAATCATTAAACATCCTTCAATTAAAACCACAACAACATTTTCCTTCACCATATCAACCTGCAAAAAAATTGTTTCCAAAGGTTAGCTCATAAAATAATTTATAAAATCATTAAAGACATAAAAATGGATTAATTTTATGCCAAATTCATCCCTATTCACATTATAGGTGATATAAATCATCACCCAATCAATATCATGCTTGAAATAACATCAAAATTTCACCAAAATAGATGTTATCTTGAACTACCAAAAATCTTCTTGCTCAAAGAATTACATGGAAACCTTGTCAAATTACGTCATCATGAGGCACACCATATATAAATGAAATTATATATTAATATAATTTCCAACACATATTTATTAATCTCACAACTCAACCTTTATCTCAAGTTATGACCATTTTATTTGGACCCTACTATTTGAGACCTAAAATTGCCCTTTGACCAGTCCAACCTATTTGGAACTAAAAACATCATGAAAATGCATGGAAACATCTTTAAAACTCAATGGAAATTAATTAAAATTCCCAATAATCATGCTCCATAAATTTTTTAAACTACTCCTTCGGACCATCTTGTCTTAAAACCTTCTTCTCCAAAAACTACTATTTTTAGGTAGTGCACTTTGATATTATCATGACCTCAACCATAAATTTATGGAAATCGTGAGGATTATTATACATCATATAATCATAAAATTTTATGAATGAATTAAAATTGGGTAAAAAAAATTCACTTTATGTCAACTACTCCTAGCTAGGGTTTAACTAGGGTTTTAGACCTCTTTCCCTTCTTAACATCCGTTCATAAAAATGTGACTATCAACTGACCTCATTATTTTTGTGAAACCTTATAAACTCACCTTTTTAGAACCCCTTAAAGGAAAATTTTCCCATAAAAATCACACTATTCAAAATGAGCATCAATAGTTCAAATTCAAGCTTGATTTTCACCTGTTCTTGACCCTGTCTCGTAAAATCAGTAATATCTGACAAAATATTCATCATGGGAACCTAAACATTTTCTAAGAGCATCATAAATCATCCTTATAACATATGAAATCATCATAATGATAATACCATATCTCAATCCCTCTAGTCACTAAGACTTACTTATTTTTACATGTTATTTCTTCATTGTAGAAACTAGGGTTAATTGAAATAATGCAATAACTGAACAAGAAACCTCTGAAAATGATCCAAACATACCTCATATGCCATGATACATCTGATAGCATGCATCCATGAGCTCAATTAGCTCCATCACACTCTGTCACACCTCCAAGTTGTCATCTCCACTCCCAATGAGCACATGTAACTTTGTGAACCACTAGTACATGTACTATGCCACTCCTATGAGTGATCAAGAACCCTCAAAACCTTTTATATACCATTTCAACATACTTACAAAGATACTAAAACTATCACATTGCCAAGCAACACCTTCTAGGCACTTGTATGGGCTTGCTAGAGCAAGCAGGCATCATTGAATCCCAATATAACAATTGATAAACATCTGAACCATCATGTTAGTAGAACATACATAATCATGACATCATCCTACAGCATTGATTTATAAGTAATGTGGTTTTGAATTAATGAAAATACATACTAGGACACCATGCCAACAAGCTCCCCTTTGTCATTGATGGAAAACACCTTGAATTTTCCCCCTTTTTACATTAACAAAAAGGCATGCCTTTATCTTACCTTTTTCACCTTTAACAAATTAATACCTCCATGATTTAGTTAGAAACATCAACAAAAGATCTCAAATTGCTCCATTTTCTTGATTTTTGCAAAAACCTTTGATTCCTTCCTTCATTCAAGTATGTAAATGCCAAGCTCCCCTTGGAAAGAAAACTTCCATCGTTTTAAAAGCATCGGTACACCATGAAAAAAAAAATTAACCTTGTAAGGGACTTAAAACAAGATTCTTCATCTTTTAGACAAGTAAACAAGCACATTTTTCCTTGAACCTTGTTTTTGCCTTCTTGGAACTACTATACCAGTAGATATTTGAGTCATTCAATCTCTAAAACATGCAAAAATGTCATAAAAGAGCACACCAAAACACGTTTCCTTTATTATTGACAAATAACCATCATTTATAGGCCTAGAATATGCGATAGAAGACATCTTCATAATCTTCACACTATACTTTGATGTTGCAGCCTTGAACAACCTTTTTAGAGTAAAAATGACAAATTTCAACATGCAATAGAAGATCCAACATGCTTTGACTTCACCAAAATGTACTCCCCCCAAATAAAATACCTCAAATACTAATTCAATAGCATAAGTATGACAATTATCCTTGCAACCCTACCTTGAAACCACCATTGCAAATTTGTTTAGGTTATAAAGCTTCATTTAAGTCACTTACAACCCCATTTGACTGAGATAAGTGATTTTTGTCTTAGATATGCATAAAAAACATAGATCATACCTATAAATCATTTAGAAAGGTCATTGTTTACCTTCTAGAAGTCTAGGAAAACTATGATAGGTAATGAATTTACTTGAGCAACTTCTTCATACCTAAAACAACATCTTTCCTTGCAATAACACCTTGTTCAACAATGTTAGAAGGCAACAAAAAAATTGCAATACCATAACCTTCATTTAGAGAAATAAGGATACTTGTAGCTATAGAGCACTTAGAATTTGTAACATATCAAGCTAAACTATGCTCCCTCTGACTTAAATAGTAAAAATACATCTTCTTACAATCATTTCTTTGTTTCTAAGTACTGTAGTTGTGACTCAGACTTCACATGAAGCTCAAGATCCAATAAAAAAGCCTAAAACTTGAATACTTTAATCATGAGCACATTTCACCATATATAACAACCATGAAAATCTTAGGAAAGGACTTAGACACCACCATTAGTATTTAATGATATTTTTTCATGCTAACATAATCTTATATAAGCTTTGCATGATGTTTAACCGAGAACAAGGATACATTTACATGTTTACACAAATAACCTTGATCTTCAACATGTACAACTTCATGAAAATAATGGATATATTGAATAAAACACCTTTACTTATGAGGAAATGCTTTGAAACACTATGTCATACCTCTAAAATCTACTACTTTGTCTCTTTTAGATCACTAAGACATGTGTAGGTCTTCACCTTCTACTAGGAGAAAAAGAAGCCTTCACAAGCCCTTACCAACTGAGATCATTAGTGAATTCACTCCCAAACCATTTTAAGAACTCCAAGAGAATTTCAGAGTGATGAGGAAATCAAGGAATGATAAGACACAGTCATACATACCGATAAGACTTCATCTCTACACTGAATTGTAGATTACAATTTATAGTTGTAACCATGGTCGATACAACCAATATTCCTCATACCAAGATAATCATGAAAAAAAAATTATGTAGCCTTTGAATTCATCATGAATCTCATTTACAATGACATGTAATCTTGAAAAAACATAAGGATATCCAAATGTTAGGGTTTTTGAGAGAAAACCATATCCACTTGTGCAACTAGAACTAACATACTAACTTTATCAAGTATAATTGAACTGTACACTTTCTTCGGACCTCAAAAAAATTTCATCATTTATCCCTAGGTGTTAATATGATTTTCACAAAAATTTCACAAATAATTTCAAAACATTTCCTCTCATAACAAATTTTCCATGTATACTACTTACTTGGACTGTGAGAACATTGTCATGGGGAAGTGAAGAAGAAATTTTGACACAATTTGATAGTGACACCTCTAATATGGCACCAATACCTTTATCTAACATATTTACAAATGGTAAACACCTTTCTCAATGAGACTTCATCAAGGATAGTCATCCCATTCACATATAGAACTTTATTTCACTTGTAGATACCTAATTTTGAGTAACTTGAGTCATAGTGAACCATTATTTCATAATCAATGATTAAGTTGACACTTGATCATATTCAAAAACATCTCGAGAGTACATCAACTTGTTGTAGATTCCTGAGGATCCCCAATATAGAAGCTCAAGAGACCTTACTAGACCTAGAACCATGCACAGACCCCTAAGAACTAACACCATATTTGTTATGTGCAAGACACTCATTTTATAATGTTATGACAAAATTTGTGACTCTAAACACGTGAAAGAAACTATGTCACATATTAAAGACAACTTATACCCCATGAAAACTCCACATAACCTCTTAGCAACTCAAATAGGACACTACTGAGACCTTTACAGTCCTAGATATTGAACAAATACCAATATTTGCACACAAATGGCATGATCATGATACTTAAGACTAATGAAACCATTTATACTCTCATATAGACATGTCAATATGACACTAGATCATATAATAATAACCACAGATTAACCATACAACTTGAGACCTCATACTCAGACCGTATAAGCTACTCAACATGTGTAACACAAGGATGCAAGACAAATTGACAAGATATTTGTACAATAACCATCATTATGAGACAAAACAAGATTGTGAGGAGAAAATAAACTCATACCTTGACTTTTTAGAGATGAAACACATGACATAGATATATCCCCCTCACCTAGATTCTTCATTTGCATTGAAATACCTTCAAGAAGCATAGTTAAGGTATATGAGCTCATAGTGACCTACAAGAAGGTATTGAGAATGTCCCAAGACTTATTTGGCACCTATAGAAATCCTTCATCCTATCTCCTCTGATCTAACCATTGAGAAACACCTCTTCTTCTATCATTACAAGCTCTTGATAGGAAACTATTGTATCTCCTGGAATTCCACACTCTTCCTTGACTGTTTTTGTTCATTTTATGCCTTTGAAGACCACCTCCTTTCACTCTAGGTCCTTGAACTCTTTTATTATTCCTTGATAGGAAATGGTAGTAGTTCTTTCCAACATTACGATCTCTATTACAATTTTAACACACCATAAAATCCTTCCTCATGTAGCTCGAAGCTTATCTAGGTGGATCATTTAGGACATGACTAACAACATGACCTTTCTTATGGCAATTGTAACATACCACACTCTTATCTTTCTCACTTATATTATTCTTCCATGGATGAGCCTTTCTAACATACCTTCTACACTCCTTTTCCCTATGACCAAATCCATTGCATGTAAAACAATAACCATTGAAATATTTTTCATACCTTAATCCATTAGGCTTCCTAATAGGCCTTGGTTTCACATTGTCCTTCATGAGTGTCACCTTATTCTCTTCCTTGGTGATAGGTTCACCTGATTATTTTCTTGAACCAACATCTTCTTTCTTCACTTTGTTTTCTTTAGACTCATCTTTGAAGTCCAAGCCACTCCTATCATTTGTTACTCTTTTTTTGCCAAGTAGGTCATCTAGATCTTTTGCACTTTTCTTAAACTTATGAAAGGACATAGTCTTCTTGCTATCCTTTAGTATCTAATCCCTCATAAACATGAACATAGAAAAGAGATCCAAGTTTCAATCTTCTAGCCATCATAGAAAAGAGATCTTCATCTTTAATCTCTAGAGTAGCTTCATCATCCTTAACATTCTTTCTTTTAGTCTTCATTTCAGATTTGAATGCAACCTCTTTCTTAGTTGTTTTGGGATCACCTATTGTCATCTCATAAGAATTCAAAGTATCATGAAAATCATCCATCTTCAAAGTAGTCAAATCCTTTGCTTTTTCTATAGTAGATACTTTGGAATCAAATTTTGGAGAAAGTAACCTTAGAACCTTTTAAAAAACCATTTTTTATTTTACTTCTTTTCCTAATCCTTTCATAGTATTGACAATTTTGTAAAATCTAAGTAGATATGCAGTAATAGACTCTTCAACATTCATCTTAGAAGATTCAAACTAATTTCTAAAGGTTAAAATTTTATCAATTATTACCTTCGAGTCACCTTCATGTAAGACCTGAAATTTATCCCATGCTTCCTTTTTTAATTTTTAGTACATTATGGTTCCCAATTCAAATAATCTAGGACCTTGAATGATAGCATTAAATTCCTTAGAATTGTGTTCATATGCATCATTGTCTGCTTTATCGGTAATATGAGTGGCGGGAGGAGCATAGTCATCTACCATAGTTTTCCAGGACATCTAATACTTATGATATAATGTAGGTTATCATCCTTAAAATCCAAAAATTATAGTTTGTTCCATCAAACATTGGTGTGTTTCCTATAACTCTAACACTTTCCATTTTGTGCTTTCAGGATCTCCTTTTAATCTATCAAACTTCTCCAAAAGGACATACTCTAATACAAATTGTTGGATGCGCAATTTACTTAGTGGGGATCAATCCTTATACAGATTCAAATAATATTTGATTATACTTATTCAAAACATATAATCACTTAACCATCCATTAATGTGTGCACACAATCAAATATCATACATGTTATAAACCATGAGCAAGAGAATCAACACAAGACACAAGACATAAGTGGGAAACCATAAAGGGAAGAAAACCAACTAAATTTTTTTCTGATATTACACACAACAAATAATCAAGTGAATATTACTCAAAACAAGATATTTACTTAGTGAAGCACCAACCCCACAATGAGCACAAACCCCTAAACCCTTGTTGATATTACTCACAAAAAGAGACTTGCATGAATATGAATCATCATATAATATTTTTTGAATTATGACCACTGAAATTATGTTGATACCACATCTTATAGTGATCCAAATATTCATCTCCAAACTCTTCCAAACCCTTGCTCAAACCCTAGGTCTTCAACTTGCATAATCTAGCTCTTTCTTCACTTCTCAATGCTTCAAAATATTGCACACATTATTTATGATATTCCTAAACATGTAACTCACTTGATCTGACTTCAATTCATGCTTCTACACCTACAAAATTCACTCACCTAGGTCGCATACCTTGCACACACTCAACTAGTTTGGAAAAGCACCCAAAAACATGCTTTTATATGCTTCTCCACCTTTCAAACTTAGGCACAAAATTTTCCCTCCATTTGGTTCAACCCATGCATCAAGGAAAAATTTTAAATTTTAAATATAACAGTCACAAGTGACCCAATTAGGTCGGCCTAGCCAAAAACCTCATTACATGTGCCAAAAATGGCTCAAAACCCCATAGGCACATTCTTAAAAATGCCCTAACATTAGTACCATACTTTTTCATGACCAAAACCATTTACATATGAGTAAAATATCAAAAACATTCATACATGGTCACAATTAATATCAACTAATCAAATTATTTCATTTACTGGGCACAATTCCCTTTACAATTTTTAAAACAGTTGTTTCATGTACCCTTCAGCACCATGGAAACTTCAATTGATAACAAAATAAATTTTACTTAACCAAAACATTCCATATGACCACTAAAAATAAATGGAATAACCTTTTAACACTCTAATAAATATATAATTCATGAAACATCCATCACTTCAAACCACAACAACATTTTCCTTCACCATATCAACCTTCCAAAAAAATGTTTCCAAATGTTAGCCCATACAATACTTTATACAAACATTCAATACCTCAGAATTTATTCATTGGATTCCAAATGAATCCCTATTAACATTCCAGGTGATAGGAAGCATTTCCCAATCCATCACATGCTTCAAAAACATAAAACTTGCACAAAAATAGATGATGTATTGTAATACCAAACATATTTGTGCTATAATAATAAACTAGAAACCCTACCAAATGACCTCATCATGAAAAAATCATATACAACTGAACCTATTTCTGAATATACTTTCCATCACAACTTGAATCATCTCAAAAATGAACATGTAGCTCAACTTATGACCATTTTATCTGACCTTGCTATTTGAGACCCCAAAACTACCCTTTGAATAGTCAACCTATTTGGAACTCAAAACATCATGGAAATGTATTTAAACATCCATTGACATCAATAAAAATTCTCAATAATCATTCACCATTAATTTTCTATGGTACTCTTTTGTACCATCTTGTCCTAAAACCTTCTTCTCTAGAAAATACTATTTTTAGGTGGGGTCCACTTATCACCATGACCTCAACCATACATTTATGTAAATAATGAGGATTCCTCTACAACATACAATCATCACTTTTGATTAATCAATAAAAAATGGGTCACAACACTTCACTTTCTGTCAACTGCTCCTAGCTAGGGTTTAACTAGGGTTTTAGACTTCTTTACCTTCGAACATCCATTCATAAAAATGTGATGATCAACTAACATCATTATTTTTTTGAAAAATTATAAAATCACCTTAAAATGTACAAGGTCTCATGAAAATCACACTATTCACAATGAGCATCAAAAGTTCAAATTCAAGCTTGATTTTCACCTATTCTTTACCTTGTCTCATAAAATCAATAACATCCGACAAAATATTCATCTTAGGCACTTGAAAGTTTTTTGAGAGCATTATAATTAATCACTATAAAAGTTCCAATCATCATAATGATAACACCATATCCCAATCTCTCCAATCACTAAGGCTTACCTATTCTCGCATGTTAGATCTTCATAGTGACAACTAGGGTCAACTGAAATAATGTAATAACTTAACAAGAAACGTCTCAAAATTACTCTAACATACCTCATATGAAATAATACACCCGATAACATGAATCCATGAGCTCAAATGTCTCTAATACATTATGTCACACCTCCAAGTGTCATACCTACTCCCAATGAACATTTGTAACATAGTGAACCACCTATACCTGCATTATGCCACGATTGTGAGTGCTCAATCACCCTAAAAATTGTTATACACCATTTCAAAATTCTTCCCAAGAAACCAAGGCCACACTACCAAGAAACACCTTCTAGGAACTTGTATCGACTTTCTAGAGAAAGCATGCATCACGTAATCCCTATGTCACGGATGATAAACATCTACACCATCATGTTAACACCAAATACATCATCCTAGAAAATTTAATTTTTCATTAATTTTTTTATTTAATGTAAACACATAATAAGACACCATGCCAACATGTACTCGAGCTCACGGTTGAAGGCCCCTAGTTCTTGGAAAACATGGGTCTATTCTTAAAGAGGTGGTCTCCATGTTTTGATCCAGATAAGGATAAAATTTATGTTACTCCCCTATGGGTTAAAATTCCTTGAATAACACTTTAGTTTTCAGAAGAATATTTTTTGACAAACATAACAGAGTATCTAGGCTCCCTAGTGGCCTTTGGTGGAGTAACCAAAGCCGAGAAAAGATTGGATTTTTCTAGGATCTCGCATGAATGTAGATTTGGAAATATATCTACCCGATTTCATTAATGTTCATTCGAATATGGGTAGTTGGAAACAAACACTTGAATATGAGACATCTATTGCTAGATGCAAAATCAATAAATTTGGGCATAGTGTTAAAGCTTGCCCAAAAATATCATTATTATAAACACAAGGGAACCATAAAATTGAATGGATTGGTAGGATAATTTTTCTAAGGTAAATGCATGGGAAGAAGGCACAAGTAAAGGCAGCAAAGTGGCCAAGAAACCAACAAAAATGTGAAGAAAACTAGTTCATGGACAAGGAAAAACCTTTTGCATGCCTTGAAATACAGGAGCAAGATTCCATGGAGGAAGGGGAGTATTTTGAGAAAACCCAAATAAATGAGCTTATTTTACCATATATAGAAATAAATGAAAAGGAGACTAGGAAAAAGGCATCACAAGAAAAAACAAATGACTAAAAAGAACAAAAAAATTCAGAAATCCAAGAGAAAAGAGACGAATCAAATGAATGCACCTAGGAAGTCGAGTGACTCCCATTAAAAGGAAAAATAAGAACCAAGAAGTCTCATCCTCTAAAACCCCCAAAAAAGATGATGTAGGGGGAGAACAACTAGAGGAAAGTTGACTAGAAAAGAGGAGAAACAAAGAACCACAGAAAAGGAAATTGCAGCAAGGAGGAAATCAACATTGGACCAAAAAGGGCCCAAAAAACTCATAAGATTAACATAAGAGGCCTCAATGGAAAATGTAGAAACTAACAAAATGGGTTTCTCAACTCAAATTTTTAGTTAACTCAAGAAAAATATAGAAAAGGAAAAGTCATGGAGACTAACATGAAGAAGGAAATAAAGAAGATGGACAAATACACTAAGGATCTTATGAAGCTCTCTACTTAGTTTTTCAATCATAGTTGATCGTGTGTTTTTATTATGATATTTGTCTCTATTATTACAATTTCTATGGTTTTTTGTTTGTTCTGGACTATTTCAGAACTATATCTTGACCGGTTTTCATCATGTTTTTGTTGTATGGTGTAGTTGTTTATGATGTGTGTTTTAATTTTGACTCATGAAATGTATATGGTCATACTTGGATTATAGATCCTTATTGTAACAAGGTAGGGCCCCTACCAAAACCCTCCTTTTACCAATTATCAAACAATAATATCATCCATATTTATCATTACTATAAGTAATTTTGTAAATTAATTTTTATTCCCTTGCATTCTTTCTATGGTATTTAATCGTTTTTACCCTTACTTCCATTATGATGACATCTTTTTTATCAAGTAAACTATTTTAAGCTACCTAAAAATGAAATTTAACTACACAAACCTTCTAAAACCCACCTTATCTTATTATCAATATCAAATTTTAATTCCATGTTGTTTATGAAAATATAAAATATTTGATCATAATACAATAAATATTCGATTATCTTTTCCTTTATCTTCTTTACATCTTTTATTTTTTGGTGTATCTACTTATTCCTTTTGAATTGCAATTTTTTTCACTTTAACAAATTTAATATCAAGTTTAGTTTGGTAAAAATGTAAATGAACTCCAAAATTTTACCATGTAAAGCACATACAATATAATATTACTTGGTATCATCACCTTTTATCCCTTTGCGTCCATATTTCGTATCACATGTCTCTAAGTAGTGTTATGATCGATAATCCCATCATATGACTGTAAATTTAATGATTCTCCTTAGTTACTGAAATATAATTCATGTTTAATGATTAGCCCCTATAAATTTATTTGTACTTGTAGTTTTCATACTACATCTAGTTAAATCACTTTGTCAATATTATTGGTGTTTGTAATATTTTAGAAGCTTGTGAAGATGACATATGTTATAGTTATTGAGAGAATCCCAATAATTATGTAGTATATAGTTCTTGTGAGGATTGTGATATTGAGAACCCTTGGAATATTTTCTAAACTTAAAGCACTTGTGGTACATGGTATTTATACAAAGAATGCCAATATATGGGGTAGTTGTAATTTTTATTACATATAGGATGTATATGGTAAATTCATTGTTTAAGTTGATCCCAAGGTATGGGATAGCTTCAATACTAGTACAAATACTTAAACTATTATTTGTAGTGTCAAAAATTACTTAAAAACCTAGGGTCCCAGTAATCCTTATATGAAAAATTAAGGATTTTCCTACATTTTCCAATTAATTAAAGTTTGTACAATTTATAGCCATTACCTTTATATATTTTATTACTAATATTTTACTTCTCAAAATTGTTTGGAAATTATCATGTACATATCCTTCTCGTAGATTATATACTTTTAAAATCTTAGGCGATGGGCTTCTTATGACTTCCATTTTTTCCTAGCTAGGTTCTTCATGTATTTTCATGTGGCTCAAATCCTCATACATTCTCACTTTATATGACGCTTATAATAATATGGTTCTTAATACTAGCACAATCTAATATACTTCGTGATGACCTAATTTTCGTCAACCACATAATAACTTTCCCTTTCATGAACAATCTTAGATTTTAGTTTCTCCTCTTCATTTTCACCACTTCTATCTACATCCATAATAATTAATACTCTAATTTTTTTGTTTTCATCATCTTGTTCCTATAATCTTTATATTCTAGCTTTACTTATAACTATCTTTACACATCCTCTAATGGGACTCTGCACTCTCCACCTCTTGATTTCCTCAACTCTTACTAGAGCCCAATTATTTTATTTTGATTCATTTTTTATTTCCTAAATATTATTTTGTTTCATCATAAGAAATATCTATTACCTTTATTTAAACCTCATAATATCACATCCCCACATCACATAGTTAACTACCGCATGTCAAATGGAATTTACACCGTGGATATTTCCTCCGAAACATCTTCACCATCATATGTAGTTTTACACAAATTTAAATCTTATTCATCTTCAAAATTCATATGTATTACAAAAATATTCATATATCTAAATTGAAAACATAAATACATGAATTTATATAGTATTTTTATCTAATAATAAACCACACTATGTAAAACTTGCACAAATTTTCTTGCTTATTGTCATTTCACTCAAACATTTCATGCTCCCTTAGTTTGAAACAATAATGTTCCAATAATAATAGCCAAGATGATAGAAAATTTTAAAAATTAACACCAACATATCTAATACATATCTCCATAATTATGTTATGTCCCCACTTGTATTATAGGTATCCCTAACCTATAAGGTTATTATTTCAAAAATTGCACTATCCTTTCCTCTAGCCATATTTATGTGTTTCTTTTCCCTAATAACCATCTCCAAAACTTCACGTATCATAAATGGACCATGGTTAACACTGGCCCTTTGATTTATTTTCATTACATGTTAATTTTAAATTCTAACTCATTACCATTTATCTCTTACAATACTAGGAAATAAGACACAACTTGCATAAAAGTGTTTCATACACAATAATTAATCAAACATGACTATGTTAGTTATTAATATTCATAGATACACTAAATCATGAGATAAGAAAATATTACACACTTTCTCTAAATATATTACATACATACATACATACATACATACATACATACATACATAAAAATGGATAGTGATTGGAAGATTGGATGAGAGTTATGTTATGGTGTGTTTTTAGTAGATTTTATATTGATCCACACATGATTCGTGGTCTAGTTTTTTCATAAAATTCATTAAATAGGCTGTATATGAAAGATAATTTTGAGAGCTTTCTGATGCCTTTTGAATTTATTAAAAATTACACCATATGTAGGAGATAAGGACCACTAAAATTTCTCTCCAACCGCAAAAATAAAGCATGATGTTGCATAGAGATGATTTGGCATGTTGTAAGCACAAAAATTGATGAATGTGGTAACGAAAAGTGGAAAATATTTCTAATGAAATTTTTTGTTGTTTAGCCTCTGCTCTTTGATGATCGATATGGGACCTACATGTTATGTTTGGTTGAGCCGAGCATCTGATGATGTCTAATATTTTATAAGAGATGGACCTTACCACCTATTTTCATATTGTATTTTATGTGTTTTAGCTTTCAAAACCATTTGAACACCATATTTCTAGTCATGTGAAATAATTCACATTGTATTATTAAATATTAACACATAACTTAGGTGAGTTACAAATCATCTTGGTGAGATGAAAAATGTTATCTCAGCCACCTCATTACATGACCAAGTCAACTCTCAACTAATCAAACCCAATCTCCGCCTCACCACATTACCACTTATCAATGAATAATAACTAATTCCAGATTGTGTTCAACAAGAGATCACATAATAGCTAGTGATCAAAGGGTTAAAAAGTGCTGATCTAACCAAAAGTTGGTTTATTATCAAAAACATAATTCTAAAATTTTGTTGAAAATATGCATATGTAATTTCATAAAAGGCTATTAAAATCCTTGAAATGGACTACTCACGATCCATGTGGGATATTACCCACCAAATATAAAATAATCCCGATGTCAAATGAGAGATATGGCAAAGGTTTTGACCACCTCAACCAACACAACCCATTTGTGGGTCTTAATCTCTATGTCATGCCCACTTTGTAAGCGGCTAAATATAGTATAAATTTTTTTATCTTTTAAATTCTAGGTTTGAAAATTCAAAATGAAGGCATATAAAGGGGATTCAAACACCTATTCCTTGGAGAAAATATGAGTGACTTAGCCACTCAACCAACAGAGACTATAAACATAATAAGAAAACATAATTTGTTATCCGAAGGGTTTACTTTTAATGTTGCAAGATCTTAATGGGAACTGGACCTTTGTAAAAGGAGAGTTAGAAATTGTAATGTATTTTTGATGTAGGGATATTTTTGGAGAATTAACCAAATAACCTTGTAGACATTGTGGAATTTATAGTCTCATTAGAGAGAGAAAATAGCCTCCTACGGAAAGAAGAAGGCCTCTTTAAAGAGAGATAAACAAGTATATGTCTATCATTTATAAGAAGAAATTGTTGACTTCCAAGAGATAGGCATAGAAGTATTTGGATATCCTAAGTCCCAAAGATGGAGAATTCGATGTAAGAAATTTATTTTGTTAAATCATTTTAATATGATCGATTCATCTTATTAGAAAACCTGAGACACACGTCCCTCATGGAAGAATTCCATTATAAAGTAGGGTGTTGTTTGTATTTGATTTTATTCCAATTGGTGTTTTTAATTGGTTTATGATATAATTTTAAAGTTTTTAAGCCAATTTAATCATTTACTGAAATGGAAATTAATTTGTAAGGATTCTAAAATACATAAAATTATTGATTGGGTCATTTTGAATGTTTTCCATGATCAATTTGAACTTCAAAATTCAAATAAAATATTAATTTTTGATAAATTTTAGCTAATATATACGTTGACGGAAAATAACAGAAAATTTAAAAATGAAGAATATGGATATATAATTAGTGAATTAGTGTTATATTTAATTTTCAAATTATTTCTAGAGTTTTAAAATGCCAAATTCTAATGTGGCATGGGGATTTGAGAACAAATACTTAAGTCCCAAAAAAATGGAGAAATGAATCAATTTTTGTTTAATAAATTTTTAATCAATTTTGGTATAAGAGTAGGATTTTCAAATCTTTGCTAATGTTTTTACACTTTATATTCTTGCATTGGTTTATTTTTTAGTTAAATATATAGGTTACAATATGATAACCATGAGAAAGGATTTTAAAAAGAAATACTTGAAGAGCTTGAAGCCACAAACCACTAGATTTAGGAGGAAAATGCTTAGCTCGAAGAAGATGGAAATATTTAGAGGATGAGAATTAAGAGATCCAATAGATATTCATAAGCCATGGATAATATATATTAGGTGTCATAGAGGCATTGTAGAGCTTGAGTTACAAGCCAAGGATGAGATCTTGGGAAAGTATCAAACTTTTGAACAAGTTGAGGAGATAGATAAGTTGTTAGATAAATGATACATCCCACTACCACATATGTATAGACCACCATGGTACACATTATAAGTGAATCACCATGTATAATTTCCTCCCATAAAAAATCATATGTTGATTTTGGTAAATCTTATAAACATACTAAACATATTGGATCCCAATTGTTGAATATGATGTGTTTTGGTGAAGAGGGCCTTGGTATTTATGGCCATGAAATTACTAATATAATACGGTAGAGAAAATATCTTGTTGCATAGGATTTGGATATGGAATTGGTAAGAGATAGGATGGAAAATTCTACAAAACATCTGAAGTAATACATTCTTTAAAAGAAGATCCTACACCACTAGATCTCTAAATAATGACCTATTCAAGGTAAAGACAAGATTATTGTAGTCAATCCTTTTAATGAATATATTCTTATTTTGAAAATCGGTAGGCCTCAAAAATTAATTATGAGAGTAATTACAAGTTGAAACCAATAAAGAAACAACCTTCCAAGAAAATAAAAAACATCCAAAGAGGATGTAAGACATATCAAAAGCAAGATAAAATTTCCAAAAAGGAGATAAAACATTTTTCCCAAAAATATAACACAATTGAAAGTCCTACAAAGTATGGGTGATATAAATACTACAATGTTGAATTTGAATATGTAAAGAATGGTCAGGTGAAATATAATTTTTGTATTCATTTCCATGAAAGGTTTTTGGGTTAACCAATATGTGACCATGTTTTGGAAGAGGAAATCCTTAGAAATGGTAGATAAATTAAGACTACTCTCCAAATTAAAATGATCTTAGTTTTGAAATGGTGATCATGGAAGATTAAATGAAGTGGCATGATGAATGAGAATATTTTAAGACTCAAAAGATGAAATCCTAGGGAAACTAGGGGTCGGGAGATGATTCACTATATTTTTACACCCTAAATATATTATAAGGGATGTTATGGATATAATAACTAATAAGAGTATAAGGATTAAAAAATCATTATACATGACCGAATAATAAATCCCAACTTGAAATCAAATAGATTATTCGTGAATGATAAGTAATTTTTTAGAATACAAGAGGAGAGAGAGGCATATCCTATTGTGGAATATTCTAGGATGATCTGGATGTTATAGGTAATGGAATACAAGAATCAAGGACTCTATAATCTATATAGAATATTCTATAAGTATTATACATATGATTTTAGGAATTTATAGGATTTATACAAGATCTATAAAGTCGTTGTAAAATATAGGGAAAAGTTTGTATGATATTTGACCAAAAGATAGTTGGGATATGAAATGTTTTTTTGGTACTTTTCTTGTCTAATAACATTTCTCATTATGTGGTACTCTTCTTTTCACAACTTTGGGATGTGCTATGATTTCCGAAAAAAATTACAAACCCTAATGATCTATAGAACCCTTCATTAGAGAATTAACAAACAAGAAGAGAAAAAAATTTATGTGTGTGTTTAGGTTGGACCACCTTGGGTGGTAAAATTCCTATCTTTTAAATAAATTTCAATAATACACTACATATCCTCAATGTAGAATCAATCCTCTTGTAATTATCCTAAGTTATCGTGGAAGTGTTTAAATCTAACCAACCCCTACGGGTTCTTATATGCACACAAAAATTATAGGTTGCAACAAAGAAAACATGACATGTCTCCAATGCTGAAAAAATCCTTGCAAGTTAAAATTGGGGTCAATATACTTACCTCTCCCTTGCATTCCCCTTTTGACTCAATTCATCATTTCTCTCCAAGTTGTGGTCTTCACCTTTTCTCGCAAACTCATTTGATAGCCTTTTTGCCTTGCATTTTAGTGATGATTGTGCAACTTCCCTTTTTCAAAGATGTGGTTGCAAAAGTGCCCCTCTGACAATAGGCATGGTTTATTGATGGTCTGACATGAAATTTAAACATAAATTTGTTAATATGGTTTTTTATCTTGATGTGATTTTCTCTCAGTTGTTGGTTAAATTGGATAAATAAAGTTTTTTTAGATTGTTCTTGATTTCCTCTTTAAAGATACAAATAAATGCACTTATTATTATTACATCATGACTCTATTATGTTGTTATATGTATGATTTCTAAGTGTGAAGATTAGACATTGCTAACACATTTACTTATACCTTTTACAAGTTTTGACTAATTTTGATTATCAATTTCCCGTTACAACTTATTGTTACATATTTTTTTCATGTCATATGGATCTATGTCCTTATTTTTGGTATTTTTATTTTCTTTGGATTTGGGATAGTACTAAAATTTAGGACACTACTGCCTGTGTGCTAGTGTGACCTCTAGGATTTTTTGTCGAATATACTTTATTTTTAGCTTGTCAATATCTTTTCACTTTGATTCTTTTCTTATATTTATTTGATGACCTGGGTCATATTTTGGTGTCATTAAGTTTAAATTTTCAAATAAGGAAGTCATATATATACAAAATCTACTAACTATTATCAAGGAAAATTAGGCTATCACTTTCTATCTACCATGTAAAAGAGTAATACTCAAGGACTACATTTTGGGATGCATTGTTCATCGTATAAGAGGGTCTATTTATCGATTCCATATTACACATTCATCTTGGGATAAAATTAGTTGTAACATACTATCTTGATGCAACCGCATACAAACAACATAGGTTCAAGGGAAACAGATTCAATCACACAAACACACACACAAGAACTACATATATTTTTAAATGTAGTGCACTTCTTGGTGACATTCACAATATGGTGACCACCAAGGTCCTTATGACTGAGGCATATGGATTTTTATTCCATATAATGTTTTCTTGAGATTAATTCAAGTATCTAGGTTTTATTTTGTAGGAACGTGTATAACACAAGAACCCTAAATAAATGTGGATGCAATAAACGAAGTGAAAGGAAGAAGACATTGGCATGCCCTAAAAAGGGAAGAAGTAGAGAATCTACAAGTATACTAGCACTTGAGGTGGTACTATACCCTTTTGGGATGATTTTTCTTAATAAGTTCTAGACTTCAATTTCTTAGAAATAGCCTACATATTCCATGTCCATACTTCTCAACCTATTTCGCAACACATAAGTACTCTAGATCTCTCGATACAAGCTAAGTCATTGTTATCTCATATATTTCATACTCACTTATACTTTGAATGCTAGATATTTATCATTACTATTATATTCATTTGATCTCTTTCATCCGACAAAATATTAATTTTTTTCAAATCACTAAGTGAACTTATTTATTGTTCAAACCCTATCCCACCCTAGGATACATTATTATATCAAAAGTGTTGGAAACCCATCATATAAAACCTCGTTCTATGAAGTGTGAACCTGTTCCTATGAATGGTGTTATAAATTCCCAATAGGAAGAATTCTTTTATTAAGTCACATATTATCAAGTTACATGTCATCTTAAGATTCATCATGAATTTACAAATATTTTTAACCCCGGTCCTAATTTTTTACTCATACGCCCTATCTAGGTCACTAGCTCTTATGAATTTTCTAGTGTTCTTCGTTCATGTTGTATTTTATTTACCAAAAAAATCTAGGTGTGTTGGAACATCATCTAGACAAGTCTAGAAACTCACCCAAAGAACGTGTAGTTGCCGGTGTCCCTCCTTTGTTATTTTTATCGAAATGTTAGCATGCATGTTCATTATATTTATAACTAAGAAAACCATTTATATAGAGAGAAACATAACCATGACAATTTAAAAACATATATAATAAAGAAACAAAACCATCATGAACAATAACACTTAGAATATCAAAACTTCATCATAAGCATAAGCGCATTACATAATCAAGAAGTATAAACTCCGTATATGCAAATCACAATTATTTATCCATTGCAAATGTAATTTTTACATAACATAGAAGATGTTATAGTATTCCTATATACCAACACACTATACCATGCGTGCACCCATATAGACTAAAAACATATGCCATATTAGCACTCCATAAACCTATATTCTCAAAACCAAACACTCCATAAACTTGTACTCTCAAAACCTAGAACTCCATAAACCTATACTCTCAATACCTATCACTCTTTTCTACCAAGAAGCACTACCTATTTAAATAAGGGTGGGAATTTCCTGAACTGCTTCACGTAATTAGCTAATAATAAGTGTGTGTTCACAATATCTTGCATTCTTTTACTACCCCCGCTAATAATATATTAACCTAAATATCTGAATTTCGTTAATCCTATTATTAACTCGATCTATGTATGATTTTTTTCTTTCCCTTCATGCACTTTTTCCAATTATAGCTCCTTTTTTTGCATCCAAATCCATCCTTTTTTTCCTATTTTTACATTGTTTCGACACCACTCCAATTGTGCTTTTATATTTTTAGCCTTCCTTGAACATTGGATAACTTCTTGAATTTGTGCATGTGCGCAACCCTACACACTAACCTATTTCAAAACTATATACACCCCTTACATGCTAATTTTAGCCTCTACAGATGCATAGCCTTGTGCTCTATTATTTTTCAATTTTCCAAACCAACATTACCCCACACTAGGGATGTTGTCCATCCTCGGCATTATTGAATCAAAGAATACCTCAAATGAATGAATGAATGAAAGAATAAGAATATGGGATTGTGCCACAAGAATAAAACTAATTTGGTTTTTTGTCCATCATTCCTTAGTCCTTTTTGGATGGAAGGAATTCTAGAAATTATTTATCCAAACTATTCTCTAACTCCCTCCATCCTTCCAACTTTTTTGTTTCCTTGATTTTAATTTTGTAGACTTGTGCTTCTACAAACCCTAACTCTATGAATGCAAAACCCTCGAATCTCTACCTCCAAGCCTTTCCCACACTTTGATTTCCACTAAAGGATCTGCTAAAACAAGTTGTCTGCTATCTTGTTCTCATTTTATTTGATTATTCTTGGCTCTTCATAATTTTGCATAAATTTGCACTTCTTTACTCTTCAAAAGCTCAAACTCTTTGCAATGTAGTGTAAGAATGAACTCACCATATATCATTTTATATATTTCCAAATTTTTATCACATTTATTGTTCCTCACCTACCATCATACTATAAATTTAAACCCGTTTTTTATTTTTCACATTTTTTCCGGCTTCCTTCCACGCGTAGTAGTTGTAAAATTTTGGCATGCCACTACTTCCTAGGTTATTTTCATCCTTACACGCACTTCATTATACCGTAACCCATATTCCTTTACATAATATGCCAATTAGTACTTTTTTTTATGCCTCCTTATGTTACACTTTGTGTGGACTCTTTCTCGTGTGGTTACCAATTTCGAGAAAATATCCCTTTAAGCACCATAATTCGTAAGAACTTGCCTTACCTTTTGTGTATACTCAGTTCATATCCACCGAAACTTATAATTATATTATTTCCAACACCTCTAAACAAACTCCAAGGCACTACCATCATCTAGTTTTTCTTGTTTGCATAGTCACACCTACTTCTACCCCACACTAAAGGTATGTGTGGTTCTTTTTACATAAAATCAAGTAGTAATTAGATTTTTCATGCGAACACTTATTAAAACAAAAAAAAGAAAGAAAAAATTAAAAATGAAAGGAAATCTAATCTAAGTTGAAATTATGTCTTATTACAAACACAAATAAGCTTATTTATAATAGGGCTTCAACCTAGTCCGTTTGAAGTAACTAGGAAACATGGTTCCATCCAGCACTTGCAATTGACATACACCTGAGTCAAGTATCTTAGTCACTACAAAGGGTCACAGCCAATGGAATTTCAACCTCCCTAGAAGGCCCGAAAATTTAGATTCATATAGAAGTATCATATTTCTAATTAAAAAATACTTATTCTTGATGTTCCTATCATGCCAAGCCTTTTATCTTTCTTTTTCTATCTTGTGGATCCAGCATGCACCACTCATCTAATTACATTAATTTATCAATGCATTCCTCCATAAATTTTTCATCACCAATCTACTTAAACATGCAATATGCAAGGATGGTGACATAAATTCCACAGGTAATACAACCTTCATGCCAAACATCAACTGAAAGAACGTTTCCTTGTTCAACCATTTATAGGTTGTTCTATATGCCAAAAAAATGGATGATACCTTTTCATCCCAATCCTTTCTTCCAACATCACATATCTTTGTTAATTTTTGTCCCAAGATCTTGTTGAAATCTTCAACAATGCCATTTTCTTGAGGGTGATAAGGAGTAGTCTTATGGTGTGCCACCATAAACTCTTCTAAAAATATTATTATTGTCTCATTCAAGAAATGAGTTCCTCTATCACTTATCAAGCTCAAAGAGCATCCGTACCTATTGATTATATTCTCCCACAGGAATCTTTGTGTCCTTGTTATAGTGTATTCTTTTACGTGATGCATCCCCTACCCACGTTGGAAAGTATTCGGTACATGCGATGATCTAGCACACTCTAAACCTATATGTGGGTGGTGCACTAGGTCCAAAAAATTCAAATGCCCATTTCTCAAAAGGTTTCACACTTGGTATAGGATGTAGTGGAGTTTCATCTCAATTCCCGTGGATTTCCAATCCTCTTCCAATGATCATGTGCTTTAGTAAAGTTCTTAGTATCCTTGTACAATGTCTCCCACCATAGACTTATTAATAGGATCTTTTGCACACTCACATCTCCTACATAGTGTCCCCTGCAATGCCTCCATGAGCCTCATCCATAATGGCTTCTTTCTCACGCTCAAGAACACATCTACGTAAGACCTCATCTCTACACATATTATATAGGTCTCCTCCAATAAGTTGATATGGTGTTGCATGAATAACAAGCTGCTTCTTTTTCAATGTCTTCATTTTTCTTATGTCATCCCAAAGGTGAAAAAATAATGATATGTCTTCTAGATCTTCAAGCATGTGGTTCAACCTGAATAGTTTTACATCTAAAATATTGTCTTCAATGCTTTACATGTCTTCTCTAGAATTGATCCTTGATAGGTGAGTATGTCAAAGGTTTCTCTTTCCTATCTTTACTATAAGCTCAAAATCAAATTCTTGGAAAAGGAGTATCCACCTACGATACGCCCTGCAAAACAATTTTATTAACCAATTACTTCTATTCCATAATATCGTATAGAAAATAAACAAGTTTTCCAATAAGTAATGTCAAAACTTTTGAAGCGTGTAGATCATAGATAATGCCTCACACTCTTTGGTTGTATAATTCTACTATGAATTCTACTATGCAAGTTTCAACTTCCTACTTGTAAATCATATGGGATGATCCACATTACCCTCTCCTAGTTGCACCAAGAATACACCAATTTCCATGTTAGAGGCATCAACATGTAAATAGAAAGGTTTGTTCCATAAAGGAAAGAAAAATATTTGTGTAGTGATAAATTCTCCTTCAATGTTTCAAATGCATGTTGTTGCACATCACCCCAATAAAAATTACCTTTAGCTTTGAGAAATTCCTCCATGGGTACAAATTTTTTTTTTTTATCCTTTTATAAACTTCCTATATTACCTAGTATGCCTCAAGAATCCACGCACTCCACTTTTATTGGTAGGTTCTTCCAATCCTAAAACTACTGCAATCGTAGTCGATCTACTAACAATCCATCCTAGCAAATGATGTGCCCGAGTAGAGTGTTGAAGGTTGTAGAAAATAAACACTTATTTATACTTGAGAGAGATGATTAACTACCTACAAATTTCAAACACGAACCTTAGATTATCAAATTGATCTTTTACTAACCCATAGACAATCTAGTCATCCAGATAGCCCTCAGTAAACAATTATGAATGAATTTATCGAATGCCTGAAAAACTATGCATGCAAACATTGTTGGTGTATTATTCAATGCAAAGGTCATGACAATATATGTAAAAATTCCCCATTCACTGGAAAATGTAGTCTTCTCTTGATCCCCATGCACAATGCACACCTAGTGATACCTTGAAAATCCATCAATAAATGATTAAATTTTGTTCCCAACAACTTGTTAGGGTGATAATGTCAAGTGGAATATCTACCAATTCTATACACCCCATGTTATTTTTAAAAAATATTGACCTTAAAATTTCTTATTATGGTCTTTCACATTTAAGAGTGAAGCGGCTCGACCGATTCACCCACCCATATTGATTTGGGTGATCCCTCTCAAGATTGGCTATTATAAATGATTACATTTGTACATATTGATATATAAAGAAATATTAGATTGGAAAGATAATTCTTTATGATCATAGAATGGGAGAGTATTGCATGGCATAGAACTACTGTGAAAATAGCTCTACAATATACTATAAAATAGAGGTGAAGTGGAAGTCTTGGGTCAAAAATCTTGAGAATATTAATACAGATAATGATTTATAATAGTGGGATTTTTTCCTTCAGGTTTCCCCACTTAAATATGGTGTTCTCTATCTCTGTCTTTGTTATTTTCTTTTAGCTCTCGTTATTACATTCTGTAATCTACACAACATAATCTATAATCTTCGGCATTTATTATGGATTTATAATCAATGTATTACTCATTCCTTATAAATCCTGACATGGTATCATATTTTTGGTCATGCATGTGCGAATCTCTAATAGTTTTGTAGTCATCTTCAAGTTAACCAGGTTTAAAATTTTTATTCCCACCCAAATATTTTGTGAAAATATTAGTTAAATGGATGTTTAGATCATGTTTTAGCATTTTCTTACTTTGATATATGTTTCTACATCTAGTTACAATCATTTTTCAGTTTAAATCCATTATCTACGAGCTTGTTTTAAGTATTTGCGTTGTTTATACCCATTAGGTATATTTTTGTCTGCGTGGATGCGAAAAATATCCTTAGATCCAGATTAGTTCAGATCATTTAATTTCTCCCCAAATTTATAATTCTTAATTTTTTGCTATATATGATTTTGTGAAGTCAGATCCAATCATTTATCCAAGTGGCTTGGACGTGTGATTTTTATTATCTTTTTCTGTTTTCTACAAAGTTCTATTGACTATGATGCTCGAGCCAAAAACATTTCTCCGTATGGCTTTGTATTTTTGGTATTTTTAAATCAATATGTTTTGATTTAAGACAATGCCAATCAAAAGGCCCCATCTTGCTTCCTATTGTCAATTTTTTTGTTGTTTATCTATCTATCGGTTGTGAAACATGTGTGGTTAAGGGCTTTCCACATTTCTTCATGCTGTCATAATTTTGTTAATATTCCTCTATCATTTTTGAAATCTAATCCTTGCTTTATATTTCAAGTTTTCAAAATTTTATTAGTTGTTTTGTCTTTGAGAAATATAGACCAATAATATTGATTTGTGTTTCTTTGTATGACAGTTTTTTAGTTGTGTGTCTTTTTATTCTACCATATGAAAATTTTGATCCGATATGATTTCTCTGTGTGTATTTGCATTTCAAATTTATTAGTTTTATTTTTGTGGCAGTGGCTTATCAAATACAAATTAGCCGCCTTTTTCATTTGTTAGTATTTGTCAGTTTTCAAAAGAAAGCCATTAAAAAGGATCCATGTGTCTCCAAGTTTTTCTTTAAGTCTTTTTGGTAACACTGCAAAGTGGGAACCAATTGTGTTTGACCATGTATATTAATTTTTTTGCTATGTCATTCTTCATAAGTTTCAAACTCTTTCTTTCGGGGTGTCGAGTCTTTCATTTGGTTTAACCACAAAGATTGTGACATCTATCGGTTGATTTTGGACCTGATCTTTATTTTAAAGTTTGGCTTATTCTAGGGACTTTCAATCCATCTAAGGATATCTATTTAAAGTTTGGAAGAAATCCACCAAGCATATCTTTTTGTCATTATTTTTTTGACAAGTGGAATTGTTTGACTAAGTCTTTTCTTTCGCATATTGTTTGTTCCTTTTCATAATCGTGTCATAGTGCAAAAAGATGATCCAATAAATTAACGACATGTGTGTATGGTTATTTAGTCTATCTTTTATTAATTGGTATTTTGAATTGTTTTTTTCACTACAAAGTGTGATCTAATAGAAAATATTGACGTGTATTTATATTTTTATAGTGTCATATTTTATTTCCTTGGTACCGCGAATTTCAAAACATTCCTTGTTTCACAGCTTTTTCAAAATTTCTTTGTTCTGTGTATTTTTCAAAATTTATTTGTGTCATGGGTTTTGAATTTTATTGGTACCGTAAGTTTTATAATTCTCTTAATTTTAAGGGTTTTAAAAGTATGTGTTATGTGGGTTTTCTAAGTTATTTTTCTCATGGATTATAAAATTTGAAAATCTTAGATCTTTACCTTACGAGCTTCTGCGTCTTGTCTCTTTCAGTTTTAGCTAAGTTGTACATGTGTATTTCTATTAATTTTTTCTATATCTTATTTTTTCTCTTTGTTTGGATTCCTTGATTTGAATTTTTTATCTATTTTCGTTGTTAGTGTTTTCTTAGCATTAAAAATGGCTAGTTCTGCTAGTTTTTCAATGGATAAGTCTCATCTATTGAATGGAATAAACTATAGAATTTGGAGAGTTCAATTGAATCTTGTTTTATGGTTAAGAAGCTATGGGATCTTGTAACTGGTGTTGAAAAATGACCCACTAGTAGACAAGAAACCCATGAAAACCTTAACTCCTTCTCTCATAGATCTCGGGAAGCTCTTTACATCTTGTTGCAAATAATAAAATATGAATTCTTGATGCATATAGGTCATATGGAATCCTCTACTGATGCATAGAAACAATTAGAGACTATGCACAAAGGCATTCATCTATCTAATATAATTAAGCTAATTACGGAACTGTTTATGACTCTTATGGGATGAGAAAATAGTTAATAATTTAGTTCAAATTAAGAACATTAAATCTCAATTAGATGGTTATAATCATGAATTTTTTCAAGACTAGATTTTTAATTCATTATTCGAGATAAATATTCACGAAAATTTTAGGAATTATATTTCAATTCTTAACTCTAAATATCAAGATGAGAATGATCTTCCTGATTTAGACACTCTATCTTCTTATTAATTGGTTAAGAGCGTGTAATGAATAATTTTTATTCAAAATAGAGTGCGTCTCAAGCTTTGTTCTCTCATAATCATAAGTTTTCTCTTAATAGGGATAATATTTATTCTAATCAGAAGTCTAATAGCAGATCAAGGTTCAAAGCAAATCCTAATTCTAACTCTGCTAAAAATAGTCAGAGCTTAATGTTAAATTTAATGGAACTTGCAACAAGTATGGAAAATTTGGGCATTAAGAGTCTGATTGTAGAGTAAAAACTAACAAATCAACTAATAATGCTGGAAATAGAAAGTTTAAAAGTTAAAATAAAGATCAAAATTAGAAGAAAAATCATGTAAATAAGGATGAGCGATCTATTACCATGTATATCTTTGCCCTTTTAGCTTCAAATGACAATGAATGGATTCTTGATAGTGGTTCATCTTGGTACATGAATTGTACTGTATCTTCTCAAATGTTTTCAAATGTGAGGAAAACATCTATCTATGAGATAACTCCATATTTAGATCTAAAAGTTATGGGAATGTTAAGTTATCAAATGGAGTAATTAGGAATGTCTTGTTTACTTTGATCTAAAAATAATATTTTTTTATTACTCTCAGCTAACTAAAGAAAATTATAAAGTTATTTTGTTGCAAGATAAGTTGTATGTAAGAGATAAATTTAGTAATGTTATTTCTTCTAGTATTTATAAAAATGGCTTGTATATCTTTGATGGATTTGTGTATGAGTCTTGATTTTCTTCCTCTTCTAGGAATGATATTCATATTTGGCATCAAAGAATTGGTCATGTAAATTTTAAAATTATGTATGAAATTTCTAGACTAAATCTTATTGTTGATCTTCTTAAATTTAAATCTGATCATGAGACATGTGAAATTTGCTTACATGGTAAGAAACATGTTGAACCATTTCACAAACATCATGATCCTAATTCTTCTCAGTTATTAGAACTGATTCAAAGTGATGTGAGAGGTACACTCAAAGTTCCTTCTCTCAGTGGTGCTTTGTATGATGTTTTCTTTATTGATGAATTATTTAGAATGACTTGGTCTTATTTTATTAAGAATAAGTTTGATGTCTTGTCTAAATTTCAAGAATTTAAAGATTTAGTTGAGAATGTTTCTAATTTGAAAATTAAAAGAACTAGAACTAATAATGGCAGTGAATATGTCATCAAAAAGTTTGATGAGTTTTGTGTATCTTATGGGATTCAAAGAGAGTTGACTACTCCCTATTCTCCATAGCAAAATGGAATTACAATAAAGAAGAATGGGACTATTTTAGAAATGGTTAGGGCTATGATTCATACATCTAATGTGCCTTTAGGGTTTTATGGGAAAAATCTAAAAATAATACTATTTATATTCTTAATAGAGTTCCTACAAAATCCATTCATCAAACTACTCCTGATGAAGTATGGACAAAGAAAAAACCAGATATCTCTCACTTAAGAATATTTCATAGTCATTCCTTAATCTTCATTCCAAAAGTTAAAAAGAAGAATCTTGATCCAACCTATAATTCTTGTATTTTTGTTTTTTATGGTTTCCAAACTAAAGGTTTAAGATTCTATGACCCTTTCAAGCATTAAATTGTTGAAAATAGAAATGTTCAAGTCTTAGAAAAGACATTTTTAATGCTTCTCATCAACCCTCCTTAGTTACTCCTAGGATACACTGTTAATATTTCTCCTAGGATTATGGAAATAGAAGTTAAAGAGGCTAAATATTATGATCTAGATATGATGGAGATTTAGGGGAGTAATCTCAAAATTTATTGCATCACAAGGTTCCTAAATGGGTTCAAAGTATTGTTCAAGACTCCCATCCTACTAACATTAGAAAGGTTACTCCTAGTAAACATTATTATCACGTTTTGATGACCCTATATGAGGTAGAACCATAATATTTTGAAGATACTTGTCAAAATTATAGATGGATTTAGGATATGAAATATGAATGCAATTATTTGATTAAAAATAACACTTGGGAACTAGTCCATCCTCCTTCTAGGAGAAGCATTGTAGGATCTAGGTGGTTGTACAAGATCAAGTATAACTTTGTAGGAGAAATTGAAAATTTCAAGGAAAGGTTGGTAGCTCATGGTTTCACTTAGAAACCTAGTCTTGAATATGTTGAGACTTTTTCTCCTGTAACTAAAATGAGAAATGTTATAATTCTTTTTGCATTGGCTGCCCAATATGGTTGGGAGACTCACCGAATGGATTTTAAAAATGATTTTTTAAATGGTGACTTAAAATAAAAATATAGATGCATCATCCTAAAGGTTTTGAGGAACCCGTTAAAGAAATTTATGTCTATAAGCTAAAAAATTCTTTGTATGGTCTTAAACAAACTCTTAGACCTTGGTATGTTAAAATTAATACTTTCTTTCAAGATCATGGTTTCTCTAATTGTCGTTCGACAATTATTTATTTGTTAATTTTGACAACAATTATATTATCACTTTTGTCTCGTATATAGATGATATTTTGATTACTATCAATGATAGGAATTTAATTTCTAGAATTAAAAAAGTCTAAAAAAATGTTTTGAAATGAATGATTTAGGATTGCTAAATCATTTTTAGCATGGTTATATTTCAAGATCATATTGCATCTCAATCTCAGTATGCTATGAATTTTCTTAAAATATTTAACATGATTGACTTTAAGCTTGTTTCCATTCCTATTGAAGTTGGTGTAAAGTTAAGTCTTAACCCAAATTTTGCTAAATTTGATCCTGCTCTGTATAGACAAATAGTTCGTAGTATAATTTATTTGACTATTACTAGACCTAATATTTCTTATGCAGTAGGATTTGTTTTAATATTTATACAATAACCTTTTGAGTATCATTGAAAATGGCAAAACACATTTTGAAATATATTAAAGGAACAACTAATTATGGTATATTTTATTCTTCTTCTATCGGTGCACAATTATTTAGCTATTTTGATTCTAATCATGCTGGTGATGTTGAAGATAAACAATCTACTTCTAGATATGTTTTCAAGTTTGGTGCAAGTTCCATCTCTTGGAGTAGAAAGAACAAACCAACAATGTCTATATCTTCTAGTAAGGTAGAGTATATAAGTTTTATGGAATCTTTAAAGGAAGATATGTGGATTAAAATATTGTTGGATGAGCTACATATGGGTGTCAAAAGGAGCACTATTATTCTACGTGATGAGCGAGTTGATTTTCTCTTGCTAATAATCCAGTTCAACATCAAAGGACAAAGCATATAGAGGTTCATATGCACTTTATTAGAGAAAAATTCTTGAATGGTGATATTGATCTCAAGTTATGTTCAACTAAAGATCAAGTTATAGATATCTTCACAAAGTCGTGTTTTGAAAACTTTGTTCCTTGTTTGTCCTATTATAGTTGTCATTGAGGGGAGTGCATGACAATGAAACCTCTTAATGACCTGTTGTAAATTTCCAATAATTCCTCCGTTTTGTGATAAGTATATGGCCATGTTATGTGAATTTACATGAAAATCCTAATGAAGCATTAGTTATGGGAATGCCTTGTTTTATAAAAGACTCAATAATATGATATAAGTCTTCATAAATAAAGCACTTTTCCTTAGAATTTATTTTATATATATTCCTTTGTATTGAGGATTTTATGGGATCCTTGGAACTGTCAACACTAAAATTTTCCTCCGTAATTTCTATTTCATTAATGTATGTATTAGGAATAGGATGTTGTTAAGTATAATTAGTAGTAGCGTCTGATAGAAGATAACGGCATTGCCAGTACGATGCCACCAATAATGTAGAGTACGGTAATAGTCAAAGTACAATAGGAATGTTGTAAAAAGTAAATATTTGTCGTAAGTGGTCCGGTAATGTTAAAATGTCAAAGTTGGGATAAGTAGAGAAGTAGGGTCTACATGATTAGGAATTAGAAATATTATATTGGTAATAAGGAAAAGGAGTGAGGTCATAAATATTTTGTGTATTTTATTTGTAAAAAGTCTAAAAATGTGGAACCCATGTGAAATGATAAGGTTTATCTTATCTTAAAAGATAAGCTTACATGTACAGATAAGAGTTAAGGTATGGAATATGATTCGTCAGAGTGAATTTCTTATCCTATCTTAGAGATAAGATGGATAAGCTGGAAGTTGTATAAATAGAGAGGCCACCCCCCTCATTTAGCATAGAAGGAAGTAGTGAGAAATATTGTAGGAAGTGTGCAAAGGAAGCCATCGGTTTAAAGGTGTGTTGAAGAAGCCATTAAGAGGTTGTAAAGTTTCTCCCATAGTCTTGGTGAAAGGAAAGTGAAGTCAATAACACTTGAAGTACCTCATGGGTGAGATTGTAACAATTTCATGTTAATATTATAATTTACTCTGATATTTCAGATTTATCATCATTCCTTCTTATCATAGTCTATGGTATTCTTGTGTTATGTTTGTTGTTGTGTTTCCAGATTACATCCACCAAAATAAAGGTTGTGCATTAGTAAATAATCATAGCACGAGGAGTTCTGGTGAAGAATTATCATAGTGCCGGATTGGTGATGACATTTTGGTTCCATTGCCGGGACCATTCCTCGTTGGTGGATTTTCTGGAGAGATATTCCCACTTAGTCAAAAATCAATTGGAGGGTAACCTTATTTTTACTGTGCATAGTAGTTACCATGGTAAAGTCATTTTTACCGTGAATAGTAGTTACCATGATAAAGTCATTTTTGCTGTGAATAGTATTTATCATAGTAAAGTCACTTTTTATCGTGAATAGTATTTACCGCAGTAACTTCACTTTTTACTGTGAATAGTGTTTACCACAGTAAAGTCAGTTTTTACCGCAGTAAGTCAAGTTTTACCATAGTTACCGTGGTCATTTCTATTTTACTGTAGAAAGGTGTAAAGTCACTTTCTATTACAGTGATTCCAATTATTTGTGCACATAAGTCTTGTTGATTGTACTTGTGGGTTGGTATTTTACGGTGGTTACTTTTGAAAATGGGGAAGATTCCTATTTTTCAGCTCAATCTAATAAAGATGCTTCCTCTTTCATTGAAGAGTTTAAACGATCTTGTATTTGTAATGGCCTTATAAGAAGGGAACAATGGACTGAATTTTTTCCTACCTTTTTGGATGGTTCAGCACTTAGGTGGTTTGAAACACTAGGTGAAAATGTGAAAAACTCATGGGATTTATTAACTAAAATTTTTCTTGAAGAATTTGGTGAACAACAGAGATATGCAGATCTCATGATCGATATCACAAAGCTAACCCAAGGAGAGAAGGAGAAGATAAGGGATTATCATGCTCGTGTTCTAGAGCTAAGGAGGAAGCTCGATGCCCAGATCCGGAAGGAAGGATTAGTGGATGGGTTGATGAACAGCATGGATAATCTCCTATGTAAGCACTTCATTCTTTGGATGAAGCCGAGAGATCGAGACAATGAGTGAAGTATGACCGCCTAGCTACCATTGAACAAGCAAAGGAGATTGCAAGAAGGCAAGAAGAAAGCATGGAAGAGGAGCCCAAAGAAATTGTTGCTAAAGTAGAGCCTACACCAGCACCTTTGGTCCAGAATCCACAACCACTCTCGGTGAGCACAAATATTTCTCCTAGTACATCTATTGAGTATGAAGATCTTCTCAAGAAGATGGGTCAGTTAACTATTAATCTTCTTCAAGGAAAAGAATTTAGTTCTCAGGGAGGAGATAGAGGTCCAAAAAGAAATATTTCTGAAGTTGTATGTTATGGTTGTTATAAAAAGGGTCATTATAAGTATAATTGTCCAGATAGAGCTTCTACATCTGGTAAAGGAGATAATGATAAAGGAAAAACACCTATGAATTCTTTTGATGTAGTAGATAAGAGTAGAAATAATGAAGTAGATGTGTTTGTAACAAAAAGAAAGAAAGAAAAAGATAATAAAGATGGAAATGATCCTAAGAAGATGAAAGAAGAAACTAGTAAGAAACATAGGAGAAGAAAGTTGGGTGTGCAGGATTTTCTGATTTCACAGGGGCAAGGACCATACTCCATCTTAGAAGATCTATCTAAAAGTCTTACAAATATTACATATGGTCAACTCTTGGCTATGTCTTCTAAGAAGAGGCGGGAGTTGCGAAGTGGACTCAATGCTCGACAAAGGAAGGAGGTTGAGGTCCCTGTTTTGGAGGTAGAGGCGGATCCCTATGCTCCACAAGCTGAGGTATTATGTAATGTTATTTCAATTCATGATGTCTTAGTTGATGGAGGTGCTTCAGTTAATGTAATGACCGAGTCTGTAATGAATATGTTGGGTTTAAAAATTGATCGCCCTTCAACACTTATGTTAGTGTCATTAAATAAAGGAAAAACTAAACCAGAAGGTGTAGTTTCAAATGTGGCAATATCTGTTATGGGTGTTGTATGTGTGGTAGACTTTCGGTGATGAAAAATAGTAATGTTGCGTACCTAATACTTTCTTGGGAAGACCATGGCTAAGGAGAGTTCATGCAAGAAACTACTGGAATGAACGTTTCATGACACTTTGACGTGGTAGAGAGAGGGTGAAGATAAACGTGATCCCTCGACATCATAAGGTAGAACCTGTGGATTCAAGTGATGAAACTGATGATTGGACATCCTCTGATTACTCTAGTACCAGTGAAGTGGACACTGAAGATGAAGAAAGTGAGGTTGATGTTTCAGTCATAGATATTCTTCCAATCACACCAACTCATGACCCCATAAAATTATCTGAAGAAGAAGTTGATGATCATCTCCAACAAATAAAGATTGGTGATGTTGTGATGGAGAGTGAGAAGGAATCCTACCTCCAGCTCTTTTGAAGGTACATACACATATTCACTTTTGATTACAAGGAACTTCATCAAATAAGTTGGGTAGAACATTCTATTGAGTTGGTAGATGGTGCTAAGCCCATAAAACAAATGCCATATAGAATGAATCCTAATTTTTCCAAGACTGTAAAAGAAGAAATAGATAAGTTGCTTGATGCAGGATTCATATTTGCTGTGGAGAATTCAGAATGGGTTTCTCCCATTGTGATCTCAATAAAAAAGAATGGGAAGCTATGCATTTTTTTTTATTACGGAAGCTCAATAAGGCAACAAAGAAGGATAATTACCCTCTTCCATTTTCAGATCGATCTTGGGCCAAGTAGGCGGCCAGAGTGCTATAGTTTTGCTTGATGGATATGGAGGCTATAACCAAGTTCGTATAGCGAGAGAAAGATGATTCAAGACCACGTTCACCACTCCTTGGGGAACGTTTGCTTATAGAGTTATGCCTTTTATGTTGTGTAATGCTCCAGCAACATTCTAGCGTTTGATGAATAGGGTGTTCGAACCCTACATTGGGACCTTCATCAGAGTATTTCTGGATGATTTTTGCATCTATGGGAGCAAGTTGGACCACTGCACCTGTGATGGAGATAGCATTTCAAAGGTTAGATGAAGCACAAGCCTCACTAAACCCTACAAAGTGTGTCTTTGGATGTTCTAAAGGCATTTTGTTAGGGCATGTTGTATCCAGAGATGGTATTGGTACTGATCTTGATAAAGTTTAAAAATCTAAAGAGTTACCATTTCCTATGAATAGAAGTAAGTTGAGATCATTTTTAGGCCATGTGGGGTGCTATAGAAGGTCCATCAAGAATTTCTCAAAGATTGCACATGACCACTAACCCAGTTCTTGAAGAAGGATGTTACTTATGAACCAGGAAATAAGGCGCATGAAGCTTTTGGACAACTGAAGGAAGCCCAGTGTCTTCACCTATTTTAAAGAATCCAGATTGGAGCAAGCCATTCATTATGTACACTGATGCCTCAGATGCAGCACTAGGAAGTACTTTGAGCCAAAAGGATGAAAATGGGAATGAACATCCAATTTACTTTGGGAGCAGACAAATGAGTAGTGCTGAGGTAAATTATATTGTAACTGAAAAAGAGGCTCTGGCTATCATTTTTGCTGTAAAGAAGTTTATGAATTACTTGCTAGGGAAAAAATTTCTAGTTGTAATAGATCATCAGGCTCTAAAATATATTGTTAATAAGCCTAACCCATCAGGGAGGATAGTAAGTTGGATAATTTTTCTACAAGAATTTGAATTTGATATTATAGATAGGCCAGGAAAGAAGCATGTCAATGCAGATGCACTCTCTCGAGCCTATGATGGTTTAGGATCATCTTGTGATGATGATGATTTCCCCGATGTAGCATTGTTATCCCTTAACACAATCCCTAGTGAATACATAGATATTTGGAATTATCTGAATGAATTCAAGTTTCCTAGTGGTGCCAATGCAAAGACTAATAGAAATATTACTCAAGCCATCGTCCATATTCTATTCTTGATGGAGTATTATTTCGAATAGGACCGATGGACAGATCAAGAGGGCATTTGGATGTGATCAAGGGAAGGAACTCTAGAAGAATTCCACAATGGTACATGTGGAGGGCACTTCTTTGACAACTTACAAGCAAGAAGGATCTTGGATGCAGGTTATCACTGGCCC
This sequence comes from Taxus wallichiana var. yunnanensis, assembly GCA_018340775.1. Classification (NCBI taxonomy): domain Eukaryota; kingdom Viridiplantae; phylum Streptophyta; class Pinopsida; order Cupressales; family Taxaceae; genus Taxus; species Taxus wallichiana. The sequence continues at coordinate 840,912,805 of CM031243.1, read as the reverse complement.
ACTCTTTTTAAAGATTGTTATAATTATTGTAAGACATGTGATATTTGTCAAACACATGGTAACCGTAAGACTTCATCTGCTCCATTATGTCCTATTCTTCCACTTGGTCTCTTTGAAAAGTGGGGAATAGACATTGTAGGTCCACTTCCAACTACCTCACGCCAAAATAAGTATATTGTAGTTGCCACAGATTATTTAACCAAGTGGGTTGAAGCTAGGCCATTGAAAATAGCTTCCATGGATGAGGTGGCAAGGTTCATATATGAACGCATTGTCACCAGATTTGGTTGTCCATTAGAAATTGTAATAGATCAAGGAAGCCACTTCATTAATGAGGTAGTAGAAGCCCTAGTCAATAAATTTTCTATTAAGCACAGGAAGGCAACAACATACAAGCCAAGCACAAATGGACAGGTGGAACGAACAAATTTTGTGTTGTGTCGAATTCTAGCAAAATATGCAGCCTTCCGGTACATAAATGGGATAAAAGGATTCATGCAGCATTGTGGGCATATAGGGCAACATCAAAGTCAGCAACATGATACTCCCCATTTCAGTTGGCTTATGGCATTGATCCAGTTCTTCCTATTGATTTTGATATTCCCACGGTCAGAGTAATGAAAAATGAAAGAATGGATGAAAGTGATTCAGTAAAAGAAAGGTTAGTACATCTTCATTTGCTAGAGGAAATGAGGGAGATAGCTAAGGATACAAGCTATAAGAAGAAAATGAAGTAGAAGGAATACTTTGATCAAAAGATCCGGTGGTCTCCATTTCATGTGAATGACTTGGTTCTAGTATATGATTCCAAATACAAAAAAAGAAGACAGAGAAAATTTCTTCCAAAATGGATGGGGCCCTACAAAATAGAAACTTTGCATGAAAATGCTACGTACATTGGAGGAATTGGATGGCACTCCATTTACGAAATGGGTCAACCACGACAAGTTGAAGATTTTCCAAGCACCAGAGAATAGTCTACTCAGGACGGAGTAGAAGCTAGGAAGGGGAAGATGTCAACACTAAAATTTTCCTCCGTAATTTCTATTTCATTAATGTATGTATTAGTAATAGGATGTTGTTAAGGATAATTAGTAGTAGCATCTCGATAGAAGATAACGGCACCTTTGCAATCTAACGCCACCAATAATGTAGAGTATGGTAACAGTCAAAGTACAATAGGAATGTTGTAAAAAGTAAATATTTGTTGTAAGTGGTCCGGTAATGTTAAAATGTCAAAGTTGGGATAAGTAGAGAAGTAGGGTCTACATGATTAGGAATTAGAAATATTATATTGGTAATAAAGGCAAGGAGTGAGGTCATAAATATTTTGTGTATTTTATTTGTAAAAAGTCTAAAAATGTGGAACCCATGTGAAATGATAAGGTTTATCTTATCTTAAAAGATAAGCTTACATGTACGAGATAAGAGTTAAGGTATGGAATATGATTCGTCGAGTGAATTTCTTATCCTATCTTAGAGATAAGATGGATAAGCTGGAAGTTGTATAAATAGAGAGGCCACCCCCTCATTTAGCATAGAAGGAAGTAGTGAGAAATATTGTAGGAAGTGTGCAAAGGAAGCCATCGGTTTAAAGGTGTGTTGAAGAAGCCATTAAGAGGTGTAATTGTAAAGTTTCTCCCATAGACTTGGTGAAAGGCAATTGAAGTCAAATACACTAGAAGTACCTCATGGGTGAGATTGTAACAATTTCATGTGAATATTATAATTTACTCTGATATTTCAGATTTATCATCATTCCTTCTTATCATAGTCTATGGTATTCTTGTGTTATGTTTGTTGTTGTGTTTCAGATTACATCCACCAAACTAAAGGTCATGTGCATTAGTAAATAATCATAGCATGAGGAGTTCCGGTGAAGAATTATGATAGTGCAGTTGGTGATGACAGAACATTGTTTTGAACCACGACAAAAAAATGTCTTGTCATATTCCTAAAATTCACAATGCATTGTTTTTGGTTTGTATAAGTCCATGTGATCTGCGGTAGTGGACTACGAGTTGAAAAAAGTGTGGAACTTTGTTATAGTGCACCACAGAACTAAAAACCCATAAAATAATTGTTTTGGATTGTATAAGTCTCATGTTAGACAACTGCGATAGTGTATTGTGGAAGTGAAAAACCCGTGGGACTTTGCTTTAGTGCATCATGGAAACACAAACCCGTAGAAAATGTTTTTCATTTGCATCTTAAATCACGAGTTGTTTTACGTATTATAATTCCTTTTGTACGAAAAGGTGACTTGACATAAGAAATAAATGTTAACATGATTTTTGCATGTTTCCCACTTAACATTACGAAGGAGTGTTGGAGTGATAATGTCAAGTGGGATATTTTCCACTTTTTTACACCTCATATTATTTAAAAAATATTTTCCATCAAATTTACTATAATTTTCTTCCACATTTAAGAGTGAATTGGCTCGACCAATTCACACACCCATATCGATTTGGGTGATCCCTTTTAGGATTAGCTATTAGAAACAATTACATTTGTACATATTGATATCTAAATAGAGATAAAACTAGTAATATAATTCTTTATTATCATAGAATGGGATAGTATTGCATAACATAGAATGACCGTGAAAATATCTATGTAATATAATGTAAAACAGATGAAGTGGATGTGTTTGGTTATAAGTATTGGAATTATCAATACGAAAGTGATTTATTATAGTGGGGTTTTTTCCTTTGGGTTTCCCCACTTAAATCTAGTTTTCTTTGTCTCTATCTTTGTTATTTTCTTTCATCTCTCATTATTACATTCTATAATCTACACAACATAATCTATAATCTTCAACATTTATTATGGATTTATAATCAGTGTATTACTCATTCCTTACAAATACTAACACAAATCCTTCAATTATTTCCTATGTGAGTGGTGTAGGAGAAGGATATATGATGAATGAAGCATTGAGTTCCTTATTATATTGTGGAGGATATTTTCATGTGTGGAAGTGTTGAAGATTGCACATCAAAATTATTATAAAATATCCATAGTTTTCTTGTTGGGGTTATATGATATATGAAGCATTGAGTTCCTTGTTATGTTGTGCATCCTATTTTCATGTGTGGAAGTGTTGAAGACTGCATGTTAAAATTATTATACAGATCCATAGTTTTCTAGAAAAATGTGCCTAACATTTCATGAAACATGCTCTTCTCATGTGGGTGGGATTTTCGACCCATAGTTTTATGGGATGGTTTTGGCAAATAGTTTTGGTACCCATGGTATTGTAAAAATACTTTAGTAATTGCCTATTTTTGTTCTTTTGTGCATATAGTAGGGTTGATGTTACATTGTAGAGGTGTGTGAGTTCAAGTGTGAATTTAGGAGAGTTTGTTGAGCATAGCTCCAAAACATATCTAGGTATTGTTTTGAGAGAGAGGTGGATTGTAATAAAATATGAGCAAGTGATTCTTGGTGGACATAGCCTAAATTGGGTGAACCGTGTTAAATATTTTCTCGTGTTGTAGTTTTTAATTTCTGCACCTTTGTTTTCATATCTCGTGACATTATTAGACATATTAGTTTCTACTATTATGATTCTATGTGGGATTATTCCACATATTTTATCCCTTATTTCCTAACAATTAGTATTATAGCCTAGTTTTGTTTGCTAAAGTGTTGAATCATAGGGATAGTTTTAGCTTGAGTGGGAGCTATGGTAAATCATGGAATATCAAAGGTGGAAGATGCAGATGGAAGATTACCTTAATAAGAAGGATCTTTATATTTCATTATTTGAGAAAGGGAACAAACCCTTGAGCATGATGGATGCGGAGTGGTATTTTTTGATAGGAAGGAACTTGGAACAATTTGGATATGTCTTGCATCTTCGGTATTATTTAATGTTTTAAAGGAAAAGACTACAAAATAACTTATGGATGCATTAAGGAAGTTATATGAAAAACCATCTACCTCTAACAAGATATTTTAAATGAAAAATTTATTTAATATGAGGATGTCGAGAATAGTTCAACACTAATAACATTTAAATTATTTTAATACGATTGTGAATATACTAGCTTTGGTTACAATATAATTTGATGAAGAAGTTAGCACTTTATTAGTTTTGTGCTCTTTACGTGATAAGGTAAGCAACTCGGTTTAGGATAACTTGAAGTTGAATTTTGAGGATGTTGTAGGGGTGATTCTAAGTAAGGAAATGCAAAGAAAAATCTGCGGGAATCTTCTACTTTAGGGAATTATTTGAAAATGGAATCTAGAGGGAGATAAAATAATAGATGAAGTCGTGTAAAATTTAAAAACTAAGCAAGGTCAAAATCTAAAAGAAAGATGGTATGTTGGCACTATAGAAAGTCTGGGCATGCAAAGGACTGTTGGGAGCTTCGGGATAAGAAGAAACAACAAGAAGAAAACAAGGAGGTAAATGTGGCAATGGGTAATGTGTGTTAGGATGCTTTGATTCTTTCTTTGCATAATATTACTGAATCTTGGGTTTTAGATTTGGGGGATTCTTTCCATGTTACTCCACATAGGCATTATTTTGTTGATTATGTTCAAAGGAATTTTGGGCATGTTTTTCTGGTGATGATGAACCTTGTAGAATAGTTGTAAAAGTTTATGTTTATTTTAAGATGTAAAATGGGAATACATGGATATTGAAGGATGTCATACATGTTCCTACATTAAGATGAAATTTAATATCATTGGGGAAACTAGGAAGTGATGGTTATACTATGATATTTACAATGGACACTTGGAAGGTTACCAAGGGGTCTCTTGTGGTGGTAAGAGGTAAGAAGATTGGAACCTTGTACTTATCCATTGTTAGCATTAATTTTTTTAATATTGTGGCTTTAGACATAGACATAACATTGTGGCACTATATGCCCGGTCATATGAGCCACTAGTGCATGGAGATCATACGTAAGAATTTTCCTAGATATATAGAAATAGGTTTAGAGTTACTGTGATAACTCGTGTATGGTAAAAAAATTGAGTAAGGATTCTCAAGGTTGGACCTATGAATAAAGAGAGTAAGTTAGAGCTGGTACATTCTGATGTGTGGGGGCCAACTCAAGTATCATCTCTTGGGGGTTCAAATTATTATGTCACTTTTATTGATGATGGAACAAGGAAAGTTTGGGTATATTGTATTATAAATAAATCTAATGTATTTGACACTTTTGTTAAATGGAAAGCCTTTGTAGAAAATGAAACATGTCTTAAAATAAAATGTCTCAGGTTAGATAATGGAGGGGAGTATTGCAGAAATGAGTTTGATGAGTATTGATATAAAAAAGGAATCCATAGGAATAATATGGTTCTAGGAACACTGCAAGAGAATGGGGTGTTGGAAAAGGATGAAGATGAAAATAATGGAACAAGATAAAAGCGGGAGGTTACATTCGGGGCTACCTCTTTCTTTTTGGGAAGAAGTAGTGAGCACAATTATGTACTTTCCAAGTTCCTTGGATGGAGGCATACACGAGGAGGCTTGGTATGGAAAGAATTTTGATTACTCATTTCTTAGATTATTTGGATGTGAGGTGTTTTTCATATTGACAAGGATGATAGGATACAACTAGAGGCTAAATCTAAAAATGCACTTTTATTAGTTATGGTGGTGATGACTTTAGATTTAAATGATGGAGAATTAAAGACGATAAAATCATAAAATCTAGGGATGTGGTATTTAATAATAAAGTTATGTATAAGAAATAGATGCAAGAAAACAAGGAAGAATCCAAGAAAGAATATGTAGTGATATAAGATCTTCCGGATGGGAATGTGACACATGAATCGGTTCAGAACCCCAAACATCTATATTGAGGAGGTCTTCTAGGGTAAGAAGAGAACTTAAAAATGTTTCTCCTTCTCTTTATTATTTATTACTCACTTGACAATGGAGCCAAAGATATTTCATGAAGCAATGCGGGTACATTATAGGAAAAAGTGGGAGCAAGTCATGAATGAGGAGCATCACTATCTCATGGAGAACTAAACTTGGGATATGGTGAAGCTACCCAAAGGAGAAAGAGCATTGCATAACAAGTGGGTGTACGAGTTAAAGAAGAAGAAGAAGGAATAAATAAAATATACAAGTCCGGATTGGTGGTAAAGGGGTTTGCATAGAAAAAGGTATAGATTTTGATAATTTTTTTCTCCCGTAGTAAAAATGACTTCTATTAGAACTGTTATTTGAATAGTGGCAAAAAATTACTTACACTTAGATCAGATAGATATAAAGATTGTATTTATCCACGGTGATTTGGAAGATAATCTATATATGTAGTAGTCAAAGGGCTATGAGGTCAAAGGTAAAGAGGTGGTGGTGTGGAAACTGAAGAAGAGTGTGTATGGCCTTAAACAAGCTCCACATCAATGGTATAAGAAATTTGATAGCTTCATGATGGAGCAAGGTTATATTAGATATCATTCCCGCCATTACATGTATACAAAAAAATTAATATGGAAGTTATATTATCACGTGTCTATATGTGGATGACATGTTGGTTGTCTGTAAAAATATGCGGGAAATAAAGGTACTCAAGAAGTAGCTAAGTGACCCCTTTGATATGAAGGATTTGGGGGCAGCCAAAAAAATGTTTGGTATGAGGATATATAGGGATAGGAAGGAATGAATGTTGAATTTTTTTGGGAAGATTACATTAAAAGGTCTTGGAGAGTTTTAATTTGGAGGATGTTAAACTAGTTAGGACTCCTTTCACAAGCCATTTTAAATTATCAAAGGAGCTATGTCCAAAGACAAGAGCGTAAGAGAAACCAAATGTCTAAGGTATGTTACTCATCAATAATTGGTAGTTTGATGTATGTCATGGTGTGAACTAGGCCTAATATTGCACATGTAGTGGGAATAGTGAGTAAATTTATGAGTGATCCGGTAAAGATCACTTGCAAGTAGTAAAGTGGATCCTTCGGTACATGAGAGGGACCATGGAGATATTTTTTCTACGAGGTAATTAGACACAAATTTTTGTGGTTATGTAGATTCATACATGGCAAGATATGTAAATAGCGGGATGAGAAAACGAGGTTATATATACACTTTAGGTGGGACTACGGTGAGTTGGATTTCATGACTACAAAAGTTGGTGGCTTTGTCAATCACATAAACTGAGTATGTTCCTTCCACAGAGGTAAAAAAATATATTATTTGGTTACATAAATTTCTTGAGGAGTTAGGGCATAAGTTGGAGAAAGGGAAGATGTATAGTGATATTCATAGTGCTATACACCTAGTTAAGAAATCTACTTTCTACTCTAGGACAAATCATATACGATTAAGGTACCATTTCATTAGGATAACTTCAAAGGAAGAGAATTTAAAGTTGGAGAAGATTCATACCAATCAAAATCTTGTGGAAATGATGACCATGGTGGTCACAAGGAGAAACTCAAGTTTTTCTCAACTTTGGTTGTTCTTCACGGACAACAAAGAAGGTTTGAGAAGCTTGCTCGGAGGAAAACTAGTCTCCAAGTGGGATATTGTTATGTTGTGGAGCATTTTTTCATGCGTGGAAGTTTTGAAGACTATACAAAAACATGTTGTACACCATCCAAATTTTTTTGGCCTCGAAAAATGTGCTCAATATTTTGGGAAACATGCTCTTCTCATATGTTGTAGTTAATTTTATACCTTTCAAAGAACAAAAAAAAATCCCATGTGCATCGGCCTATCACCTAGCAGGCGTTGGGAACTCACCTAAGGCATGCACAGGCACCGAGCCTCTCCTTTATGTGAGTTTTGTGAGAATGCATCATCTTAGAACAAATAATCAAATGTAGGATAGAAAAGAACTAACCACATTCTTATGAACTTAGGAGATATTATCATCTCATTATATGTAGGTGAGAGAAATAACAAGCAACATATGGAGATGATTCATATAGAAAAAAATGAATAAGTATTGAACATGGATGAATTATAATAGAGCATTATATTTATACTATCAAAGTGAATAACCCACATTACATCCCTTAAGGTCATAATAGATCCTCATATAACTATGTAGAGCCAAGTCATGCATTAGAACTATGTTGTCACCCTCAAAATCCCCTCCCTCATTTTCTAAGTCAAATTCAAAAATTTTGAGCTCACGCCTTCCAGATTTGTTCAAGAAAAGTTGAAAGTCGAAAAGATAGAGAACTTCATACTTTGAAGTTTATTAAACTCTCTAGTCTACACATTTTGGTAAATTTTCCGTTTTCCTGTCTAGACACGTGAAAATTTTATTTTTGTACTCATCTGAATGAAATTGTCAATATTTCTATTGCCATGGATCATCGAACCTTGTATTATTTTCAATTCCTTAGTTCACGAAAGAAATTTGAAAAGCGTGCGTGAAATGGTAGAGTTTTCTTCTTCTCTGCATTTTTTCATAGTCATGAATGATGGGAATTTTCTCTCCCATCAAATTTTGGCCCCATTATCCATGAGTACATAGAAATATCTAATTGGAGGTAGGCGAGCAGAGAATTTTGCATTTTTGAGCCTTTTCTAAAAGGGGCTAAAAGTCAGAAAGTTACCTGCAGTTTTGATCATGCTATGAGGAAAAAGTCAAATATTAAGCCCATGTCAAAAGGTCAAAGCAGGGAGGCAGGTCGGTGGAGTAATTTTTGTTTTTTTAGCCGGCATTGAAAAAATGTAAAATTAAAAAAGTGACCCATAATTCTGTCTCCACTCAAGTAAGGCCACGTGTCAAAACCATATCAAAAGTGGGAGAGCAGGCCAAAATGTTCCAAAACGCCATTTATCCAAAAGTCACAAAATGTAAAAGGCGGCCTGCACGCCCACTCTAGTAAATTTATCCAACGTGGAAAACTATGGTTTAAAGTTTCAAAGCAAGATGAACGGTTCAAATTCAAAGTTACAAAACGAGTGTAACGGCTGCATTATGGAAACTTTGGTTTTTCTCACCATTGGAATTTCTTTACGAATCAAGAATTTGAACAGGACGTGAAGGATTGAAAATATTGTAAACCATTTCTTTCAAGATATTTAATGGCTTCTTCACACCATTGTAAAGGGTTGGCGATTGATCTTGTAGACTCGAGAGTGCATTGTACCTAGAGAAAGCAAAGGAAATAGCCATTTTTCTTCTAATTTCCTCCATTCTCAAATTTATTCCATTCGCACATTATGTACAACTTATGTTTAAGCATCAATACAACTAGAAGGATTTTTAGCCTCTTTGATGAGGATATTTTAGAAACTTTGAGTTCGCAATCTTATCTTGTCTTGTTTCCATTTGCAGGGTTGTTTTCTTTTTATAAATGCATGTGTTAAAGTTTCTAACTAATGTGTGCAAGAATTTGATTTCCTACATGAAACATTAGTTTCCTTGTCTCATTTCTCACTCCCTTTCCCACTTTCGGAAAAATTCTTCCCTAGCAATAGATTGCTAGCATTTCCAGGATCGGTGAAGTGCCCTTGTTGGATTCTGGCTGAAAGGCCACAACAAAAATATACGTTTTATCACGCATGCATATAGGGAGGCTCCATGGGTTAAGTAGAGGGACTTAGATTCCCAGAGCATTGGCAAGGAATTCTAAAAATTTTCAACTCAAAAATTCCCTCACCAACATTTTTGGTGCCCACCATGGGGAAGATTTAGCAACATCTACACCTAAATGCGACCACAAGGTCAAAAAATTAAAAATTCAAAAAAGAGGAAATTTTTTTAATTCGAATGGCTATATGAGCCACATGGATTCAAATCATGTCTATTCCAGGAAAACCTCTTGTTGAAAGACATGAATTGCTCTTCCATAGTCAAGAAGACCTTCCTTTATATTTGAGGGAAGCTATATCGGCATAATAGACAAAGTGCCATCACTACTTCATTTCCATGAGAATTCTGACCTTGAAGAAGAATGCACTATAGATTTAGAGAGAGCAAAGAAAAATTCTAGCATTGCAAAGAATAGCGTAGATTTTCAAGCTAGTTAATAGAAGATTCGCCCAAAAATAGAGACAAGGAGGACAAACTGATCCCATTTTTTAGGAACTTCAAAGGAGATAAGAGCCACTTGGAATCTAGATTATTCCTTTTCAAGCAACCGGTCACGTTAGGAACTTGAGTGTTGCCAATCCTTTGACAGTGAATTTTCATACATCAACAAGAACCTTGTAGACTTCATTGACGTGTAGACCAAAGAAGAAGTGAGAGGAAGAGAAGCGAGAGCCAATGAAGAAATAAGAGATCAACTGGAAGAAATCAAGAAACTTCAAGCCGAGCGCATACAGAAAGACCCGTAGAAAAAGTCGTAGCCTTAGAAAGGTTGGAAGCTAGAAATAGAAATAGAATGGGGGATTGTGATCATGAATGTGAATGTGATCATGAGGCTCATATGCCTAATGTACCATGGGGAGGAAACACCAGTCCACTAGCTCTTGCTCAACCACTTCATGAGCTACTGAGAGTCTCGAGAAAAAACTTCCCAAAATTCAGAGGGGATGGTTCTCAACTCCCTGAAGATCATGTAACAACATTTATCACTGCTTGTGGTGTGTTGGGTGTTGAGGATGAAGATGTGTCATTCCAACTCTTTGTGGAGTCACTTCAAGAGAAATAATCCAAATAGTTCTACATGCTACCCCGAGGTCCGTCACCTATTGGGAGGATATAAGAAACGCATTTGATCATAGGTTCAAAAGCATAGAATATTTTCGAGGATATTTTGGTCCAATTGATAAAACTTAAGAAATAAACCTCGATTTAATGAGGGACTTTGTAACAAGATATAATAGACTGATACGAAGAATCCTCGAAGATGTGGTGCCTCCTGAAAATAATTTGAAGAGATTCTTCATCAGTGCCTTTCCATTAGAATTAGGTTTCTTCCTTAGAAGAACCCAACCAAGAACATTAAGGAAGCTAAAGACCATGTAATAGAAACCAATGATGATCTAATCTTGTCCGAAAAGGTGAAAGTCACCAATGGAAAGAAAAAGGGTCAAAATTTAAACTCTGCCACCACAGATCGATGTTCCAAAAATGGCAAATGACTTGGTTGCATTAAAGAATCAGCTATCTCGAGATCATAATGTGGAATGCTTCATGAAACCAAACCCTCGAGATAGGCCTAGGATTTATCCACCTCCTCGTCACTTGCTCTTGAAGCACCACTAGTCAATGTCATCTATGACAACAAAGAGCCGAGAGGAGGAAGTAGAAATTAATGAAATTAAAGAAGAAAATATAGAAGACTAAGAAAGCTATCTTGAGGTCGAGGAAGTTGATATGCACAAAGGCCTAATTAAGTACGTTGATGATGAAGATGAGGATGATGAAGAAGCTTCTATTTTCTCATGTGTTGTTTTCACTCATGCACAATTCAAGAAAGGTTCTTCATCCTCAATGGTTGTGGTAAAGGATAAGAAGAATAAAGAATATTCTTCCCCAGAGGTCACACAAAATAAAATCATCACTAGAGGATCACCATTACCACCTTCTATTGAGTTGTCCAAATAAAAACTAGACTCACTGGTTGGCAAGGATCATGTTACTATGCCAAGTAAGTCATCTAATTCTTCTCCCAGCTCAAAATTTTCTAAGAACAATTCTCCTTTAAATTTTGTTCATGTGCAAACATCTAAGGTTCAATAAAAAGCTACACCCTCACCCCCTTCCAAGCTGATTGCTACACTGAAAAAGAGAACTCAACACCCAAAGTAGAAAATCCTCTTCCATGTAAATATTCCTCCATTTTTGGAACCTCTTCCTCACTCACCATAACCCCATTTGACTTTGTGGAACATGCAAGCAAAACCAAATTCCAGCTCTCAGAAATAGAATACCTACAAACACACCCTACCTAGTTTGACAGGTTCATTAATACAGTTCATGGTGGTAACCCTGTATCCTCGAGTCCTAATTCTAAAGGCTTACTACCCACACCATCCACACCACCTTCCCAAAACATTCTAGCCCTCAGTGCCTCCAAAACCAATAGGGTTGAACCTTTCTACCTGTCACTCCTCATTAAAGGCTTCTAGCTAAATAATTATATCATAGATTCTAGAGCCTCAGACAATGTGATGCCAGCCAAAGTTGCAAATTCTCTAGGCCTCACCTTGACCCGGGTAAATGACACCTACTACTCAATGGAATCCAAACAAGTGCCATTGGTAGGAAGAATCAAATATGCACAGGTAGCACTAGCTGATTTTCCAAACAAGAAGGTGCTCCTAACCATACTGGTAGCAGACATCCCAACATCCTTTGGTATGCTATTGAGTAGGAGTTTCTGTAGAGACCTAGGTGGAGAGATAAAAATGGATTGGTCATCTACAACTATCCCAGTAAAAGGTGAGATGAAGAAGTTTCTACTAGTAAGAAATATGAAGTTCACAAACGATGCGAAAGTATGATGATTCGAAAGAAAACATTCTCTTTCAATATTGTGGGCTAGGAAAATACTTCCACACATCAATAAAATAGGATAACTTGCCACTTCTCATGGAGGAATAGGAAGATAGAATTTGGACAATTGAATTTAATGGTATTCATTCCATTATAGGCTCGGGAGCTGGTGTAGTATTGTACTCTCCTTCTAATGAGTTGTACACATTTACCTACAAGCTGCAATTTAATAATAAAAATAACAATGCAAAGTATGAAGCACTACTCTTAGGCATGAGTGCAGCAGAGACATGGGAATCAAGAAACTGAGATGTTGAGGTGATGCATAGGTTGTAGTAAAGTAGGTCCACCAACAATATTAGGTGAAGAATCCAAAACTATGGCGTTACTGAAACAGCAGTGTGGGACTGCATTGAATATTTTGATGCTTTTTCCATTGAAGCTATTCCAAGGGGACATGACGAAAATTTTATTCTCTTGAAATGTCAGCTTCCCTAGTGACACCTCATCCTTCTTTTGGTAAAGAAAAAGTGACCATTGAAATGGTATTCAGGCCTAGTGTACCAAATAATGCAAATCATTGGCAAATCTTCAATGATGATAACCAAATTCTATCCTTTTTAGAGCAAAGCGATAATTTCAATAATCTCTTCTTTGAATGAGGTGAAAATACACACCCAGAAGCAGTCCCCAGAGAAGAGAAAGAAGGAATTGAAGGGATTGATGATGAGGGAATAATCAAATTGAAAGGGAAAAAAATTCCCAAAGGCCTAATCTCTTTAGAAGACCTCTTTGACAAAATGACAGATTCATTCAAGAGAAAGAAGGGCAATCTTCTCGGTTCCTAGCTAATTTTGATAAAGAAAACATTGGTACCTTAGAGGAGCCAAGGATGATCAATATTGGAAAATGTTTCTCTCTTGAAGAAAAAATAAGGTTTGTTGCATTACTCGAGAAATACTCAGATGTCTTGGTGTAATCTTATGATGAACTCAAATCCTTTGAGCCAAAGGAAATGCATCTCTCAATTCCTTTGAAGTGGGGTGTTAAGCCCTTTAGGCGAAACAAAGGTTGTACAACCCAAAGATTGTTTAAACCATCAAGGAGGAGGTAATGAAGATGCTTAATGTAAGGATCATCTTTCCCATCCACCATTCAACGTGGGTGGCTAACATTGTGCAAGTGCAGAAGAAGAATAGTGAAATAAAAATATGTGTAGATTTTTGCAACCTAAACCAGGCATCACTAAAGGATAATTATCCTCTTCCTATCATGGAACATATCCTACAAGAAGTCACTGGATATGAAATTCTTTCATTACTTTATGGATTCTCATAATATAATCAAATCAAAGTGGTAGAAGAGGACCATACCAAGACAACCTTTACAACACCTTGGGGCACTTTTTCCTATAGCAGAATGCCTTTTGGCCTAATCAATGTAGGAGCCACATTCCAAAGGGCGTTTGATTTGGCCTTTAAAGATCTGAAGCATTGCATTGTCATATATCTTGATGATCTCACAGTATTTTCAAAGAATAGAGGAGATCATGTCTATCACTTAGAGAAAGTACTTGCAAGGTGTAGGAAACATGGCATATCACTAAATACAAAAAAGTTATTTTTTGGAGTCACAGAAGGAAAGTTATTGGGGCACATCATGAAAAAACATGGAGCACACATTTATCCTAAGAGGATTAGATCCATTCAAGCATCATCCCTTCCCACAAGAAAGAAAGGAGTTCATTCATTCTTCGAAAAGGTGAACTTTCTTCGTCATTTTGTGCCTGAGTTTGCTGAGTTGATGAAGCACATCACTTCCATGATGAAACCACAAGAAAACTTCAAATGGAACAATGAAGGGAATGAAACATTTGAAGAGATCAAGAAATCCATTGCCAAGGCTCTTACTCTTGTATCTCCATATTTTAACAAAGAATTCATCATGTATTATTTTTCTTCATAACATACACTCTCTGTTGTTCTCGTTCAAAAAAATGATGAAGGCATGGAATAACCTATTGCTTTCATGGGCTATCCTTTAAAAAAGCATGAGCTAGAATACAACCAATTGGATAAGCATGCCTATGTAGTGGTCAAAGCTTATAAAAACTTCAGGTTTGACATCTTCATTCCCATACGGTGTTGATGGTCCTCGACATTGCAATCAATTCCATCTTGATACGATGGATCCCGAGCTAAAGAGGAAATTGGATTGCATAGATTCAAAAATATGACTTGGATATTTGACCCTCCAATCTGGTAAGGGAAATGGATTTTGCAAGTTTATTGTTGAAGATGAAACACTCAAATTTCAACATGGTGAAGGAAATTGTGCTTGCTCAACTTTTTTAGAAGATAACCCATAGGTTCTCTTTGTCACCACTACTGATGAATGGTATGCTGATATTGCCTATTATCTTACTTATCGAGAATGCCCTCCCCATCTTGATTACAAGTAAAGGATAACACTCAAGCTGAAGGTAGCTAAATTTTTAATGCTGGAATCATGCGCTTTATAAAATAGGCTGGATGGTTGTTTCCTTAGGTGCATAGGTAAAGAGCAACAAGAAAAGTTTCTTAAAGCATACCATGACCAAGCATGTGGTGGACATTTTTCACTAATGGTCACTCAACACAAGATCCTCTGAGGAAGGTATTATTGGCCCACCATCTTTGTAGACACTCAAGATTGGGTTTCTAAATGCGAGCATGCCAACAGCCATTGAAGACCCCAACTCACCGCATTACCACTCGAGGCCTATGGTTATTGAAGAACCATTTCAACAGGTGGGGTAAGACTTCATTGGTGTTCTAAACCCTCACTAAAGTGTAGGGCACACCTATGTACTCACAAGGTAATAGAATACTTCACCAAATGGGTGGAAGCCATTCTGCCAACTAAGCTAACATTGAAGCAAGATGCAACTTAATCAAGGAGAATATCATAGTCCGTTTGAGTGCCACATAATATTGTAGAAAATAATGCTACCTACTTCTCTTCAAGAGATTTGAACTAGTTTTTATATAGCTACAAAATATCCCTATCTCACTATTCTCACTACTATCCACAAGGAAATGGATAGGCCGAATCAAGCAACAAGAACATTTTGACCATTGTCCATGAAGCTTGTAAATGAGAAACAAAGTAAATGGCACAAAATGTTGTATGGCACATTGTGGGCGAGATAGGATCACTCTCAAAAAGGTAATACGTATGTCACCATTGTAAATCGTTGTATGGATTCAAAGAAGAAATTCCTCTCATGATCGAGATGCCAACTCTCAAGATGCTATAGTGAATAGAAGATGATTCATACAAGGATTCCATTGACAAGAGGATCCTCTTTCTTGAGAAGCTGGAAGATAATACACTCCAAGTGGTGGATCACATTAAGGAGCACTAATTGAAAGTAAAGAATATTTTTGATAAGAAGGCCAAGGAAAGAGAATTCAAAGTTGGAGACTTCATCCTACTATGGGACAAGAGAAGAGAACCAAAAGGCAGCCATGGAAATTTTGATTCATTATGGCTTGGTTCATTCCAGATTCATGAAGCTTGCGATGAGAACACTTTTATTCTCTCATATTTGGATGGAACGCCTGGAATTTCCTCGGAGTGGGAAATACTTGAAATTTTATCATTAGTGAAAGCGATTTATTCCCCCACCTTGTACCATAGGTGTGTTTCCCTTTCCGTTGTGTGGTTTTGTGTTGTCTTCTTATGATTTTTTTTTCTTGAAGTTGTATATGACTCTACAAGGCCCAATAGATAAGGCATTGGTCAATGAATTACAGGGTCTAGAGATTGAGATTCTGGATTCCCATGTCATGTCTTCACCATGCCCAGTCCATGTCATGTCCCCAAGCTAGAGCCAGATGTTGAGCTCACACCTTCCAGAAGTGTTCAAGAAAAGTTCAAAGTTTGAAAATATAGATAAATTTATGGTTTAAAGTTGTTTAAATTCACCAGGTCTACACATTTTGGTAAATTTTTCATTTTCCCTGTCTGGATGTGTGAAAATTTTATCGTTGTCCTCATCTGAATCAAACTGTCAATCTTTCTATGGCCATGGATTGTCAAACCGTGTCTTGTTTTCAATTCATTGGTTTGTGAAAGTAATTTCAAAAGAGGGCACGAAATGGTGGATTTTTATTCTTCTCTGCATTTTCCCACCTTCGTGAAGATGGGTGTTTTCTCTCCCATAAAATTTTGGCCCCATTATCCATGGGTACATGGACATGTCCAATTAGAGGTGAGCCGACGAAGCAATTTGCATTTTTGAGCCTTTTGTGAAAAGGGCTGAAATTCATAAAGTGACCCTCAGCTCTAATCATGCTAGGAGGAAAAATTAAAATGTTGAGCTTGCATTGAAATTCAAAGCGGGGAAGCGGGTCGGTGGAGAAATTTGAGGTTTTGAGCATTTTTCATTATAGGGGCTTAAAGTTAAAAAGTTACCCACAGCCCCGCCCACGCCTGGTAAAAAGTAAAATATTAAGCCCGCGTCAAAAGGTCAAAGTGGGAAGTGGGTCGGCAGAGCAATTTGTGTTTTTGAGCTGCATTGAAAAAGGTAAAATTATAAAAGTGACCTGCAATTTTGTCTCCACTCAAGTAAGGCCACGTGTCAAAACCATATCAAAAGCGGGAGAGTGGGCCAAAATGTTCCAAAACACCATTTCTCCAAAAGTCACAAAATGCAAAAGGCATCCTCCACACTTGCTCCAGTAAATTTATCTTAAGTGGACGACATTGGTTTAAAGTTTCAAAGGAAAGATGAATGGTTCAAATTCAATGTTACAAAATGAGTGTAACGGTTACATTATGGAAAGTCTGGTTTTTCTCACCATTGGAATTTCTTTGTGAATCAAGAATATGAACGAACATAAAGGATTAAAAAGATTCTAAACCATTTCTTACAAAATATTTAATGGCTTCTTCACACTATTGTAAAGGGTTGGTGATTGATCTTGTAGACTCAAGAGTGCATTGTACCTGGAGAAAGCAAAGGAAATAGCCATTTTTCTTCTAATTTCCTCCATTCTCAAATTTCTTCCATTCCCACATTATGTACAACTTTTGTTTAAGCATCAATATAAGAAGAAGAAATTTGTAGCCTCTTTGATGAGGATATTTTAAAAACTTTGAGTTCACAATATTATCTCATCTTGTTGCCATTTACAGGGTTATTTTCTTCTCATAAATGCATGTGTTAAAGTTTCTAACTAATGTGTGTAGGAATCTAATTTCCTACCTACAACATTAGTTTCCCTATCTCATTTCTCACTCCCTTTCCCACTTTTATACAAAGTCTTCCCTAGCAAGAGATTGCTAGCTTTGTTGTAGGGTCAGTGGAGTGCCCCTGTTGGATGCCCGAAAAAAATGCCACCACAAAAATCCATGTTTTCTCGTGCATGTATATACGGAGGATGCATTGGTTAAGTAGAGGGACTTAGATTCCCAGAGTTTTGGCAAGAAATTCACAAATTTGTCCACCTGACAAATTCCCTCACCAAAAAACTATATTATGCTCATCATATTACAAAGAAAAATGAGAACCCATCCCCTTATGTGCTAAATGCTCACAGAGCTCTCCTAAACCCTAACCCATAACATCCTCCATTATGTTTTTCTACAGGGATTCGCCTCTCTTGAACTATATCTACTATATATTTTTCTTCTACTAGGTGCTTGTATATATAGCCTTAGCACCCACCATCATGCCTTCTAGAAGTTACAGATCGGTTGCCAAGTGTCAAAGTGGTCCTCCATGAAAGCATGCATTTCTAGATCTGAGCTCTCCATTCCTTGCAATGATGTCTTCATAAAAATTCCATCACATGTCTAGGATATTCCCTTTTTGATCTATAGTCGTAGGACGGAACCTTATCCATAAGGGTCATGCTTTTCTCGTGTCTTTGCTTGGGCTTGCCAAATGCGGCTAAGTACAAAAATCATTTTTCCTTGTGTGCGTGTATCGTGTGTTACAAAAACCATGTTAGAACCCCTTCCCTACACACCTTCAACCCGTGTTCCTTTCTTCAACTAGGTCTTGTGTGTCCACACATCTTCTTGTACTTAGCTGATATTTTGGGGCCCAACATCACCCCACACTACGCCTATTCTCCATCCCCAAAAACAATCTTCAATAAATAATTAAAGAATGGTGGATCCTTACAAATGGTTGGAATGGAAGAATGAAGGAATGAAGAAATGGGGAAAAGAATGAAAGAATGGGGAACTTTATTTACTTCTAGAGGAGGAGAGGGAAATCCTTCCTTAAATTAGCTTCTAATTTCCCCCAAGTGTTGACCTCGTTCTGCACTTGCTGACAAAGGTCACCCACTAGGGTGCTCACTTCTTCAAAACTAATCTCCTCTTCCTTATCGCTCATTATTTCCAAAATATCCTCCATCTATTTTCCCAAATCCTCAAGCACATTAATCCTATGAGTGATTTGAGGGTATAATTCCTTTATCCAGTCCTTGATTGATCCCCGAAAGGTCTCAATGGCCACCGATTTATTTTCTACCTCAGTTAGGATATTGTCTCGCTCCTCCTTGTTCCCCTTGTTATTTTCCTAGAACTCCTTGAATTTTGATTCATGGGTGGAAACTACGGTACTTTCGACTTTATCTTTGTCTACACAGTTATCATAGGTAGCCTCGGTAGTTTGTGACATGGACTCATGTTCCCACATGTCATCATAAATATGCCAATGCGAAGTGTTTGTATACTTTAAACTCTTCCTCTCCACTCAAGATCATGAGAAACTTCTCTCGGGATCCTTCACTCAGCCCGAAATGTCTCATGCATTTGTTTATACCATTTCTCCAGTACACGCCTTGTGAGAATCCGTCATGGTTTCAAAAGTATACTTTGTAAACCTCCTTGCGGGTGAGGATCTGTTATCCAATTTTGCACACATGGCAAGATTGGACAATGGGAATCTATCACTTTCAAAGTGAAATAATAGTCCTCAACCCATCTCCTGTTATTATCGAGATGCAATAATTAAAAAATAATTCCTAAATTACATATGAAGAGATCACCTAGCATCGAAAGGCACCCAGTTGATCTCAACTCAGTAAAGAGTTCAGGGTCAAGTTGATAGAGAACCTGGTGTCAAATTGATAGTCATCTCAGAGATCATCTCGGTAGAGACTCTCAGTTGTAAGAGCTCGATGATGGTCTTGTTAATGCAAAATATAGCTCATTGAAAATTGACGAATGAAGGGAACTCTATAAGGATCTCGGTAGAGATCGATGCAAAAAGATTTGAAGGCCAAGTCAAGGAGAGTCAAAGTTCGAGCTATGGCATCAATAAAGTCTCAATGAATTGGAAAGGTTCAAGCCACAGGGAAGCGAAGGTAGAGATAAGGAGTTCGACTCATCTTAGCGACTCGTTCATTTTGGAGATCATGTGGTGAGCTTCTTTTAGGACACGTTCTGCAGAGCTAGGGTGATTCAAACACAAGCCAAGGCATCAAGAGTGCCATAAAATGAATGGAGATCATTACGTAAATAGAGATATGTGATGGAGCCCTATCGATGGGACTCATTGAGCATGATGGATAATTCAACGCAACTTGTTTCGTTTGGAAGCATTAAATACAGATTTTAGGATCAACTCCGGGCTCATTGATTAATGCAAAACTTTGGGAGGCCTGCTCGAAATAATTTTACAATGGTAAGCTCGCAGAGGTAGTAAGAATGCTGGGATAGGGTATTAGTGAATACAGTATATATATTTTCGTTGGTATTTTCAGACCTTCCTTGGCTGAGCATTCGGTGCACAGGAAGCAGACATGTTGCAGTATAGTAGAAGTTATTTTGAGCACTTCCAACAAGTAGGTTGTCCAACTATGTTGTTATCTGTTCAGTATCGAATGCATCCTCAAATGTGGAATTTTCCTTCAAGATATTTTTATCAAAATCGATTAAGTGACAGTGAGAGTGTTACCGGGAGACCTGATGAAATTTATTACAAAGATTCTCTATCGAGACCTTACTTATTTTACGATGTAACTCATGGAAGTGAATCTCATAGAGGTGGAACTATTTCATATCAAAATATTCATGAAGCACAATTTTCTTTGCAATTATATGAGCATCTTCAATGAGTCACTAAGTTGGCAGGCATAAAGGTTTGTTGGAATTATCACACCTTACAAGCTACAAATGAAATGTTTGCAGAGAGAATGATGTCTCCTCATCTTTGTGGAGTGGAAAAGTGGAAATCAGTGGCCATCTGTCCAAAATGAAATGTGGCCAAATAATGCAAAACCCCACACTCCAATCCAAGACGTGGAAAATAAAGTGATTATTGCCAAGGGAAATGACGTGATGTCAAGCCATTGAAAAAATTCCAAGCGTGGGAGAAGTTTGAGTCTACTGCCAAAAATCGAGAGCACGATGATGGTAAACCGAGCAAGTAATTCCACGCATGGGAAACATTTCACTATATTTCCAAGTGGGTTTTCATGAATGGCAGAGCCAAGGCCGTTAATCCTGCGCTAAAGGTATGAATAGGGAACTCGGGAAATACATCGCCAAGTGGAAATATTGGGTTGGTAAACCACGATCAGACTTCCATGAATGGGAGAAATCAGATGAAATTACCAGGCGGAGATCATACGATGGCGATCCGTCATGAGAATTCCACGTAGCTTGGAGTGGTCCAAGTCTTTGTATGAGTCACCAGGAGGAAGTTGATGACTGAGGGATGGTGAGTGAATCGCCATATAAACCAGTGAATAAGGAATGACGCCAAGATGGAGGAACGAGTCAAATGCCAAGTGGAGCGGCGAGTGCATGGAGATCAAAGGATACGAGGAAAGAAAGGCCAATCAACTTAAACTCGACGGTGTTTGGAATGATCAAGTTAAATCTGATGGTTCGGTGGTCACGAGACAAACTCCCATGCAATGAAAACAATGGCATGTTGCATCTGCACAAAGAAACCTTTTTCGCTTCCAACAAGCGGGTTGACCAACTATGTTGTTATGCATTCGATGTCGAATGGCAGCTATAGGAAACAAATATTCAACATCATGTATGATGGATTGAGTCACGCTATTCAAGGCTTCTTAAAATTTCCACTGAATCGGGAGATGAAGGTTTATTACTGGTGCGAGAATGAAATGATTCATATTGCTTAGCATTTTTTCCTCCTAGAAATGAATTGAATGTGAAGATCAACTCAAAAAACACAGTCGGCCGTTTTGTATACTACATCCTTGTTACTTGTAAATTGTCTCTTTGAGAAACCCTAAGGAAATAGGCAATATTTATACCCTTCCATTATGTACATCCAATCGAGAGAATAAAAAGTATTCTTTTACCGAGTTCAGGAAACTCATTTTTTTACAATGGACTATTATTGTGTAGTTTCAAGCTAATATTATCTAGCTTTATTTCTATTAGTTTTGATCGACTGCTAAGGAAGAATTCATATGGTTGATACCTGTACATTTTCCCAAGATCCTCTTGGTTTCCGTAGTTGTTTAATGTATTTTTTTGAAGGGCTTCTTTTATGTGTTGAAAATTGTAACATAAAGGATCTTTTTAGTTTCTAGAAAAATGAGTATATTGTGTAGCTCACAGCTACCTATGTCATACTAAGATCGCAATAGTGGCATAATTATTGATTGGAGCTGAGATTGTAGAGTGCACTACCAAAATACCGAAGGGCTCTTTCGCCAAGAATTAGTCTTAAGGGTGTCTATCGACATGTTATGGGCATGAACCTGGGTCATCATCATGGTAGCATTAGGTCTTTATTGGTAATGGCATTTTCTCATCATTTGGAAGGTACAATTGTGCTTATTATGGAAAGGAAAAAATATTCTTACTACAAGTGTTATATAATAAGGAAGAACCGTGAGCATTGTGGTAAAACCATTCTTTTCAGAAATGTTGGGTTAAGCTCGGTATTCAAGTGAGTTGAGCCAGAGAAGAACTCAGGAGTTCGGTTCTAGAAAGAAGGTAAGATGACACGAAGCATCGAGAAGAGCTGGTGGAAGATGAGTTGTGGAGAATTGAGTTCATTTTGATTGGCTCACAAGGTGTTCAAAAATCCATGACGGTGGGGTAAATTGGCTCCGGTCGAGCTTATAGAGGATTCGAAACTCACCGAGTTGGGCTATGTGCAGACTCTATCCACATGGACCCCCTCCTCTTCAAGTCAAACGGGTCAACAGGGGGTCCCGACATTATGTTAATTGATTTAATATTTTTATTTAAATATTTTAATAATAATATTTATTATTATTATTTAAATATTCTTTTAATTAATTGAGAAGACTAGGTCATCATCCAATTAATGACCCATGATTGAACCTTCTCGGGCGGTTCAACTAACTGTAATAAATACATCATGGGCCTTCATTTAGGAATCTAATTATGACATTTCCTCTTCTTTCTCGATATTCTTCTATAAATGTAAGTTGGAAGCTCATTTCAAAGGGTTCCAATAGTTCGACAAGTTGACAGATTAGGTATCTCAGGTGAGTGTTTATTTTCAAGAATCCTCTCTCTTACGCAAGTTGTTCTTGTGTGTTGAGATAACTTTCAAGCCTCCTCTTCAATACTCGTAATGAAAATATTGCCTCTTCTAAATTTATGATGCATTGTGCATGTTATTGAAGCAATAAAAGTGTTTGTTTTGTGACTAATTTTGGTCCTTTCATCCTTTTGTGCTTCTTTGTGCCTTTCTCGTACTTGTAGGTACATTGTGCAAGTTTAAGTTTCTATTACAGGTTCTTGGAGTTACTGTGCTTATCTAGTGGTGGAGTATTGCATGTATTTGAGTTGTCTTTGTCTGTTCACCCTTCTTGAGTTCATCCTTCTTCACTGGAAACTGGTATATTTCTCGGTCGATAAATTTTAACAAAGGGAAGCGTGTGTCTCTTAGTTTGTGGTATCCTGTACCCTCTCTAAGTTGTAGTAGGTTAAGTTGACTGTGGTGCACACACCCACTTCAAATTAACCCTTCCCGAGTTAGAAACACCCTTTATTTTGTGCATCACCATCCCTAGTATAGTTTCATTTCTGTAAATCTCTTTCCCTAAAACCCATGAAGATGTTAGCATAGGATTAAATAATCATTTTTGTTACACTAGGAGTAATACAACACTTATTTCGGGAAGAGGAAGCCGGCCTTCTCGGGAGGTTCACTTGAGCCCAAGTCCCATAGCTTGAGAAGTGATCCCATGTGTCCCAATCACACCAAATTTCCTCTTCACATCTTGACCATTCGGAGGAGCATTATCAAACAAGGTGATTTGGTGACAATAGTTTTTTCGAGCACGCCCGGTGGGATAGAGTTGGTACTTCTCTTCTCACTTACACAAGTCAAAGTACTTGGCGACTCTATATCTCTAGATTCCAAATCGAGTGAAGTAACTTATGCAAAGAATTCAGACAAGAGCTTCTTCAAATAAAGGAAATTATCAACATATCAAACTTTCCTTGTCTCCTCCAAAGAGAAGAAGAAGAGGCATTTCAACATCACCAGTTGCAGATTTACCTAGTAGGGGTCATTCGACTCCTACTTACGAAAAGTTTTCCGCCACCCAGAGAACAATCAACCTTTCGTTGCTATGGCGAGGAACCAATTTTTTCCCCTTTCAATGTAAGCGGTCCTCTTATGTTGGTTCAACGTGACCGATACCTATTGCAGCACTCAAAAGTTTACCCTTCTACATGGGGAACTCATGTTACTCCAGTGGAGAATATCTTTGATGTAGCAAGTATGTATGCGATACATAATATCACAGAAGACAACATTGCAGTTAGACTTCTTGCTACCTCTTTCAAGGGAAAAGCACTTCAATGGTTTTGTGGGTTAGGTGTTGGCACTATAACCACTTGGGACGAGTTGGGAGAAAATCTATGTAAACAATTCGAAAACAAAGTGATCACCTATCACTTTTGGAACAACTCACTACCATAAAGAGAGCTTCCCAAGAATACATGAGTGATTTCAACTTCCGATTCCACAGGACTTGGAATAGGATTCCGGCACTTGTAAAGCCTTCTGCACATAATGCATTCTTGTACTATTTGTGAGCCTTGAATAGTGATGTAGCAGTTATGATCCAGTCCATGGGAGGAACTAAACTTCTTAATGCTTATGAAGTTGCCATAAGTGTAGAGAATTCTTTGATTCAGGCTGGAAAGATAGCTCCACGACCACCAATGCCCTTTTCTCCAGATCTTACGAATCATCACCTATCATTGCTCCTATTCTAGTAGACTCCAAGCAACCATCTCAGTCTTCCCCTACCTCTTCAAATGACCTATTTGAAGTCAAGTCGCTACTACAGAAATTTTGAAATGAGCTTGTTGCACTAAAAAGGTAACAATTTCAATACAATCATCCGTATCAGCCACAAAATCAACGATGTCAAACTAACCATTCTCCTTTTCAAGGGAACAATCAGCCTCAAAATCAAACTACAAGTCAAGTTACAAATGTCAGGCCTTTGAACTTTCGAAACCCTCTTGCAGTTAGCTCATCTAGAGCTATAGTACCTATTCAAAATAATCTAGTTCAAGACTACGAATGGTGATATCCTTGCTCTCAACCTCACAATAAAAATCTTTGTCAAAATGGGGTTCTTAGCCAGGCCCTTATGATTCAAATTATTTCCACCCCTTCAAAGTTAACAAAAAATTCATCCACGCAAGAAGCAGCAGATCAACCGCAAGCACCTGAAGAATCCGCTTTGCTAAACTAACAAGCAGAAGATTTTTGTGGGTTGAATACAGATTCCTCATCAGTGGTAGCAAACACTCGTTCCAAAAAGAAAGAAATGGAGCCTCAACCTCCTGAAGCTAATCTAGTGTCCACTTCTCAACTTGGGTTACAAATGGCAGTTTATAAAAATGTGGGAAAGAAATCACCAGAAACACCGGCTAACCATGCCGCAGGGAAAGATGGTTCTCCAGGAATCACGGTACCCAACAAACATTTTCCAAAGGAGGACCCCAATGCCCAAAAAAGTGTCATCAAAGTTGGAGTGATTCCCTTCAGCATAGTAGAACAAATGAAGAAAACCAATCTGAGCATTACCATGTGAGACACGCTCTCGATCCCTTCTCAAAGAAACCTATTGCGAGAAGCTCAGAATAGTTTTGCTACAACCAGCAGATCACCAAGCCATGGAGTGACAACTGCTACAAGTTTGTGTCAACCGGAAGGGAAAATCATTCCTATGGCAAACAAACCACCGCCATTCTACATTTCCCTAATCATTGGTGACCACCTGGTACATAATTGCATGATCGATTCTGGTGCCAGTAGCTCTGTCATGCCTAAACAAATTACAGATGTACTATGCATACAATATGCACCAGTTGCAAGAGGGGTTGTTCAGCTAGATGGCACAACTATTAAAATTGTTGGGGTTATCAAATGACTTCAACTTACCATCCACGAATGACCAAGCTTTTCATTCGCCCAAGATATATCGGTTATTGATCTCCCTCCCTCTTTGCCATCTGCCTATCACGGGATTTCACTGCCAAGATGGGTGGTTACCTATCGGCTGATTGGTCGCATATGATTCTTAGGAGTCGATACGAAACCAAATTAACTATAAGGGCAGAACCAATCTGCCATAATCATATAGAACCCTACACTGCTAGTCCCATAAATGGAAATTACACCATCGGCGATCCCGAAGAGGAAGATGTTGATCATGAACCAACCACCCTTGTTGAAGAAGTCCCTGATACTTTGTTGGATGAATTAAGTAGAGATCATCAGTATGATCCCTACGCTAATGTATTAGCAAAAGAAGATGCTATTTTGTTGTTCTTGGAAGAAACATGATTAGGTACTTACTGTATCCATGAAGAAGATATGATCATACCACAACTTTTCAAAAAACCATGTGATTCTAAAGGATTGTGACAATTGTTCTTCGATGGCTCAAGAAGTAAGAATGGATTTGGTGCTGGTGTTATGTTAATTTCTCAAGAGGGAGATAAGTACTTCTCTTCTTTCTGGTTGCAGTTTAGTTGCACTAACAATGTTGCTAAATACGAGGCTCTTGTGCAAGGAATTTAGCTAGCCCAAAGGAAGGGAATCAAAGCCCTGACTATTTTTGGAGACAGTGAGTTAGTTTTTCATCAAGTTTCGACATGTAGTGCATCCAAAAATAATATTTTAAGATCATACAAGAACCAAGTCTGGGCCTTGATTGAAGATTTCGAAGCTTTTGGAATCCATGTAGTTCCTAGAGGTCAAAATCAAGATGCAGATAAGCTTGCTACAATTGGTTCATAATACAACATACCAGTTGATATCATGAAATAAGGGAAGAAATTTGTTAAAATGGTGGTTCGACCGGTAGTCCTTGATAATGTAAGTAGTTGGCAAGTGTTCGATAGTGACAAACAAATTGTCCTCTTCCTACAAGAAGAGGCAGAGTTTGCTACAAAGAATCAAGATAAGTTGCAGGAGTCATATGATGAGAAAATTATCCAATTGAAAAGAAAAAAGTTACCAAAAGGTTTAGTCACTTTGGAATCCATTTTCAATTTAGATGACCAAGCCAAAAGACAAAGCCCTAACATGGTGGTCAAAGAAGAATATTTAGAGGAAGTGGAAGTATCAAATGAAAAATTTCTTAAGATCAGAAGAGTGTGTACTTCTAGGGTGAAAGAAGCTTTCGTCAAACTTTATCAAGAGTATCATGACATCTTTGCATGGATCTATAAAGATCTGCATGGTTTTGATCTAGGTCTAGCACAACATACCATCGAATTGGATCCTAATGCTAAGCCATTTCATCAAAAACATAGACCAATTAATCCCAAAATTGAGCCACTAATGAGAAAGGAGCTAACCAAACTCATCGAGGCATGTATAATTTTTCCCATCAAGCATTCCTCATGGATAGCCAATTTGGTGCCGTGAGGGAAGAAGAACGCGGAGAGATCCGGTTATGCGTAGATTTCAGGGATTTGAATCGCACGTCATTAAAAGACCATTATCCTCTTCCATCGATGAGCGAGATCTTTCAAATGGTGGCGGAGCTCAAAGATTTTCTTTTCTCGATGTATATTTAGGTTCAATCAAATCCTAGTCCAAGAATCTGACCAGTTCAAAATAGCTTTCACTACCATGGGGCATGTATGCCTACAATAAAATTTCGATTTGGATTGTCCAATGCCAGGGCTACTTTCCAAAGAGCCATGGACATGGCATTTAATGGACTAATCAATGATATTATTTTGGTTTACCTTGATGATATAACTATATACTCTAAGCATGCAGAAGACCACATCACACATCTAAGGAAAGTTTTCCGAAGGTGTAGGGAATTTGGGGTTTCACTTAACCCCAAGAAATGTATTTTTGTAGTGCACGAGGGAAATTATTGGGGCATGTTGTTTCAACGGAAGGATTATCAATCGATCTAGCTAGGATTCATTTGATTATGTCCTTATCTCTCCCAAGTCACAAGAAGGGCCTCCAGAGTTTTTGGGAACCATAAATTTTGTGTGGAGATTCATCCCTCAATTTGTGACATTGGCTAAACCACTGACAGCCATGCTAAAGAAAAACATGCCATTCTCATGGACAAAGGAAGGATGGGAAAGATTTGAAGCCATAAAACAACCATTTCTCAAGCTACCACGCTTGTGAACCCCATGTTTGACAAATATTTTATCCTTTATGCTTTTACAAGTCAGGAGAGCATTTCAAGGATCCTCACACAACAAAACAACAACCTGATGGAGCAACCAATTACTTTCTTCAGTCAATCCCTCAAAGACTACGAGTTCAAAGAATCATTCATTGAAAAGAAAGTCTTTGCGGTTATTCAAACTTTGAAGAAATTCAAGCCCATGTTGTCCAACAACAAGATTCATCGATGGTGTCTCATTCGGTGTCAAAGATTTTTTTGAACAAAGAAATGAATGAAAAGCGTGCTAGATGGATCACAAAGGTAATGGAGCATGACATACACATCAAAGTCACTAAACTTGTCAGAGGTAAGGGTTTATGTTAGCAACTTGCTGAAGACATGGAATCAAGAGGTAATGAGGACATGACACTCCTAAATACTGATGTGAATGTTGATCAAGCTAACTGGTTATCCAAAATGAAGAGTTTCCTCTTCTCAGGAGCATATCTGGTAGACATGGATAAAAACCAAAGATGAACTTTCCGTCTTCAATCTATCCCATATGTTTTTGTAGATAGTGTTCTCTTTCAAAAATATTTGAATAGCATTGTCCTTCGGTGCATAGGACTAGAATAGGTAAGTAAGATACTAGAAGAGTTTCATAATGGCCTATCTGGAGGACATTATTTTACACGAACAATAGCTACCAAGATCATGCGAGCCAACTACTATTGGCTAGATTTATTCAAGGATGCCCATCTCTGGGTAAGGAAATGTAAGGAATGTGCCTTTTTCACAGGTAAGAAGAAGCTAGTAGCTCTTACGCTGAAGTGGATCAACCCTTTGTTCAATGGGGGTTATACTTCATCGGAATGATTAATCCTCCATCCAGTGATGGACATAAATGGGTCCTTACTCCAACAAACTATTTTACTCGATGGACGAGGTGGTAGCATTAAAGAGAGAGAAATTAAAAGGTAGTTATGGATTTTTTTGCGAGGGTATAATGACGAGGTTTGTTGTTCCATTTCACGTCATTTCGGACAACGCGCTGCTTTTTTTCTTGGTATGAAATTGAGTGAATGGGCTGTTAAAAATGGGTTATACCTCAAAACTTCATCCAATTACTATCCTAAGGAAATGGATTGGCTGAGTCTAGCAACAAAAAGCTCATAAGGATTATTAAGTGCACAATGGAGACTAACAAGAGGACTTGGCATACACGGCTTAAAACGGCCTTATGGGCGGATTGGATCACACCTAAAAGGGTCATCGGAAATTCTCTTTTTTTTTGGTATATGGAAGAGAGGAAAAACTCTCACTCTCATTGGAATTACCTTCTTTGGAGTTAGCTCATCAACTTGAAGTTATAGAGAGTGATCCTCCCGACCATAAGGATTGCTTAACTCATGGAGTTAGAGGAAGTATGAGATAAGGATATGAAAACTTTGGAGTAGCATCATGCTCAAGTTAAGAAATCTTTTGATAAGAAGGCATCCAAAAATTTTTCAAGAGGGAGATTTAGTTCACAAATGGGATGAAGACAGGGCCACACCAAGCAGGCATGCCAAATTTGACGCTCTCTAGAGTGGGCCATACATCATCACAAGTTAAAAAGAGGCAAACTCATTTTGTCTATCTAGGCTCAATGGAAAATAATTGCCCATTCATGTGAATGGGATACATCTCAAAGCTTTTTTTTTTTAGAAGCGTTCCACCCCTGTCTGATTAAATTAGGTGTTTTCCTCCAAGTGCTTATGCACATTGTTGTGTGTTGTTGTTTTTTTTTCCTTGTTGTTGTGTTTTGTGTTGTTACGAACATTGTTTCACCATTGGAAGGTGTCAAGGAGAAGAAGGTTCAAGGTTTCCATAAGAGTTTCAAAATCTACTTCATTCAAAATTTTGCAGTGTTCCATGGATGTCAAGCATTCAAAAATTCAGTATACTTCATGCTTAGCATTCCAGGGAGGTCCAGGATATTGAATGCTCAAGGAGATTACGGGATGTGTCAAAGAAAATCATACTACTTTCAGGATTCCAACATAGACTCCATGCCCAATGGATGACTTAAGGTACCGGAATCATGCTTAGCAAGCAATCATCCCTGAGAGGTCGCCAAAAATGTTATCCAATTTTTCACACATGGCAAGATTGGACAATGGGGTCCTATCACGTTCAAAATGAAATAATAGTCCCAGGAACCCATCTCTGGTTATTATCGAGATGCAATAATTAAAAAATAATTCCTAAATTGCATATGAAGAGATCACCTACCATCGAAAGGCACCCAGTTGATCTCAACTCAGTAAATAGTTTGGGGTCAAGTTGATAGAGAACCCGATGTCAAATTGATAGTCATCTCAGAGATCATCTCGGTAGAGACTCTCGATTGTAAGAGCTTGACATGAGTTCATGAGTAATGAAATGTATAGCTCGTTGAAAATTGGCGAATGAAGGGAACTCTATAAGGATCTCGGTAGGGATTGATGCAAAAATATTTGAAGGCCAAGTCAAGGAGAGTCAAAGTTTGAGCTATGGCATCAATAAAGTCTCAATGAATTGGAAAGGTTCAAGCTTCAAGTGGAAGTGAAGGAAGATGAAGGAGTTCGACTTATCTTAGTACTCGTTCATTTTGGAGATCATGTGGTGAGCTTCTTTTAGGACACGTTACATGGAGCTAGGGTGATTCAAACACAAGCCAAGGCATCAAAGTGCCATAAAATGAATGGAGATCATTGCGTAAACAGAGATACATGATGGAGCCCTATCGATGGGACTCATTGGCATGATGGATAATTCAAGGAAACTCATTTCGTGTGGATCATTAAATATGGTTTCTTGGATACAATTTCGTAGGGCTCATTGATTAATGCAAAGCTGGAGGCCACTCATTTTCGAAATAATTTTACAATGGTAAGCTCACGAGAGGAAGCTAGAATGTCGGGCCAATTATTAGTGAATACGGTATATATATTTTCGTTGGCATTGTTCGAGACCTTCCTCTACCAAGCATTGGCTCAAGCGCCGAGCATTCGAGACATGTTGGAGTATAGTAGAAGTTCTTTTGAGCGCTTCCAACAAGTAGGTCATCCAACTATGTTGTTATCATTCAATATCGAATGCATCCTCAAATGCAGAATTTTCCTTCAACATATTTTTATCAAAATCGATTAAGTAACAGTGAGAGTGTTACTTTGGGAGACTTGATTAAATTTATTACAAAGATTCTCTATCGAGAACTTACTTATTTTACGATGTAACTCATGGAAGTGAATCTCATAGAGGTGGAACTGTTTCATATCAGAATATTCATGAAGCCCAATTTTCTTTGCAATTATATGAGCATCTTCAACGAGTCACTAAGTTGGCAGGCATAAAGGTTTATTGGAATTATCACACCTTACAAGCTACAACTGAAATGTTTGCACCAAGAGAATGATGTCTCCTCACGCTGAGTGGAAAAGTGGAAATCAGTGGCCATCTATCCAAATGAAATATGGCCAAATAATGCCAAAACCCCACACTCCAATCCTAGACGTGGAAAATAAGGCGAGCATTGCCAAGGGAAATGACGTGATGTCAAGCCATCGAAAAAATTCCGAGCGTGGGAGAAGTTTGAGTCTACTACCAAAAAAAATCGGAAACGATGATGGTAAATCGAAAGCGTAATTCCGCGCATCGGAAAATTTCACTATATTTCCAAGTGGTTTTTCATGAATGGCAGGCCAATTCTGTTAATCCCGTGCTAAGCCGGTATGAATAGGGGAACTCAGGGAATACACCACCAAGTGGAAATATTGGGTTGGTAAACCATGATCAGACTTCCGTGAATGGGAGAAATCGGATCAAATTGCCAAGTGGAGATCATACGATGGCGATCCATCATGAGAATTCCACGTATTGGCATGGTCCAAGTCTTTGTATGAGTCACCAAGGGGAATTTGATGACCAGGGATGGTGAGTGAATCACCATATAAACATGAATAAGGAATGACGCCAAGATGGAGGAGGAGTCAAATGCCAAGTGGAGCGGAAAGTGCATGGAGATCAAAGGATGCGATGAAAGAAAGGCCAATCAATTTGAACTCGACCTGTTTGGAATGATCAAGTTAAATCTGATGGTTCGGTGGTCACGAGACAAACTCCCACGCATAGGTAGCGATGCATGTTGCGGTATGCGATAGAAACCTTTTTTTGAGCGCTTCCAACAAGCGAAGTCATCCAATTGACCAACTATGTTGTTATCTTCAAATTTGTAGGCTTATCCTTATTTTGAATGGCGAGCGAGCAGAAACAAATATTCACTGCCATGTATAATGGATTGGAGTCACCCTTTTCAAGGCTTCATAAAATTTCCCTGAATCAGGAGATGAAGGTTTATTACGGTGCAGAATGAAACGATTTATATTGCTCAACATTTTTTTCTCCTAGAAATGAATTGAATGTGAAGATCAACTCCGAAAATACATGGTCGGCCGTTTTGTATGCTACATCCTTGTTACTTGTAAATGGTCTCTTTGAGAAACCACGAGGGCAATAGGCAATATTTATACCCTTCCATTATGTACATCTAATCGATAATAAAAAGTATTCTTTACGAGTTCGGGAAACTTTTTTTTTACAATGGACTATTATTGTTTAGTTTCAAGCTAATTTTATCTAGCTTTATTTCTATTAGATTTGATCCATGACTAATGAAGAATTCATATGGTTGCTACACTATACATTTTCCCAGGTCCTCTTGGTTTCCCAGTTGTTCAATGTATTTTTTGAAGGGCTTCTTTTATGTGTTGAAAATTGTAACATAAAGGATCTTTTTAGTTTTGAAAAATGAGTATATTGTGTAGCTCACAGCTACCTATGCCATACTAAGATCCCGATAGTGGCATAATTGTTGATTGGGCCGAGATTGCAGTGCACACTACCAAAATACCAAGGGATCTTTCACCAAAAATCGAGTCTTAAGGGTGTCTATCGACATGTTATGGGCATGAACCTGGTCATCATCATGGCAGCATTAGGTCTTTATTTGTAATGGCATTTTATCATCGTTTGGAAGGTACAATTGTGCTTATTATGGAAAGGCCAAAGCATTCTTACTACAAGTGTTAAATAATAAGGAAGAACTATGAGCATTGTGGTAAAACCATTCTTTTTAGAAATGTTGGGTTAAGCTTGGTATTCAAGTGAGTTGAGCCGAGAAAGAAGAACTCAAAGAGTTTGGTTTGCTGGAAAGAAGGTAAGTTTGAATGAGGAATGCATCGAGAAGAGCTTAACGTGGAAGATGAGTTGTAGAGTTGATTTCATTTTGATTGGCTCACAAGGTGTTCAAAAGCCACGGAAAGAGTTAGTGTGGGGGTCAAATTGGCTCAACACCGAGCTTATAGAGGATTCGAAACTCATCGAGTTGGGCTATGTGCGAGACTCTATCCGCATGGACCCCCTCTTCTTCAAGTCAAATGGGTCAACAGGGATGGGTCAATGGGGGTCACGAGATTATGTTAATTGATTTAATATTTTTATTTAAATATTTTAATAATAATATTTATTATTATTATTTAAATATTCTTTTTTAATTAATTGAGAAGACTAGGTCATCATGCAATTAATGACCCATGATGGAACCTTCTTAGGTAGTTCAACTAACTGTAATAAATACATCATGGGCCTTCAATTTAGGAATGTAATTATGACCTTTCCTCTTCTTTCTCAGATATTCTTCTATAAATGTAGGTTGGAAGCTCATTTCAAAGGGTTCCAACAATTCAGACAAGTTGGAGAGTTAGGTATCTTAGGTGAGTATATACTTTTCAAGAATCGTCTCTCTTACGGAAGTTGTTCTTGTGTGTTGAGATAACTTTCAAACCTCCTCTTCAAGACTGTAATGAAAACTATTGCCTCTTCTGAATGTATGATGCATTGTGCATGTTATTGAAGCAATAAAAGTGTGTGTTTTGTGACTAATCTTGGTCCTTTCATCCTTTTTTGCTTCTTTGTGCCTTTCTCGTACTTCCAGGTACACTATGCAAGTTTAAGTTTCTTTTATAGGTTCTTGGAGTTCTGTACTTATCGAGTAGTGGAGTATTGCATGTAGTTGAGTTGTGGTGTCTATTCACCCTTCTTGAGTTCATCCTTCTTCACTGGGAAATTGGTATATTTCTCAGTCTAATAAAATTTAACAAAGGGAGCGTATGTCTCTTAGTTTGTGGTATCCTGTACCCTCTCTAAGTTGTAGTAGGTTAAGTTGACCTGTGGTGCACACACCCACTTCAAATTAACCCTTCCTGAGTTAGGAAACACCCTTTATTTTGTGCATCACCATCCCTAGTATAGTGTCATTTCGTAAATCTCTTTCCCTAAAACCCCATGAAGATGTTAGCATAGGATTAGATAATCATTTTTGTTACACTAGGAGTAATACAACACTTAGTTTAGGAAGAGGAAGCCGGCCTTCTCTAGAGGTTCACTTTGAGCCCAAGTACCATAGCTTGAGAAATGATCCCATGTGTCCCAATCACACCGAACGTCCTATTCACATCTTGGCCATTCGAAGGGTGCAGTGATTTGGCGACAACAACAGGATCCTCTTATGGATATTCCCAAACAAATTTTCTCATGCCCGTTGGGCACTCCATCTCTAAGAAAATAATAGTGAGGGTTACATTACTAAAGGTCAGTATCTTCTCTCCCTCAATCTCTGGTTTGGAAGTATAATGTAGTGAAAGCGGGTACTTATAATTTCATCCACATGAAAATCGCTACAAGTTGTAGATGGTACCTTTTGATATCTTTCTACTCTATATATTCAACCATGCCTTATTTACTTGTGTCCATCTTTCTTGATCATTGAGCTTGGTTACCAAGCACGCGACCATCCTCATCACTAGGTCTGGTATTTCTGAGATGTCAAAGTATCTCAAACCCTTCTTGTAGTCATACATGGCTATAATCTTCTTGATGGCTTCCTTGTCACTTAGATCTTCATCAATGTTATCTCCTTCACAATTAAGGTGTGTGAACTTAGAAATCAAACCCTTCTGGTTTGATGATATCTTGTGCCCCATGAAGTAAAAGTGATATTCATAAATCAGATGTGGTGTGATGACATCAAACCATTGATAAAGGCACTTAAGTTTTCTGAAGTAAGGTAACTCATAGGGTAACGTTGCAATAGCCCCAAGCCTTCTCTAATTTGACCTTTACTTTGTCATTGTAAATTGGCATGCCTTCCAGTGTCCTCTTGTTGGTTGGTTGAACCAACTCCAAAGCCATCTCCTTCTCCATTTTTCTTGTGTGATGATTATAATCACTCATGGCCATCTTCCGCAAGTGTGATTCCCATTCTTTTCCTATAAATACCCCATATGGGTACTTTATTTGTGCACACCATTCTTTGTTGGTGCTTCTTAATAGAAATGATCTATTTACCTTTCCCTTTCCCTTTGTTTTCTTTGGTGAAATGGTTGGTTTCCTTGGTTTCATTCTTCTAGTAGGTAATAACACTTAAATTCTCATCCCCTTTCTTTTCTCTATCACTCTGTCCGAATCTCATAGCTTAACCTTGCAAAAAATCTCTTCTAACTATGTGCCCTAGTGACCAAACCCTAACTGGAAAAATCCTTCCACAAAACGGTGCTTCCTCAAAAAAAAAAATCCCACACTCGTCTACTCCTTCCACATTGGTTTGTGGATCTACCCTAGTCACACACTTTAGATTTCTTGGATTCTCCTTTCTTTGCACAAATCTCTCTCCATATGCCCTAGTTTGCAAGATATTTTTCTTCTTCATAAACACAAGGTAACAAATGATTTACCTGACCTTATATTTATAGCTTTTGTTTCTTTCCAACATTAAATGATATACCACATACTTTAATATTTAAAGTGGCTTTTTCACTAATTTATCTTAAGCACTTTTATCCATGCACACATCTTGCGTGAAAAACCTTTTTCAATTTGCACGTAAAATTCAACCCACCAAAGACTCTTATGCATGCATCAACGATGCAAAGGCATTTCCTCTATCCTTTACCCAATTTTTTCCCTCACCTACCTCATGTTGTTCCTACACTCTTCATCCTTTTTGTACGTGGTTTCCATAAAAATCCTTTTTGACACCAACCATTCTCATCCACCTTCTCTTCTATGCGCTTCTTAACCTTATGCACTTTTTATCCTTCCACCGGGCCATTCACCATACTTCTCTGCTAGCTCAAACTTATATTATATGCGTATACTTTGTATCACTCCACCCCACGATAAAACAAATACGCGGTCCTCTACACATACACAATTTTAGAGAGATAATGTGGTTACTTGATGCACAAGGCACAAAACAAAACAAACAAGAAAAAAGAAAGGGAACACAAGAAAAGAAAAGGAATAAAGGAAAATTCTAAGCTAACTAGCAATATTACCTTACTAAAAACACCAAGAAGACTTATTTATAGTAGGGCTTCATCCTACTCCCATTGAAGTGACCTAGTAACCTTGTCCCATCCACTACTTGTAACTGGTAAGCGCATGAATCAAGAATGTACGAGATGATGTAAGGTCCCAACTAATAGAATTTCAACTTCCTAGGATGGTGTAAATACTTAGAATCATACAACAATACCAACTACCTTTCCTCAAACTTCTTGTTCTTGATATGACGATCATTCCATGCCTTTTATCTTGCTTTTTTTGTCTTATGACTCCATCTAGCAAGTGATTACCTTTCGTCTAACTACATCAACTTATCAATTCTTTCTTCTAGGGATTTATCATCAGCTAACCCTCCTGTGTGTGATATACGTAGTAAAGGTAACATGAATTCCATTGGTAAAATAACCTCTACACCAAACACCAATTTAAACGGTGTGGCCTTATTCAACATTTTTTAGGTTTTCCTGTATGCCCATAGAATGAATGATACCTTATCATCCAAATCCTTGTCTTCCAACGTCACATATATTAGTTGATTTGTGATTTAGTATTTTTAAATGCATCAATAGTCCTATTTACTTGAGGGTGATATGGAGTAGTCTCATGATGGGCCACCATAAATTCTACTAATAGAATCATGATTGTTTCATTGAGAAAGTGTGTACCCCTATCACTTGTTAAACTTAAAGGGAAACCATACATGTTGATTATGTTCTCCCATAAGAATCTAGTAGTTATCACCATGGTGTAATCCTTTATATGCACTACCTCTACCCATCGTGCCAATCAATTAGTGCAAGTGATGATATACTACAAACCAGTCCTTCTGGTGGCTAACGCAATTAGTCCTAAAAAGTTGATTTCCCATTTTTCAAATGGTTCAACATTGGCTATTAGTCGTAAAGGAATTTCATCCCTCTTTCTAGGTTTTCCAAGGCGCTGGAAATGGTCATAGGCCTTACAAAACTCAATACAATCCTTGTAGATGGTTTCCCACAAATCCCACTAATGAAATCTTCCACAATGGTTTCCTACATAGTATCCTCTTCCAATCCCACCATACTTCTTCCATAATGGCTATGTACTCATGTTCTAATCTGAATTGGCATAGAACCTCATTATGACCTAACTTATAATAATTTCCACCAGCAAACATGTAGCGTGTAGGGCGTATTGCTTACTACTTTCTCCTTAGGGCCTTCATCCCTTCCAGTGCCACACCTATTTTTAAGAACACTACGATATATTCCAATTCTAAGGGCACACACCACAACCTAAATAGTTCCACATCTGATATGGTAACCTCAATGTTTTACGCGTCCTCCCTAAGTTAATCCTTGAAAAGTGGTTAAGTCATGAATTTCTTTGTCCTAGTCTCATGACCATGGTGAACTCAAATTCTTGAAATAGAATAACCCAACAACATATGTGCCCTTGTAGAATGGGTTTGTTGACCAAGTATTTCAATACCATATGTTATGTGTAGATTATAAATGGTGTCGCCAATATATAGTGCCTAAAATTATGTAGTGCGTAGATCATAGACAATGCTTCATGCTCAGTAGTTGTGTAATTCTTCTTTGTTGGTGTCAACTTTTTACTTGCAAAGCACAAGGGATGATCAACAATTCCCTCTCTAGCTTGTGTTAGTATTGCTCCCATAATTTTCATGAGGCATCAACATGCACATGGAAAGTCTTATCCCAAGAAGGAAAATTTAAGATAGGTGTCCATGATAAGCCTATCCTTGAGTATTAAATGCCTTCCGTTGTGCGCTCCCTAATGAAAGGAACACTTGTGTTTTAATAATTCTTCTAAGGGCATGAATATTTTGGCATAACCCTTGATGAGCTTCATGTAATACCCCTTATGCCAAGGAATCCACGCACTATTATTTTGACTAGTGGGCTCCCCTAACCCCACAATAACTACAAATTTAGCGGGATCTACTAGCAAACCCTCTTTGCATATAATGTGTTGTAACATGGTTCCAAATGGAGCAGCAAAGACATATTTCTTCATGTTGAGGGATATCCTTAGCTTCCGACATCTCTCAAACATCAGACTTAAGTTGTCACAATGGTATTTCACCAATCCATACATAGTCCAAACATCCAAGTAAACTTGAGGAAACTTATGGATGAAGTCCTGAAATGCTTTTACAACAATGCGCGAGAACACAATAGGTGCATTCTTTAATCCAAAAGGCATAACCATGTAGGTAAAAATTCCCCATTCAATGGAAAAAGTTTTATTTCTCTGGTATTTCTTTACAATCCAGATTTTGTGGTACCACGAGAACCCATCTTGAAAGAGTAGACTTTTCACCCGGCTACTCCTTCCAAAATTTCTTGAGTAAAGGGGGTTGGGAAGGGATCAATGACACATACTACATTTAGATCCCTATAGTCAATGCAAATTCTTATCCTCTCATCCTTCTTAATATTGATAACCATTGGGCTTATCCATTTTGATTCTTCCACTACCTCAATGATACCAGATGTTATCAATTTTGTCTATTTCTTCCTTAACCCGTATGAAAAAATTTGGATTCATCCAATAAGGAATCTTCTAAATTGGGTGCACACCTTCCTTTAACTTGATCTTCATCTCCCCCAAGGAATGGTGAATACCTTTAAGTTCATGGTTCCCGTGAGGTAATAAATCTTGAAACTCATGCACATATATCAATGATATTTGAAACCTCCTTTTCCAACCAATAGTCATCAATGATAGCTTCCTTAGGTTCTGGCTATGTCCCAATGTTAACCTTATTTGTTTTTAATCATGAAATTACTCGGTCTAAAGTCTTTACACCTCGAGCAGAACCCTCTTAACACAGATGAAAGTAAAATCAAAGTATAATAATATATTCAACATAATAATACAAAGGCTATTAAATATCCATGGAGGTAGGAAAACTACCTCCTACAAAATAGGAACTACAAACCCATTTTAATATTACGGGTAAAACCATATAACTATGGAATATATTGTTATTATAAAAATATATTCTATTAACCTACTAACATTTAATAATTACTAACAAGTAAATATTGTTTTACCACACATTAAAACACTAAAAATATGTGAACACTAACAATGATTTCCTAACATTCCCTCCTTAGTGTTTACATGGGAAGAAGCACATCTCAAAATTGGAAACAAAATTGTATGCCTCTGCATACTTTTAGGTTTGCATATTGTTGGCTTGGATCTTACTATCTAGATCTTCTGCACATGATCACCTCTCTCGGCTCACCATGATAATTATCACCTCTAGTGGTCTCTATTCACCGGATGATCGTCTTCCAATGAATTATGATAGGCAGAGTAATGTACGAAAATAAGAGGATCACTACGATCAAAACATGACCCTCCTATACAACTATTCACAGATTCTAAAATTCCCATCCTCTACATTTCAATCATAGCAAAGGAATGAAACCACACACTAATTAAAGAAAACAACTTAAATCTAGGAAAAAATTTCACATCTCATTCTATAAGAATAGCAATGTTCTTAATTGTAGCCATTGTAAAATTTCACTACCACTTAATCTCAAACAACATAGGAAACTTCCACTGCCACTGAAGTTTCCCTTGACTTTAGCCATTTTAGGTGTAGAATGGAAATGGATTATTGGTTTTATATTCCCCCACTCATAAATTTCCATTTATTCACACATTTTTGCATGCCACACTAGTGGTCAAATCAAATCAAACTGAAAAAGAGATCCCACCATACAAAAATGTGGCCCCATCATTGGTGACTAACAAGAGGTGTTAATCACCCTCCTTCCTCTGTTTCCTCCAACCTCCAATGTCATGTTGCTGGCTCATCTAGATTTGACCATAGAGCTCAATAATCACCCCTAAAATTAGACGTCATGTTCTAGCGATAATGCGTCCTTTACAAAAACAATTTTTGGCATTTATGACTCAATAAGGCTCAAAGGATTTCAAAAGAGAGAATATTTTCCAAACTTTTAGTTTTTTATTGAAATTTGAACCAATGTGATGGGAATGAAAAACTAATCACTTTTGCAAAATATGGCGCTCAATTTCAAAGATAGCGCAAAAGTTATTGAGGATACAATTTCCCGTAAAATGGCCTAATTTAAATAAAATTGACACAATGATTAAATGTTTTCTCAAAATGGTGAGAAAATTAATCATGTGACTACTTGTTGGAATTGGGAGGAAATGAGGATTCCAAAAATACTAAAAATTTAGAGAATTGACATCGAAAATATATTAATTTGGCAAAAAAATGTATTAATTGCCCTCAATTTGCAATTATTTAAGCAAAAACTATAGATTTGTAAAAATACAAAACAATCAGAATCAATATCGATGTGAGAAGGCAAGTAACTCATGTTGATTTTGAGTTGAAGAGACCCGCAATGATTTGTTCATAACTTGAGAACCAGGATCTCTTTGCAAGTTTGTTTAATTTGTCGTAAATATTTTTCCCAAATATTCACAACAATACTAATTTTTTTATTTGAATGCATTACCCAAAATCTGTTCTTGACTTATTTTGACATCTCACTAGGAGCTAAAAAAACATGTTTTATTTTCTTGTTGTTACTGCGCAAGAATTTATATGTGGCCAAATTCTTCTCTTGACTACTAGAGATATGAACTCACAACACTAAATATGTGGCCAAGTTATAGGAGAAAAAATGTAGGAAAAAAAACTATTCCAAAATCATTTAATAGAAATTGCATACATAGGAGCAAGTATAACACTACTCCTCGGTTACTTCAAAAAACCACCACGCACCAGAGAGGATTAGAATTCTCGATGAAATCTTAAATTTGTAATGCTTTGTGCACAATGAGAACCAAATTAACACATATGAAAGTAAAAAAATTTATAATAATATATTCAACATAATAATACAAGCAATACAAAGGCTATTAAATAGCCATGGAGGTAGGAAAACTACCTCCTACAAAATAGGAACTACAAACCCATTTTAATATTACAGGTACAACCATATAATTATGGAATATATTATTATTATAACAATATATTCTATCAACCTACTAACATTTACTAATTACTAACAAGTAAATATTGTTTTACCACACGAAAAAAACACTAACAATATGTCATGAACACTAACAATGATTTCTATCATTTATCGGGCTCATGGTAGGCGCATTCTCTTCCGAGGGAAACTATCCTTGAGTGTCATCGTACCCTACGAATGGTTAACATCCAAAGTCTCCATCTCCTCTCCTCATTACATAAACAATTTTTCCTTTTTCTTTTCCAAGCACATGTGCTCAAGCCATATCTCCTGAGCCTCTTCTTCACTAAGGCATGTATCCAAAGAAGGCTCACCTAGAAATTATAGTAGCTATCCTCTACCATATCACTATCCCCCATTGTAAGGCACTTGATCACTTGACAACACCTTATCCAATGATGGTTTGCTACTTTTATACTCTAAATCTTGAATGAGATCAGGATGAACTCTCATAGGATTACCCATTTGACGACACATCTCGAAACATGCTAAGCATACACAATATTTTAAGGTGGAATATAGCTTATGCCCATAAAAAAGGTAGAAATGATTTTACACTTCCCATCCTAGCCTTCTCACACTCTTGGATATGAAATTAAGTGGTCTCTTTACCATGGTAATCTTATATGACCGTTGGCACATTGCTTCTAGAAAACCTTACAAAAATGTGATTTTACCTCACGCCACTCTAGAGGTTTTCGATGGTAGCCCACTAGCACAATGAAATTCTAAATAAGTTAAAACTGAGAATTCCCTTTGTTCATCCTCATTTTTCCACTGAGCTTCCATGTCCCGTAAGAAAATTTCAAGGTATTCCCCTCTAGAGTAACTTGGAAACTTCTTTCCTCCTAGGTGCTTGACTGAGCATGCCTTTATCACCCTTATTATAGATCCTCTTAACTGTCACCCAATTAACTCATAAGTCCCATGTGCCCAATTGTTGCATGCCACACTAGTGGTATCACTCACGGAATGAGCATCTTCAAATTGGATAACTCCCTCCGTGGGGTGAATTGTCTCAAGATCTCTGATGGAGTGTACATAGATTCTATCAAGGAATTCTTCTCCTAAGGGCTCAGTATAGGGCGTTGAATTCCCATCTATCAAAGGAATGACCACCCTTTCCTCCTTGTTCTCAAAACTTATATATCCTTTGTTAAACCACAAGTAGGTCAACATTGTTCTTATAACACCATGGGTACCCAAGAAATGTTGGAAATTTTTCTTCCTTGGTGAGTGCCAAGACTTAAAGTCTCCAATGAACTTGGCTACTTGAATGGTGATAATTGCATCCTTAAGGACTCCAATGGGCATTTCCTTAGTCTTTATTTTCATATACAACACATTCAAAGATGGTTGTAATACGGGCCTTCCCATCTGATGCCAGGCATCTAAGGTAAGAACATTGACCTTTTCTCCCATGTCAATGAGAATATTACTCAGAAGCCACCCATCAACAACCACATTCAAAGTAATCTCCTTTTCATATTCAAGGTTATGAGGAGGAAGGTTTGCATGCAAAACCTACCTTTCATGCTCTACCCCAGTGCATGGTACCTTCTCTCTCGGCCATCTCCTAGCAAGAAGGAAATTATATTCTCTTGCCTTAACATTTCACATATTTATTTAAATTCATCTAGGTCCTTGTAAGGAGCCTCGCATTCCTTCTTTGCTCTTGTTACTACGAACTACTCTTTAGACACTCAATATCTCATTGTATACTCTGAATGAAATCCATAGTCTCCTGATATACTTCTTTCTGATGAGAAGGGTCCAGATACTTTACATGTGCTACTTCCTCTCTTGAAACTAGTGTCCTTGGTATTGGCATCTTCCTAGTGTGTGTGGCCTCTACTTGCATTATCACCAACACAGGTTCTAGCACTGACTCACTTTCCACTAGTGGCATCAACTATTAATTGGCATTTTTATTTACCATTCCATGAACTTTTTCCTTTCGGTGCTACTAGTTCATATGCTCATAAATTTTTGGACACTCTTTGTACGTGTGCTTCTTTCCACACCATGAGAATTGTAACATGTCAGGACACTCACATTTATAATGTTATGTAGATCCACAATTATAACACATTCCTCATGGGAACTCACTTAGTCCTCTTTTGCGGTTACTGCGACCAAGAATTACTCTGTGAAAACCTCTTCCACGTGTTCCTCCATCTGCGTTCCCTTCATAATGTTAGTCATCATCCTATGAACTACTTGCAAGCTAGTCTGGCACACACCCAAATCAATAACATCATGGATTTGATCAATAATTCTATAATCCTTGGTATCATGGGTCGTAGAGGTATAGATCTTGTAATAACAAGAAACATTATTACGGATTATACATTGATTAGAGGGTCATCTAATTACATGATGATCCCTTTGGAAAATCTCGCAATCTACTGCCATAGTGGGTAATAAATTCCAAGGGAAAC
Source organism: Taxus wallichiana var. yunnanensis (assembly GCA_018340775.1). Classification (NCBI taxonomy): domain Eukaryota; kingdom Viridiplantae; phylum Streptophyta; class Pinopsida; order Cupressales; family Taxaceae; genus Taxus; species Taxus wallichiana. The sequence goes on along the minus strand of CM031243.1, from coordinate 840,868,871 downwards.
TATCCTTTGCATGCCCCTCCACTTCATAGTATGTACACCAAAGCCCACTACGAACCTCATGCACAAAGTTTGCAGATAGCTTTTCCAACTACTTGGCCATTATAGAAATTTGAGCCTCCAAAAAAGGGCTGACACCAATGACAATGCTCTATACAACTTTTGCATGTAGGGAAGCTTCCAATGCCTCACACGAGTCTATAAAGACTTGCGTGATAAATCCCTTCTAAATGGTGTTATCGATCCTCTAAAAACCATTAGGAATATTGAGAGGGGTGAATGTCATGGGATAAATTTGAAAAGAGAGTCTTCAAACACGTGCCATAATCCCACACACTCTCTAAAATTCCCTACTATATCTCCTTAAGAGCGCCAATGCTCTTCTGCTCAAACTCTAGGATATCGAATTCTACTAGGAAGGCATTATTCAATGTGGTGTTTTCTACCACCGTCTTGATGGGGTCGTACTTCCTATATCAACTATGTGCACAAATGACCTTACAATGTTTCTACAAATTGACTTGCATTCTTCTTTAGGATAGTGATCCCCTTCCCACATCATAGTAACTCACACTTATACACATGCTCTACAGCATCTTAAATACCCTTATAGTTTGGTAAGTGGAAAGACATCTAGAAAAAAACTTGGGGAGGTGGATGGGGTCATTTTCCTCCAAATCCAGAGCCTTGGCTACATTTGATGTTTCTTCTAACCCACTAGAATCACTAGATCTACCAGGTCATGTTCCTCCCACACACTACATCCACCTCTTGTAGTTGGAAAAGGACCAAAAGTGGTCACGCCTAGTGTTCCCAATGTCCCACCGAACTTTTCTCCAATGTTTTGTGATATTTTCTCACTACCGCTTATATGTCTCATGCCACTCCCGGACATGATACCCAAAGCTTTTGTACTTTACCCTTGTCTGAATATTCCTCCAAATACATGAATGACATGTGTAGCCATGGATGTTCCAAATTAAAAACTATATCTCCTCGGGTTCCATCGATCACTCCCACCGATACCAATTAGGTTAAAAATACTTCTCCATTGATTTGGAAAACCAAGAGCACAAGGTTTGGTCACTAGGTGGGTTCGATGCACGCACCGAACATTCTTCTTTCTCCATGTAATGAACTCTCATCGAAGTAAAGGGGCTTCTCTCCTGCACTTGCCAAGATGGGGTAGCATAGATTGCTTTGGCTGCTCGTCCTCTACGTGAACCTTAACTCCTTCCCAAAACATCTACCACCATAGATCCATCTCACTTACAATCTCACATTTTTAGTCATCTCCCTTTCATGAGCTTCATTATACTTGAGTCGTCTGTCCTCCCTTTCCTTTTCGACCGCAATGTCTCCCATCTTCCTCCACCCTAGATTTCTCTCTCAACACTCAAAGAATCTTTAGCTGACCATGGGAAATGCTTCTAAACTCAAAGTAATGACCAAGATCTTCATATCTAAAGGGATAACACACAAAATTGATCCTCTAGGATCCCTCAAAAACTCGAACTCAAAAACTTTGAGGAAAGAATACGTCGAAATGACATATTCCAAAGTATAGTTGGCCAACACTTCCTTCCACCAGTGATCAATAACATGTGTCCAAGTCAGATCTACATCTTGTAGCCTCTGATAGTCATCTTGGGTCCACATGCATGATCTATAGTACCAGCTTGATCTGGATGCATATGCTGAAAGCCATTCATATAGCTCTACTGGGAAGAAGTAAAATAATTTCTCATATAGCTTATGGTATAGGTTCTCTTCTACGCACCTCTACAATGCATCAAACTTAGGTCCATGTTTCAACACTTTATAAGGTCATGGCTCTATCATCACTTATACAAGGACAAAGATGCATGCCATTTCTCACAACAACTTCGAAAAGAGGTCCTGTCAGATAATGAACCAGATGTATTCCCTTTTTTACCCTTCAAAGAATAATAAAATCCCATGCATGTCACCCTATAACCTAGTGGGAATTCATCACTCACCCGAGGCATGCGTGGGTGCCGAGTCTCTCCTTTATGTGAGTTTTGTGAGAATGCATCATCTTAGAATAGATAATCAAATGTAGGATAAAAATAACTAACCACATTCTTATGAACTTAGGAGTTATCATCTCATTGTATGCAGGTGAGAGAAATAACAAGCAACACATGGAGATGATTCATACAGAAAGAAAATGCATAAGTATTGAACACAAATGATTTATAAAAAAGCATTATATTTATACTATCAAAGTTAATAACCCACATTACATCCCTTGAGGTCATAACAGATCCTCATATAATTATGTAGATCCAAGTCATGCATTAGAACTATATTATGCTCATCATATTATAAAGAAAAATGAGAACCCATACCCTTATATGCTAAATGCTCATAGAGCTCTCCTAAACCCTAACCCATAATATCCTCCATTCTATTTTCTACAAGGCTTTGCCTCTCTTCAACTATATCTACTATATACTTTTCTTCTATCGGGCGCTTGTATATATAGCCTTAACACCCACTTCCATGACTTTCTGAAGTTATAGATCGGTTTCCAAGTGACGAAGTGGTCTTCCATGGAAGCATGCCTTTCTTTATCCGAGATCTCCCTTCCCGTAATTATATATTCTAGAAAATTCTATCGCATGCCTAGAATATTCCCTTTTTATCCATGTCAACGAGCTAGCACCCTATCCATAAGGGTCATGATTTTCTCGTGTGATGCCTAGGATGCCAAATGAAGCTAATTAAAAACCCCATTTTACCTTATGTGTGTGTGTTGTGTGTTACTGTGAAACCCTTCCGAACCATTTCTCTTTGCGCCTTCAACCCATGCACCTTTCTTCAACTAGGTCCCGCATGCCCACATGCCTTCTTATACTTAGCTGATATTTTGGGACCCAACATATAGGTAGGATTTGTCACCCTTAGGTTTATTTGATGGTTTTGGCCCATGGTTTTGGTACCCATGATAATGTAAAACTACTTAAGTAGTTTCCTATTTATGTTATTTTGTGTATATAGTAGGGTTGATGTTAAATTGTAGAGGTGTGAGAGTTCAAGGTTGAATTCGGGAGATTTTGTTTAGCATAGCTCTAAAATATATTTGGATATTATATTGAGAGAGAGGTGGCTTGTAATAAAATCTAAGCAAGCGATTCTTAGTAGACATAGCCAAAACTAGGTGAACCATGTTAAATATTATCTTTATGTTGTGTTCTTTTAATTTTTGCACCTTTATTTTTCAAATCATGTGATATTATTCTACATATTAGTTTCTACTATTATTGTTCTATGTGGGATTGTTTTGCATATTTTATACCTTATTTCCTAACATTCCTTGTAATCTAGACATATCCTAATCTAACCATCATTCTAAATGTTAATAACCATGGGAATGACCCATTTAGATTCCTCAATTGTTTCAATGATCCTAGACTTAGGCATTTTTTCAATTTCCTCTTTCACCTTCGTGGTAGGTTCGAGTTCATCGTATAAGGCCTCTTTTGAACCGGATGCACACCTTCTTTAATTTTAATCCTTATCTCTCCCAATGAGGTTTGTACACCTTTCAACTCATGATAGCCTCTTCAAAATAAGTGTTGAATTTTTCACAAAAATTAATGATCATTGCTACCTCTTATTCGACCAAGAATCTCTAATGATGGCCTCCTTTTCCACATCCTTAGTCCCAATATTAAATTTTTTTGTCTTCATAGGAATATGGTATGTAAGTTCCTTTTCATTTACAATGTTGATTACCTCACACACACTTTCGTATGGCTAATATCCAAATTCTCAAAATATTTATCATTAATAATGTATACCATTTTCCTTTTTTCCTTTTCTTTTCTAGGAGGCATCCCAAAAGTGTCTCCTCTAATGAAAATTTACCTTTGTGTGCCTATATATTAGTTTCCCTGAGTAAATGAAACATGATGTCCTATACTTTTGTGCTATCTCTCAACATGATATGATTCATTATCTACAAACCCTCATGTATTGCTAGATTATTAGAGAAATAATCAAAAGTGTAAGCCATACCTTCGGTCATGTCTTTCCAACTCGGAGTGTCTTTCTTGAGCTCAATGAAACATACCACACAAGTGTGCACCCTCATAAATTGGAATAGAACTTATGTACCCAAAGAGATGGTGGAAAATCCTCCTAGACTTGCACTTATTGTCTCTCATAGTTATGGATGTGTACAAAAGCAAGATTCTTGCCATCATAATCATGTGTATGAGAAGGAACATTATTCAAAGTAAACCTTATCAAAAATTCCACCCTCACCTCGTGTTAGCCCAAAATATTATCTTTGTATTTCCCACTAGCATGTAGATGTTTCACGTAAGGTATACACCATCATATCCCTTCCGTATACTTATTTATTCCATTAATCCTCCATCGTGTGCAATAAATATTTAGGATTCCCCTCTCTACGATACCTAGGTAATCGAGTCTTACCTAAGCACCTAATCATATAGGGCACGATCATATAAGTGACTCGAGTTTAACATCATATCTAACCATTTCATACGTACCATGGGCCCAATTATCCCAAAAAACATTGGTGGTTTCATTGACAAATTGATCATATTCCAATCAAGTACAACTTCCTTAGATGGCTCTAGATTCTTAGGGTTGTGCATTATGCGTGCATAAATCCTATTCAACTCTTTTTCAATCACAGGATTAATATGGGGTACAACCTTCACATATGACCATGCACTCCTCCTTGTTCTTAAAATTGATATATCCTTTATTGAAGTGTAGATCAACATTTTTCGTATATCACCAAGGCTTCCCAAGTAATGATGGGAAAATTTCTGCCTCAACTAGCTCCAATAGGTACAAATCACCTATAAAATTTTCCCCCTAAATAGTAATTTATGCATCCTTAAACACCACAATAGGCATGGCCCTTGTTTTGTTCACCATATATAATATATTAGAAGATGGATATAATTATTTCCATCCCATCTGGTTCCATGCATCAAAATTCAACATATTCACTTGTGTACCCATGTCAATCAGAATATTACACACTAGCCAACTAATAATCACTGCATCCAATATGAATTCCTTGTCATAATCATGGATCTGTGGAGGAAAGTTTACATGAAGGATATGATGCTTGTGCTCAACTCACCCACATGGTACCTTATCATGCATATATTTTCCTATTAGTTTGATAATGTTCTCCTTCCTCATAATTCTAAATACCTCCTTCAAATCATCTACATATTACTATGGGAGCTCAATATTCTTCACACATCCCTTTTCACATACCCGATCCTTCGTGCACCGAATATCTCCTTGAAAATCTCTGATAACTCTCATGGTCTCCTGATATACCTACTTTTGATGAGAAACATCTAGATACTTGGCATGCATAATTTCCTCCCTCCCGATGAGGGGTTTGGATTTAAGGGGCTCGCACACACACTTCTTCAACAAAAGTAGTAACCAACATAGCTTGTAATTTTGGATCAGACATCTTATTTGGTTTCTATAGATAATAAATCACACACTTTGGGTATTATTTAGTTTCGAGTCTCATACTATTATTCAAATGGTTTTTGAGTGAAGAAATTATTAATTAACCCATGTCCTTTTGCCATTTTACTTCACTTTGTTTCATCACTATCGACCTCTGCCATGTACTCGCCCATTATTTCATTCATTTTACATCATCTTATCCCTAACTAAGGTGCCCAAGCCAATACAGGGATGCCCTGCACATTGACCCTATTCGGGGTGATCGATCCTTTTCCCACTTTACCTCCATCTTTTGGGAACTTTCTAGTTTCTTAATATTTCCACATTTTTAGTGGTTGGCATTTTTGTATTAATCATGAAATTGGAATAAGAGAACCATATAAATATAAAGTTATGAGACCATAATGAGGTACCAAACACTAGGCAACACTATCATCACCTAAGGTTGCATTCCATCTAAGGCATCTATAGATCCATTTTCATCTATATAGCTTCATCATAAGGGACAAGGAAGGTTCAACCGCATCACACTACATAGGAGGGAATTTTATTTTATTCCATCCACCATTTGTTAAATTTTTACATCTATTTATTGATCATTATTTCACAAAGTGTGACTAACACAGGAGCTCCTTGGCATAGTTTGTAGACACTCACCTAGAACTACATTTGGGTTTGAAACGTAACATAACACTCAATTTGTAAGTCTACCATTGTGGCCATTGAGGAAATTTTGACCCCTTCATTTGCATCTTTCTTTTTTATGTTTTTGATGCTTGGTTTGGGGTTTTGCATGTTTTTTCTTCATATTTGATTACCAGAGACATATAACATAATTGATCGACATATACACGACAAGAAGTGAAGGATTTTCATCACTTGGTGACCTGCAAATTTTCTTTCTTGGCCTCCTACATAGACTAGGGTGCTCAGATCTTAGACCTTGGCATCCCATGTGCCGTCATCCTTCTCAAGGAACCCTAGTCTTCTCTCAAACAGATTGGATCTACACTTTTCTCGCGCTTTTTGCATAGTCGTTCCTACATTCTTTTTATCTAATCCTTTCTATGACACGGTCCTGAACAACCATCGAATCAACTCGAGGTTTTTATAACCCTTCTTTGCACATTAGGGTTTTATATTTTATCCAATCATTTTCTTGGGTAAATTTCTTTATTTATTTCGCCATCATTTACTACTTTGGATAACATCTTATTAAGCTAGAATAAATCACCACCATTTTCCATTTTAGTTTAATTATTCGGTGAACCTAACACCTTTCATTCTTAGGATCCTCATTTTTCTTCAATCATGGCTTCTAAATTTCATCAAATTTATTTTTTTGACTTACTTAAGTTGTATCCAATTTTCAAGTTGATCTTTAAAAGGCCCTAGAAACCATATATCATCCTAAAAACACACTGCCACATGAAATAAGTCATGTATTCAATTCTTTATATGATGACCCTTGTCCTAGTGCTCCTCAATCTAATCAACCCCTATTGTAATCAATTCAAGCTTTACATTATTTTTTTCAAGACAAGTTTAAGTCTATGGAATCCACGATTATATCTATCAAATAAGAAATCCAATATCTTAAGAATGCTTCTCGGGCTCATGTTTGTTTTTATTCTACATATCATTCTAATTTTATGGCTGCTACATGTGCTTATATTAATGAGCCTCAAGTTATACAATTACCATAGTGTCTCATCTTTTATCGCAATACTAAACAACATGACCTTCTTAGTGAACTCCTTTGTAGTCACTTGATAACTTTACCACTTTCTCATTACTACCCTACTTATCGCTTAACAAAATATCAAGGTCATCAATATTACAATTATCATCGAATCAATGAACACAAGGACAATGATTAACATGCTTTCAGCAATGAATAATCAAACATCTTGAGCATCGGGGTTTATTTTATCCACCAGTAAAACATACCATTGCATATCCATCTCCAAATGCTCCATCTCAATGGGTTCCTAAATCTGACTCATATATATCTAATGAGCACCACACCATCACTTCCAATGGTCATTCGATGGAAATTCAAGCACCGCCTAAGAAACTACCTCGAAAATCAATATAGCACCTCCTCCCCTTAATACATCTACAACATTACCAAGTCAAAGTAAGAAATCACCTCTCAAAATAAATCAACCTTATTCTCCTATCAAGTCTTCGGTAGTGTCGTTAATACCACCAAAAATACCACCATTCAATCTTTCTAGCCATCCCACTCCACTTCCATTTCCAATTCATTTCACTAAACCAACAACCCCTCTAGCCAAGTTGTCTGTGACATTTCCACCTCTGCGTCTTATCACTTTTGTTAAGGAAACTACTCCCTACATTGATTCACTTAGTGTATTTTGACTATACCTCCATCATTCACACACTTGGGGGATTCCATCCATATCTCCCCCTCAATCCTAGCATCATCACCTTCACATTACCATGCATCATTCTCCTAGCATACACATACTCATCATAAGATTCAACCATTATACGATGACACACTCATGTGTGTTGGTTCACACTTGACTGTTGAGGGCATACTACACATGAACCCCACACACTGCACCATAGGTATTACACATTACGTTTCTTCACACATCTCACATCATATGTCTTACATCTTACATCATACACTCTACATTTAGTCTATATCATTTTCAACATTTGTGCATTTACACATCATACATCATATTAGTCGTCATCATACATGTATCACACTCTTATGGTCTATGAGTCTAGCATTACATACTCCTCATCTTACATACTACATAGCGCACACCTTACACTTTTAGTCTACATACACATCTTGCATTGCATCTTATACATCATACACATTCTACACATCACATGGTCATCTCTTATCATCACACATACTACATCATCTTCTATGCACTGCACTCACTACCCTATGACACACATTATTTTCTCAATACATACTCGACTACCGAGAGTTTATTAATCAAATGTACCTTATCCTACTCACACGTTCTTCATTTAAAATTCTATCATGTGACATTCTTTGGGTTAGTGACATACACTATAGGGTAAATGGTCATCCATACCTTCATCTTGTAGTGATATACGCTTTAGGTTACATCACCACACCTTTTATTCATCTAGTAGTGATATACACTATAGGCTACATCATCACTCCTACATTCATCTTGTCATGATATACGTTTAGGCTATAGGTTCACACACACACTTCATCTCTAGGTCACATATCATCAACACACATTCATGATCATCACAACGTGTTTGAAAAAATACACACTTAGACTATTTCTCAATGACACACTCTCATTTACGAGGGGAAAAACAAATGAACCTCACTGCATACAACTCCATTCACTCGGGGGGCATGTGGCTCCTATCATTCATTTTACATTCCATTCCATCCATCCACAACATGTTGCATATCTTGGTTGCATTTACTTTTTCTTACATTTTCTTGTTCATGTTCGTCTTATTACACATGCTAGATATATCTCTTATATGTCATTATCTTTACCATACACACATGTGCATTCATGTTCTTCTTTAGTGGCGATCCCGATACATTTCTCTTACACATAACATGGTTATTAACCTTTTACCACTCCTACAATAGTTGTTGGGGGCATCCACATTCATACACTATAGGTTCTCTCATTGAAATTTGTACTTAGCACTTTACATTAATTTAGTATACACGCTTGTGACATACTAGTTATATTTCTAACATGCTAACGGGTTCTTCATGAGCAACATTTATGTATAGGATTACTTGTTTCTATGGTTTTTTGTTTGTTTTTCTACTATTTTTTGTCTCTTTTTTGTTATTGTATATGGGACTTTCCTTTTTCTTGTGTGCACACTTGTTTGTTTGTATGTGGCCATTATGGTCTTGCATGTCTTGTGAACTCATCGGTGGTGTCCCATTTTTGTAACTCTCTCGTGGTGGTCTATAATTATTTCTTGCGTGTTAACTTGCTTTTGAGCTTACTCATTATTTTTGAAGCATAGACTTTTCTTTTACATGCATGTTTGTTTTTACTAACACTTTTTTTCTAGCCACTTGTTTACATGCACCTTGGTTTCTACCAAGTGCATTCCCTTCCCATGTAGGGCACAGTTTATGTGGTCAGTGCTCTTTTGGGGCTGCATCCTCCTATCCTTGAGGTCGCATGTGCCCCCAAAGAGGGGGAATCATTTAAGTTTTTACATACTACACAACGCTCTCTACCAAAGTATAGTTTAGTTCGGTTTATGTCCTTCACATTGTGGGTTATACTGATGAGTGGGTTCGAGACTAGTCTATGAACCCCATATAAATGGATTTTATAGGACATTGTTTTCCATATCATTTTGGGGATTAGTTATAGGTTAGAGGATATAATGGATGTCTTCTCTACACTACTTCAACTAGTGGCATTGGATCGCCCAAAGCACTAGACAATATAGAGATATCATCATACATTTTCAAGGAAGCAGCTTATAGGTTGGAGAATAATGCAAATTTCTCCCTACACTTCTTCGGCCGATGTTGTAAGATCACCAAAAAAATTGAAGTTATAGGATATCCTCTTGTAAACCGTTTTCTCTCATCACGGATTAGGTGCACATGTTCCTTTTAATATTTTCATATTTCCATTTTAGTCTTTTCATTACTACATACATAAATGTTTACACATATATAAATGTTTGACGACTTAATTGTATTCTCCTTGTAGATCCATCCATATGAGAAGAAAATAGTCAACAACAAAAAAACAACAACAATGTTAGTAAAAACATTTGGTGACAACACATACCTCATAGTAACATGCGGGTACATTACACACATCAAAAACTACACACATGTTTCCGCTTTAGGTTCACTTTTTCTCTTTTGCATATTTAGTTTCCACACTCCATATTTTTGTCACTCCACTCTTTGTCTAGTCCTTCAACACACTGTCTACATCATTGTACATGAACACCGGGTATGCATCTCTATCTCGCTTTATGCTACTAAGCGTCCTTCTCACCAACAAAAAGTGGGGATAAATTTAGATATTAAATCATGCACTTTAGGTATTATTTAGTCGTGGTCTCATACTACTATTCATATAGTTTTTAATGAAGAGAGTACAAATTAAATCATGTCCTTTTTCCATTCTACTTTACTTTTTGTCATCGATCTGACCTCTCACATGTAATTTCCCATTCAATTTTATCATTTTAAATCATCTTATCCTTGAATGGGGTGCCCTAGGTGACCTGGTCCTATTTAAGGAGCCACGATACTTTTCCAACTTTACCTCCATGTTTTGGGTACTTTCTAGCCATTTGAGCTTTCTATATTTTTAGTGGTCGGCATTTTCGGTATTAATTATGAAATTGAAATAAGAGAACCGTATAAATATAAAGTTATGATACCATAATGAGGTACCAAGCACTAGGCAATACTATTATCACATAAGGTTGCATTCCATTTAAGGCATCTAGAGCTCTATTTGCATTTATCTAGCTTCATCATAAGGTAGAAGGAAGGTTAATTTGCATCAAAATACATAGGAGGAAGTTCATTCTATTCCACCCACCATTTATTACATTTTTTTCATCTATTTTATGATCATTATTTCACAAAGTGTGACCGACACAAGAGTTCCTTAGGTATAATTTGCACACACTCACCTAGAACTACATTTGGGTCTGAAATGTAGTGCAACACTCAATTAGTAAGTATACCATTATGGCCACTAAGGAAAGTCCAACCCCTTCATTGGCATATTTGTTTTTATGGTTTTGATGCTTGGTATGGGGTTTTTTAGGTCTCTTCTTTATCTTTGATTACTAGAGACATACGACACAATTTAGCGACATATACATGATAGGCGGTGAAGGATTTTCATCACTTGGCGACCTTGCAAATATGGTTTTATACCTCCTGCATAGATCAAAGTGTCTATCTCTCGGACTAGGGAATCATAAGCACCCTCATCCTTCCCCAGGTGCCCTAGTATACTCGAATGAACTCAGATATGCACTTTTATGGGCCATCAAATAGTCATTCGTGTATTTTGTTCATCTATCCCTTTATGTGACACATTCATCAAATCAACTAAGATCTTTCTAACCCTTCTTTTCACATTAGAGTTTTATATTTTATCTACTTACTTTCTTGGGTCACTTTATTTATTTATTTATCCATCATTTACTTCTTTTCATATCATCTGATTAAGCTAGAATAGACCCAAAAAATTTCCATTTTAGTTTAATCGATCCCATTTCTCATTGTTCACACGTTGTACATTGATCATCCATGCACCTTTTTCCTTCTTTTTTATTTTTACACATATTATCATAGAGCTCGAGTAGTCCTTAACCTCGTGTTGTTTCCCAAAATACACACAGACCTAATTCTGTGGACACTCACGCTAGTCATGATATGAAAACCTATAAGTATAGAAATTATCATGCTTAAATATTCCTCTACCGCCATGGCCTCTACTCCTATATCCACCTCATAATCTACCATATCTATTATTGTGCCCTTTAGTGGGTTAGGATTCATATTTCTAAGAGATACGAGTGATATTGTGGTCTTCCAAATCCTATCTCACATGCCTCATGAATTTTTTCTATCAAACAAACATTTTTTATCATGAGTGTGTGTGTTGTAAATTTTATAGTACATAGAAAAAAAATTCATCATTGCACACTTTAAGATGTGGTAATTCAGGACATCATGATTCTTATGGAAAATATCATAAGACGGAAATAGTGGAAACACATTGTTGTGAAGATAACTATCCTTAGTATGGCCTTCCACATCAAAATTAGTGCACCATAACCCACTAGGCATTCATACACGAAATTGGCTGAAATATTTTCCAATTGCTAATCTATAGCTGTTATTTTTTCCTCAATAAAAGTTCTCACTCTATTTTTGCACTCCCAAGTTATTCATCCAATAGAGATACTTACAAAGCCTCGCATGGGTTAGTGTATATTTTATGTGATTATGCCCTTTGAAATAGAGTCATCAATCCTCCAATGAACCACTTTGTGTTTTGGCAATGATGAATATCATAAGATAACATGAAAAATAAAGTTTTTAACTATGCATCATAATCTCTCACACTTTCAAAGAAACCCTTCTTAATATCCTTAAGCGTTTTAATACCTTATTGCTCAAACTACGGAATGTGAAATTTATCCAAAAACGCAGCACATAAATCATCATAGTCCACCAAATTTTGGTGCGGATCATACTTCCTATACCAACTATGTGTGTACCCTATAAATGTGGTGTTAAATTAACTTTCCTTTCTATCATAAGTTGTTATATCCTTAGTCCTTCATAACAATTCACTCATGTTCATGTGCTCGTAGCATCCTCCACACCTCTATATTCTAGTAAGTGAAAATACATCTCAAAGAAAACTTGAGGTGTATGCTACTTTTGTTGTTGAGGTCGTGTATGTTGAGGCTGGTTTGGTGGTGGTTTTTGTGGAGTTTTTTTTGTGGAGGACCCTACCCTAAGTTAGGAACAAACCAAAATCCATAACCTACACAAGGATTTCCTCTTCTTGGTGGCTAACCCAACCTTCTAAGCCTCCCACCACAACTTGTGGTCCAGTAGATGAACTCCCTTATATCCTAGTTGTTGTGATGAATTGGATACCCACTGCCTATGTTGTTGTAACACCTATTTGTTTTTCGTCGAATAGTCTTTGCACCAACAATCTTTCCCGATGATGTGCCTTTAAAAATCCTCTAAAAGTACTCCCAAACATTTTCACCTATTGCGCTTCTAGGTGCATGTCCTTAATATTCTACACTTCCTAAGATGAAACTAGAATATGCCTACTTGTATCTCCTTCCCAACATGGAGATCCTACTTACTCACCTTCACTATGATTCTCTTCAACAACTACTTATGGATCTGTAATACTTTTCACAAAGGCTAGGTATCCGGGTTGGGTCGGATGCACACCTATGGTCCTCATTCTCCCCTCGATGCACTCTCATCAAAATCCAATGGGGTCTCTCTAATTCAATTTCCAAATGTCTAGAGGACATGATACGATGGATCCCCATCTTCCACAGGGTTCTCATAACTTTCCCTAGTCATCATTCTTCTATATATAAATGCTTCATCAATTTCCCTCTACGCCTCATTATACTTGAGTTGTATTTACTCTCTCTTCCTTTATTTCTCCGAGACTCTACCATCATCTCCAAACCTTCTCATACCACTTTGCGTGTGATGGGGTTTTAGCTAGCCATAGGTAATTTATCCATTCCTAGTTCTACCATCAAGATCCCGATAGCTAATGTTATTACGTGCAAATAACATCCTTTTGGCTCACACAAGAACCATAACTCTTATTCGTTAGGGAAATGATAGGTTAAAACTACGTATTCAAAAATATAGTTTCATAGTACACCTTCCCACCAATGATCTAAAGATCTAGTCCACATCTCAGATTGAATAAAAAAGTATTTAATAATATTCATGTGTCCAAACAATATTTCTCTGGGAGGAGACCTCTGTTTTTTTGTGTAATCTCTCAACCACTGTACAACTCTACTAGGAAAAATATTAAAAATATATAATATAGGTAGTCATATAGATTTATTCTACCCAATTTCACAAGTTAAAATCAGGTAACGTATTATATCTTTGGGCAAAAGTGTCTCTTAGCATAATTTAGCATAGGCATATTTATTGCATTTTATTGCATTGTCTTTTATTTAATAATGTGTAACATGTGCACTCTAGTCTAGTGACTTGCATTCAATATTGTTATGTTGGATAACATTCAATATTGGTATTAGTAGTAATTACATGTGCATGTGAGATGGGTCTTATCATCTTGTAGTTGGTGTCTGCTAGGGTGTCATGTCTATCCATATGAGGTTGTCTAATATCTATAAATATTATAGCTCTTGCATTGTAATGTAATCTGATTTCATGATCAATAATATTTGTGAGGCTTCCGTCCGTCTTTGGTCATTGCAATCTTATTCTATTCTATCATTTGGTATCTAAGCTATACAATTATTATCATTTGGTATCAGAGTAGGTTCTATCTAAAAAAGGTTGAAGAGGAGCACTATTGGAGAGGATCCATTGGAGAAGAAGATTTGCATCAAAGGAGAGCCATTGAAGCATCCCGCAGCCTCTATTCCTCCCAAGCATCCATCAACTAAAATTTGACCTATCCACTTATTTGGAAGGTAATTTTTTTTTAGTCATTGGAATAGCCAATTGATCTAACATATTGGCGGAATATTTCAGATTTGGAGATCTTTAAAAAAAAGGAGAAAGATCTTGGAAAAAATTACAGATCTAAAAAAAAAAAAATTGTGAAAAAAAAAAAGAGATCTTTAAAAAAAAAAAAAAAAAGGAGAGAGATCTTGAAAAAAATTATAGATCTAAAGAAAAAAATATATATCAGATCTAAAAAAAAATAGATCGAAAGTGGAGGTGTGAAGAATTCGGGAGCAAAGGTTGAAACAGTCCCGTCAACAAAATTCCAGCAGATATCTCTTAGAAAAAAGGACGTAACTTTTTCATACAATGTTGGATTGATGTGCCATTTTTTTATGGAAATATAAGAAGGAGGTACACAACATTATAGTTTACATCATCTTTAGATTCGGCCTCTACATGTGACGAAAAGTCTATACAAGTCGGATCATTTTTTCTTAAAAAATCAGATCTAGCTGGTAAATTGGTAAGATCTCAAAAACTAAGATTCTGATTCTTCTGAAATTTTGTGGGTTTCAAGAAAAATATTGTATGATACTGCTGTCAAAATTTTACAAAAACTTAGATCACGGTTTGTGATAAAATGTGAAAACGATATTCAGATTGTTTGTTTAGATCTTGGGAACAAACAGGTCAGCGGTTCAATTCCCACTCTCTCCATATTTTTTCTTAAATTATTTTTTTGGAAAATTTGGAGAAATTAATAAATTTTGGGAGATTTCCAAATTTAGAAGCTCACCAAACACATTTAGAGCCACCTCTAAATTTAGCAGAAAAACACCTATTGGGGTTAAACAAATATTTTTGGCCTAAATTGTGTATTTTGTGATTCTAAACCCTTTTTTGTAAAGAGGGGGGACACAAAAACTTAATTTTGATGTACTTTTGGAGAATTTTGTACTAATCTTGGTGCATAAAAAAGAAAAATAAAAAAAGTACAATTTTTTTATTTTATGTTTGGTTCTATCACACGAGATCTTTGATCTCATAGCAGCGTTGGTATATACGGTGCCTCTAGGAAGTGCTTACGGGTGATGCCGTCGCGACTACTACTGCACTTAACACCTAACACAGCTGCCTAAACATCATCTGGGCATCAACCCTATAAAATCGACGAGGAGTAATAAGGACACAATACACACACATTTGAGCCCTCCCATCCATTTGTGCTTGCACAAACCCCTCTCTCCGTCTTGTCCTAAGTACCACGTACTAAATTCTTTCACGTGCGTTAACACCTCTTTCCGTCTTGTGGGTATATTGAAAGGGTGATCTTCTTCCACGTGTCTGCGATGGGTATATCGGAAGGAGCGTATATAGAAAGGTTTGGTATATCGGCTTTGATGGTATATTGAGAGGAGACCATAAACCCGGAGTGATAAGAGCCTTACCTTGTGTCATAAATTTAGAGTTTCAGAAATTCAGATTGCAAAAATGGGTGCACAAGCACCAAATTTCTTCTTGCCAGATTCACAACTACTTAGAAGAGATAACTATACTACATGGAAACCGAAGATCAAAACGTTACTTGAGTTTGAAGACCTATGGACAGGTTGTAGATGGAAAAACAACAAGATCCCTTGATGATGGAAGACAACAAGTTCAATTTGACAGGGCCAATCAAAAGACCAAGTTGATCATCTTGTTTAGTGTAATGGACGATGTGCAGCCCCACATTAGAGATGCCACATCGGCCAAGGATGCATGGGATAAGTTGAGCACAGTCTATGAGGCAAAGAACAAGAATGCCATCCTCAACCTACTATCACAACTACATACTCTCAAGTTCAAGAATAATGAGAAGGTTGAAGTTTTTTTTAGACGAGTTGCTACTTTTAGGGTATCTCTATTGGCATTAGGAAAGAGATAAGTGATGAAGACCTCGTACCAATTGTGTTGCGAGCACTTCCTCCTTCCTATAGAATCTTTGTGACAACTATCAATATGAGTGAACACAAAGTCACCTTTGAGAAGTTGGTCAATCTACTCCAACAAGAAGAGGCAATGAACAACAAAGATCATGAAGATGAGTAAGCACTATCTTCCAATCATAAAGGAAAGGGGAGATTTCAGTCTAATAACAAGAAGTCCCAACAAAATCAAAGTCAACAAGACAACACCAAGAAGTGTCCCATTTGCAATAGAGGGGGACATGACATCAAATATTGTTGGTACAATTCCTACAAAAAGGGTTCATCAAGCAATTCAAAACCCAATAATCAACAGGGTAACAATAATTCAAATAAAGGGAAGTCCAACAACAACAACAATCAAGGGCAGAAAAATGGTAATTGGCAAAGAAAACCCAAACAACAAGGGTACATTTCCGAACATGAGGATGATTCAGATGAAGGACACCACATGTATTCTGCTCAATTTGATGAAGAAACCAATTCCACACAAGATATCTGGTATGTTGACTCGGGTGCAACTCGACACATGACTAGATACAAGGATTGGTTCTACACACTACGTGACTCACCTAACAAGAACCATGTGTCATTAGGTGATGACTCATCATACAGTGTCAAGGGGATTGGAAACATTTCACTACCTCTTGGAAAGCATGACTGCAAAATCACAAATGTATTGTATGTACAGGTGACCAAGAATTTGCTATCGCTTAGTCAACTCCTTGATCACAACTTGAAGTTAGATTTTGACAAAGAATAATGGAGAAAAAGTGTGCTTGATAAGAGATAAGTCAAGAGGTTCCAAGATTGTAGCAAGAGCCTCCAATGTGGGACGTATGTTCCAACTTGATTTTGTCCACAAGGATGATCAAGCTCTAGTGGCCAAAGACACGCAATCTGCAGAACTATGGCATCGTAGATATGGTCACATCAGTTTTGGCTATCTCTAAACACTTCAAAAGGGCAACATGGTGAAAGGATTGCCTACACTCAAGCACAACACTGAAAAGTGTCACAATTACCTAGCTGGAAAGCAACATAGAGTACCCTTCCAAAAGAACACATATAGAGCTAAGGAAAACTTGATTTGGTGCACACCGATCTTTGCGGGCCCATGAAACCAAGTCATTCTAGATGTCAATACTTCATGCTTTGTGTTGATGACTACTCAAGAAAGATGTGGATATATTGTCTAAGAAACAAGAGTCAAGCCTTTGAGACATTTCAGAAGTTCAAAGCACTTGTTGAGAATGAAGTTGGTCATAAGATCAAAACTCTCCGCTCAGATGGAGGGGGGAAATTCACAAGCAATGAGTTCAAGACTTACCTGAAGCTCATGGGATTCGTAGACAAATGCCTCCTACTCACACACCACAACAGAATGGTATAGTTGAGAGAAGGAATCATACTATCATGGAAATGGTGCGATGTATGATTGACGACTCAGGTTTAACAAAGACATTTTGGGTAGAAGCTGCAAGAACTGCAGTCTATTTGTTGAACAGAGTGCCCAAAATAGCTCTTGAAGGAGTGACACCTCAAGAAGCATGGTCAAATCGGAAACCATCAATTGCACACCTAAGAGTATTTGGGTGTAAAGCTAGCATGCACATACCCAAGAAGAATAGGAACAAGTTGGATATGAAAGCTGAGAAACTGATATTCATTGGATACAGTGAAGAAGCACTTGGGTACAGATTATGGGATCTAAAAGCAAAGAAAGTATACACAAGTAGGGATGTTGAGTTCTTTGAGAAGAAACAAGTAGATGCTCCACTCAACGACTCAACAAACATGCAGAATACACCTCTTGTGAAGACAGAATTTGATGTTCCCACTGAAGATGATAGTGATGAATTAGATGATGGTGAAAAATTGGATCCACCACAAGCCAATGGAACAGCTAAGAAGTTACCTAAATGGTATACTCAATTAATAAGAGATGTAAATTTGGATGAAGCACCTAGCACATCATCCAATCCTGGACCTAGAACTCACAGTTAAGCTCGTGAAGAGGTCAATTATGCCCTAATGAGCGAGTTGTTGAAACAGATTGAGCCATCTACAGTTCAAGAAACCCTACAATCAAAATCTTGGAAAGATGCCATGGATTCAAAGTATCAGTCAGTGATGAAGAACAACACATGGCAACTTGTCGACCTTCCACCAGGGAAGAAACCCATTGATACGAGATGGATATTCAAGACTAAGTACAAATCGGATGGGACTATTGACAAGTATAAAGCAAGGCTTGTAGAAAGGGGTATGCACAACAATAAGGCATTGATTATGAGGAGACACTTTCTCCCACAGCCAAGATCAAGACAATCAGGATGATCTTTGCTCTAGCTGCACAATTTGGTTAGAAAGTCCACCAAATGGATGTGAAAAGTTCCTTTCTTAATGGAGATTTGCAAGAAGAAGTCTATATGACTCAGCCAGAGGGTTATGTAATACTAGGAAAAGAGATGATGGTATGCAGACTCATAAAATCTCTATATGGCCTAAAACAGGCACCCCGGGCATGGTACATCAAAATTGATGAGCATCTCATAAGTCATGGATTCGAAAGGAATCCTTATGACCCCAATCTCTACCTCAAAAAGCAAGGGGGAGATTGTCATTGTGGTTGTTTATGTTGATGATCTAGTCATTACAGGCAGTTCTGTGAAGATGATCGATGCAACAAAGAAGGATTTTAATCGATCGTTCGACATGACAGATCTCGGGCTCATGCACTATTGTCTTGGGTTGGAAGTATGGAAAAAGAGAATCATATCTTTGTGTCACAGTTGAAATACACCAAGACAACGCTTGAGAAATTCAAGATGATGGACTGCACTCCTATTGCTACACCTATGGAAGTGAGACTTCAGTTATCTCGTTCTGATCCATCATCACCGGTGAATGCAACTCTCTATCAATGAGTGATCGGGAGTCTCATTTACTCCGACATATACTAGACCAAATATCAGCTTTGCAGTCAGCTATTTATCACGCTTCATGCAAGAACTGAAAATATGTCATTGGAAAGCAGCAAAGAGAATACTAAGATATCTAAAGGGTATAGTTGACCTTGGTCTAGAGTACAAGAAGAATGACAATTTCTTCTTGACAGGATATTCAGATTCAGATCATGTAGGAAACATGGATGATAGGAAGTCAACATCAGGCTTCGTCTTCTTTATGGGATCTGGACCGATATCATGGGGAAGCAAGAAACAGAACTTTGTTTCTCGCTCTTCTACAGAAGCAGAGTATCGAGCTACAAGTGAAGCTGTTTGTGAAGCAATATGGCTACACCAAATACTGGAAGGAATTGGTCTACCACAATAGAAATCTACTCCAGTATATGTTGATAATGAAGGAGTTCTAAAGCTTGTTCGCAATCCAGTATTTCATGAGAGAACCAAGCATATTGAAGTACAGGTTCATTTCATACGCGAGCATGTCTTGAAGCACAACATACAGCTCCATTTCTGTCCTACAGCTGAACAGAAGGTAGATGTTTTCACTAAGTCACTTGCACGTGACAAATTCACACTGTTCAGAGAGTTCCTCTCCACTTCATTGGAAACTATGCAAAATTAAGGGGGGGAATGTTAGCATAATTTAGCATAGGCATATTTATTGCATTTTATTGCATTGTCTTTTATTTAATAATGTGCAACATGTGCACTCTAGTCTAGTGACTTGCATTCAATATTGTTATGTTGGATAACATTCAATATTGGTATTAGTAGTAATTACATGTGCATGTGAGATGGGTCTTATCATCTCGTAGTTGGTGTCTGCTAGGGTGTCATGTCTATCCATATGAGGCTATCTAATATCTATAAATATTACAGCTCTTGCATTGTAATGTAATCTGATTTCATGATCAATAATATTTGTGAGGCTTTTGTCCCTCTTTGGTCATTGCAATCTTATTCTATTCTATCATTTGGTATCTAAGCTATACCATTATTATCGAGTGTCTTGGTCATTTTCTATCCATCTCTCAATACTCTCTAAAGACATCTGATACACCATCTACATTCAATATCCTGGTATACAATTTGAAAAGAGGTCCCAACTACATAACCAAAATGTATTCTCGTTATTTACCCAAACTAGAGGTAGGCACATTAACACCTCATCCGAGAAAAATCTTAAAGCTCACCCAAAGCACACACAACCGCAAGTTCCCTCCTTTTTTATGCTTATCAGAATGTTAGCATGCATGTTGATCATATTCATAACCAAGACAACCATTTACATAGAGGGAAACATAACCATGCCAATTCAGAAACACATATAATAAGGAAAAAAACCATCATGAATAATAACACTTAGAATCTCAAAACTCGATCATAAGCATAACTAATTCTTATAAAAAAATGTTATTTTCTCGACTAATTCTTCTCCCTCACTTACATATGTAAAAAACATTATATCTGATCCTATTATTGTTTATAATGATATTCATATCCCCTATTTTTCTTCTTAACCAAGTGCTAGTTCATTGAATTTTGTGCCTCAAAATTTATATATTTCTTCATCTACATCTTGTGTGCTTTATCTTGAATTTAGTGCTCATGTTTATTCTTTTAATGTTTTAAGATATATAAAATTTAATGATGCATGTATTTTTAGTTTTAATATCTCCAGAGATAGTGTACATAATGGTAATCATGTGGATAATGTGGAATATTTATTATATTCCTTCTCCTCATGAAATTTTTGAGAAAAGTGTGCAAATTTATTTTCCTATCGATTATTCTTCCCATGTTCATACTCTTATTTTTCCAATTGCTGATCCAAATTTTGAATTTGAACCCAACAAATGTCCCTATGGCTACTCATAATGGCAATATTTAACCCCTTAATATGCCCCTTAATGTTTTAGTTTATGGCATTCCTCCATAATAAGTTCTTTCTCTTATGCATGTTGTAGGATATTTGCAAAATAAGATCCATACCATTACCCTTGAGAGTAAGGACTATTATGCTAGCAATGATAATAATTTACATAATGAAAATTCTATCCCTAAATAGATTCATAATTAATATTTTCTTAAAGGCTTTACTTTTCCTACTTTTAAACTTATTATGGAACTGGTAATCCTTACATGTATCTAATGATAGATTACTTCTCAATGCATTTCCTATTAGTCTTGATGATATTTCTTCTCATTGGTTTCATAATTTTCCTAGTGGATATATTAGTGCTTACGTTGATATGGAAGTGGAGTTTCATAGACATTTTATTTCTAATAATGGCTCTAAAGTCACATATGAGTGGTTTCATTCTTTTCATCAAGGAAAGAATGAACATGTTAATGATTATATCGTACATTTGAAATATTACATACATCAATTACTTTATAATAATAATGATCTAGAAATGCAATATATATTTTCATGGCTTTATTTTTCCTTTAAAAGAAAAATTATTATATGATACATGTGATTCCTTCACACTTCTTTGCTTTAATGTTGTAGACTTAGAACAAGATACATTGAATGGACATTTTGTTGCACCTACTCCTCATTCTTATAAAACTCATTAAATTACTACATCTTCCCTTCGTCCTATTTCACTACCTTCACATTCTCCATTTCCTATTAAACACATAAATTATCATTCATCTCAAATTAATAAGGCACCACCATGTTCCACTCCCCATCCTAGCATGATTCATTATACTTATCACATTTTGATTTAC
Source organism: Taxus wallichiana var. yunnanensis (assembly GCA_018340775.1). Classification (NCBI taxonomy): domain Eukaryota; kingdom Viridiplantae; phylum Streptophyta; class Pinopsida; order Cupressales; family Taxaceae; genus Taxus; species Taxus wallichiana. Next base: position 840,846,480 of record CM031243.1, on the reverse strand, counting down.
CTCATGATATTTTACACACTTTTATTGATGAGAGTTTGATCGGACTATCCTTTAATGAGTATGATCCTCCTCATTAGTTACAACATAATTGTAACCATTCATTTTTGATTTCCATAGGATCAATGGTCATAGAGATAATTATTTTTATACACTACATGATAGGATTCAAATGTTTGAGGAAAATATTTTCATTAATTTTCATGCACACCATGCGAGATAGGTCACATTCGCTTGTGTTATGACACCACATATCAACATTTGTTACTTTTCCTACCTCTTTTCCTCATCATGTAATCTTATCTCCTACTCCTTTCTCTTTGGCTACAAATGAAGCACTTCCACCACTCTTCATAAACCTGATATCTAAGTGGGACCCAAAGGAGCACCACTCACCATTATATGATTCGCATCTTCCTAGTCTTTCTATGATCACTATGAGATTATCATTGGGTAAATACATTCATCATACCGCATCAATTAGACATGGTGTCATTCATGTTATCATTGATGTCAAGTTTCATTGATTGAAAAGGGTGTCTAGGTGGCATAGGAATCATAATGATGTGTCATTCATCAAGATGGATGAAGGTTGATTTATAGTGCCCTATGTTGGTGTCATGAAGTGTTGTTTTGGGGAAGTGGCATGGTTTCTTTGTGAATTTACATGTTCTTGGTGTATGGTTCAAGTATGCATGTGTTTTATATGAACTCCAAAGGTGTTAAATGATTTTTATGAGGACTAAAATTTTAAATAGATGTGTCAAAGGTGTTAATGAGTCTATAAGATGTAGAAAAGTCATGTTACTTGAGAAATGTGCTGATACAAGCCATTTTGGGCCTAGGCCTAGACATAGTGCAAGCATGGCATGAGGTATGAAGAAAATAAGGCCAAGATAAGTCATTGTAATCATGTGAGGAGTGTTTTAACATTTCATAAATGATGTGGAAAGTGTACACGGTCATAGTTCTAGTGTATAGTGCATGATCAAGGTCCTTTGAAGTAAGGTATAGAAGAGAAGGAAAAGGAGGAATGGGAAAAATAGGTGGTAGGATGAGTTTGAGAGGTGTAAAAATCATGGATGAGCATTAGAAATCATAAAGGAGGTCATTATAGAGGTGTGTGGAAATTTTTAGCTTAGGATTTATAAGGTAAAGCATGAAAAGTTTGTTTGAGCTCTACCAAGATCTCAAAATAGTCATTTCTAGAATGCGCACCTACACGTTTGTACTTTTCATGGAGGCCTATGCCTTGAGTAGATGTTATGGCAAGGAGCTAAGAAGCATTTCCAAGTGGAATGGGTTCATTTGGTCATCATACATTTATGAACCATTGTTAAGAAGTCAAGTGGGTTTAAACCCTCCTTAAACCCTAGTTTTAGAGCGATAGGAAAAATATGAAGATTTTTCCCATATAATGACTTGGGAATCCTAGTGTGATGATTCAAGGATGGATAGAATTATCCAGATCTTAGTTTGGTGGAATTTTCATGATCTATATGTGATGGTAAGCTATAGAAAAATATCTATTTTTTGAAGATTTTTAGGTACATACATGTGTTGCAGGTTTCATGGTGAAATAATAATTATAGGATCAATCTTACGATGTGTTCTAAGTGCTCATGAAAATTTTAGGACAAATTAAGTGTAATAAATGAGTGTAATCTCTCTTCTAAATATTCCTACCACCGATGATCTAATGATGTTAAAATGAGTCATGAAGGTTTGAGCTAGTTTGTGATGTTTTACATAGTGTAACAATGTTATGTGGACATGGATAGCTAAATTTGGTCCCATATGATGTGTTTTAGATCTTAATTTGATCAGGGATTGGTGTTATCATGCTAAGAATGGTGGTCGGAATAGGTATGCAAGTGTGGATTTTTTCATGTGACATATGCATCTACATTTTGGAGGATGAGTATTACATCCTTGGTGAAGTGTTACATTTGATGTAAGTGCATGGAAGTCTCCTAGAGGTGTTAGTGGTAGACAAGCTCAAGGCTGGTTCTTGAGACATAATTGATGGTTTAAGCGCTTTCGAGAGAATGAAGCATTTTAGAGTCTTGTGCTCTCATTTTTTATTGATATGAGTTGTGTGAGTTTCTTGAGGATGAGATATTTATATTTATGTTCCATATGTTACTTGATAGTTTTATTTGATATGATAACCAAATATCTTTTTAGGACTATTAATTAGGTGCTTGAGACCTAATAGGTGATTCTTGTCTTATGGAGTGATTCATGATGAAGATGAGGGTTACAGAGTTTCTTGAGCTTGTTGATGGTTGTGAGAGTATATTGCTTAAATTTTTTAAGATGATGGATTCATGGTGGAGATGTCTTGTGTCTTTGAAATTTAAATTGTGACCATTGGAGAAAGAACTAATGTTTTAGGCCTATTTATGTATGTTTGCATTGTAAAGGCTTATGTAGACCTATATGGTCCTCTTATGTGGCTTTTTAATGTTTTTAAAATATCTATTATGTTGTGTACGACCACCCTTTTATAAGCATATGGTCCTTTACCAACCTATATGGTTTTATGGCAAGTTTCATGTATAGAAGGTATAATGTATTTTCTCATTTGAGTTAGTGATAAGAATATAGATGTATTGAGAAAGAGGAAGTGTAGGAAGAGGTTAGAGATATCTAGAGTAGATATGTGAGGAGACATGAGAATTGGAGAGTTTTAGAAGATAATACGAGAAAAATAAAAAGGTCATATGACCTAATCAACATGTGTTTGGTGCATGTAAAAATGAAGGAGTAGAAGGTGTGTTCTCGAGAAGTGTTGAAGTGTATGATATGAGTAAGTTTATCACAATCAGTTCATGGAGAAACAAGTTCATCAAGTGATATTTATATATAGGTTGCAAAGTGTATGTTTAGTCATCTTGGGGGTTTTATCCTCATTTTAGATTGGAATCTATACTAAATATGGGTTTTTAATCCTTATGGGGTTTGTGACTCACTACAGTTGTAAAGGGGTGGGTGTTTCTTGTGAATTTTGGTGCTTCACTAAACAAATCTTGTGTGTTGATTAATATATGTATAGGTTTAGTGGGTTTCCTTCCCTAAAGGGTTTCCCACATTACATTATGTCTTCATGTGTTCTCTTTTGATTCATGTTCTTGTGGATGGTTAATTCATGATTAATAAGATTACATTCATTAATGAATGTTGAATGGTTAGTTTGATGGTTCACACAAGTAAAGTTAATTGAAGAAAATGTTTTAGAAGACTAATTCAGCCCTCACCATATCAAAAATTATTCTTCCAAAAATTGGTATCAAAGGAAGGTCCTTGTGAAGAAAATATAAAAGATTGGAGGAGATCATAGAAGCACATGTATTGCAAGAAATGTAGTTCAAGATGAAGCAACACCTTTGGTCATAATGATAACATGTTTAAAAACCTTAGGATTTGACATACAAAAATATAGCCTCGATGTAATATCTTCATCCCCTCTATCTCCATATGTTTATTCTAAGAAGAGTTATGAAGATGACAAAGAAGATAAGAAGTAGCATGTTATGGTGTTAGGTCTTGTGAATGACAAGATCGAAAAAAAAAGCAAAGGAAGAAGAATCTCAAATAGATCAAACTACTTTCCAAACTTAAGATGAAATTTTGGTATTGTATATTGATATTTGGTGCTCTATCCACATGGTGGTGATACGAGTAGGTTCATTTCACTGAGATAAAATGCATCAAGTTCAATTAGATTTTTAGACAATACAACTATCAACATTTCTAGAAGAGGCATATTAATTTTAGACAACGGAAAAACAATAACTAAAACTAACTTTGTATGTTGAGGGACTGAAACATAATCTTCTTAGTGTGAGCCAAATGTGCAAACAAGGGTACACTCTAACTTTTTATGATAAAGAGTGTAAGATCATGAAAAATAAATCATGTAATATTATAAGAAAAGATATAAGGATTGAAAAAACCATGTACATATAAAAGGAGATCAAGAAGGATAAATGTCTGATGCATACATTATATGATAATTAGTTATGGAATAGAATACTAGGAGATATGAACTTTTAAAATATAGTCAAGATAAGCTTCAAGTAATTTTTGAGGAGCATACCAAATATAATTAAACCAGAGAACACACTATCCAAAGAATTTTCACATGAGAAGAATAAAAGGAAAATATTTAATTCCAAAGATCATTACTCTACCACAAGGCCTTTAGAAATTATTCACCCTGATATTTTTGGACTCATGGGGACTAAAAGCATAACATGTGAGTATTAATTTATTTTGTTAATATATGATTATAAAAGTTTATTTGGGTTTCATGTTTGAGGAAAAAACCAGAAGCACTTGATAGATTGAATACATTTAAGGAACTTGTTGAGAATGAGAATAATGAAAGGATCAAATTCCTTAGATCAAATAGAGGAGGTGAGATTTGTTCTAAACTATTTGATGATTTTTGTGAGACTCATGGTATTATGATGCACTTCTTAGCTGCAAGGACACCTCGGAAAAATGGTGTGGTGGAAAAGAAGAATAATGATGTTTAGGATATGTCTATAACTATGCTTAATTAATCCAAATTACCTAATGGATATTGGAAAGAGGAATTTTTGTAGCTTTCTATACCCTCAGTAGATGTTAGATAAAGATAAATAGTGACATGAACCCCTATGAGCTATGTAAAGGAAGACCTATAAATGTAAAAAAATTAGAGTTTTTGGGAGAAATTGCTTCATTAATAGATCTAAATAAAACCTAGGAAAATTTTACTCAAGGTCTAACAAGGGAATATTCTTAGGGTATTCCTCAACTCATTCTACTTATAGAAGTTATAACAAAAGGCTATAAATAGTGGTTGAAATTGCAAATGTAAATTTGGATGAATCTTATATTATGAGCTCTAAATTAAAGTCAAAAGATACATCACAAGGTTTAGGATCTAAGGAAGATGAAGATAATGAAGAGACAATCAAGAAAAGAAGATGAAAAAGAAGAGAGGAAAGATAAAAAAATACCCCTCAAGGAAAATCTCAAAATGTCATCTTAAAGCTCAAATCCTAGGAAAAAATGATGTTGGCATAACAAGAAGGATAAAATTGGTAAGTCATCTAAATAAAGAAAATATTTCTTTTGTCTAAATTTGAACCAAAAATGTTGTAGAGGTAAACAAGGATCAGTTTTGGGTTGATGATATGAATGAAGAGTTGAATCATATAGAGAAGAAAAAAACTTGGGAGCTAGTACCTAGACCTAAGAATAAATATGTTATTAGAACCAAATTGTTTTTAAGGAAGAAACTAAATGAGGATACTGAAGTCACAAAGAACAAAGCTAGGATTGTCTAGAAAGAATATGCAAAAATTGAGGGAATAAATTTTGATGAGACTTCTACACCAATGGCTAGGATGGAGGCCATTAGAAATTTTCTAGAATATGAAGTTTACAAAAATTTTAAGGTATACTAAATGGATGTTAAATATTCCTTCTTGAATGGAAACCTAGAAGAATAGGTATATATTGAGAAACCTGATATATTATCATCGAAAGATGGGAATGATTTTTTGTGCAAGATAAAAAAGGCACTCTATGGGCTTAATCAAGTTGTTAGGGCTTGGTATGGGAGCTTAGAAAATTATTTGATAGAGTAATGTTTCAAAAAGGGTGTAGATGATAGCAATTTGTACATATATAATTAAGGAGGAAACCTACTGATTGTGGTAGTTTATGTAGATTATATCATGTTTGGAGGAAATAATGAGCATATGATACATGGATTTGCAGAAGTTATGAAGAAATATTTTGAGATGTCCATGCTTGGAGAACTGTCATTTTTTCTAGGACTGCAAATCAATCAATCAATGGAAGGCATATTCATATCACATGAAAAATATGTATGGGAGATGTTAAATGAGTTTCAAAAGGAGAACTGAAATCCTTTTGGGACACTTATGGTTCCATGATGAAAATTGATAAAAGAAGACAAGTCTCTTAAAGTGAAAAAAATCATACATGTCCATGATAGGTAGCTTATTATATAACACTACTACTAGGCCTGAAATTTTGCATATTCTAGGTCTTGTAGGGGATTTTCAAAAGGATCCAAAGGAGACACATTTTCAAGTAGTAAAGAGGATCTTTAGGTATCTTAAGGGGACTATAGAGTATGGATTATGGTACCCAAGAAGTGAAATTTTTGAATTGAAATATTTTAATGATGCTTATTATGTAGGAATCTCTAATGATACAAAAAGCACTAGTGGAGGATCCTTTTTCCTAGTAATTGTCTTATCTCTTTTGAATAAGTAACAATCATTAGTATCCCTATCCACTTGTGAAGATGAGTACATAGCAACGACATTATGTTGTGAAAACGTTATGTGAATGAGACAAACCTTAGAAGAATACAAGAAAGAATGTGATGGACCCAATCCTATCTATTGTGATTGTACCAATGATATAAGTGTGTATAAGAATCATGTTTTGCATTCCAAAGCCAAGTATATTCCAATTAGATATAACTTTTTAATGGAATGGGTAAGTGAGAAAAAGATTAATTTTGAATAGGTATCCACCAAGGAGGATGTAGTAGACATCCCGACCAAACCACTCCTAAAGGTAGAATTTGAAGAGCTAAGGAAAAAATTGGATATGATTCCTGCCCCTAGAAATCAATAAAAGGGTCAAGACATCAAGGAGGAGAAATTCAAACAAGTAATTTGCTCCAAGAAGTTTTGAAAATTGTCAAGGGGGAGCTAGTATAATTACTTCATGTAAAGATAAGAATACTAAAAGGGATGTCTATAGCTAGTGAGCAATCAAAATGAGGTATGTAATTTTCAGGAAGAAATGAGAAGGGTTGAAGATAAAGAAAAAGGATATATCTACAGAAATTTTTGAATTCAATAAGGTGATCATAGTCTAAGAAGGGTCAATTTTAGGGGTGAATATTTGTGAAAATGTGAATATAAGGAATTTTGAATTTTGAATTTGGTGAATTTTGTACTACCGTAAATGCGGTAACGTGTTTGCAAAAATTTTACAGGACATAATTTTTTTTTGAATATAATTTCACCTGGGTGTTTCCGCTAAGGGCCGACTGATGTTATTATATTTTCCTTCATGTTTCAACATTCTAAAAATATAGGATTAATTCACCATAGTATAGTCATATTTTTTACATTATAAGCATGTGAAAAATCTGAAAATATGAGACCACAAGTTGAAGGATTCAGGAAAAAGTGAAATAATAGAGAGGTAATTGAAAAAGAGAACTCTAACTATATACTAGCAAGGTTATTTTGTGTTGACGGAAAACAAAGAAAATGTGCAAGCATTAACGGTGTGCAACATGTATAAGTGTTATAGGCGGGTAAAAAAATTTGATATATGTGTTCTTGAATAGTAATGAGATATGTGTGTATGTGTGTGTTACTAGCTGGTAACAAATATATGATATATGTGTTACCGAATGGTAACAAATATATATATATATATATATATATATATATATATATATATATATATATTATATATATGTTATTTTCCGGTGATAGATAAATGGTACTAGATGTATATGTTACCAATATATATAAAATTTGTTACTAAGTAACAAATATATGTTATTTTGGTTACGGTTTATTTGTTAAATGGTATATATATATATATATATATATATATATATATATATATATATATAAATTATATATATATATATATATATATATATATATATATATACCATATTATATACGGGTATATATTTATATTATATATATATATATATATATATATATATATATATATATATATATATATATATACCACCCAATAACACTTCTTAATGTTTCCGGCTAGTAACATTAACAAAAACCCACCCCACCATGTTTTGGAAGATGCCTTCCTTTCACTTTCATCACAAAACCCATTTTCATTCTTTTGTCTACCATGTGAATGGATTTTTCATCAGATTTACCACCCATTATATAATATTTTATCAGGTGGGGGTCTTAAAATGAACCTGATTGTAAGGGGAAGTAAGTAAGTATGTGTGCATTGTTATAATTATGGTCAAGTTGTTAGAGGATCCTTTTTCATAAATTTGAATTAGGAGAGTGTACTCAGAAACAAAAAGAGTTTCCAAAAGGTGCTTGAATTTTTGGTTGCCATAAATTTTTATGAAGGTCATTTCCATCAATGAAAAAATAGAGATGATTGGAAATAGTGACATTGGTGTTTTCATTGATGTCAAGTTGCATTGATGAAAAAAGGTGTCCATGTGGCATAGGATTCATAATGAGGATTCATTCATTAAGAAGGATAAAGTTTGATTGGTATTCCCCAAGTTTGGTAGCATAAAGTGTTGTCTTGGTGAAGTGACACGGTTTCTTGCTGCATTTGCATGTTCTTGATGCATGGTTCAAGCATGCATGTGTTGTATATGAACTACAGAGGTGGAAAATTTTGGTATGAGGAATAAAATGTTTAAAGAGATGTGTAATAATTATTAATGAGTCTGTAAGATGGAGAACATATCATGTTTCGTGAGACATGTGGTGATGCAAGCCATTCTAAGGATAGTCCTAGACCTAGTGCAAGCATGACATGAGATATAACATAAAGAATGCTAAGGTTAGTCATTGTAAGCATGTGAGGAGTGTTTTAACATTTCATAATAGGTGTGGAAGGTGTACAAGGTCATAATTCAGGTTTATATTGAATGATCAAGGTCCTTTGAAGTAAGACATAGAAGACAAGATTTAAAAAGGCATGGGAAAACAAGGTAGCAAGATGCATTTTAGAGGTGGGAAAATCATGGATGATCATTAGAAATCATATATGAGGTCATTATAGAGGTGAGAGAAAATTTTTAGGTTAGAAATATGAAGGTAAATAATGAAAAGTTGTTTTGAGCTCTCACCGAGTGCTCATAACAAATCAATCCTAGTTTGAAGGTCAAGTTTGAATGCTCACCCACATATTTTTTCTTTTTGTTGGTGCCTCAACATTTTTTAGATGTTAGGTCATGTAGATAAGAAAATTTTCCACGTGGAATTGGTTTATTTGGTCATCATACTTTTATGAACCATTATTAGGCATTCAAGTGGGTTTAAACCCTCATTAAACCATAGTTTTAGAGTGATAGATTAAATATTAGGTTTTTTGGCATAAAATGACTTAGGAAGGTTAGTGTGATGATGAAGGGATGTAGAGAATTCTCCACATCATAGTTTTTCACATTTACAAGATCCAAATGTGATGGTAAGCTAAAGAAAAATATCATTTTTGTGAAGATTTATAGGTACGAACATGTTTTACAGATCTCATGGTGAAATACCGATTGTGGGATCAAGTTTGGGATGTGTTCAAAGTGCTCATGAAAATTTTGGGAATTATTTGGTGCAATAAATGAGTGAAATATCTCTTCCAAATATGCCTACTACTAATGATATAATGAGGTCAAATGTAACATCCTCATTTAAAGACTTCATACAAGGGAATTTTTTATTTTATTTTTCATAATGTTTCACTATTCTAAATTCACATAATATAGAACCAATATTAGTTTATCCAATCTATCCTACAACAAAGAAACCATATGTAGTTGTTATGTGTTGGTACTAAACCAATTCCTATTATTTCATTTCATCAAGGTGTATACTAATTATATTTGTGGTTCCCGTATTCATTCGGGGGTCATTCGAGTTTTAATCTCTAAAGTGCATGTATGGGTATCTCGTTATGGATAACCCATCTGATATCATACATCTTTAGTCTAGGTGAAATCAAGACAACACAACAAGTAGTTTGTGATACTTTTTCCAAATTTTCAAGACATGTTTATCATGCATTAATTCCTAGATGACATACTCGTTGAAAACAATATGTCTTTCACCACACTCGAAACTTTTATCTATATTTGGACTTACTTGATTTGCATCAATCACTTCCAAGGTCTGTGCTAGATACTAATTAGGGATAGTTCGCATGGACTAGTGCTGATAAGTTAGCTTAGGGTGACTAAGGGAAATTAAGTGTATTCAAATTGACTTGCGTCACTTTAGATCCACTTCCTTCCCACAGTCATCATAAGATGGCATCAACACAAATCCATACTCTTATAACAAATTGGTGTCCAAAATTTACCTAGATCCACATTTTTATGATAGCTACGTTTAGGGGAGCTAGGAAGATTATCACACCATAGTAGTTACTCCATAGTAATGAATTAATGACTTACATCATTAATTGGGTATGTGCAACAACAACTATATTGTGACATGACCCATTGAGCTTCGCTAATTGGAACATCATATCTTAAAAAGTTCATTAATGTCTTAATTTAATAGGTTTTTAATCTCTCTCTAAGTTATTCTCATCGATAGGTGTCATACCTAAAGATCTATGAGGTTTCGAGAATGAATTTCCTTTGATAAAGGATAACATAAAGTGATTTAATAAAGTATAAGTTGCAGATTTATAAATCTGCATACAACATTATCATTAAATCATACCATGTTCATTAATTAGGTAAATATGGGTAAGTATAGTTCCCCTTAAAAATAGTCATGTTCCCACATAAATATAATTCTTATGTATGTTTTCATACTTAAGGAGTAATCATATTTAATCAAAACATTCTGCATATACCTTAATTCGAATTTATATTAATAATATCCTTTTTCATTAATCAATTTTCCTTAATCGATAATGTAGTTATATATGAATTCAAACATCACTTTTCATATAACTACATAATGTTCCTTCAGTTTATGAACTATTGTTTTAACAATAAAACAGTCATCTAGATTACGTAACATATTATTATGTTACCTTTATAAATGCTAAGCATAAATTACATTTACTTAATATATCTACAACTTAATATGTATAAATCATTTCAAACATAGTGTACTTATATAATAGCCATGCTTCATTCATCTTATAAATGATATCCAATCATATAGGAGTATCCTTAACTTACATTTGTTTATACTCTTTATCTCATGCAAGTGCATACACTAATGGAATTTTCTGTTTAACTTTCAATGATATAATGACTAAGATCATAACATAACAATTATCTTCTTCAAGAAGTACATGAGGCAATGATAATACAAAGGAAATTTCTTTCTTCAATCCCCAAAACTAAATATCAAAAATTACTTAAGACATCTTGGATCAAACAAAATTTCTTTTCGGATTAGATACAAGAATGGCCACTAGCCTTTTCACTTTCCAAAAACACAATTACATCATGCAATGATTTTACATTCAAAATAGGTAAAACAACCTTCATCACTTAATAGAACAAATGAAAACTTCTAATCTTATTCCTTCTTTCATCCTTCATGAATTCCATTTGCAATATTGTTACCATCTATCAGTTCATACGAACTGGCATGATAAGATCTAAATCTTCAGAACAACATGCTATATCTAATAATTTCATAAAAGGAATACTTCTTTAAACTAAAATTATTTTAAGGTTAAGAAAGGGACACACATCATTTATGAACATCTAACTAGACATTTGATCATTTACAAATACCAACCTTATGAATATAATGTAACTCAAATATAACATTCATGTCTGATCCATAAACAATAACATAATGACACCTTTAAGTACAATCCATACAAAAATCACTCAATCAACCTTCGAATATAACTTATTTCAACATTCAATTTTTGAGTTATATAGTAATACTTATTCAATCACTCAAATATAAGCTATACACACTATAACTTAATTGATAGTTCATATAAGTTATCCCCTAATAAATTTAATACTCAAATCACTAGGGCCTATATGGCCGATGAGGTTGCTCCATAGCCAATACATATAGAGTTCACTAACCTTGAAGTGATATTAATCAAATTTGTTACTTCAGGTTAGTAACCTCATCATAATAAAGGTATGAATCCATGTAACTTATCATTGTTATTAAATACAATAGCATATAACAATCAAACAATGATCAATCCAAAATCCATAGTTCAGGCTCTAGGAGAGCTTTAAGAATCAGTTTGAACTCACGAAATAACTCCTTATTAATAGTTTTATATCATTTATCTTCATAAATTTAAAAAGTAAGAACAAATTATCAGCTATGATAAAAATTGATGAAGAAAAATAGAGGACTATTATACGATTCAAAATATATGAAAATAATATTCGCACCATTTTAAAAACACTAAACCAAAAGTTCCACCATTACCATTACTTCAATGTCGATTCAAGAATTCTAGATTTGACTTAACAAATGAGAAAAAAATGTAATGCTAAAATAATTAAGCCTATCAAATTTAATGAGTTCATGACATGGTAATTCTCTTAAACTACTAGAAAGAGAGAGGCTAAAAATAATATTTACTTCAAGATATAGTCAAGATAAGACAAGTAGAAGTTCATGTCAACCATACGACCTTTATAAGTAGACCGAACTATCAACCTGAAACATATACTTCCATATACTTATACATCCATACATGTGACCTGGTCCCGAGTTTATTTTATAACCATTTTAAAGTGCAATCCATCAATCGAAGGATTCAAAAAAAGTTGCAGAGGTTACGGATCGGGTAAGACACGGTGGTAGCACTTTGTGCCTAACATTCAAATGTGAGACTCGCAAAATGTAATATCGATCAAGGTGAATACCCAGGACCAAATTTTTGAGTATAAGAATAGGAAGGAACATATAAATCCAATACCCTTGACCTTATCAAGATTAAAAATACCAAAGGAAATAGATATAGATAACCAAACCATGAATCTATCATTATCGAACAATATTCTAGGTAAGGTATTGTTGAAGCCACATATGAACACCTAACAAAGAATGTATTTCTTTAGTATTAAAAATACAGCTCATATTTGTAAGAATGTAGATATTAAATATTAAGGGTTTTTTTCCTAAAACCACAAACCAAAACCTTGTAACATTTTAAAAAGTATTCTAACAAAATCCTACATTCTAGAGATTAAAATTTACAAATACACAACATATGTATGATTTGAAGTATGAAAACAAAACCCATAACCACTAAACTAATCTCAACTAAAAGAAAAGTTCCTTTCATGAAGGAATTAAGTAGAGAATATTATTGTAAGGAGTTAGATCCTATCATACCCGGAAGAGATCCTAATATCTTCTCTCCAAGCTTTGTGAGTTATTATCTAAGCTCAAATATCATCGCCTCCATATAAAGATCAAAAAAATTTCCATAAAATACCTTCCAACCATTACATTCTCCACTTTCTTATTATAATATCCTAAACCATTAAGAGTCACTCAAATTTATCCTCCATTCAAATGGAGATTCAATGCGAACCGAAAAAATATTATGTATTCAAAAACAAGCCAAACGAAATACAAAGCCCAAGAGCTCAAATGGTAAAACAACAAATGAAAACCAATTCCCCTATTTTCCTTCAAAACCATTGTTTCCTTTTCCAATGTTGTTTTGATCTATTTGATGCCATTAATGAAATAAAAGGAATGTCAGTTACTTCCACAATTCCCACCAACTGACCACATTACCAATTCAATTTAGAGATCAAACCAACAAATAACAAAAATTTAACTAAACTTTTATCCAAGATTTAGCATGCTTTGCCAAGTTTGACCCACATTCCATGCTAGCAAATGGTGGTGGCCATTAAAAAAAAACCATTTAATATGCCAAGTACAAGTATGGGGTGTAATCCTAACTACATTCACCACGTGCAATCGACCCCTTTCAGAGCCACCAGTTAGGTCTAGGTTAGATCTTAGGTTTTATAATATAGCTTGGAATTTATTTAAATCAACTTTCATCCATCAACCTTAGGTTAGGTTGTCATTATCTAATCAAATGTACATAGTGTAATATTAGGCTCTTTGCAACTTTAAACATCACCATAGCATAGGTTAGTTTAGGATAAGATTAATCACAAAGAATATGTGTGTGTGTATATATATATATATATATTCGTCAACTTATCCTTAGTGTTCATCTAAACAAACCAATCTTATTAACCCAATTTCTACCTCCTCAAAGCCAAGAAATTCCAAATAACTTATATTAGATTAAATTTCTTAAGGCTTGAAACAAAAAAGTAATTTCGAATCCTTAAAGTAGTTAAGTAAACTTTCTTAGTTACAATCATAATAGTATATCAATTTAGGAGAATACCTTGGATCACTAAAATTGATCCAAGGTGTTATCCTGAATCTTATTATCAATACAAAAGTCTCAAAAGTAACAGTCATATAGAAACATTGAAGAGCTTACCCCCTTTACCTTATTACTCAACTTCTACAGGACTTGACTTGCACTATCAAACATCTGAAACCGCTAATTCCATTTTGGAAATTAGATAAGTAAGTTCATTATGATATTAATAAGGATAAGTACATATTCTGCAATTTAAGAATGTATAGTCTACCATATCAATAACTAAATGATGTCATTTTAGATACATGAAATAACGGATCAGCGGTGAACATAAACTTAGAACGCAATCACATGTTTATTTTTTCTAACCAATCACAGAGTCCAAGTACAATTATCAAAACAACAGGGCTATTACATCAAAACCAATCACGAGGTCTAATATGGTTCACGATCTTTTGAATAGTATAACAATGTTATATGGACATATATCTTAGTATTTTCCCACATGATGTGTTAGAGCTCTTGGTTTGATCAAAAGTAGTGTTGTCATGCTAAAACCTTAATGACCTGTTCAACCCAATTAGGCTTGCCAAAAATGGTGGTTGGAATAATTATGCAAGTGTGGATTTCTTCATGTGACATATGCATGTAAGTGATTGAGGAGGAGTTTTTGGCCCCTGGTGAAGTGTTTCAAGTCATGGAAGTGCATTTAAGTTTCCCAAGAGGTGTTAGTAGAGTGACAAGCTGAATACTAGTTCTTGAGACCTAATTGATGGTTTGAGAAGTTTAAGAGAATGAAGAATTTTGGATTATTTTTCCTTGATTTGGTGATTTATATTAGTTTTTTGAGTTTCCCAAGGATGATATATTTTCATTGATGTTCCAAATGTGTCGTGATAGTTCTATTTGATATGATAACCAGTTCTCTTTTGAGGAGTGTTAATTAGGTTCTTGAGACCTAATAGGTGAGGTTTGTCTTATGGAGTGAGTCATGACAAAGATGAAGTTTTCATAGTTTCTTGAGATTATTGATGGCTATGAGAGGATGATTCTTACTTTTATAAATTTGATGGAGTCATGGTGTATCTATCTTGTGTCTTTTAAATTCAAATTTTTATTATTGGAGAAAGAACTAGTGTTTTACGCCTATTCACACATGTTTGTATTGTAAGGCCTATGCCTACCTATATTGTCCTCTTATGTGACTTCTAAATTTTTTAAAAGTTTCTATTATGTTATATATGACCAACCTTGCATGGTTATATGGTCCTTTTCTAACCTTTTTGGTTTTGTGCAAAGTGTCATGTATATAAGGTATACTATATTTTCTCATTTTAGTTAGTAAGAAGAATGGAGATGTGAGTGAGAATGAGGAAATATAAGAATATGTTAGAGTGATCTAGAGTAGAGTTGAGAGGAGAGATAACTTGAGAAGATAATAGGGGAAGAAGAAAGAGGTTATATTACCTAATCATCAAATTTTGGTGGATGTATCACTGAAGGAGTAGAAGGTGTGCTTTGGTAAGTGTTGAGGTGTATGAGATGAACAAGTTGATCACAATTAATTGGTGGAGAAACAAGTTCATCAATTGATCTTCATATTTAGGTGGCTAAGCAGGTTCTTGGTCATCTTGGGGGTTTTAGCCTCCTTATAGATTGAGTGCTCTACTAATAGGGGTTGGTTCTCTTTGTGAATTTGGTGCCTCATTAACTTGTAAATGGGTGGAAGATCCTCAGAAGTGGGTTCTTAACTAATTTTTTTTTTTTTGAGTAATATATGGAGAGGTTTAGTGATTTTTCTTCCTATTGAGGGTTCCCCACATTATATGATGTGTTCATGTGTTCTCTTTTGATTCATGTTCTTATCGATGGTTGTTTCATGCTTAATAAAATCAAATTGATTAATGAATGTTGAATGGTTAGTTTTATTCTTCACACAAGTAAAGGAAATTGAGGAAATATTTTTAGAGGATGGATTTACCCCCATTCATTATGCTTCCAACCACATAATTTGTCTTGATTATATTTAGTCATCTCCTTATGTATTGCTAGATACCCTATGTTATTTAGGGTTATTATATGCACCAAATTTTACACGTGATACATGGAAGAATGTGATAAGTCTCCAATGATGAATAAAATATTATCTATAGAAACATAAACATTCTTGATTGTTCCCCCTCCTCTTCCTATGTTTTTATGGCCTTTTCCTATTATCTTTTCTATGTCAATTAGATTATTTTTCTTGTGTGCCCCCTTTCTCCCTTTTCGTGATGTTTTGTAATTGAAGGTTTCATAAACACTGCGATGGTTGAGAAATCGCGCACTATCAAGACTACTTCTACTATCACCTTAAATATGAGAGTTAAAACTTACATTTTCAACACATGTTTATATTTTGGGAGTTATTTTCTCACTCATTTCTAAACCATTATGTATGTTTTTAGGATCATTAGATTCGTATTGGAATTATCTTTTTTTTTTTTTACTATATTTTGAATGTGTAGACATAAAATCACACACTTTGAGTCATTATCTAGTCTTGATTGCATACTACTATTCATATGGTTCCTAAGAAAGAAGAGTAATGATTAACCCATGTCTTTGGCCATCTTTCATTGCTTTTTATTGCTACTTTTGGTCTTGCACCTTTATTGGTCTAGTCTATCTTTTCATACTTTAGTCTCACCTTTTCTAGACTAGATCACCCAACTAGGATGACAGCGTCAAGCGTCCTCATCCCATCTGTGTACCCTTGTCCTATTTACACTTTACTCTCACTTTTTGGTTCCTTTCTAGCCGTTTGAGCATATTATCTTTTAGGTAGTCATAATTTTCAGGGTTAATTATGACATTCAAGCAAAGGAATCATCTAAATATAAAGTTATGTGATCATAAAAAGGAATCGACACTAAACATCTACTATCTCCACCTAAGGCTACATCTATTAAAGGAATATATAACTCCATTTTAATCCATCTAGCTCCATCATAAGTCACATAAGGGTGGTTCATCTACATCACACTTCATACGAAGTGAGTTTACTTTTTCCATGCAAACATTATTTACATTATACATCTAGTGAATTTCTCGCTACTCACAAAGTGATATTAGAAAAAAAGAAACCCAGGGCAAGATTCCACACACACACACAAAAATGCATTGGGTCCGAGATGTAGTGAAGCACTCAATGATATGTCCATCGGATGGCAATTGAGGATAGTTTGATCCCTTCATATGCATCTTTATTTTTTTGGGTTTTGATGTGTTATTTGGGGTTTCATAGGTGATTCATTTATTATAAGTTTATAGAAACATCAACGATCTACATGTGACATACACATGACATGCAATGAAGGCTTCACACCATCTAGCGACTCTGTGAAATTGGCTTTCGGACTTCCCGCATAGACTAAGGCACCCAGATTGCACAAAATATCACCTCAGGTGCCCCAATCCATTTTCAAGGAACCCTAATCCATCCAAATCACTTGGATCTACATTTTATCATGATCATGTGTGATGATCTCCCATTCTTGTTCAACAATTCTTCACCGCAACACACTCCTGTGGAATCTTCAACCATCTAAGGCTTTTCTAACCCTCTTTGTACATTAGGGTTTCATATTTTTATTGCTTAGTTTTCTTGAGTTATTTCCTTCATTTATTCATTCATTATTTACTGCAAACTTGCATTATATTAGGCTACGATATTACATTTTAGCATAATTATAATGTTGAATTCCTCTATTTTTTATGTTTTTTCATTTCTCGGATACACTGTATTATTAGACTCATTCTTCCCCAAGTTTTATAAAAACCATGATTTCACCCAAATTATGTTTTAGAATTTTCACGTTTTAGATGTAAAGTTATGTTGTTAAATGTTTGAGAGGAATTACATATGCAAATAGTTATTTTCTTTGTTCCTTCTTGACATATGTTTTCAGCCACTTTCTTGTAACCAACACACCACAACCAATTATTTTCATTATTCTACTACCAACCAAAATTATGTATATCCTAAGATCATCTGGATATAAGTTCTAGAGAAGGAAAGAAATCTAAGAAGACAAAAATGTAGCATCACATCTAAAATCCTATCACAATTCAATAGTAACTAGGTTGGGGATGTATTTTAATTTTTGTAAGCTTGGTTTAAATGTATTTGTTACAATAGAATAATTACACTATTTTAAATTTTCAATTTAGTAGAATTGAAAGATCTCTTTGTTTTGTATACAAAAGTCTTATGTGTGTATTGTTTTCATAGATATTGCATCGATATCCTATCCCCGCTTATCCATGTGGATCTACACAGAAAAAGGTTGGATGAAGGTATCGTGCGAGTAATATTTTTTTCATTGTTATTATCTCAGTGTAATTAAATTCCACTATACTAGGGAAAGTTTCCAAGTAAAGAAGAAAGTGCTTCTTAGAAGATTTTGTTTCCTCAACCGAGAACCCGAGGTATAATTTTGGTTAGAAGAAATCTACTTGTTGAGATTAATAATTTTTGAATACACTCTTTGTTTATAATAGATTTTGTTCTACAATCTTACAATGATGAATAACTACATCTCTGGCTATTCTATGTTTTAGTTTATTTAATTAGAAGTAGTTGTTTTATTTTAATTTATCTTATCTGTGTTTGTGTTTGCAAAATAGTTTATTTTTATTTATTTTATTAAATATTGAAAATAAAAAAATAATTTAGGAATTTAGTTTGTTTAATTTTTTTGTATTTGAAAATCTCCATTAAAAATCCAAAAAAGGAGGAATTAGCTATTTGTTGTTTTTTATTTATTTAAGTACTTGTAAATGTAATTTACTTAAATTAAAATATGGATTAATTGTCTTTTGTTTAATTCAGATTCATTTTCTTACTTATTTAAAGTTAGGAATTAAAAAAAAAAAAAAAATAGAAGCCAATATGGACACAACATCTCATTTCTTTACCTTCGTAAACAACTCGGAACTTAGTCTCTAGCCCTTTTTCCACCGAGTGTTTGATTTCCTCCCACATTTCTCACAGTTGGTATCCCACATGACCATCCCATGTCCACCTAAACCTCATAAAATTATCTTCAAACCTATCATCAACCCGTGATACATTTACTAGTATTAAGGGGATATAGACCTATCTCTACGAGCTTTAGTTTTCAGATCTACCCCTTTACCTCCACAAATCATAGGTCAATTCAATGCTATCAACAAGAAATAAATAAGTTCTTAACAATATTGGGCTAACATTTCTATTCTAGTAGACCGGGATGTAGACACCCAAATCCATAGTTTTTTCAATACATCCTTCGTCCAATATCTTGCATGACCCTCTCTAGAGAGGAGTATCTAGAGGTGAACAAACAATTTCCTCAAGTCCAATAAATAGGAAGAGGGTTTTTGGTTCTACTACTTTAGATCAAGAACTATGGACAAAAATAATCCTTAACTACAAAATTACCCCCATACAAGTTGCACAGGAAATCATGCATTTCTCAAGAGCAAGTTCCTAACTCACAAGTCAAGAATTTACATTTACCTTAATCCAAAATCCTTGTGTTAATTTTTTTCCTCCTACTCCATTTATACCACATTTACCTATCCCATTTCCATCTCATCTTTCATACCTCAACTATCTCGACATAACCTCGGAATTTGAGTGATTCTATAAACACATGTTGACTTACTGTGCATAAAAGTTAAAGTGAACCCGCTGTGAACAAATATTTTCTTCTCGTTTCCATGTTTTCTTTATTTTATCTATATTCTCCTTCTCCCATTATTCTATGGGTTTTTACACCCCCTAATATGTTAGGTCGTGACTATAACTAGCCTATTCTAGCCCTTGAAGCTTACTATAACTAGGTGAGTTCTTAACAATCAACTTCATTATGTAGGTAGGATAATAGTTACTCCCAAAAATTTCTATCTCCACATACTCCTCCTATCCAAGGGTTGAACACTTCCTCTAGTGTAAGGATTGAGGAGATAGACCAACTAAATCATGGCCCATAGAAAAAAATTTCAACCTCTAGTAACATGAATTTCATAGAGAACAAGGATTGTATGCACAGTTTTATCAAGACCCCAAATCAACATGTAATCTGATTCCTTCCCATCTTACTTGAAATATAGCAATAAAATTTCTGCATGGTTTTCCCAAATCAATTACTAACTTAATGCTTTGAATGGATCCTTGGATAGGATGCACACATACACTGATGTTATTTTATAAAACAACATTTCCTCAATCCCACAAAAGATAGAAAACACACCACAAAAGGGGGTGTAGGAAATGAACAATTCTTAAAAGGGTATCAAAATACCTCCCAACTGAATAAATTACATCATATACCAAAGGAAGGTTCACATCCTTTACCTAACAATGTCATATCCACACTAGTATAGAGGATTAGAGACAAAAAAATTTAAGCCTCAAAACCTAAACTAATGGTCAAGGTAAAGTAACAATATTTATCCCAAAAATAACCAAAATAATACTCCTACTACTAGTGTTCATTTATTGAAAAACCCTCATAATAGGTTTATTTGTACAGTGATCTCTTTATGGGATTAGGAATGCTAGGGATGGCTCCTCATCCATCTCACTTATATCCTATGCAATGGTTAGCTAGAAGTACATTTTCAAATTCCATTCCTCCCAACAATTATACAATTCCTAATGCTACACCCATGAACTCATTTCCTAATTCTATGCCTCCATATGTCCATATGTACTCAAAATATCCCCAACCGGACATGTATACTCTTCCTATTCCATTCATGCAATATCAAGGGGCTCTCTATGCCCTGGATAATATTTATACTACACCTTACCAAGCCTTTCCTCCTCCTTCTCCCCTTCATTAGGGGACCTCCATGGTTGAGTCCTATACGATGGGAACTTACGTTGAATACTTGAAGGAACCTCTTTATTTCACAATACAAGGTTTCATGCTTCCACGACCATTTCTAGACCTTCCTAAGTTCAAAGGAGAAGGAGACCCTAATTCCCACATCAAGGCCTATGCCACCACAATTAGATAATTACTTCACTGGGACACAAGGTGGCTTAGATGTTTCCCAAATATCTTGAAGGAATCACTCTAGATTGGTATTACCAAATCCATGAAGCATCAATATATTACTTTAAACAAAGTTTGTGTCTAAATTCATTAAATTCTTTAGCATGATTAAGTTATTACGAATGGGAATCAAGGATTTTTACAAATTAAGAAAATTAAAAAAATGAGTCTTCATCCCACTTCATACAAAGTAGTCATCAAGTCTTCTATTCTTCCACAAGCACACTAAATATGAATCGTATAGAACTCTGTGACCTCTTTCTCCATTCACTCAACAGAGATACCAAGGAGGAAGTGCATAAGTTCCCGCTTTGTATTTACAAGTATTATAGGGTGCACTCCGCATAGACCAAACATCTATCGACAATGGATAAAAGATGTACAATCACAATATGAGGTTGTTCACCTCTAACCAAAACACTACAAATTACAAAAAAAATTCTATAAATAACCAAGGACCCAAGGACCTAAACCGAAATTATGGTGCCACCACGGATGGTGTAACTTATCAACCAAAAACCCTAATGTTGTAAACATAAACAATGGGAACATGAGAAATAAAAGAAAAAAAAAACTTTCCCCTACTATTAATTTAGTTGATTTCAGTTGCCCCCCTCCTCACCAAATTCAAGGCCAAGGAAAAACCATTATCAAAACACTATACACATGGAGGAACGAAGTTTGTTTGAAGGTATACTTTTGGTTTGGCCTCGGAGTAGCGCCGGGGACATGTGGAATTTTTCATTGCTTTTCCCGGACTTAGAAAAATTTTATGCAGCTAAAACAATGTGGCAGAAAACGGGGACACATGACAAGCCTATGCTCATTCAGGGTCTCCGCTTTGGGCACCATTTTGAAATTGTACTATGGAGACATGTGGAGGAACCATGCATGTTTGGGGACTAGCCTTTGAGTTTCATTTTAAAGAAGTGCCAGGATGACACGTGGAGGCCTTCGCTTACTTTGCATTTTTCTTAGACTTTTCAACGGCCAAAGGAGATTGCCTCGAGCATGACACATGGCGCCTTCCACTAAGCTTCAAGCATTCAAAAAAGTTTTCTCGAGCTAGGACATGTGGTGAGCCCACACTCGTTCAAGGTATCAAATTTTTGGGACCATCTCAAGGTGTGCCATGGTGACATGTGGCGGTTTGAAAAGTCAAAGGGGTGGGAGGTGGACCATTGGGGGCAATTTGGATTTTTTTCCCCTTAACATGCAAATGACTAAAAACATCAAAATGGCCCATAGGCCTGATAAAGGAAAGGTCGAAGCTTGCTCCAGTCAATGGCGGAGGTGTAGACTCTTAGGGGAAATATATAAAAAATTCCTTTTGGGAGAAAAGAGTTAAAATTAAAAGGGGAATCATGGTTCTACTGGAACCACATTGGGACATGTGTCGGGCCATTTTTCAAGGGCGGAGCTACGAGGAAAATTTGGAAAATTTTCCCTTTTACAAAAGGGAGGTGAAATGCTAGAATTCGATCATGGTTCTACTGGGGCCCACCTTAGGACACATGTTAGGATCATTTCCCGAGGGTAGAGGTGTGAAGAAAAATGGAAAAAAAATTCATTTTTTTAAAATTTAGAGGAATCCCTTGGGTCTATTTTTAAGTTTGAATCTTCCACGTGGACGACCCAAATTCAAAGTAAAGATCAATGGCAATGAGGCTCTAAATCTGATTTTCCCCCATTTTACTAAAACACACCTAGAAGTGCGAGTCTTCATGATTTCTTGGTATTTCCTACACACCAAGTAGAGAGGGGAGTTAATGTTGATATCTGAGTTTGGTGGGAAGATCTGGAAGACATTTTTGCCATTAAAATGGTCTGACTATCTTGCTCAATCATATTTTCCATTTTTCTTCTCTCGAGCACACAAGGAGCCAAATTTGATAGACTATGGGTGGAAGTGGTTGGAAAATTGAAGAAAGAGTGATCTACCAAAGGAAGGAGTTGAATGTGGGAGATATTTGATGAGATTTTCCCCCTTGAGCACCTGACGACTTTTTACATATCTGATTCTAAGAATCATGATCATGATCATGGCAAGCACTAGTAGCACTTAAGGTCTAGGATTTTGAGGGGAAAAGGGGTCCCTGTTGTAAATTTTATAAATGGCACAAATTTTTTGTGCAAATGGTTGGAGTGTTAGGGGTCGGGACTGATTTTTCTAATAGAAAGCTTGATAGAGCCCATCTTTTTAGAAGCATTTTGAGAAGCCTGTATATCTCTTTTTGTATCAAATCTGATCGTGTCAAGGTGGTTGCGAGTGTACAGCCATTGACAAGCTCTGAGATTGTTCTAGAAACTTTCCCTTACTGATAAATTTGATCAAATATGAGCTATTCTATGTTGTCTTGAGAAAAATGTGTTTGTTTTATTTCTGAATGTATGCGAGTATTTTTTCTTGTTTCTATTGCAATCTTGTATTAAAAATATGATTCAATCACACAGGTCTCAATCCTTGTGATAGTTTAGTGGCATCTGTAATTTCATTTCTCAAAAGAGCCTTCATCTGGGAGTGAAATAAATGATTTAAAATCACTTCTCTTTCATCTATTTGACGAGATTGTCTGTAAGCCTTTGGGTGTACCTTAGGTGTGATTTGGCTTAGATCTTGATACTTTTTGGGTTTCCTAACTTGAGCCTTCATGTTAGATTCTCATAGATTGTATGAAAAAGTGTTGATCTCGGGCCTCCGCTAAAGCACATATTCTAGTTAAAGAAACATTTTTTCTATTATGTTGCATTCTATTACTTTAACCTTTCATTTTGTAGGATTTCTCAAGGATATGGTGAGTTTAGTTCAGCCTACCCCACCTCCCACCAAAAAATTCATTCAAAAACAACAAATCCTACCTGTACTACCCCTATTTGTCCTGTGTGCATACAAATGCATAATCTTTATTACCAAAACATGCAGAAGCAATCAGGGTCTCAAATGTCTTTAGTAACCTTTGCCTTATTGTGAAAGTATCTCCATGATCTAGAAGTGACAACTCGTGAGAGTCAGATCTAGTGTGTTGATCATATTTTCCCAAGGTCTTCTCTATAAAATTTATGCAAAAGAAGGATTTATCATTGTTCTTCAATAAAAAGAGGTTACAAAATAGGTTCTCTTACCTTGGTTGAAAGGAACAACCTAAAATAGTGAGGATAGATCAAATCCTCTTGAGGGTGCTATCCATTTCTCCACATTTGAGTAACAAAGGGCCAGTTAGATCTCATCCCCAGCTTAAAAATGACTCACCATGATCTAATCTATCTCTAAGTTTCCTGTTAAACCAATGATGTTTCTCATAGTTTTGAGGAGAATCAATTTGGATACCAACACTTGAGTAGCGCCATTGTCGGGATTGTTTTGAATTCCTGGGAAATAATTTGCATTGCTGAGACTAATTTGCTAATTCACTGCCAGTCCATATCTGTTTGGCCCATCAACACACTTCTGGCACCATTTTCAAGGATTTAAATTCAAAGTCAAGAACCTGGTAAAACACTTCTTGTATGCTCTAAGTGTTGTGTGTAGTTATTTCAGTTTTCACACCTAGTGCACTAGCTTTCATTTGATAAATCTGGGTAAAGAAAGTTTAGAATCTTTCCATTTCTAGTTTCTAGCATTAACAGACATTTGACAGATCATACTTAGTGCATTTGCACAACTAAGGTGGAAATCCTTAGTGGCGACTCCCTGTTGATTTGATTTTAAATAAGTACCAGTGTCTTAAAACTCTATCAAAGTCAGATTTGTTACTAATATTGGCAAAGATGGAAGGAAGAATATCTTTCTTTTCTAGGGATCCTGCTAGGACATTGTTTCCAGAGCTAGGAAAAGAAAAATCGAAGGAGGAAAATCTTGGAGAGTTATCGAAGAACAAAGAGACAAGAAGGGGGATCTCCATTGATGAAAGTGATCGGCCTATTATTGAAGACTGCAATTCAAGTGACTTTGAATCAGGTAGCCTCTTTATGGAATTGAATTCTCCAGCTAGAGAAGGGCCTTCATTTGATTTTGAAAGGTTTGCTTCACATTCTGCACCTATATTTTCTGAGGTTGATAGGGATTTCCAAGAGACAAGGCCTTTGGGGGTATCCATTTTGAAAATTATACTCTTATGTTCTAAGGACCCTCTGCCCCTTATCAATTTGTTACCCCTCCAGGTCACCTCCTCAAAATAGTATGGCCTAGCCCCCACCCAGACCCCCTTTTGTTGTAAACACTTTTGGACCTATAAATTTTGTGGGAATGGCTGGATATCCAAATGTAGTGCCTCAAGATGTAAGGAATAGAATGCCAAAGTTCCAAGGAAACAATGCTATTACTGGTGATCAACATCTAAATATTTTTATCAATATGATGGAATATTTTGAGATTGAACATGAAGATGTATATATCAAGTTGTTTATCCATACCTTGGAAGAAGATTTCGGGACTGGTATAAAGCATTTCTAGATAACTCTATTGATTCTTGGACTAAGATGAGTAATGCATTTAGATTGCAGTATGGTGATAGAACTGACCCTAGGTTTCTTTTGACAGAATTTGAAAACATAAAAAATAATCCTAATGAGTCAATACATGATTTCAACACAAGGTTTAATAAGACCTTGAGGAGATTGCATGTTAGGATAAGACCTTGTGATGAGTCATGTTTGATCAAATATTCTGATGCATTTGATAAAAAGGCTGCATATTACTTAAGAGACAAGAACCCCAAAAATTTGAGGCAGACCTTCACCATGGCTTTGTAAATAGAGAACAACATCAAGGAAATTAGAAAGCCTCCAAAAGGGAGGGTGTAAAGCTGGTTAACCCAGAAAATCCTCAAACAAGTAAGGTTGCTGATTTGGAAGAAGTTGTGAAAACTTTGGCAGGGGTTGTCAAGGAAATTTCCTACAAACTAGCCCGGGCTGAGAAGGGAATTGGGTAGAACTCACAAGGTCAACAC
The DNA here is from genome assembly GCA_018340775.1 of Taxus wallichiana var. yunnanensis. NCBI lineage: Eukaryota > Viridiplantae > Streptophyta > Pinopsida > Cupressales > Taxaceae > Taxus > Taxus wallichiana. Next base: position 840,820,289 of record CM031243.1, on the reverse strand, counting down.
AAGCAAAAAAGCCAAGACAGGTTCACAAATCACCAAAGGCAAGGGACCTATTGGATTTGGAAATGATACGATTCTAAGCTAGGGATAATAGAATGGTACCTAATCCTTTGGTTGCCAGAGTTGTTTGTGGTGGAGGAGAAAGATGTCATTGATTGGTGTGAAAAATGTTTCATGCCTCATGCTCCTTGTGAAGAAGATCAAAAAGAAGAAGAAGAAGTTGATGACAATGATGATGATGTCTACATGATGGGTTGCTCCATAAGCTTACAACAAGGGGCAACTTCAACTGAGGTGATAAGTGCCTGGACTACTACCACTTTTTGGGACTGCATTCATAGGGTACCTATTATTCCTCCCTCTCATACTTTAGAAGTATATATTGTACAAGATTTTGAATTTCCCAATAATGAATTTGAATATTTAAGGGATTTAATGATAAAGAAGTATGATGGAGGAATCCCATCTGAAGAAGATAGGTAGTTACTAATGAATGTAGTTGTTGCTCAACAGAAGGAATATAACACAAGAAGTAAGGTTGTCAAAGGGACAAGGCCTCAAGCCAAGCCAAAATATCCCTTACTTTCAAACATTCCTAAAGAGGCTCTAAGAAAGAGGCATCTGCCAAAATCCCTGCAGTTCTAAACAAAAATCATATCCCTCCTCATGCCCAATCAGAAAAATCATATACCACCTAATGAGTGTGTTGGCTTTCCTTCTAATGTTGCCTTGCCGTGGAATGTCCCATATGATATTTCCCAAGTTTTAAGTCAAATCAAAGTATCTGTTCCAATTTTTGAGTTGCTTAGGATTCCTGAGCACAAAAAGAGAGCATTTGAATACTTGGGGTTGAAAGAAGAGAAGAATGCCCTAGGCAGAAACATAAACATTGTGGAGATCCCACTAGTCATTGAAGAACCAAAAGCACCACCAACATCAGAAGAGCTAGATGAACCACCTGAGGTCTATTTGGGAACATCCTTGGTGGAATCTCAGATGAATGTGGATCCATTATTCACCACTTTGATCATTAAAGATAGACTATCGCACAACTACATGTTTGACTTAGGGGCATCATGTAATGTCATGCCTTTAGAAGTCATGAATGAGCTAAACATCAAAGTGGCAAAAATGTATGGGAAGTGCACCGCCATGGATTACAGAGAGGTGTTAGTGGTAGGATGTGTAAAGGGTCTAGTGGTGCAGCTTGCAGCTTACCCAGGTAAAAATTTAAAACTTGATGTTGTCATCATTGACTACCCAGCCAAGTGGGGCATGTTATTGTCAAGAAAATGGGCTGCAAGTGTTGGTGGGAGTTTCCAAATGGATATGTCCTATGCCACCATTCCAATTGAAGGAAACCTTGTTAGGTTGTATGGAGAAAATAAAATGTTGCATCTTATTGAGGATCCCAACAATGCATCCTATGAAGTATTGTACACAAATGTTGATGCTGAACAACTTTGTAGGATTTTCTGATGGAAAGGAGCACAAGATTGAGGAATGTAGGTGTCTTGAAAAAGTAGGCTCTCCTTGGACTCTATTGTTTGATGGAGCTTTCTCCAAGTTTGGGAATGGTGTTGGTGTTGTTCTACTTTCTCTTGGTCAAGAAAAATTATTTTTTCTTTCAAACTCAACTTTGAGTGCACCAACAACATTGTTGAGTATGAGGCACTATTGTTGGGTTTAAGAATTGCTTGGAAATATGGTATCAAGGACATCATTGTCAAAGGAGACTCAGAATTAATTGTAAAACAAGTCAGAAAATTGTATGCCACAAAGAATCAACGAATGAAATAGTATAAGCATGTAGTTTGGGATCTTATTGAGATGTTTGATTCATTCAACATAGTGCATCATGATAGGAAATTCAATGACTTGGCAGACAAGCTTGCAGTGTTGGGGTCTTAGTTTGATAATTGTACAATGTCCCCATATTGTGAATATGAGGTTGAGGTATTGACAAGACCTTCTATCCCTAACAACATTAAACATTGGTAGGTTTTTGATGATGATGCTCAGATCAGAATATTTCTACAGAACAAAGGAGAGTTTTTATCAATGCATTGATTTGGAGCCAATGGTATGTACAACGAAGGAAAAGAAACCTTGTTTGTCAAGGACATCATCTAAATAAAAACCAATACCATTCCTAGAGGGACTGGTTGCTCTTGAGTCCAATTTTGATAATGTTGATCGCATTATTAATAGATGCATGGAAGCCTCAAGGGACATTAAGGAGCATGACCTTGGCACAAAGGAGAAGCCAAGGAAAAGTTGGTTAGGCAGTAATCTCAACAAGGAGGAGAAGCATTCATACATCCAATTGTTGAAGAAATACCAAGATTACATGGCTTGGACCTATTCTGAACTAAAATCATATAGAGAGGACCTATTTCAGCATGAGATTCCCTTAGAGTCTAATGCAAAGCCATTCAGGAAGAAATAGAGGCCAATCAACCCACTCTTATCTCTCAAGATGCAAGAGGAACTGAAGAAGCTGAGAGATGGAGGGATTATTCAGCCCACTAGGTATTCTTCTTGGGTTGCAAACCTAGTACCAGTAAGAAAGAAGAATGGTGATATCAGGTTATGTGTGGACTTCAAGAATCTGAACAGAGCATCAATGAAGGATAATTATCCTTTACCAAATATGGATAACATGTTACAGTTAGTGACTGGGTTTTGAGTTGCTTTCCACCTTGGATGGTTTCTCTGGTTATAACCAAGTTGTGGTGAAGGAATCAGAAAGGATCAAGATAACCTTTACTACTCCTTGGGGAACATATGTGTATGTCAGGATGCCCTTTGGTCTGATGAATGAGCCACCTTTCAAAGAGAAATGGATGTTGCTTTTGCTAGTTACATCAATGAGTTTATTGTTGTCTACCAGGATGATGTGACTGTGTTTTCTAGAAAGAGAAGTGACCACTTGCTGCACTTGGAGAAGATGTTGATAAGATGTAGAGAATATGGCATCTCACTCAACCCAAAGAAATTCCATTTTGGAGTGCAGAAGGAAAAGTTGCTTGGTCACATTGTGTCACAAGGAGTGATGATTGATCCAAAAAGAGTAGAGGCCATCAACAAGGTCCCAATCCCAAGAACTAAGAAAGGAATTTAGTCCTTCTTTGGGCAAATAAACTTCATTAGAAGATTCATATCAAACTTTGCTGAGTTGACCATCCCAATCACTTCCATGTTGAAGAAAGACCAGGTCATCAAATGGGAGGAGGCTATCATCCAAGCTTTCAATGGGATTAAAGAGGCACTAAAGCATGCACATGTTCTAGTAGCTCCAGATTATAAGAATCCTTTCTAATTGTTTTCCTTTGCTTCAGAGAACACTATTTCTTTTGTCCTGTTGCAGAAGGATGATGAAGGGGCTGAGAGGCCAATTTCCTTTTTCAGTAAGGCCTGCAGGGGGCTAAGCTAAAGTACATTATCATGGAAAATTAGAAATTTTCCTTGGTAAAAGAAAAAAGGTTTTTAGACCTTACATTATAAGCTCTAAAGTAGTTTCTTATGTTCCCCACACCATGGTGAAGGACATCTTGTCATAGATGGAGGTCTCAAGAAAAAGATGCAAGTGGGTGAACAAGTTGCAAGAATATGACATGGATATCCAAACCACAAAGTTGGTGAGAGGTTTGGGCTTGGCTAAGCTTATGGCTGAGAGAAACTTGCAAACTATTGAGGTAAATGAGGTAGAAGAAGAAAGGGAAGGTGTATTTGAAAGGTTGATGAATTCTGAGTGGTACAAAGATGTAATTTTCTATCTCAGACACTTATATTTCCCTGAGTATTTAAGTAAGAACTAGAAAAGGGCCCTTAAGTTGGCTTCCCAAAAATATGTCATCACTGATTATGGGTTGGCTTCGAAGAACCCAGAGGGAGTCCTCTTAAGGTGCATTAGTGAAGAAGAAGCCCCCAAGATAATTGTTGATTTCCATGGATGAGTTTGTGGGGGGAACTTTGCGGCAAGAGTCACAACATACAAGATCTTGAGGGATGGTTATTGGTGGCCAACTCTCTTAAGGGATACAAATATTTTGGTTAGAAGATGTGAGAGTTACCAGTGCTTCTCTAGAAGACTCGAAAGCTTGTCCCTTCCTTTGTAGCTTGTATCAATTGAATCCCCATTCAAACAATGGGGAATGGATTTCATTGGTGAGATTTTAGACCATTCAAGTGCTTTGGCCACTAAGTGGATTCTTGTAGCCACGATTACTTCACTAAAAGGGTGGAGGAAATCCCCACCAAGAAGAAAACACACTAAGTTTTTATGGACTTTGTGTTGAACCTGTCGACACTAAAATTTTCCTCCGTAATTTCTATTTCATTAATGTATGTATTAGGAATAGGATGTTGTTAAGTATAATTAGTAGTAGCGTCGATAGAAGATAACGGCACTTTGCCAAAGATCACGGTGCCACCAATAATGTGGAGTACGGTAATACCAAAGTACAATAGGAATGTTGTGGTAAAAAGTAAATATTTATCGTAAGTGGTCCGGTAATGTTAAAATGTCAAATTTTGCGTAATTAGAGAAGTAGGGTGTACATGATTAAGAATTAGAAATATTATATTGGTAATAAGGAAAAGGAGTGAGGTCATAAATATTTTGTGTATTTTATTTGTAAAAATTCTAAAAATGTGGAACCCATGTAAAATGATAAGGTTTATCTTATCTTAAAAGATAAGCTTACATGTACGGATAAGAGTTAAGGTATGGAATATCATTCGTCAGTGGATTTCTTATCCTATCTTAGAGATAAGATGGATAAGCCTGGAAGTTCTATAAATAGAGAGGCCACCCCCCTCATTTAGCATAGAAGGAAGTAGTGAGAAATATTGTAGGAAGTGTGCAAAGGAAGCCATCAATTTAAAGGTGTGTTGAAGAAGCCATTAAGAGGTGTAATTGTAAAGTTTCTCCCATAGTCTTGGTGAAAGGCAAGTGAAGTCAATAACACTTGAAGTACCTCATGGGTGAGATTGTAACAATTTCATGTTAATATTATAATTTACTTTGATATTTCAGATTTGTCATCATTCCGTCTTATCATAGTCGATGGTATTCTTGTGTTATGTTGTTGTTTTGTTTCCAGATTACATCCACCAAACTAAAGGATGTGCATTAGTAAATAATCATAGCACGAGGAGTTCCCGGTGAAGAATTATCATAGTGCCGATTGGTGATGACATTTTGGTTCCGTTGCCGGGACCATTCCTCGTTGGTGGATTTTCTAGAGAGATATTCCCACTTAGTCAAAAATTAATTGGAGGGTAACCTTATTTTTACTGTGCATAGTAGTTACCATGGTAAAGTCATTTTTACCATGTGAATAGTAGTTACCATGATAAAGTCATTTTTGCTGTGAATAGTATTTATCACAGTAAAGTCACTTTTTACCGTGAATAGTATTTACCGCATGATAATTTCACTTTTACCGTAAATAGTGTTTACCACAGTAAAGTCAGTTTTTACCGCAGTAAGTCAAGTTTTACCATAGTTTACCATGGTCATTTCTATTTTACTGTAGAAAGGTGTAAAGTCACTTTCTAGTATAGTGATTCCAATTATTTGTGCACATAAGTCTTGTTGATTGTACTTGTGGGTTGGTATTTCACGGTGGTTACTTTTGAAAATGGGAAAGATTCCTATTTTTTCAGCTCAATCTAATGAAGATGCTTCTTCTTTCATTCAAGAGTTTAAGCGATCTTGTATTTGTAATGGCCTTATAAGAAGGGAACAATGGACTAAATTTTTTCCTACCTTTTTGGATGGTTCAACACTTAGGTGGTTTGAAACACTAGGTGATAATGTGAAAAATTCATGGGATTTATTAACTGAAAGTTTTCTTGAAGAATTTGGTGAACAACAAAAATATGCAGATCTCATGATCGATATCACAAAGCTATCCCAAGGAGAGAAGGAGAAGATAAGGGATTACTATACTCGTGTCCTAGAGCTAAGGAGGAAGCTCGATGCCCAAATACGGAAGGAAGGATTAGCGGATGGGTTGATGAATGGCATGGATAATCTCCTATGTAAGCACTTCATTCTTGGGATGAAGCCAGAGATCAGACAATGAGTGAAGTATGACCTCCCAACTACCAGTGAATAAGCAAAGAAGATTGCAAGAAGGTAAGAAGAAAGCATGGAAGAGGAGCCCAAAGAAATTGTTGCTAAAGTAGAGCCTACACCAACATCTTTGGTCCAGAATCCACAACCACTCCTAGTGAGCACAAATATTTCTCCTAGTACATCTACTGAGTATGAAGATCTGCTCAAAAAGATGGGTCAGTTAACTATTAATCTTCTTCAAGGAAAAGAATTTAGTTCTCGGGGGAGGAGATAGAGGTCCGAAAAGAATTATTTTTGAAGTTGTATGTTATGGTTGTTATAAAAAGGGTCATTATAAGTATAATTGTCCAGATAGAGCTTCTACATCAGGTAAAGGAGATAATGATAAAGGAAAAGCACCTGTGAATTGTTTTGATGTAGTAGATAAGAGCAGAAATAATGAAGTAGATGTGTTTGTAACAAAAAGAAAGAAAGAAAAATATAATCAAGATGGAAATGATCCTAAGAATATGAAAGGAAAAACTAGTGAGAAACATAGGAAGAAAGTTGGGTGTGCGGGATTTTCTGATTTCACGGGGCAAGGACCATACTCCATCTTGGAAGATCCGTCCAAAAGGCTCTGCAAATATTACATATGGTCAACTCTTGGCTATGTCTTCGAGAAGAATCGGGAGCTACGAAGTGGACTCAATGCTTGACGAAGAAAGGAGGTTGAGGTTCCTATTTTGGTGGCGGGCGCAGATCCCTATGCTCCACAAGCCGAGGTATTATGTAATGGTATTTCAATTCATGATGTCTTAGTTGATGGAGGTGTTGTAGTTAATGTAATGACCAAGTCTCAGTAATGAATATGTTGGGTTTAAAAATTGATCACCATTCAACACTTCATTAAGGTCATTAAATAAGGAAAAAACTAAACCGAAAGGTGTAGTTTCAAATGTGGCAATATCTCATTATGGGTGTTGTATGTGTGGTAGATTTTAGGTGATGGAAAATGGTACTGTTGCGTACCCAATGCTGCTGGGAAGACCATGGCTAAGGAGAGTTCATGCAAGAAACTACTGGAATGAAGGTTTCATGACACTTGGACGTGGTAAAGAGAGGGTGAAGATAAACATGATCCCTCGACATCATAAGGCAGAACCTATGGATTCAAGTGATGAAACCGATGATTGGACATCCTCTCGATTACTCTAGTACCAAAGTGAAGTGGACACCAAGATGAAGAAAGTGAGGTTGATGTTTTAGTCATGGATATCCTTCCACTCACACCAACTCATGACCCCATAAAATTATCTGAAGAAGAAGTTGATGATCGTCTCCAACAAATAAAGATTGGTGATGTTGTGATGGAGAGTGAGAAGGAATCCTACCTCCAGCTCTTTCAAAGGTAATACACCTATTCACTTTTGATTATAAGGAACTCCGTCAAGTAAGTTGGGTAGAACATTCTATTGAGCTGGTAGATGGTACTAAGCCCATAAATCAAATGCCATATAGAATGAATCCTAATTTTTCCAAGACTGTAAAAGAAGAAATAGATAAGTTGCTTGATGCAGATTCATATTTGCTATGGAGAATTCAAAATGGGTTTCTCCCATTGTGATCTCAATAAAAAAGAATGGGAAGCTACGCATTTGTGTTGATTACAGGAAGCTCAATAAGGCAACAAAGAAGGATCATTACCCTCTTCCATTTTCAGATCAGATCTTAGACGAAGTAGCTGGCCAGGAGTGCTATAGTTTTGCTGATGGATATAGCGGCTACAACCAAGTTCGTATAGCAGAGAAAGATCAGCTAAAGACCACGTTCACCACTCCTTGGGGAATGTTTGCTTATAGAGTTATGCCTTTTGGGTTGTGTAATGCTCCAAAGAACATTCCAAAGATTTGATGAATAGGGTGTTTGAATCCTACATTGGGACCTTCATCGAGTATTTCTGGATATTTTTTACATCTATGGGAGCAAGTTGGACCACTTGCACCAGATGGAGACATCATTTCAAAGGTTAGATGAAGCACAAGCCTCACTAAACCCTACAAAGTGTGTCTTTGGATGTTCTAAAGGCATTTTTTAGGGCATGTTGTATCCAGAGATGGTATTGGTACTGATCCTGATAAAGTTTCAAAAATCAAAGAGTTACCATTTCCTATGAATAGAAGTAAGTTGAGATCATTTTTAGGCCATGTGGGGTACTATAGAAGGTTCATTAAGAATTTCTCAAAGATTGCACAGCCACTAACCCAGTTCTTGAAGAAGGATGTTACTTATGAACTAGGAAATAAGGCGCATGAAGCTTTTGGACAACTGAAGGAAGCCCTGGTGTCTTCACCTATTTTAAAGAATGGATTGGAGCAAGCCATTCATTGTGTACACTGATGCCTCAGATGCAGCACTAGGAAGTACTTTGAGCCAAAAGGATGAAAATGGGAATGAACATCCAATTTACTTTGGGAGCAGACAAATGAGCAGTGCTGAGGTAAATTATACTGTAATTGAAAAAGAGGCTCTAGCTATCATTTTTGCTGTAAAGAAGTTTAGAAATTACTTGCTAGGGAAAAATTTCTAGTTGTAATGAGATCATCGTGCTCTAAAATATATTGTAAATAAGCCTAACCATCGGGAGGATAGTAAGATGGATAATTTTGCTACAAGAATTTGAATTTGATATTATAGATAGGCCAGAAAGAAGCATGTCAATGCGTATGCACTCTCTCGAGCCTATGATGGTTTAGGATCATCTTGTGATGATGATGATTTCCCGATGCAAAGATTGTTATCCCTTGACACAGTCCCTAGTGAATACATAGATATTTAGAATTATCTGAATGAATTCAAGTTTCCTGATGGTGCCAATGCAAAGACTAAGAGAAAGATTACTCAAGCCAGTTGTCCATATTCTATTCTGCATGGAGTATTATTTCGAATAGGACCTGATGGACAGTATAAGAGGGCAGTTGGATGTGATCAAGGGAAGGAACTACTAGAAGAATTCCACAATGGTACATGTGGAGGGCACTTCTCTAGACAACTTATAGCAAGAAGGATCTTGGATGTAGGTTATCACTAGCCCACTCTTTTTAAAGATTGTTATAATTATTGTAAGACATGTGATATTTGTCAAACACATGGTAACCGTAAGACTTCATCAGCTCCATTATGCCCTATTCTTCCACTTGGTCCCTTTGAAAAGTGGGGAATAGACATTGTAGGTCCACTTCCAACTACCTCACGCCAAAATAAGTATATTGTAGTTGCCACAGATTATTTAACCAAGTGGGTTGAAGCTAGGCCATTGAAAACAACTTCCATGGATGAAGTGGCAAGGTTCATATATGAACGCATTGTCACCAGATTTGGTTGTCCATTAGAAATTATAACAGATCAAGGAAGCCACTTCATTAATGAGGTGGTAGAAGCCCTAGTCAATAATTTTTCTATTAAGCACAGGAAGGCAACAACATACAAGCCAAGCACAAATGGACAGGTGGAACGAACAAATTTTGTGTTGTGTCAAATTCTAGCAAAAGATGCAGCCTTGCAAGTACATAAGTGGGATAAAAGGATTCATGCAGCATTGTGGGCATATAGGGAAACATCAAAGTCAGCAACAGGATACTCCCCATTTCAGTTGGCCTATGGCATTGATCTAGTTCTTCCTATTGAGTTTGGTATTCCCACTGTGAGAGTTATGAAAAATGAAAGGTTGGATGAAAGTGATTCAGTAAAAGAAAGGTTGGTACATCTTCATTTGCTAGAGGAAATGAGGGAAATAGCAAAGGATACAAGCCATAAGAAGAAAATGAAGCAAAAGGAATACTTTGATCAAAAGATCCATTGGTCTCCATTTCATGTGAATGACTTGGTTCTAGTATATGATTCCAGATACAAAAAAAGAAGACAGAGAAAATTTCTTCCAAAATGGATGGGGCCCTACAAAATAGTAGTTGTGCATGAAAATGGTACGTACCGACTGGAGGAATTGGATGGCACTCCCATTACGAAATGGGTCAACCACGACAAGTTGAAGATTTTCCAAGCACCGAAATAGTCTACTCCGAGGACGAGTAGAAGCTAGGAAGGGGGAAGATGTCGACACTAAAATTTTCCTCCGTAATTTCTATTTCATTAATGTATGTATTAGGAATAGGATGTTGTTAAGTATAATTAGTAGTAGCGTCTGATAGAAGATAACGGCGCTGCCCGACAAAGGTGCCGCCAATAATGTGGAGTACGGTAAAATGACCAAAGTATAATAGGAATGTTGTGGTAAAAGTAAATATTTTTCGTAAGTGGTCCTAGTAATGTTAAAATGTCAAAGTTTGCGTAATTAGAGAAGTAGGGTGTACATGATTAGGAATTAGAAATATTATATTGGTAATAAGGACAAGGAGTGAGCTCATAAATATTTTGTGTATTTTATTTGTAAAAATTCTAAAAATGTGGAACCCATGTAAAATGATAAGGTTTATCTTATCTTAAAAGATAAGCTTACATGTATAGATAAAATTTAAGGTATGGAATATGATTCATCGTAGTGGATTTCTTATCCTATCTTAGAGATAAGATGGATAATCTGGAAGTTCTATAAATAAAGGCCACCCCCTCATTTAGCATAGAAAGAAGTAGTGAGAAATATTGTAGGAAGTGTGCAAAGGAAGCCATCGGTTTAAAGGTGTGTTGAAGAAGCAATTAAGAGGTGTAATTGTAAAGTTTCTCCCATAGTCTTGGTGAAAGACAAGTGAAGTCAATAACACTTGAAGTACCTCATGGGTGAGATTGTAACAATTTCATGTTAATATTATAATTTACTTTGATATTTCAGATTTGTCATCATTCTGTCTTATCATAGTCGATGGTATTCTTGTGTTATGTTGTTGTTTTATTTCCAGATTACATCCACCAAACTAAAGGCTGTGCATTAGTAAATAATCATAGCACGAGGAGTTCCCAGTGAAGAATTATCATAGTGCCGGATTGGTGATGACAGAACCTTATCATCTACAGTTTGGGGTGCCAGTCAAGATTGTTGCTAATAATGTCATGAGATTTAGAGTTAAACCGTTGATGGAAATGTGAATGGAGTATGATATCAACTTGACATATGCCTCCAATTACAATCCCTAAGGAAATGGACAAGCTGAGTCTAGTAATAAAAATTTCTTTCAAGATCATCAGAAGAACATTGGAGCAGAACAAGAGAAAGTGGGGTGAACAGTTGAAGTTTGTTGTTTGGGCAGATAGGATCACTGTCAAGAGGGTCACTGGAAAGAGTCCATTTGAGTTGGTATATGGGACTCAGGCCCTACTGCCCCTTCATATGCAATTGTCTTCATATCAGTTTATGCAACAGCTGGAAGATCAAGAGGTAGGTCCTTATGATGCTCGCATTAACTAGATTGTTGAGCTTGATGAAGAGAGGAGGGCATCCCACCAGAGGCATGTAAATTTCAGAGAGAAACTGAAGAAGTTATTTGACAAGAAGGTCACTCCCATAGATTTCAATGTTGGAGATCTTGTGCTGCTATGGGATAGCAGACATGAGGATAAGGGCAAGCATGGCAAGTTTGACTCATTATGGATGGGCCCTTACTCCATTGATATCAGGATTGGTGAGCATACCTTCTTCCTTAAGGACTTAGATGGTGAATTTCTTGAGCTTCCTATTAATGGCAAGAATTTGAAGCATTTCTTGGATTGATTCCCCTGAATCAAGGAAAAATCTTGTATACAATGTATAGTTTGTTGTTTGTTCCCTATCTTTTGTGTTTTTTCTCGTTTTGGTCCTTGGTGACCTATTTTTGTTGGTTTCTCTATTTTTTTTTTAAGATGGCTCTGTTTCTCTACTCTACAAGATGACTCCATTGCCCAATGGATATTTTGGCACTTGGTATACCTTTTTTCTTGTGGCACTCATAGGGAGTGCCCATCCCCGAGTCAAAGCTAATGTTGGTGCTCAAAATATTCTTGCCCCATTTTTCCTTTGAGAACCTATCAATTTACGGCCTCTGTCACTTTCTTTTTCCCGTGTTGTGCCTAGTTAATCTTTGTTGCCATTTTTAATTTGTTCCTGGGTCATAGATCACTTATGGGTCCATGGTTTTCTCCTTATTTCTTTGTTCCTCCAGGAAGGTCCGTATTCATCTAAAAACTCGGGTTCTCCCATATTTTCCATTCTCCATGGTCGATTTGTCTTCCTTTTCATTTATGCCCTAAATACTTGAATAAAAATGAATGGATGTATCTTTGAGAAACATATTTGAGCCTTGTAACACTTCTAAATTCTCTATCCTTGGAGAAATTTTCATTTTCAGGCTCGAATGATCATTTTTTTGTATTTTACGGTTTGACGGGTATTTCTCCCAGTAAAATTTACATCCTTGCATCGACAAGGGACGTGGTACCTTTTGGTTAGATGTGGCTTAGCTAGGTACTTCAAAATTTCTGTGAATTACCTCAACTTAAAAATGTGTCCACGTGGAGGAACGATGCTTGTTTGAAGATCTAATTTTTGGTTTGGCCTTGGAGTAGCACTGGGAGGACACATGGAGGTTTCCTCTTCTTTTCCCAAAGTCGAAAATTTATATGAAGCTAAAACATTGTGGTAGAAAATAGGGACACATGGCAAGCTTGTGCTCATTTAGGGTCTCTGCTTTGGGCACCATTTTGAAATTGTGCCATGGAGACACGTGGAGGAACCGCGCATGTTTAGGGACCGGCCCTTGAGTTTCATTTTAAAGAAGCACCAGGATGACACGTGGAGGCCTCTGCTTACTTTGCATTTTTCTTAGAATTTTGAATGCCTAAAGGAGATTACCTCGGGGCATGACATATGGCACCTTCCTATAAGCTTGAAGCATTTAGACAAAATTTTCGAGCTAGGACATGTGGAAAGCCCACACTTGTTCAAGGTATCAAATTTTGGGACCATCTCAAGCTCGCTATGGTGACACGTGGTAATTTGAAAAGTCAAAGGGGCGGGGAGGTGGACCATCGCGGAAATTTGGATTTTTTTCCCCTTGACATGTAAATGACTAAAAACATCAAAATGGCCCATAGGCCCGATAAAGGAAAGGTCAAATCTTGCTCCGGTCAATGGTAGAGGTGTGGAATCTCGGGGGAAATTTGGAAAAATTTCCTTTTGGGAGAAAAGAGTTAAAAGTAAAAGGGGAAGCATGGTTCCATTGGAACCACATTGGGACATGTGTTGGGCCCATTTTTCAAGGGTGGAGCTATGGGGAAAATTTGGAAAATTTTCCCTTTTCTAAAAGGGAGGTGAAATGGTAGAATTTGGCCACGGTTCCATTGGGGCCCACCTTAGGACACGTGTCAGGCTCATTTCCCGAGGGTGGAGGTGTGGAGAAAAATGGAAATTTTTTCATTTTTTCAAAAGTTGTAAAAAGTCAAAGGAAGCCCCTGGGTCTATTTTTAAGTTTGAATCTTCCACGTGGACGACCCAAATTCAAAGTAAAGATCAACGGAAGCTGAGAGTTTGAATCTGATTTTCAACCCATTTTACTAAAACATTCCTAGAAGCATGATTCTTTATGATTTCTTAGTATTTACTACACGCTAAGTAAAGAGGGGATTTAATGTTGATATCTGAGTTTGGTGGGAAGATCTGGAAGACATATTTTTCCATTAAAATGGTCTAACTATCGTGCTTGATTAGATTTTATTTTTTTCTTCTCCCGAGCACATAAGGAGACAGATTTGATAGATTAGGGGTAGAAGTGGTTGGAAAATTGAAGAAATAGGGATCTACCAAAGGAAACAGTTGAATGCGGGATATATTCGATGAGATCTACCCTCTCAAGCACTTGGCAACTTTTTACAAATATGATTCTAAGAATCGCGATCATGATCATGGCAAGCACTGGTAGCACTCAAGGTCTAGGATTTTGGAGGGGAAAAGGGGTCCCTGTTGTAAATGTTATAAATGGTACAAATTTTTCATGCAAATGGTTAGAGTGTTAGGGGTCGGGACTGATTTTTCTAATAGAAAGCTTAATAGAGCCCATCTTTTTTTAGAAGCATTTTGAGAATCCTATATATCTCTTTTTGTATCAAATATGATCATGTCAAGGTGGTTACGAGTGTACAACCATTGACAAGCTTTGAGATTGTTCTAGAAACTTTCCCCTGCTAATAAATTTGATCAAATATGAGCTATTCTGTGTTGTCTTGAGCAAAATGTGTTTGTTTTATTTCTGAATGTATGTGAGTAGTTTTTCTTGTTTCTGTTGCAATCTTGTATTAAAAATATGATTCAATCACACAGGTCTCAATCCTTGTGATAGTTTAGTGGCATCTACAATTTCATTTCTCGAAAGAGCCTTCATCTAGGAGTGAAATAAACAATTTAAAATCACTTCTCTTTCATCTGTTTGACAGAGATTTTCTGTAAGCCTTTGGGTGTACCTTAGGTGTGATTTGGCTTAGATCTTGATACTTTGTTGGGTTTCCTAACTCAATCCTTCATGTTAGATTCTCATAGATTGTATGAAAAAGTGTTAATATGGGCCTCCATTGAAGCACATATTCTAGTTAAAGAAACATTTTGGCTATTTTGTGGCATTCTGTTGGTTTAACCTTTCATTTTGTAAGATTTCTCAAGGATCTGGTGAGTTAAGTTCATCCTGCCCCACCTCCCACAAAAATAATTATTCAAAAACAACCAATCCTACCTATACTACCCCTATTTGAATTGTGTGCATACAAATGCATAATCTTTGTTACCAAAACATGCAGAAGCAATCAAGGTCTCAAATGTCTTTAGTAACCTTTGCATTTTTAAAAAATATCTCCATGATCTGGAAGTGACAACTCGTGAGAGTTAGATCTGGTGTGTTGATCATATTTTCCCAAGGTCTTCTCTATAAAATTTATGCAAAAGAAGGATTTATCATTGTTCTTCAATAAACAAAGGTTACAAAATAGGTTCTCTTACCTTGGTTGAAAGGCACAACCTAAAATAGTGAGGATAGATCAAATCCTCTTGAGGGTGCTATCCATTTCTCCACATTTGAGTGACAAAGGGCCAATTAGATCTCATCCCCGCTACAAAATGACTCACCATGATCTAATCTGTCTCTAAGTTTCCTGTCAAACCAGTGATGTTGCTCGACTTTTGAGGGAGAATCAATTTGGATACCAATAGGACCAATGACAACAATTCATTGATATTTTTATAGAAATACCTAGGGATACCTCTCATCACACTCATACGGGACTTCTTGCACGTAAAAATACAAACTTATGAATCTTTTAGGATCCTTTTCCCAAGCATCCTGAAAATGAGAAACCTAACCCTCATAACGTTAACATAGGATTCATGTGGAAACTCGTGAATTTGGGGATTCTCGCCTCCGATGACCCTTGAGTTGGTTCCATACTTAATCAAATAAATAAAACAAAGATTGAAATATTGTTCATTATAGAAATAGAATCAAAATTTATTGCGATAACCCATAATCGAGAGTATACATTTCACCCCTTCTCATTTATCCTTTAGTGCAAGATGACTTTTTGATAGTTCCTAAACCATTGGGAACATATGATCTAATCATGGATTTAACAAAACTTTATCCCACATTTCCTTACTATATTTTTAAAGAGCTCTCTAGCACATCATTTTGCTTTTTCGGAAGAATTACGCCTCACCACCTAATTCATGTCACATCTCATTCGAAGGCTCATATCAACCATATATATTATTATGTTTATCCTCCATGGAAAATGAAATGAACATGGGATTAATTTTATATATAATCACAATTCCTTCAAATGTCAAACTGACATGAATATGTGATCTTGTATTATACCTACAAGTGTTGATTTACAACTATATCAAAAGTGATATAATTGACAATGGAGCCACAATAAATAATGTTAAATTCTCTTTCCTACAAAAAACTAGAATATGGGGAAACCAATTGCTCTTATACCATAAATAAATTGAGGTGGTGTGAGATTTTGAAGCCCACCTCGATTGGAACCATATTCCTTTGGATTATCCTTTGTCCCAAAACTATCTTAACGAGTTCTATACCATCAAAGAGGAAAACCAATTAAAATATGATTCTCGAAAGGTCATGGATCCACATATTGAAATCCATTCCATGCACACTTTACCAAGAGGTAAGGTTCCTTAATTTATGTAATTTTTTCGTAGCCAAAGGTTATTCTAAGCCTTTTAAAATTATTTTGGAAATTATCAAAAATAAACCTAGATTTCATTCAATTTTGAGCTCCCACTAACCAAATAAATAAACAACCTCCTTCGAAAGAGTTGGGCCCCATTGAAAAATTAGTCCAAGTGAGTGAATTTGGAAAACCTAAGGAAATCAAAGGAGTAAATAAGAGTGAGTGAAATGTTGTTGTGGTAAAAAATTTATCTACTAAGAAGACAATAGAAATAGTAAAACTCTTATAAACCGAGTTGTTAATTAATCTCTCATTTTACACTAAAGGAATTAGGAATATTTTTGGACTAGCCTTTCATCCAATAGATGATTTTCTAGAAATATTCATTATAGAGGTATCTCAAGTCCAAGATGAGGTTCTTAAGGATAACACAGAGTAAATATTTCCTATGAACCATTTAACGCTCCACTATGATACATCCGAGTGCCAATATAGTATGGGGGATGGGGTGATTATGAATTATTTGGAAGGGAAAATCACGCCTTTAGTTGTTAAATTAAATTTTGAATGCACAAACAATAGAGTAGAGTATGAAGACTTACTTCTTGGTCTCATCGTAGCTAAGAGAATGGGGGTTAGAAATGAAAAGTCCTAGGGGATTCAAAACTTATAGCTAACTAGGTCTCAAAAGTATATGAGGCTATAATGGAACACAACTAGCTCTATAAGTCTATTATATGTGAAATCAAAAAATACTTCGATTTCATTTCTGTCAAGGAAATTCCTAGGAAAAAAACCAACATGCAGATTCCATGACATCTTCTTCATCACTTTTTACCAAGTGACGGTTTGAAAGAGCTAGGATTTTTGGTCTCCATGAGATCAAAAATTTTAATTCAAAGAATTTCAAACACCATGATACTACCCTATGTAGATAAAAAAATATGAAACTATCATGTTGGACTTAGCTAAAAATGATGAAGCCATCCTAGGGTTTTTACATGCATAAACTGATCTTCACCCTTCACATCACAAGAAGGGTTTCCCCCTCATTCCTCATTCTTCCTCATATTTTGGGGACAAAACATTGTACACATCCATGTCATAAGATATATAAGTCTACAATGTTGAAGAAGAACCCTAGAACTACATCTTGCTCCTCCTTAATTCAAATAAGGGAACACATATTTAATAGAATAAATGATTGACATTAAAATTTGAATGGAGAATGAACCTAGGATTATGAATCTCAGGTCTTCATTGTCAGTAAAGGAAATAGAATAACATACTGAGGTACTCAAGGAGCATTCTTGAGCCTTTTTATTTAGTTACAAAGATATGACCAAGGAAAATTTTAGTGGCAAATATTCATAATTTTATGAATATTCCATATTTGGGAAATCTAAAAAGGAAAATATTTCATAGTATGAAAGTGAACCTTTCACCTAAATTTTCCAAAGATAATTTTTTTAGGATTTATCTTCAAATACTTTTGAATATACCCCTAGATAAAAAGGTGTAGTTTTTAGGTACCTGAAGTATAATTTAGTCATGAGTTAAAGACATGCAACATGAAGTTAGACATGTGACAAGAAACTACATAAATGTGATACGAACTTAGATGTGTGACCAAAAACTTATCATTGCAACAAGAATATTATTGTGAGATGGAAGAGAATGGGGAAGATATTTTGAATTTTTTTGAGATGGAAAGTGATGGAAGGGAAATCCCACCCAGATCAGAGGATCAATTGGAAAATCTTGAGGAAGGAGAGATAGATGTGGGTGATGTTCAAGCGGATAGGAGCACTCCTGCAAAATCTCTAGATTCATGGTCGATTAAAGTTAGAAATGGTGGATCAGCCTTGAAAAACCAAAATTTCTTTCTCCAAGTGGTTAAGGATGTTTCTGGAAGTACTCTTGAAATCCCAAACCTGCTTCTGCAACATACTACTGAAAAGTTAAACAAATATTTGGTGGGAAATATGGTAGGTCGGAGATCCAATATTGACATTGTTAGAATATGGGCTAAGTTGAAGTGTATTCCAAAAGGAAACTTAGAGTTAAGTGATATTTCTAATGTTTTTTTCCTTTTAACTTTAATACCCAAGAGGATATGCAAAAGGTTCTAGAAGAAGGACCCTGGTTTTGGGGAAAATCTGGTTGGTATCTTAGGAAGTGGGAACCTACTTTCAATCTAGAAAAGGAAAATTTGAACCAATTTCCTATTTGGATACACCTTCCTAACCTTCCTTTGGAATTTTGGCATGAAGACATTGTCAAAGGCATAATGAACTCCCTAGGATCTTTGGTCATAATAGATAATGCAACTAGGCATATGACTAGACTTATCTATGCTCGTTTTTGTATTTATACAATAGTAGATAAGGATATCCCCAATAGTATCAAACTAAAGTCATGTCTAGGGATTTGGGAGAAAAATATTGAAATGGAAAGTTCCCCTGCGAAATTATCCAAGTGCAATGGTTGGGGTCACTCTTCCCAGAATTGTAAGTTCAAGGTATCCAAAATATATATTCCAGTGCCAGGAAATGAAGGTAAAGGGGGAAAAGGGAAAGGCCTAATGTAAAGTGTTGTTGATCACAGGAAATATTTTTCCAAAGAACCTGAGAAATTTTCTTCTCCTTTGTGAATAAAGGAAAATGTGGTTAACGAAACTCCAATTAAATCTACCATGGAAATGGATGAGGATGGTTTCACCCTGGTGGTCAATAGAAGGAAATCAAAATTTCTATCTTGGTCAGATTCTAAGGTAGGGGAAAAATGGAAGAACTTGTTAAGGATTTCATGAAGGGTAGGAAGATAGAGATTTTTTCACTCAAGAGGGAATGAGGACCCTCTTAAGGAACCAACTAATATTTAACAAAATTTAAAGGAAGAATGGAAGTTAGGGGACTATGTTTTAGAGGAAATTATAAAGGAATAGAGTAAGGGGAAGAAACTTTGGGGTAGAAGGTAATTTTGGATTCCCATGCGGGTGAGGGGATGATAGGGAGAAATGTAAGTAACCTCTTCTTGGAGGAAATTATGAATGTTAATATGTCCCCAATCAAGATGATGGAAGAGAAGAAAGAGGAAATAACGCTAGTAAACAAAGGAATCTCTAGGAAAATAAACCCTCAGGAAAAAGAAAATTGGATCCAAGGGGAAAAAGGGGAATCCTCAATATCCTCCCCTCCTAAATCTCAGGAGATTGAGAATCCTATAAATGTGGAAGTTGTTAGTAGTAAACAAGGCAGGCCTAGAAAATTTGAATCAAGGAAAAAACTACCCAAAAGGATATAGATTCAGGGAAATAGATGTGTTTAGACCAAAAGGTATTTAAGAAAAATAAACCCAATCTTTGGAAATGAATTGCATCTCATGGAATGGTAGAGGGCTCAATAGCCCTGTGAAATGGAGGATTCTCAAAGACATGATTGAAAGATAGAAAATTGATGTGTTAGTTGTACAAGAAACTAAAATGAAAGAAGACCTTTTTTAAGTTCTTGCAAGTCTTTTTGGAATAATTCTAAAGTTTTTGTTGTTAGTTCGAAAGGAGCCTCTAGAGGTTTAGCTGTGGTGTGGAATCCGACCCGTTATGAAGGAACTCTTTTGGTCAAAAGAGATAATCATTTGGTGGTGATGATGAGAGATCTTGAAAACAAAAATATATGGGTTTTATCTAACATTTATGCTCCTACCCTTCATAAAGAAAGGAAAAATATTTGGCATCACCTTCTTTCATTTAATTATTCTATCAAAGGTTCAGGATGGATTGTCATGGGGGATTTCAATACTCCCAGGAGCTCAGGGAAAAAAATGAGGATCTAAGGAGTTTACAGTAGGCATGGAGGATTTTAATGAATTTATTACTTCCTCACAGCTCCATGATATTCCTCTTAAAGGCAAATGCTTCACTTGTTCTAATAGAAGAGTTGGAACCCAACATATTCAAGTAAGATTAGAAAGGGTTTTGGTCTCGGAGGAGTGGTTAAACTAGGATATCTCTCTTTTCTCTCTTCCTTGGATAGGGTCTGATCATAACCCTATTCTCTTACAAATCAAGAGTCCATATAGAAGAATAACCCCCTTCCATTTTGAGAAGATGTGGCTCCAGAGTGAGGAACTGAATGCCCTCATTAATGACTAGTGGAAACTAAAGGTTAAAGGAACAACGATGTATAGACTTTATAAAAACCTCTAGAATGTTAAAGTTTGCATGAAAGCATGGAATAAAAAAATCTTTGGAAATATTTTTTAGAAGAAAACAAAAATCATATTTGAACTACGAGAATGTTCAAAGACAGACAGAGAGATGGGATTCCAAGATCGATATAGAGGACCATGAAAAGGAACATTCCCTCTTAGTAGAATACCACAACATCTTAGGAAAAGAGGAAATCTTCTGGAGACAAAAATCTCAAATTACATGGCTAAAGGAAGGGGATAAAAATACAAGATTCTTTCACTTGTCTACTTTAAAACATAGAAGCTTCAATATAATTAATAGAATTAGAAAAGAAGAGGGTGTTATGGTGGAAGAAAAAGAAGAAATAAGTAAAGAGGCTATCTCCTTCTTCCAAAACCTACTTACTAATAGTTGTGATCCAAATTTTATTAAAGAGAAAGATTTCTTAAAGTGCATTCCTCCTTTGGTTTCCAAACCTTCTTCTTTCAACACTTCTGGGACATAATTAAAAAAGATGTCTTTGAGGCTATGAAGGAATTTTTCAGATAGAAAGTTATGCTAAAATACATGAACTATACCTTTCTAACTTTGGTTCCAAAATGTGGTAATGCCATGGAATTAAAATATTTCAGACCTATAAGTCTCTGCAATACATCCTATAAAATTTGCACAATAATTCTAGCTCTCCATCTGCAACTGTTACTCCCCTCTATCATTTCTGATCAACAAGGGGTTTTGTCATTGGGCACCAAATCCAGGATGGGATCATCACAATCAAAGAGACTATTCACTTGGCTAAGCTTAGTAAGAAGGAATCTTTTTTTTTTAAATTGGATATGGCCAAACCTTACGATAGGTTTTGCGGTGCTTTCTTGAAAAAATACTTGACAGGTTTGGCTTTAATGTGTCCTTTATAAATCTGGTTAAGGCATGTATCTCTAATGTTTGGTTTTCAATTATCATTAATGGGTCCCCCTTTGGTTTTTTTCCTAGCTCTCAAGGTTTGAGGAAAGGGGATCCCATTTCCCCTTTCCTCTTCATTATTATGGAGGAAGCTTTAAGCAGAAGACTAAATGTTGAAACTGAAAGTGGCTTCATCAAAGGGATTTCCCTAAAAGGAGATGGAAAAAGTGTCACACCAGCATTTTTTGATGACACTTTCTTGGTGGGGGAAGCATCAGTTCCCAAAGCTAAGAAAATAAAATCTCTTCTAGATGACTATATGGAAGTTTCGGGATAGATGGTAAACTTCAGAAAAATCTCTCTCTTCTTCCTTAACACCATGGATAGTCGTTGTAAGAAGATATTTGAAATTATGGAATGTGACTATAAATCTTTTCCTACCTTTTATTGAGAAATCCCTCCTAGGGACAAGAGACCCTCTATCTTGGAATGGAATTTCTTAACTGAAAGGTTTGAAAAAAAAAATACTGAATGGAAAGATAATGTGTTATCCCGTGCTAGAAAAGTCACCCTTCTCATTAGTTCTCTTCACAGTCTCTCGGTGTATGTCATGTCCCTCTATCAACTTCCTGGAGGTGTTGGGGAAAAACTGGAAAAAATCCAAAAACATTTCTTATGGAGTGGCACAGAAAGAAAAAAATAATCCCATTGGTGGCTTGGGATAGAGTTTGTAAACCCAAAAAGATAGGGGGACTTGGTCTTAGAGACTAGACAAAAATGAATAAATCCCTTCTTGTAAAAATTGGGTGGAGGTTAACAAAAGAAAATGGAGTTTGGACCAAAATTCTAAAGAAAAAATATTGGATGGATGTTAATGACAATAGATGGATTTTTAAACAGGCATCCTTCAATGGTTCATGCATATGGAAAGCTATTAACTGGGCAAAAGAAATTGTGGCTAGGGGCAGCAGGTGGAAAATAGGAAAAGGAAATGAGATATGCTTCTGGAAAGATAAATGGGCTGGGAATTTTGTCCTTAAAGACCAATTCCCCCAAATTTCTAGACAACTCGAAGATAAATATGGGGAAAAATAAATAACTATATGGCTGATGAAGACAGCTTTCAGACATGGAAACTCATGGAATTGGATAGACAGAATTCAATGAACACTTGAGTAGGCTCAATGATTTTCTAAAAAATTATGTATCTTTTAATAGCAAGGACCAAGATAGAATTGTCTGGGACAAAGAACAAAGTGGTAATTTCTCTGTCAAATCTTCCTACTCCCTTTTATTTGAGGGAGAAACTAGAGAAGAAGATTTAAATGCTAGTAAGATTTGGAACAAGAACATAACTCCTAAGGTTAATGTTTTTAGTTGGCTTTTAGTAATAAATAAAATTCTTACTATTGATAATCTTGCTAAAAGAGGATTCCAGATGGCCAATAGATGTGTTCTTTGTGAAGTGAATATGGAAACTATGAATCACCTATTCCTGGAATGTCCTTTTTCCCATCTTATGCTTTCTTTTATTCAGGATGCTTCTCGTTTACTGGGTAATCCCTAAAGAGATCAAGGATGCCTAGAATCAATGGAATTGTCCTTTCTTCAGTCAAGGGCTAAAAAATCTCTGGGTCATGAGCTTGGGTCACCTCTGGTGGGAATTATGGAAAGAAAGAAACATAAGGATCTTCAAAAACAAGAAAATTCCCATTAGGTTGACTATAAACAAACTCCTATAGGCTATTAGAAATAATTTTTCTATCCTAAGGAAAAATGAAATGGAAATTATTGACAATGAACAACACTTCTTAAATAATTGGAACATTATTGGTAATCCCAAACCCAAAAGGATTAATCCTCATGTGGGGATTAAGTGGAATACTCCTAGGGAAGGTTTCTTTAAACTCAACTTTTATGGGGGCGAAAAAGGTAATCCTGGGAAAGCAGGGGGAGGAAGTGTCTTATATGATTCTCAAGGAAAATTTCTTCTTTCCTATTTCTTTGAATTGGGATTTCAATCAAACAATGTTGTAGAGGTAGTTGTGATGTTCTAGGGTGTGAAGTTAGCCAAGGAGAAAGGCTTAAAACACCTTGAAGTGGAAGGGGAATCTCTGTATATCATCTCATGTTTGAAAGGAAAATCCCAACCTTCTATTTCTATTGATGACTTCATCAATAAAACTAAGCTTTTATTATCCTCTTTTGAGGTTATATCCTTTCAACATGTGTATCGTGAAGGAAACACTCTAGCTGATTTTATGGCCAATATGGGGGTGGATGCAAGGGGTCTTAAGGTGGTCGAGGATCTTAATAAGATGCAAGCCAAATTTAAAGAAATCATGAAAAGGGAAGGTATCCCTAATAATACACCTACAAATGAGGAGGAAATAATTCCTTAGACTCGTGACATCACTTTCTCATGATTCCCGAACTCATGCAAAATATCCTTTCAAATCCTAGCAAGGGCAGGTTAGATCTTTTTGATTTCTAGAAGTGGGACGATAAGATTGGGGAAGGTAACCATTCTCATAACAGAAAGAAGAACAGGTTTAGAAGAATGGGGGTGACTTAGTGCAAACAGAACCTAGCAAGAGACAAGAGATATCCAAAGAAGTTGAGATCCTGCTTGAAAAGGTGGGAATGTTACCCTTCTTCAACATCTTTGATGGCTTTGATGAAAATTTGAGTGAAGTTGTGGTGAAAACTTGGAAAGAAGGCCATGTTCGGGTCGTTAAATTTTCCTTCACCATTACCCCCAAGCTTATTTCCAAAGTTATGGGTTTAGATTTGGAAGGAAGATGCATCTACAAACCTAAGTCAAACTACATCCTAGATTAAATGCTTTATACAAGGTAAGGGGGTGCATGTCTCTCTCCATAATGGTTATGCTCGAGGTAATTTTCCCCTCATTCTCAAGAAATTTCTCGATTGTTTATGGCCTATTGGCTAGAAAATCTATTAGATGAGCGGATCGTGGGGAAACATGCCAACAAAGCAGTGTAGGGTATAGCCCCTCTTTGAGACCGCAAAGAGAAACTGGTTTATTACTATTCGCAGAGGAACTCGTGAAAGTATTACAATATTCTACCTTCAGGGGGTTTGGGATCTCATCCCAGTAGAGGTAGTTCCGAATGATGAATAGAAATGTGAGAGGGAAGGAATGAAGGAAGGATAGATCTGAAGGGAGAAAATAAATGAATTCCAAGATAGAAAGGTCAGAAGGTTTATGCTTTGGGCTGGTAGTAAACAGAGCCAAACTTACTTGCATAAACAAATAAAGCAATACTGATGAACAAATGAAAAAGGTAAGAAAGAATCCAATAGAATAGAAACACAGATCTAACTTAAGAGAGATCAAATGCACATAACACATAAATTCAGCACAAAGTCTCAAAGTATGTATTAATATTTTCTTCTATTACAAGAAAGTACAAAGTCTTTCTCTCCTCACTTCTAATTTTCATACAAAATTGTCCACACCAGAATACAACAAGTATTCCAGTATTTATAGAAGGAGGAGGAGAAAGAGGACAAAAAGAAACCAACCACTTATTTACAAAATATCTACAAAATATCTAAAAGTCAAAAGTTGAATTTTGGGAAATTTTAGGATGGCAACATCCCATGGTGCAACATGGATGATGTCATCACATGTGCCAACATACTTTTAAATATTTTACAAAAATGGAAAATCCATCCTAGAGGAAGCTATTCATCATCGTCTCTCGGCTTGAATTTAGCTTCTGGCTGAGGCTCAGGAGAGTCAATGTGGCACTGTGCCCGATACTCTACAAACTTGCTGATCATCTTTTGAAGTTGGTATTGATCAGGACCCTAGAAATGGTCATGAATAACCTCGCAAGTCTCTTTCTCATTCTTGAGCTTGTCGGGAAAATCAACGTACTCTTCATTTGCATTGATCAAAGAGCCTATAAAATCACGGTAGGCTAAGAGGTTGTTGATGGACTCTCGATCGAAAGTGACCTCTTGCGCCAGACCTTGAGAGACAATACCCTTGAAGAGTTGGAACATGTCATCTACTTCTCTCAACTCATAGGATGGCCTGAGCAATCTAGGAGACATTTTTGAAACTGCTTTCTCCATGTTGTGTAGTGCATCCAAGGCTTCTTCCTTGAATTTGTCGATTCTTTCCAGGATGAATTCCATTTGATCGACCCAGTAATCTAAAGTAGTGAGAGCTTTATAATGTGCCCACGGGTGATCGATAACACCAACCTTTAACAGGTCGTCAGCCAAACAATTGACCATGGTCTGGAATGTTCCCTCATTGCAACTTAGCGTTATCCAACTCCTCAGAAAGGGAGCTCGCTACTACTTGTAGCTCTTTATTTCCTCGAGTTATATCCTGATGTAGCAACGTGAACCTACCAATTATTATCTGACCATCCTAGAGGATCTTCTCAATCTAGGATGACACAGCTGTACCCTGTTCAACAATCTTTATGTATTCATCTATTTTTTCTTGGTTGGGAGCTTGAACAGGTTCTGTAGTAGTTGTTGAAGGAGCTCTGCCCATCTTCTGCAAAGCTTGGAGGAGATGTCTGTTCTGTTCTTTGAGTATTCTCTTCTCCTCTTTGGCCTCTTGTAGCTTCTTACAGAGGAATCGACAGCTGACAAGGCCTCTCCTTGCAAGCTTTCGAGATGATGTTCCCATTGTGACTTGAGTCACTGTGAAGTCTGTAGGAGACATATCTTACTTTCTTATTTATGGGATCCGGATAGGCTATCTCCATGACCCTTTCTCTTGAGGAACTTTTCGAGAAGCGAGTTAATGATTTTTGCTTCTTGGGTCCCTTTGTCGGAATGATGGAGAAGTCCATAGCTGCAATGGGGACCTTCCTCTTGTGTTGACTCAGGTGGTCGGAGATCCAACCAGGACTTAGGGGATCGGGATCGGAAGAAGAAGAGGAAACAGGGTGAAAGGGGGAGCAACTAGAGTGGACTCGGGGAAGAAAGTGGAAACACTTGGTGGTGGCATGGATAGAGAATCTGATGCGCTAGTGCTTACAGGGCCCGAGAGTCACTACAAGAGAGGAGAAAGAGGTGGAGACGGAAGGGATCTGTAGTTGGATGGAGGGAATACTAAGCAATAGATCCACAAGGGAGGAAAAGATGGAAGAGGTGGGAGATAGAAGGGAAGAAGACAGAGGAGAAGAAATAACCAAAGGAGTGGTTACTGAGGAGGAGGAGGGAGAGGAGTAGAAGGGGAAATGGAGGGAAAATCCATAGTTGTAGCTATGACAACATCCTGAGTGGATGTGTCCGTTGGAACATTTGTCACTTCTTCTTTTTCTGGGGACACTAAGTCCACTATTTACTCTGAGGTAGAAAGAGGGCTATCAGGAGCTTTCTCCTTACTTGATTCTCCAACTTCATCCTTTCCTTTTCCCTTTGGCAAGTGATCTGGCATTAGAGGCACTCTTCCTATGGGGGAAGCAGTGAAATCCACCCCAAGGTAGACGAGACCATTTTATTTGCACCAATGTTTCGTGCGTTAACGTGGCGTGGGCTGGACCATTTCTTCTATGGTCTTGGGTGCCTTGGTTCTATCGATACTTGTAAATGGCCAATCATCCCCATCCATATCAAGGTAAACCTGATCAATTTCTTCATCAGTTTCTTGGAAATCTTTTGGGATGATGGCCACTCCATAGTGGATGATCTTTGCTAGTGCCAGCTGGGAATGATCCTTTCTATTGATTTCAACTTCATGGTTGATGTCTATCCATATGTCCTCAATCTCTAGGACATGGATGGGATCAATATTTTCCTTGGGGAGGAAAGCCCTGGAAGTCAAAGGTTGGCCTTGCTAGGAAATCATGCTTCAGATTGAGCAATTCTAGCTCTACAAACATTTCCCATGCTTTACCCAATGAAGCACAGGTGTATCTACCAACCATGAGGGGGAAAGGAGTTCCACCCTTCTTCCTTTTCATACATTTTTCATGATATGTAATTAGCTTCCTTGAGAGCTCCAGAAGGATCAGCTTGGGCCCTACATATCTTGGCAACCTTGTTGGTTCTCCTAGGAAGTTGGCAGCTCTAAGATATGTGAAGGTGGGGAATTGTGTAAACAAAGCCCCCCATTTCTTTGTGGTAGTGACCACACTCATGCTGGTCTCGACCATGTCTCATGTTCGGCCTCATTAGGTAGATCACCTCATAGAAAAAGGCATCATTGATCTTGTTGAATTGGGCGATACTGGCCTCGAGCCTTAGCTCCCGATAGTACTCATATATCTTGACCTAAGGCCATATCCCGCTTTGAATCGTTTCAGATACTCTCTCTCTGAGGCAGCGGCATTCATGACATAGGAGTTCATATAGAACCTCCCAGTCATTGAAACCTGTTGGAGTTTCTATGAGATAGTATCACTAATAATCTCTCCCCAGCAAACGTTGCTCAGGCACATTCTTTCTTATGGTCTCTAAGTACCTGAGCATCCATTTGTGAAAGTGGTGGGCATTAGGAAGCCCGAATACTTTGCTGAGGAAAGTGATGGTATCACTTAGCTCCTCTGAGAAGTCACTGTGGTGGATGGTCTGTGGCCATCTGCTCATTACCTTTTTGTTCTTCAGGTAAACCTCGTTCATCATCTGCATGCACTTGTCCTCATTATCGGTCCAAGTCTTTATGTAGTCTTCTTGGCTTACTACCACATACTGGCTATGGTGAGGAATGCCCAACATGACTTCAAAGTGTCGGGCTATGAGGTTAATGACCACCTTTCCCTCTTTGTCTTCGACACATCTTGTGTCTTTATTGTAACAATGGGCCACTATCATGATGAACTCATTATTGATAGTGCTTACTGGAAGACCACTACAAAATGTAGCCCACTGCCCACCAGCTTGTCCATCCATGGGCTACCGGTAACTTGTTGGGTTCTGGCCCAGAAATCATCCATATCTATGTGCCCAAGCTCTGAGTCTCTGATGTCGAGAGAGCATTCTACAAGTGAGTCAGGCATCCTGACTCTCTGATA
Source organism: Taxus wallichiana var. yunnanensis (assembly GCA_018340775.1). Lineage (NCBI taxonomy): Eukaryota > Viridiplantae > Streptophyta > Pinopsida > Cupressales > Taxaceae > Taxus > Taxus wallichiana. Next base: position 840,791,953 of record CM031243.1, on the reverse strand, counting down.
TTTATATTTCATTTCTTGCTCTGTCAACTTAGCTTTTCCTTTAGACTTAGTTGGCTTCTTGCTCGACGAAGACATGTGTGAGCTCGAGGGTGGCTATTGTTGCTCTGCATGGAGAATCAAAGAGGTCCAACATAGAAGAGCCATGTCAACCATCATGTTATCCATAATAACAACTTGCAAAATGAAAAATGAGCTATTTATAAGCCTTAAGGTGCAAGGCGCAGGTTTATAGCATGTTGCAGGGGCTTAAATAGGCTGGGCGCACTTTTGAGGATGTTAACATGCAAAAAGATGCACTGTGTTGGAAGGGGGAAAGTTGCGCCAAAGGATTATAGAGGGGCATACTTTTGAGGAGTGTTGCATGAAGCATATTAGTGCCAAAGGATTATAGAGGGCACAAATTTGGGGAACACAACATCAAATGCTAATGTTGGTTGGGATGTGCCTGCGCCTTGAGGAGATTTGTTAGGTGTTTATACCTAGTGCAGGTTTAAAATATGTTACATGCAGGGATAGTGTGCCTTGGCGCAACTGTGGGGATTGCAACATGAAAGGACAATGCGCCAAAGGAATAAGACTGATTTTTGCATTTTCTATACAACTTCTTAGGTTCCTCTCTCTTTTGATTTTGCCAAAATAACAAAGAGAGGTTTTGTGGGATTTGGATAAGGTAGCAGAGAGGGGAAAAAGGATTTTTATTTCTTTCAGAGGTAGAGCCTTCTCAGATTTGTAGATCTGGAAGGAGAGATAAGTCTGTTTTTTTAAAAGATCATGGATTGTTAAGTCTATTTATTTCTAGATTTCCAGATTTAACCTTTTATAACAAACCTAAAATCATAACAACCAAAAATAAAAACAAAAAACAACCATAAGAGTGATAAAAACTACTTACCAGGATATATAATGACGAAGGAATGACATGGGATCCACAAACACGACAAACGGTATGCGGGGCTGACAGGAAAGGCTGACAGGTGCAAAAGAACAACTTTTCTCAATTTTCAAAATGTGAAAATGACAGGTGTTAACCACATATTTATAGGAAAAACCCACATTTATGATGCCACCAACCACCTTTGGCGTGGTTGGTGAGGTGTTAACACCATGTTTTCAGCCTATGGCGCGCCTAAAGAAGTGTCAACATGATTGTAAATGTGCCTTGGGTGCAACTTGGTTTTTGTCGACACTAAAGCTTCAGCACCTAAAGCACACATTTGGACATGAAAACATGTTAATTTTCACACCTTTAGCGCATTTATTTGGTGCAGGTTCGAGGATGTTGACATGTTATTTGCTGTGCCAAAGGTTTTTCAAAGGGGTGCATGTTTTGTACTGTTGACATGTCAATTCTTGCACCCAGTTCAAAAAGGCTGAAAATGGCTAAGTTCTTTAAAACTTGATTTCCGGAAGGGAATTTTAAGCCATTTTGAACGTTAGTAGACCTTCTCAGGGGACCAAAACAAATTTTTGGTATGGTTACCCGCAAAATTGCCCCTGTCAATTTTATAGGATAACAACTGGCTCTTTCTAGGGACTATCTTTAAGTTAAACTTAAGGGTAGAGAATCCTAGTCTCCATGTGCCTATCCATTGGGTTACAGAGAGTCAAAAACAAGGGAAACCCAAAAAGGGAAGAAAGGGAACACACAACAAACAAGAAACACACACACACAACGAAAGTAATCACGCAACAAAAACAAACTGTACAAAGAAGAGAGAAAGCTCTACTTCTTGAAGATTTTGAGATGCCTATAGGGAAGCGGGAGTTTGGCTCCGTCTAGATACGAGAGGTAGAAACTATTCTCTCCATTGAGTTGTTTAATCTTGTATGGCCCCCTCTAAAGAGAGTCAAAATTTCTGTGCATGCCCTTCGGTTCTCTTCGTTTGTCCCATAGAAGGACAAGATCCCCTACTTGGAAATCTCTCTGCCTAGCTCTTTTGTCGAACAACCTCTTGACTTGATTATGATGTTCAGTGATCTTTTCGATCACTTTCACTCACTTTTCTTCTAGTTCTATCAGGTACATAATTCTCTTTTCGAGAGAACTCTAAAAATTTTCATCTTCGATTGCTCGAGCCAAGCATAGAGCAGGGAGGTTCGTGGAAATAGGGATTTCGGCATTGGTCCCATATAACACTTGGAAAGGTGACATGCCAAGAGATCTCTTTGGAGTGATATGATCTACCCACAAGGCATCATATAATGACTTGTGCCAGATCACTGGTTCTCATCAACTAGCTTCCGTATGATGGTTACCAGGTTCTTGTTGCTAGATTCTTCCTGACCATTTCCTTGAGGATAGTAATCAGAGGCATGAGCCAAAGTTATTCCATATCCATAGCAAAAACTAATAACTTCTCATGAAGAGAAGTTGGAAGCATTGTCAACAATGATTTTGTGTGGAACGCCAAATCTCATGATGATATTTTCCTTGATGAAGTTGCAAACAACTTCAGAAGTGGCATGTTTGACAGGTATGGCCTCCACCCATTTGGTGAAGTAATCTGTTGTTGTTAGGACATAACTATGTCTGCACTCAATTGGGGATGGAGTGCTCCAATAAAGTCAATTCCCCATTTCCTGAATGGTTCGTCAATAAGGACGGGCCTAAGGGGAAACACAACCAACTTTGGTTTTCTAACAAACTGTTGGCAGTTCACATTTCACTACCTAGGTGGCTGCATCCTGAAATAGCATTGGCCAGTAGTACCTGGCCCGAATGATCTTATGTGTTGTGACAGAAGAGGAGAAATGACCACTGCAGCCGAGTCATGAAATCTTTCTAGTAATTTTACCTGTTGTGGCTTGTCAACACATCGTAGGAAGATGCCATCAATTTCATGCTTGTATAACCCGTCATCCCAAATGACATACCATGCGGCCCTGAGCTTTACCGTTCACTTTTCCTTTATGGTTAGATGCATTGGGCACTCTCCATAAGTGAGAAAGAAAGTGATGTCTGAATACCATTCATCATTAGTTGTAACAAATAGGACCATAGGCAGAGAATCCATTTTCTCTAGTTCACCCTGTTCTCTGTCAACCTGAGCAGCTTGCTCCTCAGGTGCTTCTGGGTCCTTATTTTCAGCCATAAGCTGACATAGGCCCTTACCTCTTACCAAATTGGTTGGTTTGATGTCTAAATCATACTCTTGGACCTTTGCGATCCAATTCCCTCGTAGGCTTCCTAACTCCTGTTGGGTCAGGATAGACTTAACTGTCGTGTCAGGAACCAACACCACTGTATGAGAATTCAGTATGTAGTAGTGGAAGTTCTTGACTTGCTTTGACCATGGTGAAGGCATGTTTTTCTAGTTGAGACATCTTCAGTTCATGAGGCTTTAGAGGAGAGCTCATGAAAGCAATAGGGGATTCAACATCCTCAGAGTTCTTTTGCATTAAGATAGCTAATACAGTATGTGTGGATGCATAATTGTACATGATGAAATCCTTGGAGAAGTCCAGGACATACCAGGATGGGTGCATGAGCAATAGAGGATTTTATATCCTCAAATGACGTCTTTCCTTCTTCACTCCATCAGAATATTTGCGACCCTTTCATCATATTAGATATATGACGAGTCTTTTCGGTGAAGTTGGGAACAAAGCATCTGAGAAAATTCACCTTTCCGAAGAAAGAATGAACACCAGTCTTGCTTGTGGGCAAGGTAAGGCTCTGAATAGCCTTGACTCTTTTGACATCTATCTTCATGCCTTCTTTGTTGATGACATGTCTCAAAGCAATTTTCCTTCGGTAACCCTGAAAACTGACTTCTTAGGGTTTAGAGAAATTCCGTGTTTTCGGCATCTAATCAAGACTTGCTCCAAATGATCACAATGATCACTTCGTTTCTTAGAGAACATGGTTAAGTCATCTAGATAAACTACGATGACCTTTCCCATCATGCCTTTGAATGTGAAGTCCATCACACATTGGAAGGTGGCACTAACATTGGTTAAATTGAACGGCATCCTATTGTAGGTGAAGGTGCCCCATGGAGTGGTGAATGTTGTTTTGAATTGGTCTTCAGGTGTGACCTCAATCTGATTGTAGCCCGAGAAACCATCAAGCATGGACAACATCTTTGAACTGGTTACTGCCTGCAAAACTTAATCCATTATGGGCAGTGGATAGTTGTCTTTTAAGGACGCTTGGTTCAGGTTGCGAAAGTCTACACATATGCGTATTTCACTATTATTTTTCCACACAGTATACCACGTACTATGATGAATTGGAAAAATGATTCTTGCATCCAACATCTTCTGTATTTTATCCTGGATGGTACCTGAGATCTTGGGGTTGTAGTGCCTTTGTTTTTGATGAAAAGGCTTAACATCTTCTTTCAACGGGATGTCATGCTGAATGTTCTTAGGCTTAAATGACTTCAGATCAATGTAAGACCATGCCAATACATCCATATATCTTTTCAGCAATTTGACAAATTTCCGCTTTTCCTCAGTGTACAACACTTCCCAATGTTCACAGATTGGGGATGTTTTGTCGTACTCCAAATTGATGATTTGGTTTCGGAGAAGAGCTAGGGCCATCCTGTCACCTCTTCTTAACAAAATAGTAATGCTTATTAAATAATCATTCCAGGAAACTAAACCTTTCGAATCTTGTTTCCCTTGAGCTAACATATTCCCGACCTTCTATCGATTCATGCGCCAGTGCCCGTGAGAGACTCATGACACGCAGTCAATCCACTAAAATGGAGCTCTTTGAAATTTTCAGATTTCTCGAGGAAATCGATAAGCTGATTATCATCATTAAATACCCGTTCCGGTGTTGGGAATTATCTCGGCATGCTTGGGCGTAAAACTACCTTAATGGTATATGTGTCTGCTTTAACCCTAGGTAAGGAGCATGAGAGAGGCCAAATAGCCAAAGAATCAGCCATGTCGTTCTGAGCTCACGAAATGACCTTGATTGAAAAAGCGTCAAATTCCTTGATGTTGTCCCACACTGCGTTACGGTAGTGTCTGAGCCTGTCATTCTTCACTTGGTATATGCCTTTCACTTGATTGACAATTAGCTCAACATCACCCTATACTCTCAAATTCTTAATTCCTTTTTCCTTTACAGCTTGCATACCAAGTAGAAAAGATTCATACTTGACAAAGTATTTTTGTATTGAAAAAATGTAATTTGAAAGAAAGAGGGAAAATCTCCTCTTCAGGAGATATTAGAATGGCCCCAACACCGCACCCACTTGTTGCACAACTGCCATCAAACTGCAGGGTCCATATCTTGTTGAGGTCCTCCTCTTAGATGAGAACCTCCATTTTATCGGATTCGGTGGACAGAAGTAATTCCCCATCCCTAATGATTTGAAGAGAATATGGGCCTTGGGGTCATCAGAGTTAGTGACCAGATATTTCTTTTGTGATTCCAGCTCCAACGTCTGCATAACTCCTTTGATAGGGATTCTGGCTTTGGACCAGTCCATATGGATTTCTCCACCAACTTCTCTGCAAAAACTCCTCCCTAGTAATATTTCGTATGCTTTGGAACGTCAACTATGAGAATAGTCATTTTTACTCTTTTATCCGAGAATGCTGCGAATGTGAACTGTGCATCTTTGATCTGACCTATTAATGGTACCTACTTGGTTTCCATGGAGTAACACCTACCGAAAGGTTTAGTGAGTGTGAGGCCCAGAGCATGGGTGACCTTTACTGGTATGATGTTGTCAGATGCTCCAGAATCAATTATGCAGTTGCTTAACTTGTGACCATTAATTAGGAGAGATAGGTAGAAAGGTTTGATTTTACCTGACACTGACGTTGAGGCAACGTTTATGTTGGATTCAGGTGGAGTGGAAAGAATTCCTTTCAGAGAAATGGGGTGAGAAATGGCAGCTTGACTTTGAATATATTTGGTTAATCTAACAAGCTTCTTAGGGTTAGACTAAAGGTACTCAACTTCAGACATTTGGATCTTGGTCTTTTTGGCATGATCGACTATATCGAATACGACCAAGGGTTGTGCTGACGAAGGAATGAGTCCTTCGTTCCACGATGGTAGAGGAGTGGTACTAGTCTTTATGGAAATGGAGGGAGGTTGATTTGGAGGAGAAACAGGAGGAAAATATTTCTTTACAAAAGGCTTAATAGGAGGTTGAGCAGGAAGGGGATTACCTCTTTTAGTGATTGTTGGAGGCGTACTTAATACGGCCTTTTCCTTTTGTATCTTAACAGTAACTTCTGCTTCTTTTCCTTGTGAGCGGGTGAAAATATCATATGACTGTCCACTTGCATACCCTTGGGTACCTTCCTCTTCATCTTCAAATTCCATATACCGATTGTAGATTCCCACCACTTCACCGACATCTTGATCATTTTTACCTTACAATGAAGGTTCTTCATAAATTTTCTCATCTTCTTCGATCGCGACCAAGGCATTGACCGGAGGGGCCTCAAGTACTATCCTTGGAGTAGTGGTAGGTAAACGCAGACTTTGTGGGGCATTGTTGGGAGTGAAGTTCCTTCGTGGGATATCCCAAGATGGAGTGGCGATTTAAGCTTGAGCTAATTGCTTTTTTAATGTGAGTAAATCATTCGCCATCTTTTGAAATGATGGATTTGAAAAGTTTCTTGAGAAGGAGTTGAAGCCTTAGATTTGAACGGCTCTCATTTGAACTCACTAGATATAAGCAGGTTGTCCTCTATCCGAATGGCAGCATCTTGAGCAAGAACCAAGGTGGTGATTTGTTCTTGCAAAATAAAGAAACTTACTCTTGAACTCATGGCATTCACAAAGAAACACTTTTGATTTTCTGGTGTTGGCAACATGGCAGGTGGCACATGGTTAATCAATGAATTGAAATAGGTGATAAAATCATGCATGGTTTCATTGGCCTCCTTCTTCAAGTGAGTGATCTTTGACAGTAATGCAAATGTGTCTTCTAAAGGCTTATACCTATCTTTAAATGCAATTCATAATGTAGCCCAACTAGTGATAGATCTAGCTGGTAAATGTTAGAACCATTCTGATGTTAGCCCTTGCAAGGTCTCAAGAAAGAGATGTATAGATACATCTTTGTGAGTCACATATAGAATACTGCATGACATAATAAATGCAGCAATATGCGCATCCATACTTTGATTTCCACTAACATCAAATTTTGGGAAATTCTTGCGATTTCCGTGAGGGAGGGCGTGAACCGAATGTAGTATTGCAAGAGGGCCCATGGCATTTCCCCATGGTACTACCATTCAAAAAGTGGGGAAAATAACATGAACAGGGAGTCTGGTTCCACTTAGCAAAAGAGCGCTGCAAATAGATGTTGAAGCACCTTGTGAAATCCGGCTCTTTCATGGGGGCGAGACACTTCTTGTTGATCAATCCACTGAACTTAGCGATGCGAATCATGCCGGCATGATACTAAGATTGTACCTTTGAAGTAGATCAAATATTAGATCAACTTCTCCACAAGCTCTTCTGCCATGAGTAAATTGTTCACCCGCCAATGTATTTGTCCAAATCTATAATTATTTATAGCAGACCTACAACAATCTTTTTGTTTGTACTTGCTGATTTTCTTATTTTTCTGGCAAAAATCAGCAGCATGTACTTTTCTAATATTCAATTTTACCCTCTTTAATAACAACCGATTGCAGGTTTTTGACAAAGATTAGCAAGGATAAAAGGTGGGTTATTTAGAAAGCTGATTTTCGATCTTTGAACTGAATTTTGTAAGGTTTTGAAAAATATCAGAAAATATCAGATTCTCAGATCTACGGAACTATACAATTTTTTGTAAAAACTCAGCGAACTAAAAGCTCCTAACTAGTCTAGATCTATGGATTTGTATAAGGAAATTTTCAGTTTTGATCACTTCTACAAAAAAATTAATTTTTAACAAAGAGTTAAAATTTTCAATCTGGAAGTGATTTTCACAGTTTTTTAATTATTTCCTTATTTCAATTCCCAGTGAAGTCACCAAAAATCTGTTGATCGCGGTATGTCATTTTAAATGCTTTATAAAAGGTAAGGGGGTACTGTCTCTCTCCATAATGGTTATGCTCGGTGTAATTTTCCCCCTCATTTTGAAGAAATTTCTTAGTTGTTTATGACCTACATTACCTTTGAAGTGCGTTACAAAGTGATATATAAATATCACTTCCTATAATAAACCATATCCATAATGCTAAGCCCTATAATTTCCCCTTCTTCTTGTATACTTCCCTCTTGAAATCTATTTCCGTGGTCGAGAAAGGTACCTTCACCTTACCATTAAATGAAGGCCTCATCAAATCCCTTATCAGGTTGGGAACTCCCCTTTTGGGAAAAAATGAAAATATGGGGCTTCAACTGCTAAATGTTTGGAGCCTAAGGAGGGAAGTTTTAGTGGGGATCTAATTAGAAAACCTGTGGTAAAAAGAACCAGATCCAACCTGAGTCAAGGTGGAGTCAATAAACGAAGTAGGGTGGAGGAGGCACCAAAGACAGGTTGAGGAAGTGGAGGTTATCTTAGAATCAAGCAAGAACCAAGAAGGAAACCCGACCCATTCTATTTCCAGTAAGGATAAAGATGTAGCTGAAGGGGAAAGCAGTGATGAGATGGAGAGTGAGAAAGCTCTGGATAATTCTGAAGGAAAGCATTCAAAGAACTCAGAGGAGGCCATTGAAATCCTCGTATGCTCTTAAAACTACCCAAAAGGAATTGTTTACTGCCTAGGACTTTGTTGTCAAATCACATGCCTTCATGTGGGAATTTGAGAATTATAGGTTAGATACTGATATTAATAGACATAAGATCAGTATGGTGTCCATGGACCTAAGGGAACTAACTAAAAAGTGGAAAAGTTATCTTCTATTGTTCTTAGTGAACAACTCAAAAATGCTAATGAAAGAAGCCTGGAGATGGAAAAGGAAATGTTGAAGATGAAAGAAATCATTCTTCAGATTCGTGATGTCCATCTCCTCAATGTTAAAAGCACCATCCACCACCTCAAACTCTTAGCAGAGATGATTCATTCTATGGAACTTGCAAAGGAAAAAGAAAAATAAGGAAAAGGCCCCAAAGTGGAGATTCTTGAGCCTAACTACAAGTATTGGAAATATACTATCACCTCCCTTGTCAAAGAATGGAATGGTTGTATGAATACAATGGGGGAGCTAATAAAATAATGATGAAGAAACATGGGATAATGGTTTTCTGCTATTAGTTCATCACTTTTTTGTTGTTAGTTCTTATGTTTTTTTGTTGTTTGTTTTTTTACTTTATTGTGTTATGGTGGCTTCTCTTAGCTATTTGGTTTGTGATGATTTTGGCTTTTGGTTGGGCTTTAATGGTAAATCCCTTGGCCTATTTATAATTATCTGGTAATAATTTGTATGGGGTAGGGTCCCCTCAACCATTTTTTACCTCCAATCAAAAACAAAAAGATATCAACCTATGTTAGGAAAAATTCACATGTCACGAAAGTGGTTCCATGGATATTCACCAAGGATTTTCCACCTCCAATTTCCTAGAGGCCTCTTAAAATTATCCCTAGATATTACTCGGAGTTTCATTTGACATGGTAGTTCATAATCTAGTTACTAAATATGATGTTAAACATGTAAAACAAAATTTGATACCAATGAATGCGAAGGCCAATTTAATGGTTAAGGTAAAATCTATTAAATTTATATAAGTGGGGTTTATTAAAGCAATATATTATTCCATGTGGCTATCCAAAATTTTCTTGGTTTTCAATAATAATCATAAGATAAGGGTTTGTATTGATAACAGAGACATCAATAAAGCTTTTCCCAAAGATAATTTCCCATTATCATCCATTTTCATTATCATAGACGCAATGACTGGTTATGATTTGTTTTATTTCATGGATGGGTTGTCAAGATATAATCAAATAGGAATCTCTGAAGAATATTAGATGAAAATAACCTTCACCACTCCTTGGGGAACCATTTTTTATCCAGTCGTGCCTTTTAGTTTGAAAAATTTTGGTGTTACTTATCAAAGGGCCATGACTAATATATTTCATGATCTTATTCATAATATTATTGAAACATATGTCGATGATCTCTTAACAAAATATGAAAAATAGAAGATCGTCCTTAAGTTCTTTGGATCATTCGTTCATGCTTGACTGAATATGGTGTTACCTTGAATGTTTAGAAGTGTTTATTTGGATTAACAGGAGGTAAGGTTTTAGGATACATCATTTACTATTAAGGAATTGATGTACACCCAAAAACAATGTGTGATCCTTGAAATGAATCTGCGTACGAATGAGTCCAATATAATATTTTTTTCTAGGAAAGCTTTGGGAAATCTAGATATTTATCCCCAATCTCACATATGCCATCATCCCATCAATGGATTGTTAAATAATTTTATTTACATGATATGGATAGAAGAGTGTGAAAATTATTTTGAGTCAATCAAGTGGTTTTTTATTTCTCTTCTAATGCTTATGCCACCCAATTCCAATCATCCTTTAATTATATACTATAGAGCCATAAAAATTTTAATATTGTGTATGTTAGCACATTAGCATGATAATGGTAATGAGCATGTCATCTATTTTATAATTCGTTTACTCTTAGATTATAAAAATCATTACTTAAAAGTGGAAAAATAATTTTTAGACATTTTCTTTGCAACTTAAAGGTTAATGCATTATATGCTTGATCAAGAAATGAGAGTTATTAACAAGTCAAACTAGTTACTGAAATTTCTAACTCAAGTTTCCTTGTCCAAAAAGGTTAGTAGGTTCATCACATGAATGAATGAGTTTGAACTTACCTATATCAACCAAAAGTCTTTCAAGGGACAAATTATCGCTAATTATCTAGTTGATTACCCCTTAGAATTTGGTGAGTTAGTTGACCACAATTTCCTGATAAATGCATCTATCATATTGATAAACCCGTAATCACTTCATTTCAATTTATTTGGATATTATAAATCATATTATCAATTGGACATACCCAGAAGTAGCCAAATCTCAACAAAGGTGATGAATTCATGTCATAACCACCAAGTACATGATAGTATAACAAGTCTTATATCAGGGAACCTTTAACGGTCTATTTTTCAGATGCATTGATGATGAAAAAGAAGAACAATTTCTCTTTAAATCCCATAGGGGATTTTGTGGTGGTCAATTCATAGGGCATTCAAATTCTGAAAAAATTCATCAAATAGGTTATATAATTCCCACGTTGGAGGATGATGTTCTGTAGTATGTGCGGAAGTGCCTAAAATGTCAAGAATTCTCACACACCATAAACATCTTGGAACAAGATTTAAATCCTATAGTTACACCTTGGCCATTCTCTACTTAAGGTTTGGATCTGATAGGAAAATTATCTCTTGTATCTATAGATGACCAAAACTTTATAATTATAGCCACAAAATATTTTACAAAGTGGATTGAGGTCATTCCTCTAACCACATTCCTTGGTTCTGTCATATGCAAATTTATCTTGAATCAAATCATTTGTATGCATGGCGTTATATAAGTCATTTATTCGGATAATGAGTCTCCATTCAAGAATGATGAGGTGTGTAAGTTATGTGGGAAATTCAAAATATCCCATCATACAAACTCTTTTACTACCCTTAATCTAATGGATAGGTTAAAGCTACTAATAAAACCTTGAAGTCCATTCTCCTTAAGATAGTTAAGGAGAATAAAAGAGATTGGAACTTGAAATTATTTCCAACCTTATGGGCATATAGGACTTCAGTTTGTACTGATAGGGAAAGTTATTTTTCCATGGTGTTTAGTGTGGAAGAATGTTTTCCTATAGAATTAGAAGTATTGAGTCTTAGTGTGTCTTTCCAAAGAAATCTAGATGAAGACGAGTACTTGAAATACATAGTTAACTAGTTTAGAAAACCTAGATGAGAAAATTATTAGGGCTGAAAAAAATCATCGTGTTCATAGAGACAAGATGTGTTATCAATAAAACAATAAGGTTTATTAATGACCAATTTAATTAGGTGACCTTGTGTTGAGACTCGAGAGTCATATAGATATGAAAGATGGAAAAGTTAAGAAATTTAGGTCCAAATGGTTAGGTCTCATACTTCAAGTGATCAAGAATTTAACAATGACGTTTACCATTTGTGTACTTTTAAGGGAAAGGATTTCAATGAATATGTCATCTTTCTTCGCCTTAAACATTTTTTACATATAGGAATCACATTTACACATTATTCTCATTTTGTTTCCATCATGTATGGTATTTACATTATCAATTAGTTTGAAATAATAATATGGATATGCTTGCTTCTTAGACACACACACACTTCAATCATAACCCGAGGCTCACAAGTGCAAATAATTTCATATCTAATCATTTAATCTTGATTAAAGTCAGGTTATAAGTTTCCCTGAGTTTCTATTTAAATATTATGTCTCTTGTTGTCCATATTCACACTATGCATAATTCATCAATACTTCTCACATCCTTTGTGGATCTTGATGACAAGCCCTCACATCTTACTAGTTGTTTGGGATCATGAATGGAGTGATAATGTCTCACCATCTTATCATCTATAAAATATGTTACCCATGAAATGAAATTTTAAGATTTATCCGAGAAATGAACCATTAAAAAAATTCAACCATGTGTGTCATTTTTGCATCATTTTGTTTACCAAACTATACTATGATCCACAAAATTTATTCAAAATTGTAAAAAGTCAAACACTTCTAACCATACAAAAGTGGAAAAATGAAGTAAAGAGTATATAAATAAATTTGCAAAGGAGTGTCAATATAAATACACATAAACACACACACACACACACACACACACACACACACACACACACACACACACACACACACACACACACACACACACACACACACACACACACACACACACACACACACACACACACACACACACACACACACGCACGCGCGCGCGTGCGCACACACATAGATATATCATTATATCAATTCTTAGTATAATGTTATCACACCATAGGAAAAAGGTGTTCAAAACACTCAATCATGAGCCAAAAATACAAAAAAATGATATATAGTAAAAAATGGGACCAAAGCAATAAAGGCCCTCGGCCTATCCTTCTCTATAATATCCCTATAAAAATTATGAGGAGGGATCCTATTATGGCTCTGCAATGAGACCAGATAGGTCTAGCATGGGAGCCTCCATGTGTCAAATGGTGAGAATGTCCATGAGAGTTTCTGGTGGTAGTAGCATCACTACATTAGGATCCCTATCATCACTCTCTCTATATGTCAGTATTGCAATCTCATTCTCTAACTAAGAAATCTCTCGATTTCATGCTAGGATGGTGTGAAGATGTTGATTTGGAAGGAAGTGTGCATTTGTACTCCTAGGACTATTAAAAACATATCCTAGGATGGTCCAAAATGGATCATGAAAAAATCCAAGTTAATTTCCCTAATAAGATCATGCCACCCATCAACAAAGGATGCAAAAGACAAGTTTTTAATGGAAAATTATTAAAAGAAAATACAGAAAGAAGAGAAACAACAACTACTAACACTTAATTTAGAAAGTACAAGGAAAGGTGAAGTGCAACTACTCACTAGAATCTCTAGGGACCGAATTCAAATTAGCTACTACCTTTGCGGCTTCTACATTCCCCTCTTAATTCCCCTCCTCCTCTATCCTCATAGGCCAAATAGACTCCTCCTCTACCTCTTTCTCGAATCTCGTAGCCTCTTACTAATCTCTACCACCATCCCATTTAGGTTATGAATTTTTACCCGAACCAAAATTTTATCTATCTCCTCCTCTCTCCCTATTATATCCTCTCCAATATGTAAGACATGGTGTGGTCTATCTTTTTCCTCCAGCAGACTAGATATAGTACAACTCTAGGTATCCCAATCGAAACCTTGGGAGCTATCACTATCTATCCGAGTTAGCCCATGTGGCTAGATTTGGCCTCTCAAACACCCATGAAATATAATTCCTACTACACGAAGAGAATCTAAAAAGGGTAACCAAAATTATTGGGGTACCCACATAACTAGGTGAATAAAAATTTGGCCCCCACATTCAATTAACTCGAGTAGTGGATGTGAAGGTAGCTAGTGCAACATATCCTCGCCCCACTATCCCATCATCCCCTAATATAGTTGAGAAACAACATCTACAATAGTCTATGTCACTTTTTTATATGGTGTGGCCCTAAGAGGGACCATATCCACCCATCCGGTTGTTTAGATCTCTTTGGAATCTATTATCCCAATACTCTTTAGTAGGGACTACTCTTTCATATATCCATGACATAACTAGTGTGGGTTAAATGAGTGAAGTGGATCCACACCTAACTATCCTATATAGATCATGGTAAGGGGATCCTACCATGTCGACCCATAAGAAATCCTCCTCCTATCCTACACAATGCTTTCTACAATGGGATCCCAAAAATATGAACATGTCACTTTGTTAGTATCCCCTATCAAATGGGAATATGAAATGACAATGATGGCCTTGCCGAAAGTGTGAATAGGGGTACCCTCAAGAGTAACCAATATAACATCTTTCTTCAAACTTGTATCAAGTTCCTCTACATCACCCAAATAAAATTCCCATCTTCAGCCTCGTCGATGAACTAAAACTCTATCGAGAAAAATTTCTTCCAATAATAGGAACTACAAGTATCATGTACACATCTTCCAATATGATAGTCCACTCACCCTAGATGTTAGGGAATAAAAAAATTTCTAATGTGTGTCCCAATATGTCAATAATTCTCAAAGAATATGACTCACTGGGTAATTTTGTCCCCTCAAAATTTTCCTTCTTTTCCAAGTTTGGACATAGAAATTTTTTAGTTGTTACCCTTTGAAAATGGTCTAGTTGGTGTATTTTGAAATCGCACTTCCCAAGGGATCAAGGATTCTTAGAAACACCTTCATCGATAGAGAATGCTTTCCCCTTTCTAGAAAGGTAAGGAAGTCCTCCTAACTCCTTTTGTTTTACAAGTTATGGATCGACGGAGTTTAGAGGGGAAATTTTCCATGGGCGGGCCCCGGAGAGAAATTCGACACTTAGCCCTTTTGGCTAAAAGTGTAAAATTCACAAAGTGGCCCACAAATAATTAGGATGCACCACGTGTCAAGGTAGAGTGGCAAAGACGGAGATAAATTGGGAAATCTTCCCAATTTAAAATTTAAAAGGAATAAATGGAGCCTCATATCTGCGACCAATCGAGAGCACCACGTGTCTTGAGTGGCGGTGCACGGACATTTTTCAAAAAAAAAATCCCACTATGAAAGTAGAAAGAGAAAAGGCAAGTCTTTGGCCCATGGATGAATCAAAGGCACCACATGTCTCGGAGCGGTGGGGCCATGGAGATTTTTAGGAAATTTTTCCAAAAGGGAAAAATTTAAAGTCCGCCTTGACTAACCCTAATTTAGAGTCTGTTTTTTACTAGTTTTTCCCTAAATCTTCAAGAGGCCATATCTTTCGAACCAGAGCTTGGATGTTTGTGTTTTTCATATCAATGGAAAGTTACTAAAATTATCCACATGATGGATACTTCAATTTTAAATTTTGATGCGGTTTTGTAGGAGAAAATCAAGAAAAAGTCTCTAGCATTCAAAAAAACAAAAAGTTTCCCCGACTTCGCTCCAATGTTCTCCTGCCACGCCACGTGGATTGCCCGATTTCAAAGCAATTAGGAAAAAGGATTGAATGGTTCATACGTGAACTGGAAAATTGAAATATAAAACACATTTGTGCACACAAAAGCTCTTTTTGGGATCTTCAAGCATTTTATTTGTGGTAGAGGAATGCGGAAGAGGGAAATGATCAAATTTGTTTGTATAACTATGGGTGTAACGTTTTCTCGAGAGGATCTGGTTTTGATGCGACATGGGCATTTTTATTCGTAGGGATGGAATTCAAAGAGGCATGGATAATTTTCAGGTTTGTAACCATTTCAATTTGGGAATGTAATGACCCTTCAATGTCATTTATCGGGGCCGACAATCGGATTTGAAAATCAAAGCACATTTTTACAAACAAAGGACAAAAATGATTGTTAGTCTTCTTCTATTTTCCTCCTCTTCATTTTTAATCTATTCCCACTCATTGTATAAGTTTCAACTCTGAGATCAATAAAAAGGAAGGAATTTTATGTCCCCCGATGGAAAAATCGATTTGTACTTTGTGACCAACGTGTTTTATTATGTCTTGTGCTCGAAATTACAATTTATCTTTTTCTATTAATTAATACATGTAATGAAACTTCCAGTTGATGTGTGTGGGCATCTAAAAAACTACCCACAACATTGATTTCCCCCTCCTTCATTCTCACTCCCTCTCCTTTCTCGAGATCGATTTACGCTTTAGCAAGGAGTTGCTATTATTGCCATAGGGATAGTGGAGTGTTCCTATGGATCTCTGGTTGAAAAACCACCATAAATCCACTTTGTTATTACATACTAAAAATGGTAACTACACCATTCAAATGCAGAGGGACTTTGATTCCCACAAAGATTGGCACCGAAATCCACAAATTTCTCCACAAGACAAATTTTCTTGCCACAGCTGATTTTGGTGCCCACCGTGGGGTATAGTTAGAGCATCTGCACCCAAAAATGACCACAAGGTTTTTATAATATCATTAATTTTTCCTTTGAATTCTAAAATCCCTTGTGATCCAAAAATACAAAAAGATTCAAATAAAAGAGTTCTGCAGATTGAGCAGCCATATGAACTGCATGAATGTAACTCAAAATTCTTGCAAACCCTTCTAGAAAACCTTCTTTGCTCTATCATATCCAAAGGAAATCATTTCAGACCTGAAAGAGGTTGCTTGGCATATTTGGCAAAGTGTAAATCATCTCACCATTGCTACAAAATTCTATACTATGAAAGAGAAGACAATAAACTTTCAAGCTGGCTGATAGAAGGTATACTCGCCAGCTAAGGCAAGGAGGAGTGATTGACCCTATTTTTGAGGAGTTAGAGAGAGAACAAGTAGAGGTTATAGCTTGGTTTGATAAAGAGGAAGAGATTAGAGCTCAACTCGAAGAAATTACAAGAATCCAAGCTACAACAGAGGAAAGAGAAGCATCCCTAGCTGCTAAAGAAGCCAGAAATAGAAACATAATGGATGATAATGAACGTGAAGCACGTACACCCAATGTACCATGGGGAAGAAATATTGGTCCACTTGCTCTCCCACAAACACTGCATGATCTACCAAGTGGTTTGAGAAATAATTTTCCCTAATTTGAAGGAGATGGCTCCCAACTCCCTAAAGAACATGTAGCAGCCTTCATCACTGCTTGTGGTGTGTTAGGTGTTAAAGATGAAGATGTGTCGGTTAGAATTTTTGTGGATTCACTCCAAGAGAAAGCTACTGAATGGTTTTACATGCTTCCTATAAGATCTATTACTGGTTGGGAAGATATTAGAAAAGCATTTGAAAACAGATTCAAGAGCACTGAAGATGGTTAACAATTCTTTGGTGTAATTACTAAATAAAGAAAGAAAGCTCTAAATCCATGAGGGACTTTGTAGAAAGTTTTGATAGATTGACAAGAAGAGTCCCTAAATATGTGCTACCTCCTAAGAACCACCTGAGAAGATTCTTCATCAGTGCCTTGCCATCAAAAGTTGGTTTCTTCTTCAGAAGATCCCAACCAAACACACTGAGGGAAGCTCAAGACTTTTCCATTGAAACTGATGATGAATTAATCCTCTCTAGAAAGGTGAAAGGCCCAAATGGGAAGTGGAAGGGTCACACAATTCAGCTTCATAACTATAGATCCCGTGTTCCGTAAAATGGAAAATGATTTGGTTTCCTTGAAGAAACAACTCGTCCCAAATGACAATGAGAAATGCTCTAAGGAGGCCAAACTTCCTAATGGAAAAATAATTACACCACCTCCTCACCAACTTTCCCTTGAAGAACCTCCTGTCAATGCTATCTATGACACCAAAGAATCAAGAGAGGATGCTGAAATTGATTAACTTGAAGGATAAATAGTTGAGGATTATGAAGGCTACGTCGAAATTGAAGAAGTTAATATGCACAATGGCTTGTTTGAGTTTTTGGGTGATGGGGAAGAAGAAGAGGAAGCCCCAAGCTTCCTCATGTGTTTTCTTCACTCGAGCTCAATCCAAAACATATGCTCCACCCTCCGTGGCTCAAGAGGAAAAGAAAACTAAAGAAGATCCCACTCTAGCAACCACATAAAATAAGATCATTAGCAGAGGCTCATTATTACCACCCTTAATGGATTCAACCAAAATGAAACTAGGCCAAATGGCTGGTTAGATATCAGTGGTATATATAGTAAGTCACCTTTTCCTTCTTCTTGCTCACAAGTTATTAAAAACACTCCTCCCTCTAATGAATTCTATCCTAAGTAAGCCAAAGTTCCTCAAAGACCCTTACCATGTAAACCTTCCTCACTCTAGAACTTCCCCTCATCCAACATTGTCCCATTTGATTTTTTGGAACATGCAAGTAAGACCAAAGTGTAGATCTCAAAGATTGAATACTTGTGAACATACCCTGCTCATTTGATAGACTAATCAATGTTGTTCTGAGAAGCGCTTCTATACCCTCAAGTTCAAATTATAAAGGTCTACTTCGACACCATCTACAACACCTACTCAAAAATTCTGGCCCTAAGTGCTTCCAAGACAGATAAGGTGGAACCCTTCTACTTGTCTCTTCTCATGAATGGTTTTGAGCTCAATAATTACATCATTGACTCCGCACTTTTGATAACATAATGCCACTCAAAGTTGCCAATGCTCTCACTTAAACTAACCAGATTTAATGTTACTCAATGGAATCTAAGCAAGTACCACTAGTAGGAAGGATAAAAGATGCACAAGTGGATTTGGTGAATACCGTGATAAGAAAGTACTTCTAACCATCTTAGTGGCATACATTCCAACATCTTTTGGCATGCTCTTGAGTAGAGTTTTGTAGAGACCTTGGTGTGGAGATAAAGATGGATTAGACCTCTGTAACTATTCTAGTAAAGGGTGAGATGAAGAAGTTTCTTCCGATAAGAAAAATGAAGTTTACAATAAGAAGTTCCAAAGGTGACCCAAGAGCTAATATCTTATTTCAAGATTGTGGATTAGGAAACTATTTCCTTACTTCACAACAAGAAGAAGACTTGCCACTTTCCTTGGAACCAGAGAAAGATCAAGTCTGACTATGGAGTTTGATGGAAGCCATTCCAAAGCAGGTTCGAGGGCTGGTGTTGTGTTGTACTCTCCTTCCAATGTGATGCATCCTTTTTCCTACAAACTACAGTTTGACAACACTAACAATACAACAGAATATGAAGCTCTCCTCTTGGGCATAAGTGTGGTAGAAGACATGGGAATCAAAAATTTGAGATTCCTTGGTGATACAAAAGTGATAGTGAAGTAAATCTAGTAGCAATACCAGGTGAAGAACGCATGGATTAGGCATTATAGGAATAGATTGTGGGATTACATTGAATTCTTTCATGCATTCTCTATTGAAGCCATCCCAAGACAAAAAAATGAAAGAGTTGATTCTCTTGCAATATCAACATCCCTATTGACTCCTCATCCTTCTTTTGGCAAGGATAAAATAACCATTGAGATGATTTTTTAGACCAAGTTTTCCTAATAACACAGATCACTGGAAAGTTTTCAATGATGACAATCATATTTTCGCCTTCTTGGAGCAAAGAGACAACTTCAATAATCTCTTCTTTGAGGGAAGTGTTAATCCACATAGAGAAGGTGTGGCTGAAGATGCATCGAATGAAATTGAAAGAGTGGATGATGAAGGCATGATCAGATTGAAAGGTAACAAGATCCCCAAAGGTCTAGTCTCTCTGGAGGACCTGTTTGACAAGCATGATAGATTTATTCATGAAAATGAAAAGCTATCTTCTCACTTTGTCCATCTGATTTTTACAAGGAAAATGTTGGGAATTATGAAGATCTAAGGATGGACAACATTGGTAAATACTACTCACCAAGAGAAAAGGAATTTTGTTGCTTTTCTTAAAAAGTACTCGATGTGCTATCCTACTCTTACGACGAGCTCAAATATTTTCAACGAAAGGAAATGCATCATTCCATTCCTCTATGGTAGGATGCTAAGCCCTTCAGGAAGAAGCAAAGACCTTATAATCCAAATATTTCTGATGTTATCAAGGAAGAAGTGAACAAGATGCTTTGAATGCCGGATCATTTTCCCCATTCACCACTCAACATGGGTGGCCAACATTGTACCATTCAGAAAGAAAAATGGGGAGATCAGAATATGTGTAGATTTCAAAAATATGAATCAGGCATCTCTCAAGGAAAATTACCCTCTTCCGATCATGGATCATATCCTACAAGTAGTTATTGGATCTGAGATGCTCTCTTTTCTTGATGGATTCTCAGGGTATAATCAAATTAAAGTGGCGGAAGAATATTGTAGCAAGACGGATTTCACATCTCCTTGGGGTAATTTTTCTTACAACAGGATGCCTTTTGGCTTGATCAATGTGAGGGCCACCTTCCAAAGAGCCATGGAACTGGATTTCAAAGACCTTAAGCATTACATTGTCATATACATTGATGACTTAACTATGTTTTCAAAGAAGAGAAGTCAGCATATCTTCTACTTGACGATTCTGCAAGATGTAGAAAACATGGCATTTCTCTAAATCCCAAGAATTGTATCTTTGGAGTCATAGAAGGCAAGTCTGTTGGGACACATCATGAATAAGCATGGAGCACGTATTGACCCTAAGAGGGGTAAGTGCTATTCAAACACTATCTCTTCCCACTAACAAGAAAGGAGTGCACTCATTTTTGGGAGGGTAAATTTTCTTCACCTCTTTGTCCCCAAATTTATTGAACTAACAAAGCATATCAACTCTATGATGAAGCCTCAAACAAGTTTCAGATGGAGTAGTGAAGAAAAATCAGCATTTGAAGAAATCAAGAAGACCATTGCCAAATCTCCAATACCGGTATCTCCGTTTCAGCCAAAAATTCATCATGTACTATTATACCTCGTGAGCACACTCTTTCTCGCTATCGTAGCTAAGATGAATGATGAAGGATTGGAAGCCCCTATTGCTTTCATGAGCTTCCCTTTGAAGAAGCATGAACTAAATTATAGTCAATTGGAGAAGCAAGCATACGCAGATGGGTCTAGGTTGTGAATAATTTTAGATTTTACATACTCACCTCTCACACTATGGTGATGGTCCCCAGGAAGTGAAATTAAGTCCATTTTGACACAACAAGATCCCAAAGCCAAAAGAGGAAATTGAATTACAAGGATCCAAGAGTATGACACTGGAGATTAAGCCCTCTAATTTGGTTAGAGGAAATGGTCTGTGCAAGTTGATTGGTAAGGATGAATCTCTCAAAGTTCAGCTTGGAGAAAGATATGTCACTTTCCTAACTTGCTCGTAAGATTGCCCGCAAGTTCTCTTTTTTAACACTACGGAGGAATGGTATGCAAAAATCTCTTTCTTTCTTACCTATGGGGACTACCCTCCTCATTTATATTACAAGCAACAAAGAAATCTCAGGCTGAAACCAGCCAAATATGTGATTTGGAATCATGCACTCTACAAGAAAGGGATAGATGGTTTTTTCTCAAGTGTGTTGACAAGGAACAACAAGAAAAAAATCCTCAAAGCCTATCATGATCAAGCTTGTGGTGGACACTTTTCAGCCATGGTGACTACCCACAAAATTATCGAGGTACATATTATTGGCCTTCTCCTTTTACGATACTCGAGCTAGGTTTCTAAATGCAAAGCATGCCAGGTAATTTGTTGGAAAACCACGGTTAGCTGCATTTCCTCTTAGGCCTGTGATTATTGAAGAACCATTTCAACAATGGGGGCTGGAATTCATTGGTGTGTTGAATCCTCATTCAAGTGTTGGGCATACTTATGTGCTCACTGCCACAGACTACTTCACCAAATGGGTGGAAGCCATTCCAACCAAACAAGCTAATTAAGTAGTTTGTAGTTTCATTAAAGAATACATCATTGTCCATTTTGGAGTGCCTCAAAAGATTGTTGTGGACAATGCCACTTATTTCTCTTCAAGAGAATTGATAGAGTTCTGTTATGGTTTTGGAATCTCTCTAGCACATTCTTCTGACTACTATCCTCAAGGGAATGGTCAAGTTGAGTCAAGCAAAAAAATATTGTGACCATTATCCACAAGCTTGTTGATGAGAATCATAAGAATTGGCACACAAAATTATATGATGCATTGTAACCTTTTCAGCCGCTATATAGATTTGAAGCAGAGATTCCTATTATAATTGAAATGCCAACTCTCAAGCTTCTTCAAATAGTGGAAGAAAGCCAATACATAGATTCAATTGACAAGAGGATCCTTTTCCTTGAGAAGCTAGAAGAGAGCAGATCCCAGGTAGTGGATAGAATCATATAACATCAGCTAAAAGTGAAGAAGCTCTTTGACAGAAGAGCCAAAGCAAGGGAGTTCGTAGTGGAGATTTGGTCCTACTTTGGGATAAGAGGAGAGAGCCAAAGGGTAGTCATGGTAAGCTAGATTATTTTTGGTTGGGTCCATTTTGAATTCAGGAAGCTTGTGGTGAGAATGCCTTTCTCTTATCACACTTGGATGGAACTCCATTGGGATTTCCTAGAAGTAGGAAATATTTGAAGTTGTACCATCAGTGAAATTTAGTTGTCCCTCACCTTGTACTAAAGTTTTTATTGTTTCCCCATTTCATTGTGTGTGTTTTGGTTTGTTTTATGTTTTGGTGTGGTTCTAGTTTGTTGTGTTTTCCCCTCCTTCCTTCTTCCTTCCTTCAAGATATCACATGACTTTGCAAGGCCCAACAGATAAGGAACTAGTCAATGTTATATGTTTTAAAACTTGAGATTCTAGATCCTCATGCCGTATTTTCTCCTGTCCAATCCATGTCATGTCCCCAAGCTAGAGCCACCGTTGTCCCCTTGAAATTCTCCTTCTTTTTCCAAGTCTAGACTTAGAATCTTTTGATTTGTTACCCTTTGAAAATGGTATGGTCTGATTATTTTGAAATCGCACTCAAAGCATAAGACAAGATTTACATAATAAACTTCACAAAATAATATTCTTCACATTGTTTATTCAATGTATTCTCGGGTCTCACATTTCAATACGGCACATTACAATTATAAAGAAGAAGATGCTCCTATACTCAAGGAGGTTTCTCTAACAACTCTCCCTATAATAGCTCTCTCCACAAACAACTCAACTAATACAATACGTGAGTTGTTTGAACAACTCACCCAATATAATAATAACCAAAAATTATAAACATAAAGGTGGAGCACTAACTATATGAATTCCTAACATTCCCCCTTAGTGCGAACATGGGGAAAACTTACCTTTGTACTTGCACATACTCATGATCTGGTGATTTTCACAGGATGATCACAAACCTCAGGGATGGTTTTGTAAATGGTTGACCACAAACCAAGAATGGTGGTTTTGTAATTGGTTTACCACAAACCACAAAGTGATGGTTTTGCAAATGGATTACCAATAACCAAGAATGGTGGTTTTTCTATTGGTTTACCACAAACCAAAAATGAAGGTTTTCAAGTGGTTTACCTACAACCACATCATGATGTGCCAAGTACTATTATCAGCCCTCATCAATATCTCACTACAAGGAATAACATAGGAAAATTTGCTGAAATTTGCTTTGCTCATACATACATAGAAAAAAGCTGACATAATGGAAATGGAACATTGGAATCATGTTCCCCCTCAATGTGAAATTTCCACTTATTGAAAATAGGATCACTGCAAACTAAAGCAAACACACAACAAAAAAAAAGTGACACCAAATCATCTGTGCAGCTCCGACGTTAGCAACTGATGAGAGGTCACTGAATGACCTCCAACCTCCATTTGCCTCCATCCTCCGGTATCATGCTGCTAACTTAACATATTTTAAATTGAGACTTAATGGTTGTCAGGACGTCGGGTAACACCGAAAATGTGTCCGTAAGGCAATATTTTTTATTTTATTTTTTCAAACTTTTTGACACCACCATATGACCATTACAAAATGACTATTAAAAACCTAAAATCACCTATACGACTCAAAACTTATATTAACTCAAAATGATGACTTCAATTTTTGACTTGAATTTGAGAGGACAACACTTGACTTTGACACTTTGATGGACAAAAAAATAACTATTTTGACATATATACATATAATATGACTCTTCATGTTATATACAAAGTGGATAAAATTAAAATGACACAATTTTTTATACTAAATAACATACACACTAAACATATAAGAAATAAAAGAACACCTCTTTAATGAAAGGCCACGTACGGACTGGGAAGTTAAGAGAACAAATTTTTGAACTACGAACAAACATATGAACCAAAACAAGACTTAAGACTTAAACATTGGACACTTGATTTAATTTGAAAAAGAAACTGTAACACAACTAATTACCACTTTTCTTGGAGGAAAAAATGAATCTGATGCATAGAAGGATGTTGCAGGGAATTAGTTGACTGAACCACTTGGAGAGCTCCTCATCAAACTAAAATACCACGATCCATGCAAAAATCAATGTGATCTGAGATGCACGTTGATAGATTTGAGTAAATATTTCAAGCTTCCAGTTAATAATGATGTAGATAGTGAAGGAGAATCACTATCGAGATCTTATTTTGCATTGAATTATCTATTCCGTGTCAAAGTGGAGATCAGAGGGCATGTGGAAGAACGATGCATGGATGACAATGACAACAAAGCATTCAACCAAGTCTTGAGATAAGACGTGTTTGGAGATCAAAACTATCATCGATTAATTACACACTCACAAACCAAAATCTACATGCATGCAAAGATTTCAATGGAGCTATAACAGTCCACGCAGATCTTGCCTCATCTACCATGCAAGAATTTACCAGAGTTGTCAACAGGCGCAAGCATGTGTTGAAGATATCACATACAACTTTGAAAATATAATTGATGTTGCATCAAACTCTACATGAAGGCCATGGATATGATGACTGCAATTTGCCTTGTATATCTCCAGACTAAGAAATTGGATCTGAATACATAGAACCCAATGCAAAATGTGCAAACCACTTACTATTTATATTGTTGTGTAGATCACAACTACTGAAAGATGCAAATGCCACGTTGATACTGGACCAATGGAAGCAATGAAGTAGACCGTAATGTGTGCACAGGTATGCGAATGGCAGATCATTCAGGGCTCGCCAATCGTTGAATGCTTGAATCAATTACCACAACATTTGAAAATAACAGATATAATCAAACCAAGTCCTTGAAGCTGCGAATCCAATACAGTAAGATAAATTCAACCAGAAAATCTATTTTGTTATATTATATATACGTTCCACCTTTGCATAAGAACCCACCCCCGATGTCTATATCTGCACTCAGTTTAATTTACACAGCTTCACTAGTACCTCGTAATATATCTGATCTGTGCTCTCACCAATCCGTATAAAAAAATTAAACGACTTTCATTTTGGACTCCACCTGCTCTCCGATACCAAATGATGGCGTAAGACAAGATTTACATAATAAACTTCACAGAATAATATTCTTCACACTGTTTATTCAATGTATTTCGGTCTCACATTTCAATATGGAACATTACAATTATAAAGAAGAAGCTGCTCCTATACTCAAGGAGGTTTCTCTAACAACTCTCCCTATAATATCTCTCTCCACAAACAACTCAACTAATACAATACGTGAGTTGTTTCAACAACTCACCCAATATAATAATCACCTAAACTTATAAATATAAATGTGGAGTACTAACTATATGAATTCCTAACAAGCACTTCAAGGGATTACTGATTCTTGGAAACACCTTCATTAGATAGATAATTATTCTCCCTTTCCAAAAATTTAAGGAAGTCCTCCTAACTTCTTGGATTTTGGAAGTTATGGCTCAGTGAAGTTTGGAGGGAAATTTTCCACTGGTGGGCCCGTCGAGAGAAATTCGACACTTAGCCATTTTGGCTAAAAAGTGCAAAAGTCACAAAGTGGCCCATAGGCCCATGGAGGGGAATGAATCGCATTGGAAAATGCATGAAGAAAAACTTGGAAATTAGCCCTTTGGGGAAAAAAACTCAAAGGAAACATTCAGCCCGAAATCCCGCAGAGGAAAATAAATGGTTTGAGGCCCGCAACTAATCAGGATGCACCACGTGTCAAGGTGTAGTGGTGGGGTACAGAGATAAATTGGAAATTTTTCCCAATTTAAAATTTAAAAGGAAAAAATGCAGCCGTATATCCGTGACCAGTCAGAGAGTGCCACGTGTCTCGGAGTGGCGGGGCGTGGACATTTTTGGGAAATTTTTCCCAATACGAAAGTAGAAAGAAAAAAGTTAGGTCTTCAACCTATGGATGAATCAAAAGGTGCCACATGTCTTGGAGTAGTGGGGCCATGGAGAATTTTAGGAAAGTTTTCCAAAAGTGAAAAATATAAAGTTTGACCCCGCAAACCCTAATTTTGACTCAATTTTTTTACCGCTTTTCCCTAAATCTTTAAGAGGCCATATCTTTCGATCTAGAGCTTGGATTTTTGTGTTTTTCATATCAATGGTAAGATGGTGAAATTATCCCAATGATGGACACTTCAATTTTAAATTTTTATTGATTTTGAGGGAGAAAATCAAGAAAACGTCTCTGCATGCAAAAATGCAAAAACATTTCCACCGACTTCGCTCCAATGTTCTCCTCGCCACGTGGATGGCCCAATTTTGAAGAAATTAGGAAAATGATTGAAAGGTTCATATGTGAACTGAAAATTGAAATATAAAAAGCACTTTTGCATGTAAAAGCTCTTTTTGGGATTTTCAAGCATTTAATTTGCGACAGAGGAATCGGAAGAGGGGAAATGATCAAATTTGTTTGTAATGGCTTCGTGTGTAACGCTTTCTCGTAGGATCTTGTTTTTGACATGACATGGGCATTTTTCTTCACAAGGATGGAATTCGAAGAGGCATGGTTAATCTACAGTTTGTAACCACTTGAACTTGGGAATGTAATGACCCTTCAATGTCATTTACTAGGGCTGGAAAACAAATTTGAAAAATGGAAGCACATTTTTGCGAATAGAGGACAAAAATGATTGTTAGTCTTCTTCTATTCTCCTCCTCTACATTTTTATTCTATTCCCACTCATTGTACAAGTTTCAAATTTGAGATCAATAAAAAAGGAAGGAATTTTATGTCCCCCGATGGAAAAATCAATTGGTGCTTTGTGACCAACGTGTTTTATTCTATCTTGTGCTTAGAAATTACAAATTTGTCTTTCTTCTATTAATTAATGCATGTAATGAAACTTCTAGTTGATGTGTGTGGGCATCTGACACTCTACCCACAACATTGATTTCCCCCTCCTTCATTCTCACTCCCTCCCCTTTCTCAGATCGATTTCTGCTATAATAAGGAGTTGTTATTATTGCCATAGGGATAGTGGAGTGTTCCTATGGATCTCTAGTTGAAAAACCACCATAAATCCACTTTGGTTTTACATGCTAAACAATGGTAGCTGCACCATTCAAATGTAGAGGGACTTTGATTCCCATAGCGTTGGCCTGAAATCCACAAATTTTTCCACAAGAAAATTTTTCTCACCAATAGGTAACTATCCCGGTAAGTGCTAACATTTATATACCAACCCTCTCTAATAGCCCTATCTCATCCCATGTCAGAAAAGGAAGAACCTTGGAAATCCAATCTTACTCTATGGATATACTCAATCTGGTATAGGATTCTTGCATATAAAAATAGAAAAAGAGAATACATCGGAGTTTAATAAACACATGATAAGCTCAAAACAAAGCTAAAATATTTACAAAAATAGTTAAGCTTTCATACTTATCTTGTACATCACAAAAAGTGGTGACAATTACACAATCGCTCTCTTAAGAGAGTGTTGGTTATATAACCATTGCAATGGTTACACAACTATAACTCTACGCATATTGAAATTTGTGTAGTTATCCTGGAGATTACACAACCGCTGTTGTATGAAGAATGAAGGTTGCTTAATCACCATGGAAATCATGTCGCCTGGAAACTAGGCTCATGCCCTCAAAATCAAAATTTCAAAAAATTCACAAAAACACCCAAAACACCTCAAATAAATTACAATCACTATAAGGCACCCCCCACACAAACATTTTAACTTTGTTCAAAATCTCCCCTCCTAGAGTTAGTTTTAAAAAAATGGTGATTTGTTGGAAAAATAAATAATTACTAATAATTCACATGTTCTGACCCTCTGCTCCTACTTGGTTTTCCATCATCTTAATCAAATTCCCATCTTTTTGATGATATTCATGAGTGGAATGGTTGCTAGAAATATAATGCTCCAAATTTGGCCAGTTGTTAAACAAAAATGATTTACAAAATTAGTAAAAGGATATATATATATGTGTATATATATATATATATATATATATATATACATATATTTTGATTTCAAATGTTGTTTCAAGTAACTATATGTATGGCATGTGAGGGGTGAGTAGATATCTCATCCCCGCACATATGGTAATAATTTTGTCTTATTGTTTTAAAGTATTTTGTTAATATTATTTCACTATTATACTTGATTCCCATTTTCTTTTACATGCGGTAGGAAGGCTTGACTTACATCAATTATATGTGCGATCAAGAAAGCTAAATTTATAACCCTCCCATTTGGGAACACCATACTTGAAAATCATGTCAGAGCCCATTTATGATTAAAACACTCATCCGAGAGGGTAATATATACGTACCCAATAATTACATGGTGCTACATGGAAGAACGCAATAAGTCTCCAATGATGAAGAAAGTATTCTCCAAAGTAACATCAAATCTAGATCCTTCCCCCTCGCCTTCCCAGCTTTGTTATGACCTTTTTCTGCTCCGATTTTATATGTCGCTTAGATCTTTTAATTGTTGGCCCCCTTTTGTGATTTTTCATGTTTTTGTAATCAACGCTTTCATAACCACCGCAGAGAGTTACGCAACCACTAGTCTTGATAGACCAACATTCATATCTCCTTAAATTTGAGAGTTAACACACATGTTTTTCAATACATGTTTAGATTTCAGGAATGATTTTATCACTCGTTTATCAACCATTTTGTCTATTTTTTTATTCTCATTGGATTCCTTATGGAATTATATTCTTGGTTTACTATGTTTAGAGTGTTGAATACCTATTTTTTATATGTTGTCATTTCTTGATAGACATGTGTTGTTAGACTCATTCTTCCCCAAGTTTTATAAAAGAAAATATTTCACTCGAATGATGGGTTGGAGTTTTCACATTTTGGATGTAAAGTTATGCTACTAAATTTTTAGAGGAATTACATAGAAAACCAGTTCTTTTCTCTATTCCTTCCTACCATATGTTTTTAGTCACTTTCTTGCAACCAACAAGCCATGACCAATTATTTTCATTATTGTATTACCAACCAACATTTTTCACATCCTAAAATCATCTAGATATCATTTCTAGAGAAGGAAAGAAAGATGAGGAGATAGAAAATGCAGCACCACATCTACAATTCTATCGCAGCTCAACAAGAACCAAGGTAGGGTTGTATTTTAATTTATTTAAGCTTGGTTTAAATTTATTTGTTGAAATAGAAAAAGGACACCATTTTAATTTATTAGAATTGAAATATTTATTTTGTTCTTATATACAAGTATTATCTATGTATTATTTATATATATCTTCCATTGATATCCTCTTCCATGCTTATCCATGTGGATCTACACAGAAAAATCTTAGAGGAGGATATCAGGTCTCTAATCTTGCTTTTTTCTTCATTGTTATTATATGTGTAATTCAATTCTACTCTTCTAGGGAAAGTTTATAGGTAAATAAGAAAGTGCTTCTAATAAGATTTTATTTCGTCTCTCCGAGGACCTAAGGAATAAGTCTCGTTAGAAGAAATCTACTTTTCCGATTACTAACTTCTTAATACAATCTTTGTTTATAATAGATTTTACTATATAATCTTTCAAGAGAGGAATGACTACATCTTGTTATTCTCTGTTTTAGATTATTTAATTAGAAGTATTTTTATTTTAATTTAGCTTCATTGTGTCTTTGTCTACAAAATACTTTATTTTTATGTATTTTATTAAATCTTGAAAATCCAAAAAGAAGGAATTAGCTAGTTGTTGTATTTACTTTATTTAAGTACTTGTAAACACAATTTAATTAAATTAAAAGGTGAATTAATTATATTTTTTTAATTCAAATTTATTTTGCTTACTTATTTAAATTTAGGAATTAAAAATAAACTATAAGACAAAAAAACTCAACATGCCATTTCTTTAGCAGCTTTAGACTACCTGAACTTAGTCTTTAGCCCCTTTTTCCACTAAGTGTTTGATTTCCTCCCACCTTTTCATGGTTTTGTGTCCCATGTTATGTTTGTGGAACCTATTTTCATGTTAGAGTGTGGTACACCTTCTATGTGTTACACTCGGGTATTTTTACGGTGGTCCCACTCGCTGAGTGGGTCGGGGGTTCAGGCAAAGCCCCCAAGCAAATTTTCATGGGTGATTTATTAACCCATGGGTAATGGGTAACCGTTATGGGCTGTTTTTGGGCCCATGGTTTTTTTCAGTACCCATTGTTTTGATACCTACGCTTTTGGCCCATGGTTTTGATACCCACGGTTTTTTCCCATGGTTTTAATACTGATGATTTGATCAAACTACTTAAGACATTGTCTATTTATATGGTCTTATGCATATGATACATGACAAGAAAATGCATTACAGATGTGTTTTGAATTCGGGTGTGAATTTTGTAGATTTTGTTGAGCATAGCTCCAAACGGATCTGGGTATTGTATTGAGAGAGTGGAGGCTTGTAACAAAATCTGAGCAAGTGATTCTTGGTGGATGTCACCCAAATTGGGTGAACCACGTTAAATACAGCTCTTTTCTGTGTTGTGTTATTTATTCTACACTTTTATTTGAGATTTGTAATATTGTTTGCATATTAGTTTCTATTGTTGCGATTTTGTAAGGGATTATTCCACATATTTTATCTCTTATTTCCTAACATCCCTCATGACCATCCCGGTCCACTCATACCTCATAGAAGGATCTTCAAACCTATTACTAACACACTAGGCATTGACTAGTATGATAGGGATATAGAACAAGGTTTATAAGCTTTAGTTTTTCAAATACACCCCTTTATCTCAACAAATTTTAGGTAACCTCGACGCTCTCAATGAGAAACTAACCACAACTAAACAATATTGGGAAAAACTTTTTATTTTATTAGACTATGATAGATGTCCAAATCCATAGTTTTTCCACTACATAATTCTTCCACACTCTTGTATGACCCTATTTGAAGAGGAGTATTTGGAGGAAAATAGACAAATTCCTTTGGTCCAACAACCAGGCTGATGTGATTTTGTATCTACCGATATAGATGAAGAATTGTGAAAAAAATCATCCTCAACAAAAATATTATGCTCATACAAAGTTAGGCGGCAATTCTTTTCCTCGACAATTAAATTCCCAACTTACAAGTTGATATTTTGCATTTTCCTTAATCCTAGATCCTTTAATTACCATATTCTTTTCTTATTTCATTTATATGCATTTACTTATCTAATTCACATCTCATATATCACACTTCAATCGTCTCGGCATGACCTCGTGAATTTGAGCGCATTTGTAATCACATATTGATTTCAAGGTGTACGGTTACATGATTACATAGTTATTCAAAGTGTTATATGTCACTACACTTATAATTGAAACATGATTGGTTCTTTCCTATTTATCTTTATTATTCCTATTATTTCCTACCATAATTTTGAATCAAAAATTATATTACATACATTCCTATCTCTATTTTAATAGTTATCTTACTACCATCATGATATTATCTATGCTATAAAAACATATGATTTTCTCTACAAACATAAATATCTATAATTACAAAATTTCCACAATATATTTTCTCAAATTAAATCAAGTCATCTAAAATATCATATAAAAACAAAAATAAACATCATCGTACTAAAATTAAGTTGATGATTTCTCATCCATGCATGAAATACTTCCACTTGAAAATATAGGTGAATGAGAAGAGAATTTTGTGGATGAACAAGGTCATAGAGTATGATGTTCATATTAAGGTCACCGAGATTGTAATGGGTAAAGGTTTGTGTGCACAATATGCAACACATTTAGGAGATGATAAGGAGGAATGCATGTTATAAGAAGACCATCCATGTACTATACATGTTCTTAATAATTAGTTGTAAAATTTTATTAACTTCTTGAATAGATAGCTACCCTTAGGGTTTGAGAAAATAAAAAGAGAGATACTTCATACTCGTAACCTATTCCCTATGCACTCATATATGACACCTTGTTTCGAAGGACATCAATGGTGTTATTTTGAGGTGTATTGATCCCAATCATATAGAAATTTTTTTATAGGAGTTCTATGAAATATCCACAGGAGGTCATTTTCCTCTAAGAGTCATAACACTAAAGATCATGAAGGGTGGTTATTATTGGCATAACATATTCAAGAATTTCCATGCATGGATTAGAAAATGCAGAAGTGTGCTTTATTTTTATGAAAATAAAAATTGCAATTGTTCCCCTCAACCTCATTTTAGTTGAAAAACCATTTATGCAATGGAAGTTGGATTTTTAAGGGTGATTAACCGACATTCAATATTGGGACACAAATGTATTTTGACTACAAATAGCTATTTTACTAAATGGACGAGGTTGTTGTTTTTTGAAGGTAGCAAATAAAGTTAATATTCTAGACTTTTATGAGGGAATTGTAACCATATTTGGGGGCCCTTCCAAAATCATATCATATAGTGTTTTGGATTTCTTGGGAACTGAAATAATTGGATGGTCTATGAAAAATGGAATTCATTAAATCACATCTTCAAACTCGTTATCCCTAAGGAAATGGGCATGTTTAATCAATGAAAAAGAATATTCTAAGGATTATTAAGAGAGCATTATAAGATAATTGAATAACATGTCACACAAAACTAAAACCAGCCTTGTGGGATGATAGAATCACTATTAAGAGGTCATTTGGTAGCTCAACATTCAAACTTTTTAATGGAAAAGAGGAAATATTGCTAATTTACCTTGAGTTTCCACCATGGAATTCATAATCCAGCTTGAGATGTTTGAGGAAGAGGTAATGGAGGTCAGGTATGTAAAGTTGATGGAGCTATAAGAACTAAGAGACAAGGCCATACATATAATGGAAAGGCAATAATCCTAAATGAAAAATTCTTTGACAAGAAAACAATGAAATAAAATTATAAGGAAGGGGATATTTTCTCAATTTGGATAATGAAAGATCTCAACTATGTAGGCATATAAAATGTGACACCTTTTGGAGTGGCCCTTATGTGATATCAAGTTGTAAATCAAATAATGCTTTTCTATTATCAATGCTAAATGGAGATGAAATCCTTATTTGATTCAATGGGATCTATATCAAGATATGTTATTGAGGTAAGGCGTCACCCTATATATAGTGATTTATTCTTATAAACAAGTGCTTTTACACATTTTTCATGTTTCCATTTGGAACATGTATGATTTTCATCCTTTTGTATATAGTTTTTGTTGGTATATTCTTGGGGTTATGTGCAATTAATTTCATGGAAAGTTTCATGCTAAAAACAAGGTGTTCTACAAGACTTTCCAAGTGTGTACTTTCAAACTCCAAGGATCCATATTATTTTAGTTCCAAGCTCACTCTTCACTACATATTCATGGTTAAGTTTTATAGAGTTTAAACGTTTTTAATATCAACTGAAGTTATTTACTTATATCCATGCCAAATGGATTGCTTAAGGATACTAGTTGTCATATCGAGTAGGAAGATAATTGTATGAGTTTCCATATTGTTGTCTAAAATAACCCCTAGGCTATTTTGACAACTTATAAATTCATTTTCTCTCTTAGAAATTTTTTTAGTTTGAAATCAGAGAAAACTAGATGTTAGTGTTATGTGTAGAGTCCAAGAATTCAAAGTTGTTCTGTGGGTTCTCCTAACTCGTGGAACAAAGGGAAATGTGTTAGTGTTCTATGGGTTCTTCTAACCTAAAAAAATAAAGGAATTAAAGATCAAGACTTAGATGGATTTTTGATGAAGTTATTTCCTCATAGAGGTTTATGTTAGAGGTTAATGCTTTGCATCTAGGGGTTACAGTGTTAGGTAAACATGAAAATGGAGTTTCAACAAGTTTTTTTTTTTCGTAAAACAAAACATGGGCTCTACTTAGCAAATTTTTCAATACATGGAGGACATATCATCAAGATCCACAAAGAAAGGAAATATAGTTAAACTTAAGGTTGGAATTTGTTCCACACCAAGTCAATGTTATACACATTTCTCATAGTCCACAAAAGTCTTGAAAATCCCCACAACATTCAAAAGACACGTCGAAAATATATTTTTCACGAAACAAAGAAAATCACAATGAATCCTTGAAACAAAAAAACAAGAAAAAAACTAAGAAAAAATGTGTATCATCCTGGAATCCACAGAAAAAACATTTTTTTTACTGGAGGTCAAGTTTAGTTTTTTGATGATATATATTTTTGTATAGCTTCATTTTTCCTCGATCTGATTCATTAGGAATGTTTTAGAAATTTATTTCAAAATAATGAAACTTTATAAAGGAATGATCCCATATTTCAAG
Source organism: Taxus wallichiana var. yunnanensis (assembly GCA_018340775.1). NCBI lineage: Eukaryota > Viridiplantae > Streptophyta > Pinopsida > Cupressales > Taxaceae > Taxus > Taxus wallichiana. Next base: position 840,757,224 of record CM031243.1, on the reverse strand, counting down.
AGATTAAAGTTGAATATATTGGAGACATTTCACATTACTTTCGTGGTTAGAAAATTCCATTTTTCGTTTTCAAATGTTTGTTTAATCCACCCTCTCCTTTAGATCCTTCTGAATACTTATAAATAAGCATATTATTCCCATTCCTAACTAAAATGATGAGGAATGGTTATTTGTTTAATAGATTTAGAAATTTGGAAAAATCACCTTCTGTCCATCTTTTAGATATTGTGGTCATTTACTGATCTTCAAGTTGATGCTCTTCCATAGAAAATATCTATATTTTTCTTGTAAGATAAAGTAGCTCCAAAAGCATGAACCATCATGAGACATAGAGGTTATCTGGTGGAGGTAATTTAGAAGGTTTTTGCAAGGTTTAGTAGGTCGAACATCTCTCCAGCATCTTTTGATCCCCTCTCTTCTCCTCCCTTCTATAAAATGTAATGTTTTTATTCATAATAAGGATCTTCTCTTACTTAGTAGTGTTACCATGTCAATTTTTTTGACAAAACTAAGGAGTTGCAAAACCCATAACACATGTTTTGTAACAAACCTTACCCTTTGAATGGTTTTGGAATTCTTTGTGTACTTGTAACAATAATATGGTGTCAATTATGGCTTGAATCCACCCCTTATGTCACGTTATTGTCTTCTTGCCTCATATTATTTCATTTGTGATGTGTATCCATTATGTTTTGTAGAGTTTCATGTCATTTATGTCAACTATACAGGGTTGTGAGTTGATTTACCTACATAATTTGAAAGTGGAAAGCATCTCGCCCCTCTAACTTTGTATCGATCCTTTTACTTCTCTAAAACTTCAAGAGAGTGATCACCTTCTTCTGGCACATCACCATTCCTTTTATTTCAACTTAGTTTAATTTCATGCATTTCCTCCTCCCTTTTCATCTAGGTTTTGTTCTTAGCATTCATTTGGGAGTAGAAGTAGTGTTACCTAGAGGAACACGAGGAATTCAAACTTAGATAGAGGTTGATCTCACCCATGCAAGTCCCATATTATGGAGATCATCCCATGTTGTTCCAAAATTTTGAATTTTCCATGATCTAGAAAGGGTACAATTTTATGCTATAACAACTAGACTTAGAATTTCAAGTGGCCTACCGATTGGAAAAATCAGGTTAAGGAATGGTTCTATCTTAATGTGGGCTTCTAAATTGCTTCTTTGAGATTTTATAGACTTAAGAAATTTTAATTTTAAAATATTTATTTTTTAAATGACCCCTATTCTTTTCCCCATGCCACCAATAAGATGCAAGGGCTTGTCACCAAATACAAAATATAGGAAAGTAAGGTCACCTTCCTCTATTCCTAACCTCACACTACCATAAACAACTGTGGACTCAACACCGAAGATTGTGAAAGATGGAAGGTGTAATGATTTGTAGTTAACATATGTCTTATATTAACTTAGTTGATTTATTGGGAAGGAATATTTTCCCCAAATATTTTCCCTACATGATTATTAGGATGTGAAGGTTTAACACCAAAAAATTATATTGGCAGTCAAAATAATCTGGTTAAAGAAGTTTTAAAGATTTCGTGATAGACATAACTTATTTGAAATGAGGATCTACCATCAATAATATTATAAAGAGGACCATAGGTGAAAATATCCAAAATGGGAGAAACAATAACAGGATGGATGAGATTAACAACACCAAAAGAATAGTCAAGATTAACTCGTATTTTATGATGATATGAAATAAATAGGTGATGATTGTGAAGATTTGATTATATGATGGGAATATTTTCCAATGGAGTGAAAATTTTAAGACTATTTTGGATGAGTTAGATGAAAATAATATACAAGAAGCCTCTCCTATGTAAATATTATCTCTGAAATAATAGATTCCTAGGAATATAATTTTTTAAGGTGGATAGCATTTATAGGTTCATCAATTTTTGGCTAGTTGTCATGGCTAACTTATATAATCTAGACCCAAAATTAATAGTGATGACAAAGGGACCTAACTAGTTGGGATAAAAGTTACCTTACTTTTCTCATTCTTTGGTTGTGTTTTTTTAATTTTCTTTGAGAACTAGATCACCGATCTCAAACTCTCTAGGTTTTATCTTAATTTTATAACTACATCATAGACATTTTTATAGACTTCGAGATGGTTTAGAGAATCAATCCATTTTTCATCAAGAAGCTCTAGTTTGTTAAGGCACGATTGCATGTATTCATCTTCATTCATTAAGTCATGAAGGTAGATTTACAAGGATGGGATCTCGATCCCTATGGGTAAAATTGTTTCACATCCTTATAGAAGATAGAATGGAGTGGCTCTGGAGGAGTATGATATCAAGTGCAATAATTCCAAAGGGCGAGGTATATTTAAGTATGTCAGTTTCAAACATGTTCATTAACTATATTTTCCATGATACTCTTTCATATTTTGTTACTTAATTTTTCTTTGACATTACCCTAAGGGTAGTATGGAGTGGACCACTTGAGGAGGATGTTGAAACGTTTACCAAGATCTTTGAAATTTTTATTTTTTAAGGACTTTTTATTTTCATTGAAAATGGAAGATGAGATACCAAAATGGGAGATAAGGTTATTGAATCTAAAATTGAAAATTTGAATGTCGGTGAAATAATAGAGAGGCATATCTTCTACCCATTTATCAAGTATTCAAAGACTATGATGATGATTTTTTGTCCATCGATAATGTAGGTTTGCTTTTTCCAATAATATCAAGCCCTTATTAAGATAAATTACAAGGGGTTATGATTGGTTATAATGATTGGGAAGGTGTATGGATGAGATTGTCCTATTTTTTGATAAGCTACATATCATTTAAAAATTATGATGCATCATTTTCCATGGTGGTCCAATAGTAATCGATGTGTAATATTTTATTAGGTAAGTTCATTCCATTTGTGTGTGTGCTACGAATTCCCGAGTGTACTTTAGCTAAGGTGTTAGATGCCTCCTCTTGATTGAGACATCTAAGTAAAGTTTCATTATAACCTCTTTGATAAAAATTGTTTTATAGGATAGTATAGTGAGAGGTACATTGTGCTAATGCACATATTTGATGTAATTTAATATTTTGTGGGAATTTTTTCATCAATGAAGGTATTGATATGATGGTACCAAGGGCTATCAGACCAAATTTATCACATACCGTAGTAGTCTTAGGATATTCATATGCAGGGGCCATGAGATGTTATATAAGGAAGTGCTCTTGTGTTTGATTGTTTGTAATATCAAGAAGGGATCAAATAATTTCCATATCATCTAATGATTTTTTTTGAGCTCTAGGGACTTGGTCAAAATTGATTATCAAAAATATCCCTTAAGGTTGTAAACCATTTTCTCGTAGGGTATTAAATTTTCACATTTTATTTGATACTCATCCCTAACTTGTTTCATGGTTAACTAAGAGTCGCAAATGTTTGTTAGTTATTTGATGTTCCAAACTACAAGGGATTTGTACTTGCACAATATTGTTATTGCATGGAAAACCAAGAGAAAGGCATTAGGAATGATCTTTCTATCTAAAGTGATTAAAAGTATTCCAAATCCTAAACCACAAACATTACAAGATCCATAAAAGTACAATTTCCATAAAGGAGTAGCATTAAGGAACATAAGAGACTCATCAAGAAACTCATAATGTAGTGGTTATGTTCTTGATTAACTAAAAATGAACTAAACTAGGTAGTATGAAGATAGTTAATCTAAGATATGAAAAACTATACTAAAGTAAATAAATGTAGTAAAAAAATTTTAATGATCTAAGAAAATATGTAAAATGAAATACTAAACCCTAATGTGCAAGAGAGAAGAGGAAATAATTCATTCAATAATAGATTCTTGTTAGACATTGTCACTCAAGTAACTAGATAAATCAGAAGTAGGAATGACTCTATTAGGGTCATGTAGAGGAAACATTTGGGTGATATGGCTAGACTCGAGTGCATGGGAGAGGATCGAGGCACCCATAGAACTCCTGTAAGTGAAACAAGCACCTTGGTCTCGGAAAAAAGGTCTCAAACTTGTCTTCATAGTCCTAGAGATTACTTGACAACCTTCACCGCTTGTCGCATTAATTTTTTTATACTACACCAAATTCTCCAAATATTCGAAGAGGAAGAACTAACATGTCAAAGACAAAAATAAAGTATCAAAACCATAAAAAAAAAGATGCAAATGAATGGGTTGGACTGACCTCAATCGCCACAACGGTATGCTTACTAATCGAGCATTGCACTACATTTCAGACTGGATGTAGTTCTAGTGAGTGTGTGTATATCATGCCCTAGGTTCTCTTATTCCATTTGCACTTTGTGAAATAATGAGCAATAGCTAAATGTATAAAATGTAATAGAATGTGTGCATGGAATAGAATTGAATCCCCCTTATAAAGTGTGATGCAAATGTCGTAGCTTGTGCCTTGATGATGGAGCTATGTGGATGCTAATGCAATAGATGGATGCAACTCTAGATGGAGTGATAGTAGTTGATGATGTTAGGTCCCTTATTATAGTCTTATAAATTTATATTAATAGGGTTCTCTTTGCTATAATTTCATAATTAATCCGAGAAAAGGCCTACCACAAGAAAGATAAAGATTTAAAATGGCTAGAAGAGGCCCAAAAATGGCAGAAAGCGTAAACGGGCTGTGGAACCCCTGGTGGGACTAGGGCACCCATGGGAACCCCAATACAAATTTTGGCACTCCAACCAAGGCTAAAATAATGGAGAATGTTATAAAATTTCTTAGAATATGGGTGTAATAGGTCACAAATTATGAAATAAAATAAACAAGATGACCGAATAATGGTGGTTGATTAGTAATTCCTTCACTCAAGAACCTTATAAATAGTTGTATGAGACTGAGATAAATAAATGTCTAAAGTGCATGATTTCATGACTACATTTTTCCCCCACTTTATCTTGGTGAACAGAAAGCTTGGTAACATAAAGTAGATAAAGATGTTAGGATAATTAATTATGCATTGTATAATTAATTATTTAACTATTGTTATTATTTAATTATTGTTTTTATATGGTTTTATTAAACCATATTTGTCTTATTATATTCATAGATATAATTGTTATGTTGTTATAACAATTATATCATTATTCATTTGTGCTTCCCGTATGATATTTTGGAAGCTTATGTATTCAGGCATATTGTTGCACCTGTGCAACATATTTATTTGTTTGTATATTGTTGTCCAATATGTATAAATATTACAGCACTCCATTGTAATGGTTGATTAATTTCACATTAATAAAATATACATCTTCCATCCCTGTTTATGAAATTAAATTTGGTTTTAAAGTAGGTTGAAGGATATTGGAGGATTGCAATAGAGTTTGAGGAGCATTGGAGAATCTTGTGCAAGAAAAAGAGAGCCAGAGTTGCCTCTACAACTTCTCAGCCCCATCCCCTACAATACCACCATCAAATTCCTCAAAACCACCTTTAATCATTGCAATTAAGGTTGAGGAGGATAGAATTCACCAAGGAAGAGATTACAAGCTCAAAGGAAGGAAGAAAATAATCTAAGGTGCCATACACACTCAAAACCACCTTCATTCTCACCAAAACCACCTGTCATTTTTTCTCTTTGCTGGAATTTTTTTAAAACAGCCTTTCCAAAACTGTGGTTTTTTGAAGAGGTATGGTTTTACAGTTTGGAAGTGTTTAATTACATTTTGCTCTTTACATATAATTGTTTAGCTTAGCCACCCAAGTGGCTAGCATAACTTTTATAAGACACTTCCCATCAAGAGAGGTCAAGGGGTCAAATCCCCCTCCCTCACCCACTACCAAATTTGGAAGAAACTTTAGTGGAACCACTAACTTTAGCAGAATATCAAATTTAGTTATAACTAACTAAATTTAGCGAGAAAAACACTATTTTAGGGAAAAACATTTTTTTCCTCCACTCTGCATATTTTTACATTCTGAGCACTTTTTGCCAAAGGAGGGCTACCTAAAAACTTCATTTTGAGCTATTTTTTTATGGTTGTTTGCTCAGCAAGTCGTATTGGGCTCCGAAGGCCACCAGGGCCCCGAAAAACAATTTTTTTCCTGCCATTCTTTTTTTCCAAATTTTTGAATGTAATTGTATACTTCAATGTATTGTACTAATTTTTAGGTTGTCATAGTCAACTACAAAAATTATAACTACTCAAAAACTGGCAGAGAATTGTAATAAAAACAATGAAATTTGGTTCTAAAACACTCACGAGATCCTAGATCTCATTCGCAGCGTTTGGTATATATGGTGCCTTTGAGAAGCTCTTACAGTAAATCCATCATGACTACTACTACACTTAATGCCTAATATAGCTATAAAAACATCGTCTGGGCATCAACCCTTTAAATCGATGAGGAGTAATAAGGTCACAGTGCACACACTATGAGACATCCCATCTGTTTGTGAATGATTACACGACATAAATCTGAACTAAGAAATTATCCAAGTATATAGAGAAGTTATGCATGCGTATGAGGATATTTCTTTGAGCTGGTGTTAATAATTGCATAGACCCATTTCAGTATTGTCTTGGTACCATGTATCAAACTCTTTTATGTACATTAACGCCTCTTTCACGTGCACTGCTGGGTATATCGAAAGGGAGATCTTATTCCATGTATCAAAGGGTATATCAGAAGGGCATGTGTATATAAAGGTTTGGTATATCAGACCTGACGGTATATAGATTGGGAGACCTTATACCCGGTGATAAGAGATAAACCCCATCGCTGATTTCGTAAAATGGGCACCAATACCCCAAATTTTTCTTCCGGATTCAAAACTACTCGAGGAAGCAAATATGCTACATGGAAGACAAAAATCAAGACACAACTTGATTTTAAAGAAATTTGGCTCATTGTGGACTGGTACTCTAACTAGCTCAAAATTGATACAACACAATAGAGGTAGTTTGATAGAGCAAATCGAAAGCAAAACTCATCATCTTGTTTGCAGTGTCCCATGATGTGTGACCCCACATTCAAGATGCCACAACAACCAAAGAAGGGTGGGATAAGTATATGTTGGTTGAGAACAAGAATGTTATACTGAATTTGTAGATTCAGTTACACACATTGAAGTTCAAACAGAATGAGAAAATCAAAGCTTTCTTAAGAAGAGTTATAGAGTTGAGGGATTCAATTCTAGCCCTAGGAGAAGTGGTCTCAGATGATGCTCTCATTCCCATTGTTCTGAGAGAACTCCCCTCTTCTTACCACATTTTTGTTACAACACTAAATGTGTTAGATACGACCATTAGTTTTGACAAATTGGTAAACCTATTGCAATAAGAGGAAGTAATGCACAATAAGGATGATGAAGAAGAGAAGAAAATATCTTTGCATAAAAATGGAAAGGAAAAGGTAAAGGAAAACCTAATTCCTCTCAAAATTCCCAAAATCAAAATTAGAATCAAGGGGATAGACAATAGAAGAAGCAATTTCCTATCTACAAAAGAGGACATGACCTAAAAGATTGTTGGTATAATACTTATAAGAAAGGTTCATCTAGAAACTCTGGACCTCAATAACAATAGTCTTATAAGGGAAATTATAACCACAATCATGGGTAGAAAAAGGGGAACTAGAAAATAAGACCCCATCAGCAAGGAAATATTGTTGAGTAACAAGAATAGTCATATAATGAAGACTACTTGTTCTTTTCTCGATCAATTGAACCATCCACATCATCTAGTGATGTTTGGTATGTTGATTTGGGGGCCACTCGAAACATGACTAGCCACAGAGACTGTTTTATTTTAATGAGGGACACACCATCGAAAAATCATGTTTTTTTGGGATATGATTCTTCATATACGCTTCAGGGGATTGGGAACATTTCTCTACCCCTTGGTCCACGCAATCAGACTTTCAAATGTCTTATATGTCCCCGGGTTGATAATGAATCTACTTTCGCTTACTCAACTCCTTGATTACAATCTAAAAATTGACTTGGATAGTTATTCGAAAGAAAACATGTTTGATTCGAGATAAATCACAAGGCTCGAAAATAGTTATGAAAGCCTCTAATGTGGGACACATATTCCAGCTTGATTTTTACTAAAGAGATGATCAAGGACTTGTGGCTAAGAACTCTACCTCAGCACAGTTGTGGCATTAGAGACTTGGTCATGTAAGTTTCAAGTATCTCGAGACACTTTGTCGGTAGAATATGGTACATGGGCTACCATCTCTTCAGAAGGATACCGAAAAGTGTCCTCACTACCTAGCAGAAAAACAACATAGAGCTTTGTTCCGGAAGAGTAAATTTCGAGCTCATGGAAAAATTGACCTAGTTCATACCGATCTTTGCAATCTGATGCAACCAAGTCATTCTGGGTTCCAGTACTTCATGCTTTGTGTTGATGACTACTCAAGAAAAATGTGGATTTTTTTTCTTCGTAAGAAAATTAGAAATTTTGAAACTTTCAAGAAGTTCAAAGTAGTAGTTGAGAACGAAATTGGTCATCACATCATAACTCTCCACTCATATCAAGGGGGAATTCACCAATAATGAGTTCAAATACTACCTATAAACTCATGGGATTCGTCGACAAATTCCTCCTCCACACACACCGCAATAGAATGGTGTTGTTGAGAGAAGAATTTTTACTATCATGGAAATGGTGTGATGTATGATCGATGACTCTAGACTTACAAAGACATTCTAGGAAGAAGAAATAAAGACAATAGTGTATTTTTTGAACAGAGTGCCCACAATTGCTCTTGACGGAGTAACACCACAAGAATCATGGTCAAAGTGGAAACCATCTATTGCACACCTTAGAGTATTCGGGTGCAAAGCAAGCATGCACATACCCAAACAAAACAAAAATAAATTGGACATGAAGTCACATAAACTCATCTTCATTGGGTACAATGAAGAGACTCTTGGGTATAGATTAATGGATCCTAAGACCAGAAAATTCTATACCAACAAAGATGTTGGGTTTTTTAAGAAGGAAGCGAGACTCCTCCTCCGTGACTCACTGTAAGTAGATTTTTACCGCTTGTAAAAAAATAAGTTGATTTTCCCTTAGAAGATGAAAGTTACGATGGGGATGATGGTGTTGATTAGATACAAGCACAACCCATAGGAATAGTTCACCGTATGCCTAAGTGGTGTAATAGCACATTATGAGATGCAAGAATGGATGCTCCACTGGATACATCCACCCTTGGACCACAAACTTGCAGTAAAGCAAGAGAAGAAGTTAAATTTTCTTTGATGAGTAGAGTTATTGAATCTGATGAGCCCTCACACCCAGAAGCCCTACAATCAAAATCTTGGAAAGATGCCATGGATTCTGAATATCAATTAGTGATGAAGAATAACACTTGGTAACTTGTCAATCTTTCACTAGGAAAGAAACCCATTAGATGCAGATGTATATTTAAAACAAAGTACAAAGCAAATGGGACAGTGGAAAAGTATAAAGCGAGACTAGTAGGAAATGGGTATGTACAAAAAGAAGGCATATACTACGAGGAGACATTTTCTCCCACAGCTAAGATGAAAACAATAAGAATTATCTTTTCTCTAGCTACACATTTTGGTTAGAAATCCCATCATATAGACGTAAATGGGCTCCTTCCTAAATGGAGATTTACAAGAAGTCTCGCATGACTCAACCTAAGGGATATGTAGTACCTGGTCAAGAAGCAAAGGTATGTAGACTCAAGAAATATTTGTATGGCCTCAAATAGGCACACTAGGCATGGTACATCAAGATTGATGAGCATCTCATACAACATGGATTTTTTAGAAATCCATATGATCCCAATCTCTACCTAAAAAATCAAGGGGGAGATTTTAATTGTTGTTGTCTATGTCGATGATATAGTTATCACCGGAAGTTCAGTTAGGATGATCGATGTAATGCGAAAGATATTAATTGATTATTCAACATGACAGATCTTAGGCTAATGCATTATTGTCTTAGATTGGAAGTATGGTAGAAAGAGAATCACATCTTTGTTTCTTATATGAAATATACCAATACAACACTCAAGAAATTTAAGATGATGGATTGCACACCAATTTCTACACTTATGGAGAAAATATTGCAGTTATCTCATTCAGATACATCTCCTGAGGTAAATGCCACTCTTTATCGGTAGTTGATTGGGAATCTCATTTACCTGACCTATACTAGACCAAATATTAGCTTTGTAGTGAGCTATCTATCCAGGTTCATGTAGGAAACCAAATTTTGTCATTGAAAAGCAACAAGGTGTATTTTGAGATATCTCAAAGGATCAGTGGATCTTGGTCTAGAATACAAGAAGAATGAAAACTTCTTCTTGATTTGGATATAAGGTAACATTGACAATAGAAAATCCACTTCTGGATTTGTATTCTTCATGGGATCTAGACCAATATCATGGGGAAGAAAGAAATAACACTTCATTTCTCTCTCTTCCATAGAAGCCAAGTATCATTCTACAGGAGAAGTTGTTTGTGAATCGATATGGCTACGTCACATGCTAGAAGGACTTGGAATACCACAGGACAAACCGACCACCATGTATGTTGACAATGAAGGTGTTCTCAAACTTGTTCACAATCCAATGTTTCATGAAAGAACAAAGCACATTAAGGTACAAGTTCATTTCATACATGAGCATGTTTTGAAGCACAATATCCAGCTTCAATTTTTTCCAACAGTTGAACAAAGAGAAGATATCTTCACGAAGTCACTTGCACGTGACAAGTTCAAGTTGTTCAGAGAGTTCCTCTCCTCATCCCTTGAGACAATGCAAAAATTAAGGGGGAATGTTAGGATAATTAATTATGCATTGTATAATTAATTATTTAACTATTGTTATTATTTAATTATTGTTGTTATATGGTTTTATTAAACCATATTTTTCTTATTATATTCATAGATATAATTGTTATGTTGTTATAACAATTATATCATTATTCATTTGTGCTTCCCGTATGATATTTTGGAAGCTTATGTATTCAAGCATATTGTTGCACCAGTGCAGTATATTTATTTGTTTGTATATTTCTGTCCAATATGTATAAATATTGCAGCAATCCATTGTAATGGTTGATTAATTTCACATTAATAAAATATATAGGCTTCCATCCCTGTTTGTGAAATTACAAGAGATATGTACATGATGTCCATGAAGAGTGTAGTAGGGATTCATCGCATGAGTAGAAAATAATGTGGATTGAAATAAATATGGAGTGTGGAAAATAAAGATGAAAAATGTGCAAAGAAAAAGTGATGAGAGTGACCCTAAGGTAGAACATGTGTGTATAACTACCACAAAGTGTGTAGTGTACCTGCATTGTTAGTAAAACATGTGTGTTTCCATGAAGCTTTATTATTATTGTTGTTGTTTTTGATGGCCCATTTGAGTTCTTGATTCTCATATAGTCAAAGTTACATGGAAAAAAAGATCAAGTAGTTAAATATGTATGTATGTAAATGTAAAAATGCTATGTAAAATATGCATGTGTATGTAAAATATGCTAATTTAAATGAAAAATGTAAATGCAAAGGTAAATGGAACATGTGCACCTGATCCATGTCAAGAGAGAAAGTGTATAAGGATATCCTGTACTGTAAGTTTTTGGGGCGATCTCACGCCCTAGGTTGAAGAAGTGTAGGGAGGAAATTATCAATGTCCTCTAAGCTCTAATCTTTTTCCATGAATTATGTGTAGAGATCTTTGTAATTTCCTCATTTTTTTGGTGATCCGACACCACTAGATGAAGTAGTGTAGAGAGGCACACCCACTGTAACCTCCAAGCTCGTAACTATTTCCCAATGCTAAGGAAACCATGTCCTATAAACTATGTTGTGTATGGGTTTCGTACACTTTGGTATGCACCCACTCACTATGTATAACTAAACTCGAACTAGTGTAGAATATCTATATCCATATATATTAAAACCTAACATGATGACCCCCTCTTTCGTGGTGCATGCAATTTACTGATAGGAGAATGAAGCCCAAAAAAGGATGACCCAAATATACGTTATAACTCTACCTTGCAATAGAATGGGAACTCTCTTTGTAGAAACTAAGGCATGCATAAACAAGGATAGATATCCAAATAAAGTGTTAGTATGAAAACGCATGCATGTAGAAAAGAAGTGCAAAGTATGCGAGACAATGTAAAAATACCAAGCACAGTAATTTAAAAACAAAAGAAGACAAGTAAGCCGAGAAAAAGTGGGTCTTAAACATGGGACATCGGTCATGATGTCGCAAGACACACAAGGCCATCATGGTTGGAAACAATAAACAAGTGTGTACACCAAAATAGGGCAAGTCCTCTCATACAAGAAACAAATAATGATAGACAAGCATAGACAAGCAAAAAGTAGTAGTCATGGAAAACGTGTAATCCTTCAAAACAAGTGTTGCACATGGAACACCCGTTAGAATGTTAGAGAAATAACCAATATGTCAAACCATGAATAACCAAGTAATGTAAAGTGATAAGTATAAAATGAAATAAGAACACCTTTGAGAGACAAATTTGGATGCCCTAGCGACCAATATAGGAAGGGTATAAGTCGAGCATCCATGTTGCATGTAAATGATTTGTATTTGCGATAACAACTAAAAAAAATGAACACACGTTTGTAGATGATATAGATAATGACATCTAATAAATTGATCTAACGCGTGTAGTAAAGTGATCATGTAAAACACTAGTAGAGAAGAGTAAATTCCCCAAGTCAATGCAATATGTTATGGATGGATGGAATAAAATGCAAGATGGAATGATAGGATCCGTTTTCCCACTAAGTGGATGGAAATATATGAAATGAGGTTCATTTTTTCCCCCTCGCGATCAAGAATGAACCGTAAATGAGAGTTTTCATCGAAAAATGGTTGAGTAGTGTGTGTTGTGTCTAATGCATTATGATGAATGTGTATGTATAGATTGATGATATTTTACCTAGCGACTATGTATGTATGAACCCTATAGATTAAGCGTATATCACAAAAATAGCATATAAGTGAGGATTTAGCCTAAACGTATATCACTATAAGATGAACGGATGAGTGATGATTTATCCCTAAGCGTACATAACTACAAAAAAGTAAAGGAGGGAGTGGTGACGTAACCTAATGTGTATACCACTAAAAATGTTGGAATAGGTGACGATTTATCCTAAAGTGTATTTCACTATCCTAGAAATGTCTCATGGTAAAAGGTCGAGTAGTAAATGTGTAAGGTCTATTTTATTTGTAAACCCTCGACAGTCGAGTATGGACTGATGAACTAAAGTGCATCATCTGGTAGCAAGTGTAACATAGAGAAGAAAATGTCGTATATTTAATGAAAAAAATTGACCATGTGATGAGTGGAATGTATAAATAAGTGTTGTGTAAGATGTAATGGTAGATATGTAGAATGTATAAAATGTAATGTATAACATGTAGTGTAATACATGTAGATAGATGAGTAATGTAGTATGTAGGGATGAATGTAATGTTAGACGCATAGATGATGAATACTAACATAATGTGTATAATTTGAGTAGTGCAGATTATATGATGTATGGTATATTCCTATGTATAGGATGTGAGGAAACATGTATAAATAGCCTAATAGTGTATGATGTAAAATGTGTAAGGTGAGGACTAGTATAATGTATGATGTATGAATGTGGAAATGGCACAATGTTGTAGAAAAACATGGAGAATGTATGGTGTATGGTGTATAACATGTAATGTATAATGCATATAGTGTAGTGTGTGGGGTTCAGTGTAGTAGTAATCCCTCAACAATCAAATGTGAACCGAAGCACAAAAGTGTGTCATCATGTAATGATGCTAGAATGTACAATGAGTATGTCTAATGTGAAGATATGAATGTATAAGGATGTAAAATATGATAACTATGCTAAGACAATGTGGTGGGGAGTGTAGTGTTATGCCCCCCAAGTGCATGATAGAAAATATGACTATTAACCACTATCAAGATGATCATTGTTATCATGATTGAAACTTGTCAGGGGCAGCATCGAGAAAATTGATAAGCTATAAAGGGAGGAGGGTCATAGAGGTACCCATTGCGGAAAAGTGTGTAGACATTCATTACATATTATTAATTGGTAAAGGCAATCCATGGAAACCATGAGCGTTGAAATGAGAGAAATTTGGAATGTAAGGAGGAGAAGAATCACTAAGGATAGAGACATTACCGAAAGGCATGGTAAATGTGAGCAAGGAGTGATGAGCGTTTATTATACCACAAATAGAATCAAGCAAAGACTATCCAAGTGTGAGGGAAGAGTCACGAGGGGAGTGGAAAACAAAAACCATCAAATGAAAAACACATAATCCATAAGATGTCATAGTGTGAAAATATCCATGATAGAGATGTGGTGAATGAAGAGGTGGTAAAATTTCATTAAATTTTATGCCAAACCTAATCAAATTGTCTTGTGTGCAAATAGTTTCTAAACATGTAGAGTCAACAGGGATATATTTCCAAAAGGTCCTATTGACAAACAATGTGCATGTAAAAGGAGTCATTGGAGTGGAAAATCATGCAGGAGAAGTGGAGATAACGTCGACATTGTGAATAGATCCCTTATACAATACTATGGCATTAGTATATGAAGGGGTCTTAAACCTATATTTTCCAGGGGCCATCACCCACAAAGTTTTATTTGAATTAAGAATCATCTACACCGAGAGGGGTAAAGTCATGTTGTCTTAATTCTTCATCTGTAAGTACAATAACATCAACTTTGTTATCGAATCCTTAGATTCATCAAAGTGTGAACATCATCTTATGGTATGGCTTCATCAAGAATGTTGGTAGGGGCACCATTGGTGGAGTAGTAGAGGGTTTCGCAACCGGGTGGAGTAGAAACACTAGGAGGAACTGACATGGTAGGTGGGATAATAGAAGGTGTCGTGATGGGTGATGACGGAACAATAATAAGAGGTGATACTGTAGGTGAAATAATATTTGTTGTGTGAGTTGAACTAGATGGGGTATTAAGAATGGTAGAGGAAGATGATGAAGCTCTAGATTGAATATTGTCATATGTATCGAGGTTGATGTAAGGAATTCATTGTGAAGGTGGTATGGGCATAGAGGTAATGGGGTCATGCGACAAAATTTAAAGGGTTCGGGTCGAGAGTGATAGTGTGTTCGTATCCATCATGCAAGAAATTGACACATTGGTGGATAGTAGATGGTACTGCATGCATTGTGCTAATCCATGGCCTACCTAACAAGAGATTAAATTTGAAGGATCCATCAATAACATAGGACTTGGTGAGAATAGTCTTAAGTCCAACCTAGATATGTAAAGAGATAGTTATTAAGCAGGTGCGAGTGGTAGAGTCATAGCCGTGAATGGGGGTAGAATTTTTAAAAATAAAATTATCACTAATGCCTAATTTATTTAAAATGGAATTCGTGCATAAATTAACATTTGATCCATTATCAATGAGGAATAATTTAATGTAAGTAGTGCTAATAATGATAGTAATGACAAAAGGAGCAAATGGATTGTTTTCAACAAAATGTGAGATATCGTCATCGGTGAAAGATTTGAAACATGGTAGATTATGAATGGATTGTATGAGATGTGAAAAGGCTATAACAAAATTATTAGTTTCAATATGAATGGTCTGAAGGGAAGCTTCTAGTGTGTTTGCGACAATCTAGTGCATTACGTAAAATTCATATAGAGATATCTTATGGGCATATTTTTAAGTTTCTCAATGATATCATATCCCTTAGAAGTAGTAGGAGAAGGTAATGAAGTAATGGAAGGAGAAATAGATGTGGGTTGAGCCATAGGCTTATTTGGATGAGTATAATGAGTAAAGAATGACATTAATGGATGGGTCAACCCTAGGTGTGAGGAAGTGAGGAGGATTTTGAGTACGCACGCATGGGAAATAAGCGGCAGTAACTATGCTCATGACTTGAGTTGTTGCAAAGGTAGGATAGGAGGATTGATCCATAACACAAGAGGGAGATGTCATTATCAAGATGTAGTGGGTTCTAGAGCAAGATAGTCTAAATTTCATTTTTACCAAAATGATTAACTAAAAATTAACTAATCTAAGTATAATAAGGATAGTTAATCTAAGCTGCAAAAATTTGTATGAAACTAAATGAATGTAGTAAAGAAATATTTTAATGATCTAAAAATATGTAAAATGAAATAATAAATTTAGACACCAAATTAGGGTCACAATCCCCCTTCACCCCACATGTATATTAACTTAATTACCTACAATTAAATTAATGTCCATTCTCACAATATTAATTAATAAATACCTTAATTAAATTAATTTCCACCTCACCTAAACACCTCACCCCACCACATCACCTAGACACCTCATCATAGACCTATTCTTAACATGTTTCCTTTTAACTAGGACTCAATCTCTACTTACCATACCTAACTGAGACTTAGTCTAACCCTCACACTAAATGCATATTCTTCCTCTAACCACATGCACACTTACTTACAAGGAAAATGCCATTTTGGATCCACAACAATGGAAAGAATTGGCCAAAATATAGCCAAGATCTGCTATTTTTGGCAACCTAGGATATTCTATCTTACATGACACCGTCAACCCAAAAGTGATGCCGATCACACTAAAACGCGTTGTCGCTACCATATATTCACTTTAAGCAACCTTGTTAAAGAGGGTAGAAGAATTATTAGAGTTTTTGAGAAGAGATATCTTCATGCAAGCATGCATCGAGAGAACTCTTAGACATCCGGACATCCCGACCTAGCATTAAAACTAATATGAAGGTTAAGCATTCACGATAACATTCTAGAAAGCATGACCGTGATACTAACCACTAGTTCCACGGATCAACCACCACCTTCTTCTAACCACCAGTCCTATAAGTACAAGTAAGTGCATTTGGATCTATATCTTTCCATATTTATTGAGATCAGTTTCTTTATCTCTATCTGGGAGTCCTAGTCTCCTTTGCATCTCATCATCCCTCACCTTCTTGTAAATCCCCCACCTAACCACCTACAACCTCCCAGCTCTCCATACCCAACTCTAGACATCTCTGAGCATTCCCAACATTGTCATCAACCTCACCATTCTCTTTCTATTTCCTGTGCAATCACAGAGAATCATCAAAATAAAAATTTCCTTAGTTTTTATCATCTTGACCCTACCAACGCCGGTTAACCTAAACCATCGCAGTTTCCTCTTAACCGACATCATTCATACCAGACCAACGTCGGTCTCTATATCTAGTAAATCTTCCTATAACGAAACCTCATAACATTCACCCAAATAACCCAAACCACTCAAAACTCAACCCTGACCTGTCCCAACCACCTTATTCACCTATCTAACTTCTAGATCTGATCATAACCTGGGGCCACGATTATATTTTCTTGTTGTACTTGAATGAGACACCTAAATCATATCAACTACTAGAGTTTGTCATTTGCTTATGTTATTTCATGTAATGAATTATATTAAAGAGTGAATTGACAACCATCTAGAAGTATCACACTTCTCGGATCTAGCACACACTAAAGGCGGTCCACCCACATATATTGTTTAATATTTCTCTTGAGGTCTTGTTTTGTATTCATAGGTAGTTTCTCCTAGAAAATGGAAGTTCTCACAATCAAAACTTGATTGGGAAATCATAACATGTGCACTCTACCTTACACCATCATTCACATGTATTCCTCTTCACCCTTACCCTATCTCTGCTTTTCCTTGTACATATGCAACTTATCGGTGAAACATTTTGGCACACCTGGTGGGACCTTTGTTTTTCAGTTTTTTCTATTCATATAGTTTGCATTTTGTATGTTTCCTTTCTAAATTTTTATTCACTAAATATTCTTCTTTGGTAATCTTCTACTTCTTTCTAATTTCTCTAAATGAAACATTTATTTTGGTGCATTTAAAAAGAATCATTCTTATTTCTTTCTACATTAGTGAAAATCATCCTCTCTCCTATTCATCATTTGCTTCATTGAATATAATTTTCAATTTGGGTTATAAAATTTGTTGCATTTCATCTTTGTATGCTGCATTATTAGCTCACATTTAAAACTAAGGGCAACCTATACGCTGAAGTCATGCCTAGCCGATGGTTAAAATAATTGAATCTTAGAAAGCACATTTCTCTATTCTCTCTTTTCCAAGCTTCACAAATCTAAATTTACACATTTTCTTAAACAACACCTTACATGGAAGAAGATGTCAATAATCGCTGGATTGATAGTGAACGCCCAACTAGTTTCTCTATCATGTTATTACCTCGTAGAAATAATTTCCCCCACAAAACATAACGTGAAACCTCACCTTTAGATTACCTCTTCATATGACACCTTCCTAACCAAAAAACTTTGTTCTAAAGTTCACAAGTCAGTCTCAAATAACATAAGCTAAAGTAACATAAAATTCACTCGTAGGATTACATGTTTTTCTTAGCTTTCTTCCTGAATTACATTTTGAGTTGTGAGTATTATGTTTCTTCATTTTCTTCTCTCTTTCTCACTTCCATCATATTTAGAGTATTCCAACTATTTCGAGTGTGTCAGGGGCCTCATATCATCATCCTCGTGTCTTCTAGGTTGTTTCTTCATCTGATTTAATTCACAAAATCATTTTTTCTTCACTTCTTTAGATTTCACAATAATCGGTGTCATTCTAGCGATCGTCATCGCTTCCCATCCGACCGTATTCATTTTACTTGACTGGTGTTGGTTACCAACTCTTTTGGTTATTTTACCCAAAAAATATTGAATCACCTTCTCTTTTCTATTTAAATTCATCTGGATATCATCATATTCCCAATATTCGATATTATTTGTAAAAAGTACTGCTTTCCCATTTCATTTTTCATCATTTTTCCTTCATTTTCTCAAAATGTTGTTTTCCCATAATCTTGGTATCGCTTATTATAACCGCATCGGTCCCCCTCAACCATCATTGGTTATCTTAACCGGTGTTGGTTTCCCTATTTTAATTCTTAATTGAAACATTAACCATGTCTACCTACTAGTATCTCTGTTTTTTCCCATTCCCGTTGCTTTTTATGTCATCTCCGAATACAATTAACCCCATACATGCTAATTCACATGGTGTTTACTCGCAACCAAACCAACGCTCTTCTATTTCATGTTATTCTTTAGCCACTCCAACCTATCCCATAACCACCTTTCATCCTGTCACCTATGGATCTAACTCACCCTATCCTTATTTCTACTACCGATGAGGATTTCACATGACTCCTTGATCACAATCCCATGACCTTACAATACTATCTTGACCATTCATCTACCCGAGACTCCTCAGGATAGTTAATATATGGCATACCCGTATCTATTCCTCTTTCCCTCACACCCACTTCCATGCCATCTACTACTAGCTTGGCGCTGCCCTCATCAACATTACCCTCTGTGGTCTCTTAGTTAGGTTCCACCTTTTTCATAATTATTTCCTCAATAACATCTATTGCACCCATGGTTTGAACCGTTCCTTCACCAATTACTCTGAAAATGGCCCCATCTGCCCCCTTTTTCTCGTATATACAAGTTGCATCACAACCACCTCTAGTGTCGCCAACCCACACCCTGTTCCAAAACTTGGTTCTTTCCATCCCTCACTCTCTACCACCCATTACCACAAGAGTCTTTTCAATAACCCTACTTATTTACACACATCACTAGAACCCCCAATCTCATCTATTGCTTATTTGGGGTACATTCTGCATGTATCTATCCCCCTTAACATTTTTCATATTTGGCACCCTTATGTATTGGGATGTTATCCACATCATGCACCCATCATCAAAATCCCTTTATTGAAATAGGAACTCATTCCTCACAACCCATCAAATACCTCATTAGGATGATGATTAAAAATATGCAGACATTAGAAGCATCGCTTTCACTCTCATAACTCCTTGACCTATGATGAAATATGTAATGAGCCTATTCATCCATCCATTCCTATTTTCCCATACCCTATGCATTGGGAAATTACCAAGTTCAAGTGTTTCAACAAAGAAAGATGACCTATAATAGCACTTGTGGTCATTCAAACATGGGTACTACCTAAATTCCCATGATGATGCTTTACTCTTATGAACATTCCACATGTCCCTAACAGGACCAGCATTAGATTGGTACAACAGTTTACCTAGACATTCCATCTACTCCTTCAACCAAGTGGATCAAGCATTCCTGGATCACTTCTCGATCAATGTACTCAAAGAATTCCTCATGACTGACCTATATTTGACATGACACTATGATGAAGAATCTATGATAGATTTTGTTGCTTGCTAGCAAAGTTTTATCAACCAATTGACGTTCTAGTTACCTAAAGTTGAACTTATTGAGTTGTTCATTAGAGATTGTACTAGACATGTCTCACCAACTCTGAGTACAAACCTTTTGAACCTTTGATGAAGCATTCACCATGGCATGAAAGCTATAAATTTACACCATTGAAGAAAAGAAAATCTAATTACGAAACAAGAACGCCCCGTTTAAATCAAACAATTCTTCTTCATCTTTAAAACCCCGAAAAATTATTCAAAACCAAAGGATCTACCAATGCGGTAGTCCTCAAAGCTAGTCCATCTCATCCTTGTAATTAGGCCAAACCTTCTTCCTATCTTTCCACTATCTAGACCTTTCAATTTTTGTGGGAGCAGAGAGGTACACTAAAATTTAAGAGATCTATTATTCAGCCTTGGAAAAAATTCTTAAATTTGGAGCCATTACACTTCCTCCCATAAAACCTCATACTAGTTTTGATCCCACTGCTCTATGATTGCATGGTATAAGTAACACAACTACTATAATTATCATCGCGTTAAAAGTAATAGTGATGGTAATTGCATAAATTTTAAGAACAATATCCGAGGAGATGATAGATAATGGAGACCTCGTTGTGGATAACTCGAATGCACTGGAAAATCAAAATTTGCACATATTTAAGAAGTTGTTCCCTAACAATAAACCATTGTCTAATGAAAATAGTGAAACTTCATCCAATGAAAGCAATGTCGGTGAAGTCCATGTAGTTTTTGATGTCGTGCTACTAGTTGTTCCTCAAATTTCACCTATTTCATCTATTAAGGAAATTATGGCATGAGCTCCTCTACCCACAGAGGAGCATACATCTTCTACTCCTTCACCCACAGAGGAGTCCCCTTCACCTCTCTCCCTTCTCTCATCGAGGATCCCACATTTTCTATGGATGCCATTCCACCATCTACCTAACAACCTACCGAGCAGTCAATAATTTTAATTATCCCATCCACAGAGAATCTTCATCACCTTCTCCTCCACAAAGGGAGAAGTCTCCCTCACCCCACCTACCATCTCTCCTACCTGTGGGATATTCTTCAAACATGCAACTAACTGTTGAGAGAAATTATCCCTTAGCATCCAAGGACCTGTTGACTTGATCTCAGCTCTTTTACCCATAGATTTCAAGTTTATCCAATTCCATTTCTTACAGACATATTTTATAGGGAATTCAACCAAACCAACTCGCATCTCCTCCTATAACAAAGTATTGTTTTCACAGCTGACCGATCACTTGGATTACGTTGATAATTCCTTGTTGGGGACATCTTCGGCTCCCCTTTTTGACTCAAATGTAAATGTTTCTTGAGGATACCTCCATAATCTATCCAAAGCTATTTCCGACAACTAGATCAACCCTAATCATGTATGTCAAAATGATTTATTCCTCATCCCATCTACCTACATCCAAACCTTTACCCACGACTAAAACCATTCCAATGCCTAAGAACCTACCTACACCTATATCTTCGTTTGTATCAAGACCAATCACTACCTTGGGTGTCATGTCGATGTCAAGCCTTACCCATCCACCTGTCAAATTGGAGTTAGCCATATCTTCCCAAACCCACACAAAAATTATTCCTCCACCTAAAAGGAAGACCCAACCTTCTAGGCCACATACACCAATCTCACCTACCACACCTTTGTCACCTTTACCTCTTCCATCCATCCTAGGGCCACATCCATCAACCCTGGCCAAATAGTCTCCTACCCAAGGCCATTTAAAATCAAAGGAACTTTATACTTCATCATGATCCTTCATTACACATCATTTACCCGTAAGAAAAACACCCTCGCCCTCACCCATGCATTTCTTACCACATATACCTCCACCAGTTACTATAACCCCAACTTTTCCTATATTACTTCAATCCATACCATCCACCCAGCCTCTACCAATAACTTCCACCATAACTCTATTTCCCTCATGGGTAACCCATCCTCTTCAACCATTTGATTTCCCTTCTACATCACATACTCTAGTGTCACCTTTACCCAAAAATGTGTAACCCAAAGACAAGAACCCACTACCCTCCAATAAGGTAGTTAAACCAACAAAAATTCCATTACTAGTTCTTCTACCACACCTTTACCTAAGCAGATGCCATTGAATACTAAGATAGTACCACTTACCAGGCTAGTGGTCCAACCCATGCCCTCTTCTATAATGCCTCTTCCCTCACATTTATCTCGCGCCTTTACCCAAACCCACACTCACTTCCCATTGTGATCCATTGGCAGGGTCCTATGCCAACATTCTAACCAACCTCTTAGAGACTTTTGTCATCACATTACCGCTGCTTTGACCTTATAACCCTATCAAACACAAACCAAAAGGGTTTGATGAAAATAGGATTTGAGCCTATCATCGTGTGCTAGGACATGATGTAGAAAATTGTAAGGCTCTAAAAATTGTTCTTCTCCAACTTTTTCCTCCTGAATTTTTTTTTAATGACGATGACCTTCTTGATGAGGACCATGTTCCACCTTCACCTATCACTACACATCATCATCCCTTTCTTCTTCAATGACCTACATCTCCACCCCCACAACCCTTTTTTCCACCTCCAAAATTTGAGATCAAAATGATTTGTATTAGAGAATTGGTCAAACCATCACCCAAATGCCTATGTACCTTACACATTTTACAAAGATATTCCCGCCATTAGGTTTTTTCCCCTCATGTTGTTACACTACTCATCCCACACCTTCTCCATCTACCACCTCCTCAGATTAACATGGTCCAAAGTCCACCCGCACCCAAAAGGAAAAGGAAAATAAAAATCAACTAGCCCATCAACCAACCCCGTACCTAATATACCATATGCACCCACACCCAAAATCACCACTCAAGGACCCACATACCATATCTTTGATGGGGTCACCCATCATACAATGAATAAACAATTACATCAATCCCCTAAAGATGTATTTATACAATCTTGTCTAAACTTCTTAATCTCATAGACAAGCCCTTATGGAGTTTTTGCAATCCATCAAAATTTTACCCAATGACCCCACAAAAGTGGACTCCATTATCACTCCTCACCACGTGAACATGCTTACCAAATCATCTCCTTCATCTACCCCCATGCCCATTCATCAAGTCTCCACCCTTAGTTTCTCGATGAGGAGGTCATGCCTCTCAAGTCAATGAGCTTTGATCTCACCCTTTTCATTTCGTCTATATCGATAACATACGCATATGACGCGTCATGATCAATGGTGGTGATAGCATCAACATCATTTCCTCCCCTGCATATAATAAAATGTGCATCCCTTCAAATTATATGCATAATAACCCAGTTATCCTATATTCCTTCAATGACGCCATCACCTCCACCCTTGGCACCATTATTCTTCACGTACATGTAGGCCCTCACATTATCCCAGAATTATTCTACATCTTAGAGGGAGATTTCAAACATAACCTATTGCTCGATCAACATTGGATTCATGTCATGGGTTGTGTTCCTTCAAATTTACACCACTATGTAAAATTTGAACATGAAGGCCATAACTATACCATCCCAGCTGACTCGTCACCATTTAAAACCTGTAACATGTTATATCAACCTAACAATGTCCTTATACCAGTTAAGGAATCTATAACTACCCCACTTCTCCTTCACCCACATGTCAACCACCAATGCTTCCACCACTTCTCGCATGCCTAACTCTTTTATTCGTATCTTAACTACCGTAGCCTTTGTAGTTGACCCATCTACCTCCCAAAAACGATACCACTCTTTCCCAATTATTTAGTGATTTGTCTATCCCCGCTACCCACATATCAACTACCTATACCTTAGAAGGAAGTTTTCAATGCCTCACTCTAGGGGAGTACCACCTCTATAATATTAACATGTTCCTCACTCCGTAAGAGTATGGAAACCTGTGCCAACACCCTCATTATGACTATCTCATGGGAGAGGTTTTTCCTTATGGTTATCCCCGCCTTCACACTAACTTAACGTATGAGGGACTTGATACTGCCACTTATTCACCTGAACCTCCATCCCAAGCACAACCCTTTTCATCTGACCTCTAATCTCTTACTAACCACCACTTCACCCATAATTTCCTTCACCGTCGTGTGTGGAAAGTCTTTGGCTTCAGTTTTTATGAATAAGGTCGTCATACCATCATTCCATGTACCACCCATAAACACAACGATGACAATGACATTTTATTTTTTGCACCATCTTCCAAGAAGGCCTGCATTGACCTCATTGAGGAAGACAAACCTTCTCCACCCCATTCACCAACATCACCACCTTTACCCACGGAGTCCATAGATCCCGAATCTATTCCTCATAACTTTTTTATTGTGAACATGATTTCCCTGGGACCTCTGACTTATCAATGTGATGGTGACGCTCCTTCTTTTCTTTTCTTGTATCTTGATATGATTGATGAAGATACACCTTCTATTAACATCATTTAATGTTAGGACAATTAGTCTATACTCACCTACCTTGGTTCGGAAGATTCTTAAATTCATCGGTACTTACCTTCTAAGATGCAAATCATGTTGAACTAATCGACCATCGAAATCAAGATTAACACTCAGACAACCCGCACATTCTAAAGATAGGCTAATCTTTAGATTCTACTAAACAGAAGATTTTACTTCTTTCCTCCAGGACCATAGCGAAGATTTTGCTTGGTCCTATGCTTATATGCATGGTATTGACCCAAACATTTTTTTCCACAATATCATAACCATTCCAGATGCCAAACCCATAAAACAGAAGATACGTAAAATGCATCCTTTCATTTCCCTTATTGTCAAAGAATAACTTCAACACCTTCTCTCGATTTCCTTCATCCTACCCATTGACTATCCCAAATGGATTTCTAACATTGTTCTTGTTAAAAAAGTGATAGGGGACTCTGCATTTGTACATATTTCCACAACCTCAACTTATCTTTCCCCAAAGATGACTTTCTTCTACCATGCATTGACCAACTAGTTGATCTCACCACCGCCATGAGATGCTATCAATCATGGATGGTTTCTTGGGTTATAATCAAATATTAATCACTCCATAAGATCAACAAAAACTACCTTCATCACCCCTTGCGGGACCTTCTACTATCAAGTCATGCCTTTTCACCTTTAAAATGTTGGTACTACATATCAACAATCCATGAATTATATATTTCATGGCATAATGCATCACATATTGGAAGATTATGTATATGACCTTCTTGCAAAATCCAAACATCAAGCTGAAAACCTGACAAACCTTAAGGTAATATTTGACCGCATCATCAAGTATTGTGTTCTCCTTCAACCTAAGAAGTGTTTCTTCATAGTACTTTTAGGAAAACTCCTTGATTTCATTGTTTCTTTACATGGCATAAAAGTTGATCTTGCTAAAGTAAAGGCTATTCTCGAAATTCCTCTGCCTACTAATCTCTGTCAACTTTGAATTTTGTGAGGTAAATTAAAATCTATCCATCGGTTTATTTCATAAATTTCAAACCACTTTGTAAACCATTTCATCATCTCCTCCAAAAGGACGTTTCCTTCAAATGGAATGATGACTACCACAAAGCCTTTGACACCTTAAAACAATACCTTCTTCAACCACTGGTGCTCATTCCCCCTAAAGATGACCAACCCTTTTACCTATACATTTCTGCTACTAACCATTCCTTAGGTGTCATGCTCTCTCATTGCAACAAGAAACATATAGAACAAGTGATTTATTACATAATCCATACCCTTTTCGACTATGAAACTACATACACCCATGCTGAAAAACTTTTCTTAGCCTTAGTTTTTGGTGCCACTAAAATTTGTCATTACCTACTTAACCACAAAACCTTTTTTTCACTAACACTGATCCCCTACATTACATGTATGCCAAACCCTACCAACATAAACATGTTGCACATTGGCTAATGCTTCTTACAGACCTTAACCTCAAATACATCCATAAAAAATGTGTCAAACGCCAAGCTATTGCTTGACCAAATTGCAAACTTACCTCTTTCTAGAGATCAACCCTCTAAATTTGATTTTCTAGATGAATCCATTGCTACCCTCTCATTGGATGATATCATCTACCTGATGACCTTATTATTTGATGGTTCCAAATTTTAGCGTGGGGGTGGTGTTGGAGTTATCCTCATTCCTCTCGATGGTGAGCCTATGTCGTTATCTTTCAAACTAGATTTTTAATGTACTAACAACATTGCCAAATATGAAGCACTTGTATTAGGCCTACAAACCGCCATCACCCTAGATGTTAAATAAATTAATATATTTGGCAATTTCCAAATGGTTGTAAACCAAGTCAATGGTATATACCAATGTCGCAACAAAATACTCCAAAAGTACAAATGTCACGTTGACATAATTTTGACTACCTTTGACCATTATGAAATTTGAACCACCCCATGTTGTACTAATAAATTTGCATATACCATGGCCTGCCTTGCTTCTCGATACCCCGGTTCACCTACGACTCCAAAATATTTTTCACAATACAAAGATTGCAATCACCCTATTATTTATCAAGAGATGATAACTCACAAAACTATTGCACCCTCGACCCATGTGACCTTTGGTATAAGTAGTTTGCAGACTACCTTTCCCTTTCCATTCTACCTTCTGATCTCACTCATAATAGAAAACACACCTTTCTTAAAAGTGTCTCTCACTATGTCATCATGGGTGGTCTTATTTATAAATGTGTCTTCAACAGTATGTTCTTACGGTGGCTTACAAGTTTTGAAACTCCCTACACTATCAAGGATGTTCACGATGGAATTTTTGGAGGTCACTTTAGTGGCTTAGTTATCGCTAAAAACATTCTTCACCTATGATATTATTGGCCAACCCTAAACCGTGACTGTTGTGTCTATGTCAAACATTGTGTGAAATTACAGCAACATGCTAATCTTCATCACATAACTAGTCATGCCTTACAAGTCGCACAAGACCTTTGGAATTTCTCTCAATGGGTTTATATCATTTTGGAGAAATCAATCCTTATTCTTCACAACACCATCAATGGATAATAACCACTACTTGATTATTACACTAAATGGGTAGAAGCCATTCCCCTCATTTCTATAATTGGCGAGAAAATTTGTGAATTCATCAACCATCACATCATTTGTCACTTTTGTGTCCCTCACTGCCTCATCATTGATAACATAAATCAATTCAAAAGAAAACCCTATGAAATATTTGTGACAATTTTTTGCATTCAACTCATTTCCTCATCACCTTATTACTCGCAAACAAATGGCCAAGAAGAATCAACCAATAAAACCTTGAAAAAAATTCTTATGAAAGTAGTTGACGATACTAAAAAGGATTGGCATACACACATTCTTTTCGCCATGTGGGCTTACCACATTAGTATTCACAATTTGACTGTATCCAAACCTTTCTCTCTAGTCTATTATACCAAGGCTATATTTCCTCTCGCATTCTAGATTCCATCTCTCTGCATCTCACTACAAGACATGCACAATGATGATGACTTTTTCCAAAACTGTTTAACAAAACTTGAGTTTTTAGATGAACGTCATCTCAATACTCTTGATCATATTCAAATATAAAAAAAATGAATCAAACATGCCTACGATAAACATGTCCATGAATGAACCTTCCAGGTCGGTGACCTTGTCCTAAAGGAAAATCAAGATGTAACCAAAGAAGAGAAAAGTAAACGGGTCAAATTTTCTCCTAATTGGCTTGGACCCTATATCATTACTCATACCTATGGATCAGGTGTTTTTCGTTTGTATTCACTCAAAGGTAAACCCGAACCTGAAACCCTCAATGCCTTACATCTTAGACCATTTTATTGTTGAAATCCATTCCTATATCACCTTCTAGTCTATTGACCGCTCATCCCTTGAGCGTCATTCACCTTCCATGTTACCTGTTTTGAGGATCAAAGACTAAACAAGAATCATGTGATTACCCATCACCTTTCAGCCTTATCTTCAATATGAGTACCATGAATCCACTCATGGCATTATTTTCATCGATACTTTTCATCTTTTTCAAAGATGGAATCCCATGGTCATTCATTAATTGAAACCATCTCTTTTATAGTCAACCCTTGTGTTCTAGGTTTGTGTCTTCTAAACAAGAACCAAATATTCCTCGTAGTCTTGTCCATGACTTAAACATTAGAAAGAAAAATGAAATTCAAATCCTTGAGTCAAACTTCCAAAGCAATGAGATGACTCCCTCAAAATGGGCATCTCTTCTCTCTATCTCTCCACTATAAATAGACTACTCCTCGAAGTGCAACTATATAAAATCATTGCAACAATAAAATAAAATATTCAAAAGCTTCTTGCATTGATCATCTTCAAGAAGAACTCAAGGTGATAATATACCCATCCTATATAGACTTCCAAAATCAATCACTCTATCAAAAATAAAAGCAACAGAAGAAAATGATAAATTTTTTATCATGGACTTGCCTATTTTTTATCATGGGTTTCTTGCAAGGTAAACATGTTGTCTTACACTAATTTACTCTAAACCACCCATTTTCACCTCATTACCTTTTCACCCTAATTTTCTATCTACTCAAGGTACTTTTCATTACTAAAACATTTCATGATCATGTGACTTTATTCACCCCTAGAATAGTACATTATGCAGCCAACTCCTTTAGGGTCTCATGTTCATAAACCAATCTTTGATATGATAGACTCATTAGGGTTCTTATCAATTAGGCGGATCTTTTTTACCACCTCTTACCATTTACTTTCTCCATTACTTATTGATTACCCTATACTGGACTAGACCATTGACACCTACATTTTAAAATAATTCCTATTCCACCTAAACTCAACCATCCTAAATCCAAGACTCAACCATGCCTATGACCTAAAATCAACCATGTCTATGACCTAGACTCAATCATGCCTAAAATATACCAATCCATTTTTCTACCGCATCCTATTCTTCCCTAGCTTATGGGAGAACTACATTGGCCTCGAGGTCCCTTTTCACTAGGGCTATGTAGGTAGCACTTCAAGGGCATGAGACTCTTTGAGGTAATCTCACCACTCTTACCCTAACCCATTTTTCCCGCATATTTTCTATTAACATTTCACATTAATTAATTTCCATTTTTATAGCACTTGTAAACTTACCACACATACATATCTACCATGTTATCACATTATAAAAACATCCAATCAATTATTTCACATTTCCATGATATCAAATATTTTGGAAATTTACACTATAACATACATATACCTCATCATTTATTTTCCATGTTACTAATAAATTGGAAATTAAATCAAAACTAAAAACAAGAGTCTACCATGACTTATCGACCGAATCCATCATGCCTAAGTCGACATGACTCCATTATGCCTAAATGACCTAAATCAACCATGCCTAAATGACTGACTCCACCATGCCTCACTAACTCCGAATCCATCATGCCTAAACTGACCTAACTCCATCATTCCTAAATGACCTAACTCAACCATGCCTAAATGACTTGACTCCATCATGCCTAAACCGACCCGACTTCACCATTCCTAATCCACCTAGTTTCACCATATACAAATAACAACAGAAATTTAAATCCAAAAGTACATCATCTATCCAATAAATATCATCATCTATAAATAAAATTTTGTGTATCCATCAAATATACACTAATACAAAGTAATACAAGTATCTCTTAGGTACACACTCAAAACCTTTGCACGCACGACAAGATAATAATCAACTCACAAAAACTCTCATGTATAACCACACTATCATCGGCATGCAAGATGATATATATATAAATGATGATGTACGAGAGAAATCACTCATTGTCTCATTTGATGTCCAGTCATGTATCATCTGTCTCCTCCTCCTCTCCTCCAACCTCGGTGCTCTGCTAGCTTCTCTCCACCCTCCATGGGTCTTGGTCTAGCCTCCGCTTTGGATTGCGGTAGGGTCAAGCCTCTGCACACTAGTGGCCTCACCACGACCTTGTCTCTAGGATCGTTGGTCCCCTATAATCTATAAAATATGTGTGTGGGATCTCTTCCTCTCACTCAAGGCCTATTGTTCCCTATACTCAGCATAGAAGGGGACATCTATCCAAATAGTGGTCAAGTGATCCTGATAATATCTATCCTTACTCGGGGCATCCACAGAATCTCACCATTGGCATTGTCTGTGGTGGTGTCATAGGTCTCACACAAACCTAAGAGCTTTGTCCTACTAATAATGGCCTTGACCTTTGTATCTAAAAACACTACCCCCTCCATGTACCGTGGGACCCTGTCCCACTACTGCTTGTAATATAGGATCCTATCCTTGGTCCTGTAGGACCAAAATATGAGCATGTGAAGTGGGAAACTGACATTGCGGAGACCTACTAACTACACCTGTAAGGTAGCTACATGTCCCCCATTACCATCCCCACCCTCTATAGGTACCTACTCCTATGTAACATGGGCCTGCATGGCAACCACCTATGCATGTAGTGTGGCAACCTGTGCCTCTGAACCTATAAAATGCCTCTACAATACTCACAACTATGTAAAAGAGTGGCCACCTACCCCTATACGGTGTCCCACTAAATTTTAATTGTGGATAGGTCGCTTCCACTGGCCTCGTGGTGCTACCCACCACTACCTATATTTTTGGTAACCCCTGTCATCAATCCACTATTCCACCACCTACTCCTCCTACCCTATCAATACCATCAGCTATGGTAAGGGTGTAGGCCTCTCTATTTCATCTCTCTTGTACTATGGGAATGCCAGAGGAACATCCTAGGGAAGCCCAACATGTCATCTGACCCTATCAATAGGTATCATCTTGTGCTCACAGGCACGATGTCCATCTATCCATTTGAGTAGTTGTAGCTCATCCAACTCCATGGCCATGTGTCTATATGATGGGAATCCAACATATGGCCTCCAAATGGTGTCAAATCTTGACAACCCCTCTAGTGCACACTTGGAATATGCTACATCATGTGTATTCCTAACAACCATGCGATCTCCCCTAACAGGTACCTAATGTCTATAACGAACTTAGACCAAGCCTGCATCGAATGCATCAGGATGGGGAAAACCAACTAGACACACACATACGATGTGCTCGTATGCCCAACAGTGAAGCAAAAATATATAAATTAAACTCAACCTCTCAGTATCCTCTCATAGGCCCACAATTCCTTAAACAATCGCACAAAGAATGCTAGTTCTGAAGAAAAATAGGTCCTATCATCCATCATGTCATGGAGAACCCCCATCATTGCTTGTGGGAATCTCCCAACCTCAACATTCGCAATGTAAAACAACACATTTCCTCCATAATCAAGATAAAAAACCTCATCTCTTGAGGATGGGTCACATAAATGTCCCCATAGCTCAAGCTCTCACTATGGTACCTCATCTCTGCCATCTCCTCTCCAAACACCACATACATCAACTCCTTTGATGCCTCTGAGGAAATCAAATAAACCTTCTCTCCCACTATAGGTAGCCGTAGGATCCTATATACATCCTCTAGGGTGATAGTGATCTCACCCATTGGAAGGCGAATGTATTGGTGGTTGAATCGCATCTAGCAATGAGCGTGATCATCAAGATCAACTCTCGAACTATATTCTTGTAGTGTCGGATCCCAATCAGGATGACATCTGTCACATTCCTCCACTCCTTTGTGGTCACACTCAACCATACCACTAGCAATTGAGGTAGTACTCTATCCCTAATTTGTAGTTGCTCCTTATCCTACATCCAACAAACCACAACATTGTTAAGCCTTGACCATACCCAACATATCTCTTAACCAACCAACCTATTCCCAATACCCTTACTACTTACTACCCCATAACCACATCCCAACCCTAAAGACTACCCCTTTTCCCCATCCCAATTTCACATCCCTCAACTCGTACCTATTTATACCTATTACCCTACCCATTCTCAATAAACCTACCTTTATATCTCATTGCCTATCTTTCCCTCCCACCCTATCTTGTTTATTGACCTATTTTCCCTTAGAGATGACCAACATCGATCGCTATTGACCAGCATCGGTCCATCATAACCAACATCAGTCACCTAATACTTTGTCGATGTCGGCCAAGGCCAACCGATGTTAGCCAACCCTTGACCATCATTGGTCACTATCATGATGTTAAAATCCACAAACCCCTACCCTAATTTTCAAAAATTAACACATTCACCCTAAAAACACCTACCCTACCCTACCCAAACCTTCCCTAGCTTCATTCCCCACTATTTACAATACATTGGACTTCCCACCCACCCCCATTCCATTCATTTTACTTATAAATTCCAATTAAACTCCCTACCCAAACACATTTCAACCCCACCATATTTCAACAAACTATTTCAACAACAAATGCGTAGATCGGATAGAATCCTACCTCATCTCGATAATATTATCATGGTGGTACATTTGGCCACTATGCCGATGGTCCACCTAAGCCCTCTCCCACCTCTACCATCACCAAATCAACTCCCCACCTCACAAAAATTCAATCACTTGAAACGATCTCGTGGACCCACCTACTGAATGCTAATAACCCACTATAAGGCTTGCCAACTCATTTCTCCATCTTGTTATGTCACTTTCCAACTTTCCATCTATCCTCTATCATTTTATAAAATTGGCAAATGAAAATGATTCCATAAAAAGTGGATTTTTCCTTTTTATTAACCCTAACCCACCATGGCTAATTTCGGTCATA
This sequence comes from Taxus wallichiana var. yunnanensis, assembly GCA_018340775.1. NCBI lineage: Eukaryota > Viridiplantae > Streptophyta > Pinopsida > Cupressales > Taxaceae > Taxus > Taxus wallichiana. The sequence continues at coordinate 840,724,127 of CM031243.1, read as the reverse complement.
CCAAACTGATGTCGATTAAGTTTTAACCAACATCAGTCACTTGTTATTACCCTTTTTACCCAATTTTTCCTATTTTAACCTCACTTCCTCATTGCCCGATATCCTTTGACCTCACCCACACTTATGACAACCTACCTAGAAGCCCAAAAACCCCTATAGATCCTTAGTTATGTAACTAGATCTATAATTTACCTATACCTTGGCCTTACCCATGCCATGACCAATTTACCTGGACCTGACCTACTTCGTGTGACCTTTGACCTTATGTACTCGTTATACCTTGCGATGTTGTTACCTATGTTGTTTTAGCCTAACAACCATACCTTGTCTATTTTCATGTCATTTATCCCGAAAAAACCTTTGGTGTACCGGAACATACCTAAATTTTCTTGCACTTGACCTACATTGTGTGTCCGAACCATATCCTATACCTTAGATACCTGACATACTTCACCCTTGTTTGAATAAACCTATTGACCTTGGATGATGTAGATTTTGCAATATCTTCAACCCAATACCGTGTTGCAAGCTATATGTGTGTGTGCATTTGATTTCCATTACCCATTACCCAATTTAATCCTGGCCTATTACCTATTTCCCAAGTAGACCATCACCCTTTCCCCTGAACTCATACCCTTCCCTACCTACCTCCAACTACAAATTTTTCAAACCACTCACTGATTTTTTATAACACCTCATCGCTTAATGGTTTGAGGGGGACCACCTTCACCTACACTTGGGGTAATAACTTCTTTTTTTTTTCAAAGCATCACTTACCAATAAAGATACGCGAAAAAAAGGGGAAAATGTAGATAGAAAATTGGGATCACACTTCCCCTTCACCCCACATGTATATTAATTTAATTACCTATAATTTAATTAATTCCCATTCTCACAATATACATTAATAAATATTTTAATTAAATTAATTTCCACCTTAACTAGATACTTCACCCCACCACATCACCTAGACATCTCATCATAGACCTATTATTAGCATGTTTCCTTTTAATTAGGACTCAATCTCTACTTACCATAACTAATTGAGACTTAGTCTAACCCTAACACTAAATGCCTATTCTTCCTCTAACCGCATGCACACTTACGTGGAAAATTCAATTTTAGATCTGCAACAACGGATAGAATTGGCTAAAAGATAGCCAAGATCTGTTATTTTTGGCAACCTAGGATATCCCACCTTAACCGACATCACCAACCCAAAACCAATGCCGGTCACCCTAAACCATCGTTAGTTACCATATATTCACTTTGGTAACCTTGTTAGAGAGGTTGGAAGAATTATTCAAGTTTTTGGAGAAGAGAGATCTACATGCAAGCACACACCAGAGCACTCTTGCACATCCAGACATCCTGAACCAACACTAAGACTGATCTGAAGGTTAAGCATTCACGGTAATGTTTCGGGAAGCATGACCATAACACTGACCACTAGTTCCAAAGATCAACCCCACCTCCATCCAACCACCAGGCCTGCAAGCACAAGTAAGTGCATTTGGATCTGCATCTTTCCATATTTATTTAGATCAGTTTCTTTATCTCTGTTTGAGAGTCCTAGTCTCCTTTACATCTTTTCATCCCTCACCTTCTAGTCAATCCCCCCACCTAACCACCTACAACCTCCCAGGTCTCTATACTTGACTCTAGACATCTCTGAGTATTCCCAGAACTATCATCAACCTCACCATTCTCTTTCTATTCTCTATGTAATTAAAGAGAATCATCAAAACTGAAATTTATTGAGTTTCTATCATCCCAACCCTACGATCATCGGTTAACCTAAAAATTCATTGGTTTCCTCTCAACCAAAGATTGGTAATAATAAACTCGACACCGGTTTACGTATCCGTAAATCTTCCCGTAATGTAAAACCTCATAACATTCACCCAAATAACCCAAACCACTCAAAACTTGACCCTAACTTGTCCCAACCACCTTATTCACCTATCTAACTTCCAGATCTGATCATAACCTAGCATGTTAGATTATATTTTCTTATTTTAATTAAATGAGACACCTAAATCATATCAACTATAGTAGGTTATCATTTACTTATGTTATTTCTTACAAGGAATTGTATTAAACAATGGATTGACAACCATCTAGGAAGTATCACATGTTCGGATCGAGCACACACTAGGTATTCCATTGACATATATTTTTAATATTCCTCTTATGGTCTTGTTTTGAATTCACGAGTAGTTTATCCTAGAAAAATTGAAGTTCTCGCAATCAACACTAGATTGGGAAATCAAAACATGCACACTCTACCTTCCACCTTCATTCACATGTATTCCTCCTTACCCTTACCCTATCTATTTTACTCATATGTAGGAAAATTATTGGAAAAACAAGTGGGTCCTAGGAAGTTCAATAAATGTTAGGTTCACTAAAATTATTAACTTAAAATTAACCAATCTAAGTAGTATAAAGATAGTTAATCTAAGATATGAAAAATTGTACTAAAGTAAATAAATGTAGTAAAGAAATATTTTAATGATCTAAGAAAATATAAAAATGAAATACTAATCCCTAATGTGAAAGAGAGAATATAAAATAACTCAATTGATAATGGATGCTCTCTAGACAAATGTCATTGTAGTAAGTGGATAAATCATAAGCAAGAACAACTCTGGTGGGGTCCCACAGAGGAAAAATCTAGGTGATATGGCTAGACTAAGTTCTTGGGAGAGGACTAGGGCACCCACAGGGAACTCCGTAAGCAAAAAGAGGTTCCCTGGTCTAGGAAAAAGGTCTAAAACTAGTCTTCATAGGTCTTAGAGATGATTGATAACCTTTGCTTATTGTCACATTAATTTTTTTGTCTGTGATGAATGCTCCAAATATACCAAGAGGAAGAACTAACCTACCAAAGATCAAAAGGAAGTATGAAAATGATAAAAAAATTAAAGATGCAAATGAATGGGTCGACCGACCTCAACCGCCATAAAAGTGGGCTTACTAATCGAGTGATGCACTACATTTCAAACCCAATTGTAGTTCTAGTGAGTTTGTCCATGTCGTGCCCTACGTGGTCTTGTGTAAGTCACACTTCGTGAAAAAAGCAATAAATAAATGTAGAAAATGCAATAAAATGTGTGCATGTCATATAATAGAATCCCTCCCCGTATGAATTTTGATGCATATGTTGTAGCTTGTTCCTTGATGAAGGAGCTATGTGAACGCCAATGCAATAGATGGATGCACCTCTAGATGGAGCGATAGTATTAGATGATCATAGGTCCCTCATTATGGTCTCATACATTTATATTTAAAGGTTTATATTGCTCTAGTTTTGTAATCAACCCCAAAAAGGCCGACCATAAGAAAGTTAAAGATGTAAAATGGCTAGAAGAAGACCAAAAATGGTGGGAAAGTGTAAAGATGGTGGGTGCCCCTGGTGGGACAAAGGCACCCATGGGTACCCCAAGACAAATATGGGCACCCCGACCAAGGATAAAATAATGTGGAATGTTAGAAAATCATTGGGAATATGGGTACAATAGGCTGTAAATTACAAAATAAAATAACCAAGATGGCTAAAAGATAGGGTCTAATTAGTGCTTTCTTCACTCAAGAATCTTCTAAATAATAATATGAGACCAGGATAAATAAATGTCTAAAGTGCCTGATTTTGTGACTACGGTTCCAAGGAGAGGTGATATAACAAGGTGATCTACAAGGGCTTGTCCTTGGTATATTTTTGGTTTAAAAATGTAATTTTGAATTCACTAAGGAGAAAAATCCATCTAGATATCCATCCTATGAGAAATGGTTTGGAAAAAATGTTTGAAAGGATCAATTTTTGTGATGAGTTTGGTGGTACAATTTAGAAAATAGTGGAAGAAATTATGGAAAGAAAATGTCACAGTTAAACATAATTTTTCAAAATGTGAATATTTTTTCATGATTAATTAAAGTTTTACTAAGATGATATATGAATTTTTCATGTGTTTGACCATTTTTTTGTGATAGCAATGATATTATAGAATTTTTTTGGCTAGTATATAGAGAAGGATTGGTTTGTCTAGAATGGGTGGCATGAGCACTAGAGAATTGACAAAATACGTATTTATTTTATCAAATTATTTTTGGCAATCTTAATCCCATCAAAACCGAACATCATTTTTAATTAGCTTGTTGATATGATGGCACGTGTCTTCTAGTTTTGATATAAAGTACCATATGCATTTGATTTTACCTTGGAGACTACTTAATTATCTTATATATTTAGGAGAAATTTCCATTATAAGATAGACCTTTACGGGATATACTTCTATACCTCTTCATGAAATGATGAACTCCACTAATTTACTTGATGTTACGAAAAAAAAAAAAACATATTTTTGGATTAGATCCAAATTTTTATAAACACAATATTTCAAAGATGTGGTGAAGGACTTATGAATGTTTAGTTCTAGTTGGTGTATTCCTAGGATGTCATCAACATAATATTCCATTATGGTATGTAACATGTCATGAAATACGATGATCATTCCTCCTTGATAAGTAGCGCCCATATTTTTAGACCATAAGTCTTGAAATTATAACAGAATGTGTCCCATGGTGTGGTAAATGTTTCCTTTTTAATCTTATTTCTATGATCTGAATTTGATTATAACTAGAAAAAAAAACATCTATGAGAGAATATTTCATTACTTTCCATTGAATCGATAATCATATCAATGTTAGGTAATGAAAATTCATCTTTTCCCATGTTTTGTTGATGCCACAAAAATAATTACAAAATATAATCCTAGGATTCTTTTTAGTAGCTAGCAAAATGTTTTATACCCATTCTGAATAATTGATGGGTTTAATAAAACATATCTCTAGGAGTTTTGTAATTCCTCTTTGACTAGTAATGCAATTTTGGGATCCAATCCTATCATAACCTTAAAAGAAAAACATAAAATCCTAAGGTGGTAGAAAACTAAAGTGGGATAAAATCATAGTATATCCTTATATGTCCATCAAAATAAATCTTAAAATTCTATAAAAAGTGTAAAAAAAACTTCTATTTCTTGTGGACTTAGACTTGCTCTAACCTATAAAATCTTAAGGTGTTCGTTTGTTTTAATGTTGATGTCTATGGTTTCTTCTACCAGTATTTTTTATGTATCCTTCTTGGTAAAGGATGTCAGAGGTTGATGTAGATTTTATATTTGATATTCCTCTTTACAATAGAAGTCTAATATACTTTTCTAATTTTTTGTTTTTGTTTCTCTAATAATGTCTTGGTGAGGTTTTCACTATGGGATATTTTTCCTCTTTTTAATTTTTAACCTTTTTGTGGTAGATTAGGGTTTTTAATATCTTCACCAAAGTATGTTGAAGAATCTTAATTGATATCGAACCACTTCTTGTGATCGGAAGCAATTATCTGATCTCGATTTCAAAGAAATTATTTAATGGCCTCATCATTTTGCAAGAGGCCTATGGAAATGTGATCTAGGTGATCTTAACTAATGAGGGAAGGATAGAAAATTTCAATATTTTGGATGAAATATTATCTAAAAGGATAATTTCAGAAATATCCTAAAAGTGATTCAATGTGACATGTGTTTCATCGTCAATTCAATATCCTCACCACTAGTTGATATGTCAAGAAATACTAGCATAGTTTCAAATGTGGTGAAACCTAGTCCATAACAATAAATATTTTCTATATATGGGATAGGATTGAGGTGACATTTATCCTTTTTACCAATTCCTTTACCATTCCAACACATTTTTTCATCATTTTATTTTGTTTACCATACTTGGGAGATTCATAGAAAATAGGAAACCGATCATCATCCAATCAAGATCTCTCGAACGTGGGATTTTCTTATTTTCTAAGTAATTGAATCATGGAAATATGCTCTTTCCTAATTTATAAATTGGAGTTATTTAGATATGGGAAGAATTTAATTTTCCATATCTATGTGGTGATAAAGGTAAGTTTTGATGTAAAAGGAACCTTCAATAATTTGAAATTGGTATTCACCACATCCTTTATCAATGATCTTAAATGTGGATGTCTCAGTATAGATGAAATAGTAAGCATATTAGATGATGAAGGAGGTTGATTGGTGGATGTACGAGGGTGATTATTATAATATTAGATGTATTATGAAGGTTATTGATACTAGTATTTGGAAACATTTTTGAGAGTGTATTAGGTTCTATCCAGGTTGTTTCGAGAATGATATGATATGAGGGGAGAAGAATTTTCTATGGATGGAAAATAGTGGGCTTATTGATACATCCCTTCAAGAATTTGGCAATACCCGAAGGGATAGTATCAACTCCTAACATGATTTTTTTCTTGATAGAGGAATTTTACGCATTGATGGAATTTGGGTGGGATGATGCACATGGAATGGATCTACAAGTTCTTAAGGATATTTTTTTACAGAACTTACAAGTCCACAATGTTGTAGAATATTTCCAAGGTGATTGGTCCAACCATGAGTGATAGCGTGACTGTTCCCATGGATTGTCTCTCATGATTATCATACCCACAAATGGTTATGATATCGTAGTAAGAAGTCTCTTCAAGTATATCCATAACACCCTAACAGTTTCATGAATCAAATATTCAATGAAACTTCATTATCTATGAGTAAACACTTGATTTTTGGTGGGTAATGAATGCCTCAATGTAAAAATATTTATTGTTGGTGATGTTTGGATTTACAAGGTCATGGGGACCAAATGATAAGATATGACTAGTAGGTTAGATATTTGTAATTAAGGCTTGAAAATATTAGGGGTTGATGTCTTTGGGAACATTCACCTCAAGTTTGTGTAAGGATATCTTGTAGCACAATAAATGATCTAAGAAAATCCATGAGGGATATTTTCACCGTAGTTTATCCAATTGTTTAATGATGTTAAAATGATTTGAAGAATATGAAGATTTAGTAGTGGAGGTGATTTGTGGATGGGATGTTAGATTTAATGGTGGAGCTTGAAGGGGTGTGGAAGATTTCTTTTTATGAGCACCCAAAATTTCTTTTTCCTAGTGGTTACCAAAGAATCAATTTTTATTGTAATTATACAACTAGTTTGGGTTCGTAGTTAATGGTTGATATGATTGATTCATACTCAACATTGTTGTATGTTTGAAATTTATCCTTTTGCATTCATTTATTTTCATCGTGTTCTAGAAATGGTTTTTGTAAAAAATTATCTTTTTCATTAGGTGTTTTATTACATTGGATGTATTTTCCACTTCTATGTCTTTGTGATCGATTAGGTCTTGAATGTAGTGGCAGTGTTTCATATAATGGTCTATATGGTGCCCATTGATATGATGGTATTCATAATACTCATGTTATTTGTACCACATGTTTTGGTTTCCATTTTTGAAGGGTTTTGAAATTGGGTATATGATCATATCTCGCACTCATAGTTGATGGAATACACTAGAAAGGCTTTATTTGAGAGGTGTGAATTGTATTCATTTGAATTAATGAGGATTTTTTTCCTTTCCAATGATTATGATTGGTTTATTAAATGTTTTTTATTTCATTTCATTATTTTAATTATTTTAAATTTTGTAAATAGGACAAGAATCATTGATCTTGTTGTTCACAATGTTGCAATTTTGATTGAATAATTTTGGGTTGTCTTAGTTTTTATTGGTATCCTTGAAAGGTTTGTCTCTACAAGGAGTCTTGATTAGGACCTTAACAATGAGGGATATTGTAATTCCCAAAATTTAACCCAATAAAATATTATAAATTTCCTCGTAAGAACTCATTAGGAAAGATTTTTTTGTTTAATAATGATTTGATAAACAAGTTTAATAATGTTACGTTAATCGTTAAATTGGTACGAAAATAAATTTAATGTTATTATTTTGCTATAATTTTAACCAGAAGTGCTATTATGCCAAGATAAAAAACCATAGGACCACTTACGATTTTTTAGTCGTTAAATCATTTCAATAAAAAATTCACCTTACGTGTTCTGGTTAACCCTACTAGTGTTACATATAAAATCACACCAATATATTATAATACATTCAAGCAATAAATTCTGCTAATAAATATTTTACTCTAAGTTTTAATTTAAATAAGATAATAATAATAATAACTTGATTACAATAGGCTTCCATTTGGGCCATCCAAATGAGCCGATGCCATATTATTTATAACTTAAGTTATTGTTTTAAAACAATAATAGTATTTAGAACCTACCATGTTCAATTAATTAATTTCCCATATACACATTTAAAAATTCCCCACAAATCATATAAATATGGGTGATTGGATATGGTTTAATTCATATTAGGTATTCCTTTAAACCCTAATCCTCCATTTTATTTTCTTATATATCTTTCTTTTTGTTTTAGTTTATTTCATTTGCACAGGTTTGTTTTGGAGGAAGGAAAAAGGAGGAGAATGGAGACCATGGATTTAAATGGAGCTCCTCCACCAAGCTCATGGATCTAATCTCTTTTCTATGTTTGTGATTTTTTTATTCTTATTTATTTTACTTGAAAGAAGGAATAATCCATTGTATTTCCTTTTTTCTTCCCTAATTTATTTATCAAGGCTTTTAATTTTATTATTTAGTATATACATTTTACTAAAAATATGGAAAATGGGAAAAGCCCAAATGTGCGAATGGGGGTGGCTAGGGTTTAGAATCATGTTACACGTGTGTGTGTGTGTGTGTGTGTGTGTGTGTGTGTGTGTGTGTGTGTGTGTGTGTGTGTGTGTGTGTGTGTGTGTGTGTGTGTGTGTGTGTGTGTGTGTGTGCTAGAGGGTGGTATATGAGGTATTTAAAAGACAAGGAAATTCCTTGTAAAATAAATAAATATAGATGAATATAAATCTAATAAAATGCATATTTATTTTAAATGAAATTCATTTCATATTATAATATGTTATAATGAATTACACACACACACACACACACAAATGCGTAATTCTCCATATCATATTTTCTAAAACAATTTACTAAGTAGATAATAGAGGAGATAAATTTATCTAAGTTAAGGATCATTCAAAAAAATTATATATCGATATGTATACATGTTCGGATTTGCATATATATATAGTTGTGAGATCAAACAATCATACAAATGACAACTAAACCATTTTTTATTTCCAAAGCATGAATAAAATTCATAATTTTATTACTATAACATTAAAATCAAATTTAAGAGATATCAAGAAAATAATTCTTTCTTTTCAACCATCATAAAAACAAATTTAAAACCTTCCAATGACTTAGAGAGATAAATTATATTTTTAATCATCCATAAGGATATTCCAAAAATAATTTTCAAAACAATCTTTTCCCATTATAAACATTACATTTTGATACTAAAACTCAACCAATATAACAAGAAAACCCATTTTATTTCAAATCTCAAAACAATATCGAATAGTATTTGGATAAACCAAAATGAAATAAACATGAGTATAATATTTCTTCTCATTGTAAGAAAAAAATCATGAAAGAATAATATTTAAGAACTTTCTTAAGAGTTAAATATTCACATTCAACTCCCAAGATTAATTGTAATTAAAATATAAAACTAACCTCCCAATCCCATAACCAACCATTACATCCTTATCAACAAGCAATAAAGCCATCCCAAAATTCCCACTAAACAAGAATGCAAAAATAATAAAATGCAAGGATAAAAATCCTCCTACTAAAGTGGGAACAATATGCTCAATTTTTATCATTTCCCAAATGAATTATTCCTCCAAAAATGTCTTCAAAATATATCTAACTCCACTTAATCTAAGTTCCAAAACACCACAAGTCGAAGGCCCAATTTACCTCCCAACCTATAAACATCATTACATACTTTCTCTCTAAAGAGAGAACATGTTATCCTCCCCCAAGCCCATGGGAAAGAGGATTAGAATTCTACTCAAAGACTCCAAAATAAATAAGAATTCAACAAAGATCAAAATAAGGAAAGAAGGTAAACTTGCAACATCAACCTCCAATTCTTAAGAAAACAAGAAAATGAATAAAAATGGGAAGAGGGGAAATGGGTCACCAAATATGCCAAGGTATAAAGAATGATAGAGCCAAAGACCAACCTCCATAGTTTATCTCCTTATTCCTCTATTTCTCATCCTTACCAAGGATTTTCAAGTTTTGTAATCTTCCTTAGTAAGGATAAGAGGAGATTCTAGAATCAAATGGGAATTCCTCCTACCTCGCCCAAGAAAAGGAGCATCAAAATAAAATTCATGGCTCCCCCAAGAAGCCATGAGAATAAGGATCCCCTCCCATTCCCAAAACAAAAAATAAATCAAAACAAATGATGAGAAAACAAGTACCAAAAAATCAAACCAAACTTAAATTTTTAACCATCATAAAAACTTTTAAGAATTACACACATACACATCCATTAATAAAATAAGATAAAAAAGAAGTGATACCTAACTCACTCTTCAAACAAAATAAAAATCTCCAAGATCTTGACTCCACTAGCTCCCACAGAAAATTCTCTAAAAACTCCTCTCCAAGTTCCAAAGGCAAAATCTCCCAAACATACAAAATTAGGTAAGATAATTAAAAATCCAAAAATCACAAACCCATGGGAAGGAGACATCTTCCACCCTTCCAACTAAGAAATCCATCCAAGTCACCCATGTCATTTTCCAAGTTCCCTCAAAATAATAAATGCAAGGGGACAAAAATCCAAACTAGCCCCCAAATCCCACGACACAATCTCAAGGTCACCCATGTAAGACAAGAGAAGAATTATTTGATCATGACTTGTGAGAGGGTGGATTGAGAAAAAGGATTTTGGTCTCATAAAAACCTTCTCCCAGCCATGGGTTAGGTCCCGATGACATTTTAAAGGTAAGGAAGACCCTTCCCTTAACATATATGCCTTCAAAAATTCCCTTTTAAATCAAATTAGGGGTTAGAGTGTTGAGTGGGATAAATAAGGTGAGCAATGGTCCCCATAAAATTAGTAGTAAATCCCAAGGCATCCCTAAACAAGTTTAAGATGAATAAATCATCATAAAATCAAATCATCAAAAATAACCACATTAACACAAAACAATCCTAATTAAGTGAGAAATCAAGTAAACTTAATTTTACCATAGTGCTTAAGGATAAGAGGGCAGTAAAATGATTTAATAAAAATTAAATAAAATGATAAACCAAAATCCTCCAAATACAATTAATGACCAAAATACAAGGTGAGAAAAAGGGCTTGCAAAAGATGGCTTAGGTATCTTTGGTAGTGCTACCATTGAGTCCCATGTTTTCCAAGTGGTGTAACTTGCAATCATGCACACTCGAGGAAAACGTAAAATCTGCTCAAAATGATAAAATATCAATATAAATAATTATGAAAATCAACTATACTATCTTATATGAATATATTTCACCACACATATCTATCAGCTATACATAAAAACATAATCCAATATCACAATATCTAAATCATAATATATATCATCAAAAACTTCATATAGAAACATAATCTTTTAAATCTCAACGGTGTAATACCTTCATCTCTAGTCAACATGAAATGTCTAGAATCATGAATATAAAATAGTGTCTCATTATTTCCCTGTCAAAATAACAATGTCATAAACTATATGATTATAATCATAGAAATAACTAATAAAAATATAACATTATCAAATATCATATGTCTTATTACTAGAATGAAGCAAGTGAGCGAGAGGAGGAGGAGTGACCGGTGATATTATGGAGGAAATTTTGAAAGAGGATGGGCAAGAAATTGATGGAAGAGGGATTCCTCCTAGAACTAAATACTTTGTTGTAGCAGAAAAAGTGAAAAAGTGGTCCATGGGGATGATAGTGAAAAGGAAAAGGAGACAGTAGTTAGGGGCCTAGTTTTATGGTAAGGTGTGGTGAAGAATTGATTTTCATCGAAAGGTTCAAAAAAATTCCTACAAGCGATAAAAGATGTTTCGAGATGTGTCCTGGAGATCCCAAATTCAATATTAAACAATACCACAAATAATCTAGACAAATCACCGGGTGGGTAATATGGTGGGGGTAGACCAAACATCGATGTGATTCACAGTGGTAAAAATTAGAATGTAATCCAAAATTCCATCCGGAGGTAAGTGCTTTGTTGAATGGATTTTTCCTTTTTAATTTTATTACTTAGGAAGACATGCACAAAGTTTTGGAGGATGGTCCATGGTTTTGGGGAAATTTGGATGGTACTTAAGAAAATGGGAACCAAATTTTAACCCAGAGAAAGAAAACTTGAACTAGTTTCCTATTTAGGTGCGCCTACCAAGTCTCCCCTTAGAGTTTTGGCATGAGGACATCATAAAGGGAATAGATAACTCTCTAGGATTAATAATTATCATCGCCAACACTACACTTAGCGTGTCCAAACTTGTATGTGCAAGGTTATGCATCTATACGACCTCTGGAACTAACATCCCTAATAATATTAAGCTAAAATCTAGGTTGGGTGTATGGGATCAAAAAATAAAACTAGAAATCAGTCCAACTAAGTGTGCTAAATGTAATGGATGAGGACACTCAAGCTATAACTGCAAACTCATAATATCCTAGACATATACAATAGTTAAAACCAATGTAGGAAAGGAGGATAAGGGGAAGGAATAATGAAAATTGGAATTGAGAACCCCAAGGTTATTTTAAAAATCCCACGGAAGGGTCCAAGCCTCTATGTATCACTGAGAGATAGGATATTTCATTAAAACCCCCTCAAGAAGCCTTGAGAGGAGGATGGTGGTTTCACTCTGGTTATTAATAAGAAACAAAACACGGTTTCAATGTCTTATTCTAATATTCAGAAAATGAAGAATGAAAAGATAAATATTGATCGTCTAATTACTAGGAAGCGGGGCCTTTTGCACCAAGGAAAACAATCCCAAATAGAAAGGAAGTTGTTGGGAAAGATCCTCCTGACAATAGAAATAATTATGACAATGGATAGAAAGAGAAGATTACGTAAGATCCAGGTTGTAGAGCTGCTCCAAAAATTCGAAGGTAAAGGCCAATTAAACTTACCTAAACAAAATAGTTTAATGGTAAATTAAATAGTTGGTGAAATGATAAATTTGACTGTAGAAGAAATGATGAATGTTAAACAAATCTTCTAAAAGGAAATGGAAGAAAATAAAATGGAAGGAAAGAATATGGAACTAACTCCACCATTGTTAAAAGGAGAATATTCCAAAGGAACTCTTTCAAAATTTAGAAATAGGGAATCAAAAGGTACATGAGGCGATCATCCCATAAATCTTGAAACTTCTAATAACAAACTGGTAAGGTTGAATAAAATAGATTTGAAGAAGAGGAATACACGAGAAAGAAATAGAATCAAGGAAATGGGTCTGTTTGGATCAAAAGGCCTTTAGGAAAAATAAGACCAAACTTAGAAAATGAATTGCATCTCTTGGAATGGGAGAGGGATTAATAACCCAAAAAAGTGGAGGATCCTAAAATATTTAGTGGAAACTCATAACTTAGATGTATTAGTGATATAAGAAACAAAATGAAGAAAGAAATATTTCAAAATATATAGAAATATTTCTAGAAAAATTGAGAAGCCTATGTTGTTAGTTCTAATGATTGCTTCAGGAGGGATAACGATTATGTGGAATCATTACATTCTAAAAGGTAGAATCTTATTAAAAGAGGAAACGATATGGAAGTTATGCTGATAAATCTAGAAAATGGAATAATATGGGTCTTATAAAATATATATGCTCCAACTTCCCACAAGGAGAGAAATAAATTATGGCAACACCTTCTAATCTTTAAAAACATCATTTCTTGGATCTGATTAGTTGATGGTTGGATATTTTAATACCCCTGCATCTCCTTTAGAGAAAAAAAGGGGGATCCATGGAGTATACTATGGGAATTGAGGACTTCAATGAATTTTTCACAAATTCAAACTTAATGGATATAGACTTAAAGGGAAGAAAATACACCTATTCAAATAGAACAACTAGTACTCAAATTATCCACGTGAAATTGGATAGGATGTTTGTAACAAAAGAATGGTTTAAGAAGGAAATATTTCTCTATTCCCTTCCTAGGATCAGATCAAATCACAACCCCATTCTTTTAACTATGAAAGATCCCTCCAGAAGGAAAAATCCCTTTAGGTTCAAAAATATGTGGCTTTAAAGTGAGGAGTTACAAGACCTCATAAAGGAATGGTGGAGATTAAATGTTCAAGGAATGACCATGTTTAGATTGTCCAAAATGTTGTAGCATGTCAAAATGAACCTCAAAAAATGGATTTTTTTCAAGAACATTTTTCAATAAAAATATGAGTAAAAACATATATTCTCAACTTTGTAGATGAAAAGTGAGGGTGAATTGGGTTTAGAATTGGAAGATAATGAGAAAGAGATACTTTTACTTGTCGAATATCATAACATTACGGCTAAGGAATAAATTTTCTAGATGCTAAAATCTAGAATAACAAGGCTAAAATAAGCTAATAAAAACACAAGATTATTCCACCTAACTACTCTGAAATGAAGAAGTTTTAATAGAATTGGAAAAATATGAAACATGGGTGAATTAATCATGGAGGAATAAGAAGAAATAAAAGAAGAAGTAAATTGTTTTTTTAAATTTATTGACTAAACAAAGTAATCCTTACTTGGAAAAGGTAAATGAATTTGTAAATTGCATTTTGTTCCTTGTTTCGAGGAAGATAGCTAGCTTCTCTCTAAGACTCCTTGAATGGAAGAGGTTTATTTTTGGTTAAGCATCTAGTGTTGGATAAGGTTCTAGGCTGGATGGTTTTCGAGATTTGTTCTATCAAAGATTTAGGGACATCATTAAAAATATGTTTACATGGCGGTGGAAGATTTTTTCAACCACAAGAAAATGTTGATGTGAAATGTAATTTTTGGCTCTTGTGCCTAAAGCTAGAAATACATTGGAATTCAAGGATTTTCGTCCTATAATCTAGTATAACACTTCCTAAAAAATATTCACTAAGATTCTTACTCTTCGGTTACTGTTTCTTCTCCCCTCAATCATTTTGGAACAATAAGGAGGCTTCTTCATGGGTAGACAAATCTAATATGGCACCATTACTATAAAAGAAACTATACATTCGGTGAAACTAAGCAAGAATCCAACTATGATCATCAAATTAGATAAGGGTAAGGCATATGAAAGGGTCTCTTCGAGTTTCCTAGATAAAATTCATGAAAATTTTTGCTTTGACAATTATTTTAGGAGTATGGTTATTTCTTGCATCTCTAATGTCTAGATTTCAGTTATTCTCAATGGGGCTCTATACGATGGAAAAGTGACATGCGAGCATGGGAATCTACAAGTACCTCTTTCTTGTGCGACCTCCAGGTCGTGTCAAGACAACAGTGGATGTTAAAATGTGAATGGATACAGACAAGCTAATCGAGTAATCTTAGATCCTCAATATGTAATAATGGAATCTACAAATCTAAAGTGAAGAAGGCCCTCCTAACCTGAATTGGTGTAATGGTTTGTTTGGATATAATGGCCATTCGGAGGCTCAAGTCAATGTTGAGCTCTACCGATATCCTATTTCTTAGTTGTTTGATATGTGGAAAGTGACCTGTGGGAGATTTGCATATGTCTTGAGACAAGGTCATGAAAATGGTGATGGGTGATTTAGTGGGTTTGTAATGAACTATGGGTGATTTTCTAGTCTAGCCCAAAAGATGTCAAATTGATCGCTTCTATGTTTAAAATGGAGAAGCTGTACTATAATATCTCGGCAGGAGTGGTGACAATCTAAATACCAGGCATTCGCAAGTTGGTGTCAATACTTAACTGATTTGTAGGCCCGTTGGGTTATGGGACTTGGGGATCACAACCATGAGTACGTGGTTGTTGTGGACCTGTTATGGTCATGTGAAGAATCAATCTCTTCTTCCAACTATCCAGTAATCATATGCCTTTTCAGCCTCTATGTTTAGAACTAGAAGTTGTATGATTTTCTCGGAGTACCTAACAGGTGTTCTGACAACTTGGATACGTAAGCTAGTGTCTATGTCAATGAGGAGGTCTCCTGTGTTAGGCTATGCAGAACCAAAGGATCACAACCAAATGTTTTCTCTCTTTCGAATCCTTGTACGGTCATTCATATGTTCTATCAAGGAAATCTATAATTGGGATGATTTGACCAGAATGTATATGCCTTGTCATCTTGATGTTTAATCCTCTCAGTTGCTCACTAATCACTTGTAAGTTTGTTGTTTATCGAAAGACCTGTATTCTAAGGTCCTGATCGATATCGGCTAATGTCGCGGGTACATTTGGTTGACGTACTATTGGCTCAAATATATATTCTCTAGGCTCTATAGGTCCTATGATTGTCATACAAAATGATTCAACTTTTAACTAACATTTAATAAACTGATTATAAAAGTGGTATTTACACTATGTAAGGATACTTGTATTTTTATGACGTATTTCAATGAAATTAAAGATCAGCTACTCTAGTATATTTATAAAATGGAAAACTAATCTAAAACAGAATAAAACAAGAAACGTAGCCTATTATGGCTATTTTCCTATGCGATTGTGATTTTATCATAAATATCTAAGTAGCTATATATTTTGAATTAGAAAGACTCTTGATCCTACCTCAGAAGTGAGGAATGAATCACAGTTTCTTAGAAACTATCAATCCCCACAACTTCCCTGGCAATATGAAAAGCTAGATTTAACTAAAATGGAATGATTTATTACTCTATTTGATATATTTTAACTAGAACTTTGATAGCTCAAACCTTGCATTTACGAACGGTGGTAAATCCAGTTGTGTGTGATTTTGTCCACTCGAGTGTGATCTCCTTGTTCCTTCGTGTCCTCGTGAATCCGTAAAGTGTGTATATGATAGTATCAACAAAAGATAGCAATCAAAAAATGGTAGCTTTGGATATAGAAGAAATATAATGCGAGTAGGAGAGGGATAGCGCAAGTGAATAAATCTTGACTATACAATTCCTAGTGGGATTTATTATAGGAATACAAACAAAACTATATCGAGAGTTTAAGAAATTATCCTTGTGACAAAACATAACCTACAAATTTAATGGATTCTAGTCTAGAAATGAAGTTATTCTATGTTTTAAACTGATTAGTATGCAGCAACAATGAAACAAGACTTGAAACAAGAAGATGATATGACCTCCAAAGTGCCAACAATGGAAGCAAAACCTAAAACTAAAAAAATTCTAAGCAAGAAATTGAAAAACTAAACAACATAATTGAGAGGATGAGGGGCCATTTGTTTGAAAACAAACCAACTATTTATAGAATTCCCATTCACCAAAGGGTAACTTGGAATGGAACTCTTTTACCATTAAACAATGGAGAAACACTATTACAGGGAACCAAAAACATAAATACAAGCTAAGGCGGTTGAGAAAAGCTAGTAAATGTTGAAAATTCACACAAGTCGCGATCAAAGGAACATGTTGGAGAATGCATGAAGGACCGCTGCCCTGAGTAGGGTGGCGGTTACAAGACCGCCACCTTGGTAAGGCGGCGATCACGAGACCGCCACCCTGGCAGGGCAACGGTTTCATTATTAAAGTTCAAAAAGCCAAGAAAAGGGGGAAAGGAATAAAACAAAGCACACGGAACTTGGATAAAGCATTTGGGATGCTAACATATACTTTGCGAGCTTCTCTGGATCCCAAACACCTTGCGAGGTGACCTGTATCATCATTGGGGCATGTGTAACATCGTTCCAGTGGTGTAGTACCCTACAATTTTTGGTACGTACATATTGCCCCCTCGGAGAAGCATTTTAGCCATGAAGAGGCATAAAACGATGGAGTGCAGTATGGCGGTCCCAAAGCGGGAAGCTAGAAATTATGCTTGACACGCCGTGTGTCGAAATGATGTCATCCAAATTCTCGCTACCATTTGCATGGGGATAAAAATTTATATATATAAAAGCGGGCTCATTTTCCTATTCATTTACGTGTGTTGATTTGATAGTTATTGAGCTCTGGTACCCACGGTGATTTTTGATGAGAGTATAGTCAAAACATTTATGATGAGATAGTGATCATGCCTCCGAGAGTGGAACGTCAACCCATGAGATCTTAGGTTAGTTCTTCTCGATTTACCGTTTTTGCACCAAAAATGTTAAAATGTTGAAATCTTTGTCTTGAGGGGGTCATTTTTAGAAATGCTAGTGTTAATAGGGTCACTTAGGGGGCACCTAATGGGTAGGCTTTTGTTTTAGTTAAAATGGTCAATTTTTGCATTTTTTGAGCATTTTTAGGGCACATGACTTGTTTGAACTCACGGGACAAGACCGCCACCCTGAGTAAGGTGGAAGTTACTGGACCGCCACCTTAGAAGGTTGTGGTTATGGAACTACCACCCTGCACAGGGTGGCGGTCCATTACAGAGTGTCAAAACAACACTTTACTTAACTTGTTTTTGCATTTTTAGCATTCTTACATGTTCTTAATAGTTTTTCCAATGCGATTTTGATACTAACTTACTCCTTTTTGCATGTTTTTGGGTGTATGCGGGAGTACATTAGGTGGATCTAGGAGAGGGAGTGTGATTGGCTCTTGGTAGTGTTAGAGGCACTCTCCCAGGTAGAGCAAGATACTCTCAAGAGGGCTAGTATATGGAGAATTACACAGGTTCCTCATGTTACACCTATCACCACATATTGTGTGACTTTTTCTCATATTGGGATGCGGATCGAACACCTTCGATTTCCAAGAGTTAGGGGTGAGTGGTCTATAACCTTGGAGGACGTTTACCGTATATCGGGGTTCTCGATCCTTAGGTAGAGGCTATCTCTTAAGACAGTTGTATCTAGATCACAGGTGGTTTAGTGGGCCACCTACATGGGAGATGTGGTTGTATTGATGGGGTTGAAGAAGGGCGTGAGGATCCATTCTATTATTGAGTTAGACATTCCTTTGCTCTGCCAAGGCCATCATGGGCATCCTTGCATCTAGATTGATTGGGGATAAGGGATGGGACACCCTCTTATATAGTTTGGTCCCCATTATTGCATGATTGAGGGCCATGGACGTGTCATGCAGGGAGCGAGATATCCTTGGGACTACCTATCATGACTTATACATGGTAGTCCATTTATAGGGACAGTCACTGAGCCATCTGACTCTTGTCATGAGTTGGGTGTATGAGCACATTATCCCATATGGGAGAGGTGTAGAGGTGGAGGATCCCGGGGATGTCGGGGCAACGAGGTGGACAGGGGATGATAGTTCTCGAGCACCCCACTATCCAGGTGGTTTCCTTGACTACTACAAACATGGAGGCCACTCCTTATTAGGCCATGGTAGGGGTATGGGGAGAGGAGATTGTTTTACTTGATTGCTGCCATACCACCAGCCAGTTGATAGATAGGGTGGGGAAGTTGGAGATACACCCCTTTGATAGAGTTCCATAGTAGTTTGGCCTCCCCTATAGTGACATGCTTCCTCCGGTGGTGCCAGTGTATAGATCTATCCGCGAGGCTCGAGGAGGTCCTAGAGGCTGGGGTTGGACTATTGTTATGCCCGGTACTCCTATTGCAGCCAGCAGGGTGGTACATGCATGAGGGAGAGTTGGTGCTCCTCAGGCACCCTTACTTTAGACTGCCGCCGGTCCCACTCATAATAGTGATGAGCCCATTAATATGGACTCCGAGTTTGAGGAGTTCACTAGGGGAGATACCGAGGAGGAGACAGAGGACATGGAGATCAGTGAGATAGGTTGGGGGATGAGAGTGATCCTGAGTGGCATGACACCTAGGAGATCCTATAGGCCGAGAGGGCGGAGCGGAGCATAGAGAGGGTGACTCTGGTTTTAGAGGAGTTACTCTCTCAAGACCTAGGTGGAGATGGTGAGTCAGTTTTGGGCCATCATTTTGCCCCGATGTGGGTGAGGAGCACTAGGTAGTGGTGACGTCGGTGGCGGCCGCGCAGATCCTAGAGATCCTTCTTGGAGGCCTAGCGATCCTAGTGAGTTGTCACTCTTCTCCTGACATTTGTTTTAGTTAGACTCATCTTAGTTTGTTATTTCCTTTTATTTTGTTTACTCTTGGTTTTATCCTTGATTGTTTTCTAACTTGTTTTCTCCTTTATTTGTAGTGATTACTGATGAGTGGCGAGACTTGATTTGCTGGGTATGCATGGATACCCTGCTTCTCCCCTTGGAGAAGACCCATGCTAAGCTTTCCATGGATGTGGGGGAGCCTTCAACATCCAAAGGTAAGCATCTTGATGTTTTTCCTCTGTCTAGAATGCAATGAAGATCATCACCTCCCTCCGCACGGAGGTAGCTGGATACAAGACAACTGAGTGTTTGATGAGGAGGAGTCATTCCCATAGCGATACGAAAGCTACTGGTCATTACTGTGAGCCCTCGGTACACTCGAGCGCGCGTAGCAGTCCTAGGTGGGTCGTGCACCCTCTGAGGGATACCATAGGGATTGAGAGACCAATTTGTAGCATTTTTTCAGATATCTATATGAGTGTTTTTGTATATTTCGGGATCATTGAGCGTTTTGACCATGCCTAGTGCATGATGGCATTGTATATGAAACTTTGATTTATATATATATATATATGTATCTCTTTTTGGATCTAGACTCTTGGTGCCTAGAATTTTGTGACTCATTTCTATATGTGTACTTAGATATTTTTAGAATATTGTTTTCATGTTTTCAGAATGTATGCAATGGATAACAAATGATAGTAGATAGAATGTTTTACTCTGTATGTTTTTGTAATGCTGATATGAGATGATACTAACATATGGTAGTACTGAACTTTTGAACTCTTTGGGAAATGTTTGTAATTTCTTCTTATGCTGACAAAATGTGATGAATGCATAGTGATAAAGAGATGAACTTTCCCCAATCCCAAATCCACGCAACTAGTAAGACGCGAGGGCTCAACACCAAGAGTTAGGAAGGGCACAAGTTGTATGAGTTTGATTGAATGGAATGATGAGAGACAGACAAACTAGTAACAAGAACCAAATTTGGACCTACACACCCACCCTACTCAAAACTACTACCACACTTAGAAGGCCACTTACTTTCCAGTTTATCTAGACTTAGACTCACAAATGGAAACCTGGTTGACAAAATATGGTTTTGGGGATTTGATCTCTTTGGAAATTAGATATTTGGATATTTGATTTCTATTAATGAAAGTTTGATTTGTGTTTTTAGCATACCAAGATTTGTTAGTTTGTGTGACTAGACCCCCACACCCTACCTCATGCTACCAGTAAGAAGCATGGGTTTTTCACCAAAGGCAAGATATAGGTGAGTAAGGGCACTTCTTTCCTTTCCCAACCTCACACCACTAGTAAGAGATGTGGGCTTATCACCGAAGGTTGATGGGGCAAAGAAGTGTGTAAAATAAAATATTTTGTTTGCTTGGTGTTTTTGATTTCATTTGATTTTGAAATTTCTGATCTATGAATTTGGGATATCCTTTCATTCCAAGAGATTTAAGAGGGATAGATGTGACACCAAGAAGCTTCTAGAATAGACTATAGGCAAGGACAACTTCACCTAGTAGAAAGAAAGAGCAAAGCCAAGTATGTAGGCCTTGGTATGATTTCCGTCAATGTTTGTCTGTCAAATTTGATGAGAAGATTTGAAAATAGTTGATGATGCTTGGAGAGATGTGATCTGAATGCTTTTTGCCAATACTTTCATAAATTTGTAATAGATTGCTTAAGAGTAAGTTCCTGGACTACAATTTTTACGAAATGAGAGGACAAAATGAAACAACTAAACAACTAATGCAATGTAGGTAGCTATAATGTACAAGTGGTAATTTTGATATTTTACGCGTAAAACCATTTAAGATGCAAGGAATTGACAGTTTTGCCAAATTCCTCACTTTCTAGTGTGCATAAGAGATATGCACCATTTCCGTAGTCTTTCATGACTCGGTATGGGCCCAACCATTTGGGCCAAAACTTCCTTCCTTTGCTTATTTTCTTATCGATCCGACTCTCTAGTCTTAGAACTAGATCTCCTTCATATATTTCTCTCTCATAAACTTTTTTGTTTCACTTTCGCACATCCGGTCAGCATAGGTTCTATGTTGTTGGTCAGCATTTAACTTTGGCCTCGTCTAGGCTTTCTAGTTGAGAGAGGTGTGCCTCCCTATAAGCTTCTTCATCTAGAATCCCTTGTAATGAGATGTGAAGGTGGGTATTTCAACCTCAAGCAGGAGAACTGCTTCAAAGGCCTCATTGCATTCTTTATTCCAATCAATGTTATAATATTTCTTTAATACATTGTTGATTGGATGAATGGAAAAAGCCGAGATCTGGATAAACTCCGTGGATTGCACACCGAGTTTCCCAAGAAATGACCTAATTCTAGACTCATCGATGGTGGGATCATTTCAAGAACAGCCCGTATTTTGGCCGGATCAACATCAATCCCTCGTGAAGATATAATGTGTCCCACAAGTTTTCCTCCTATCACACAAAACACACACTTTTCTCGCATTTAATGTGTTGCCATACTCAATTAGTCATGAGAGGATGATATGGAGCACTTCGATGATCACAACGCTTCTTGGCCTTGTCCAAAACTCGTCCACATAGGATTCCACAATTTTATGGATAAGAACATGGACTATATATGTCATTTCTGTTGATACGTAGCGCGGTGTTCTTAATACCAAATGGCATGACAATGTCTCAATATGTTCCCGAGGAGTTATAAATGTAGTTTTAGCTTGATCTATTCGATATTTTAATCTGATTATACCCGAGAACCCATCCATGAGAGACAATAATTTATATCCATCTGTTTGCATCACATGATGTCAATGGATGGTAATGGTATGTCATCCTTGGGACAAGCTTTTTAATATCCTGAAAATCTATGAAAATGCGTATCTTCCCATTCTTTTTTAGGACAGGGACAATATTAGATACCCATTGCGAATAGTCAACGGGCTTGATGAACCCCACTTGGAGAATTTTTATTACTTCCTCTTTCACCATGAGAGCCACTTTTGGCTTCATTAGTGTTGAATTCTATTTAATTGGCTTTGCATCTGGTTTAGTGACGAGATTATGTACCATGACTTGTGGTGTAATGCCCGTCATTTCTTTATAATTAAATGCAAAAACCTTTTGATGTTCTTTGAGGAACTAGGTGTGTATTTCTATCTCCTTCGGAGTTAATGAGGATCCCAACTTCAAAATTCTTGGTTCTTCCTTTATTCCAATGTTTATGTCAATGGTTTCTTCTATCAAATAAGTGTTACCTTCTTCAAATTCGGTGGGGCTAGAGGTAGCTCCAAGATTTCTCCGTTTTCTATCTCATAAATATTGAGATCCTTCGTGGAGGAGACTCTCTTGGGATTTCCAAAGTAGGAAGAGGAATGTGGTATTAGGGAAAGATCAACTATACGGTGAGCGAGTGTAGCTCCGCATAGGTGTTTAGATATTCGAGAGTGACTCTATCATCATAAAAGTGACCCACGATAGAAAAATAATTCTTAGCTTCTCCATGAGTCGGAGTGAGTTTGTTAGTATTTTACACACTAATGTTTTGGTATGAAGTGATACCATGAAATTTGTATCCTCCAACTCGTGGTTTGGGGTGAAAAAAAGAAGCTGAGGTTGCTTATCAGTCTCGTGAGAAGGCTTTGTTCTCGTGGGATTGCTTCAATTGATATGAAGTTAAATACCTTACTTAGATCTAATATTTTTGTTGTATAGAGCTACAAGTTCTCAGCTCTAGTTTCATATACCTCAGAGACTTGGTTTCTAACCAATTGTGAGTCTCCTAGTACTCTAATATTGTCAACACCCATTCTTTTAGCTAGGATGAGGCCAAGGAGGAGAGCTTCGTACTCAGCCCCATTGTTTGTACATTCAAAGTTTAATTTAAAGGTGAAGGGTAGGATATTTCCCTCGGGTGAAGTAAAGATCACTTCGACCATAGCTCCAAAGCCACATCTAGCTCCATCAAAGTGGAGAGTCCAATACTTGCTTGGAAAAATGGATGTTGGGATATATGTCGTATTTGCTTCTTCGCTTTGCCATTACCTCTACCATAAAAATTTCATCTGATGGAAGAGAAGCAATTCCCAGGGTGTGTCCCATACCCATGGAATCGAATGGAAGGAGAATAGGTAAGTATTTCTCTAGAACTAGACAATTTTTGTGGTCGTCCCTAGGATACTATTTTTATAACATTGGTCTCACTTTTGAGTAGTGGAACATCCTCAGCTGGATTTGAAATTTCCAACTCAGTGGTGGGTATCAAATTTTATTTTGGTTGTGAATTGGTTGGTTTGACAAATTGGTTTGCTGGAAGTTTAAACTCGGAGTGAATACCCGGTCTTTTCTTTAAATCAGCTAGGTGTATATCGAAGGGTTTTGGGTCACCTTATGCCACGAATATTTTTCCTAACTATGGAAATCTCATTTCTTGGAATAACGTGGAAGGGATCACCTTCATGCGGTGTATCCATGGCCAACCAAGGATCATATTATAATTGGTTTTCCAATCTATAATATAAAACTCGGTGAGGTGAGGACCGTCTTGGGTCCTAAAGTGACCGTAAAACTATGGTTCCAATCGAAGTGGATTTGATGCTATCATAACCTCCTAATGTATTTCACGTCATGGAACAATTTGTCTCTCCATATCCTAACTTTTGAAGAAAAGCGAAGAGGACTATATTAACTACTGCCCCATCGTCAACCATTTCCCATTTAACATAATTATTGTAGACCCAAACTTGTAAATGTAAAGTTGGGTCACCTCTTCGTGCAATTTCAGTGTCTATTGGCATTTTGCTTATATCGACTATAAATTTCATATCCCTATCTGGCTGCCCCGGAGGATAAACATCAAAGTCCACATGGTTTACCTATGTTTCGGGGAGGAGTGATGTTGATTAAATGACCAAGGCCTAATGCTTCTAAGAGAGCAGCCCTGTGGGCGGGAGAGTTTTTTAACAAATCCAAAAGGAGATGTGCGAGAAGGTTTTAGTTAAGTCATTAATTAAATCATAGGCGCCTATGGGTTTTACCAATGTTTGTTGACTGTTGTTTGGTTCCAATGGATAACTTGGAGTGGGTTAAGAAGCATAATCCCGTGTTCTTGTTATGGTTTCTATGGGTAGTTCGGTGTCTAACTCCACCAAACCAACTATCTTAGTTTAAGGCCAAGTTCCTAGTTGGGGTGGGACTGGTGGATTTAATGAAGTTGAAGCTTCATGATCATTGTTTCCTATTATGAAACCTTTTTTGTTCCATTAGGATCTAGCCTATTATTGTTAGAATGGTTTGGAAGTAGATCATTAAAGATCTTGAGGGGTGCATTTTGAGGGGAAACTGCCCCTGCATAAGCGTTTGGTGTGGGTACTACAAAATTTGCTAAAAACATATCTATAAAGAGTTGCTTTTGATCTTCTAGCAAACGCTGCATGAATTTATTGTATTCATGACAAGTCCTAGTATCGTGGCCTTGAATCTTGTGGAAGCCACAATATAAATTGGGATTATAATTTTGAGGTTGTTGATTTATAACCTGATGTGGCCCAAAATTCTGATAAGGTTATTGGTTGTTAGAGTTAAAATTTTGAGGTTTTTGCCTTTGGATTTGACTCTAATATCTAGCTGAGTTTTGACTTGGACTTTGTGTTTGGATTTTCATTGTTGTTTTTGTTACCGTGGTGGATGATTAAAATCCACCGTGTTGATTGTTTGAGTAAAATTGTTATTTTGTTGATTATTAACAGGTGGAAAAATGTTTACAATGTTTTCCCTTTTAACTTGGTCGGTTACTCCATCTGTTGTAACTTGGCAATTCTTGTTAAGGATCTTAGGTCCTTGATTAATGTTCTTGGCATTAGGATAGGCCGTGGTGTTTTGATTGGGAGTGGTTAGTTTCCCATTTGTCCCATATATCTTACGACCGCTATCTATCACTTCCTGGTCGATTCGGAGAGCACTCTCGAGTACTTCATCGTAAGTTCTTAGTGGGAACTTCTGGACTTCTTCCTTTATCTCTCTATTGAGATAATTAAGGAATAAATCGCATAGTTCCATTTGATCCATAATTGGAGCACTCATTGATGAGTAGTGAACCATACACCGTCTTTGGATAAAATGAGTGGCGATTCATTATTTTCTTGTTTGATATGTAAGAAATCCCCGATTCCCATTCTTAACAATTTGTTCTTTTCAAAATCTTTGATGAATTCGACACGAGTTTTTTAAATGAGTGTATCGAAGCTTCGGTATTTTTAATACCAAATCAAGGAAATACCTTCTAGGGTCTTAGGGAATATTTTAGTGGCAACCCCATCCCAAGGAGTAACTCCCATATGGCTATGGCATAGGCCTTAATGTGTGCATTTGGATCCCCTTCTCCTTTGTATTTGGGTAAATCAGAAGATGTCTTGGAAGCATAATTTTTCATATGGTGAAGTCTAGGGGTTATTTTAAATATTATGAATAAGTCCCTACTGCGTAGGCCTTGACCATCGATGGGGCTTGCTGAGGGGGTTGAGGTGGAATGGGTTGTTGATATGGCATAGTATATGCATTTTTAGGAACATAAGGGAATCCCTATGGTTGAAAAAACATCCCAGGAGAAGAGAACATGTATCCTTGTGGTGACTTTGAATAAATGTTTAAGTAGGGAGGAGCATTGTTCGGTATGGGTTGTTTGGTGCCAAGTAGGAGGTGTCATTATTTCAACTGGAATGGAATTTGAAAATGCAGTCCTAGTTGGTGTTTGTTGTGGATAATTATAAGGATTTTGAGGAGGCATGCCTAATGTGCTTGTTCCTGTAAGGAGGTCGACCTGACTGGGATGATGCAGAGGGTTGGGGATTCTTGTTTTCCCAAAATATGAATTTTGGTTTTCTTGAGAAAGTTCCAACCCTCTAACCTTCTCAGCTAAGGCTGAAATGACCTCCATTGGCGAAGACACAGTGCTTTGTCTTAAGGGTATTTTTTGTATAGCTTGAGGTTTTAAAGGGGTGTGATACCCTGCTATGAATTGATCGTTACCCTGTCAAGATTCACTAGGGGTGTTTCCCATAGGTGGAGGAATGAGGGTGTTCTCCTGGAATAGGGTATCAGACTGTATTTGTAAATTCCCTATAGGTGGATACATACTTTGGAAGCGTTGTTCACTTTTAGCGAAGCGTGCTAAGTATTCCTCATCCAAAAAGGGGAGTGGGTCTGACTATCTACTGATCTATGGTCTGAACAAGACCCGAGGTGAGGAGATGAAGTAGAGTCCCCAATAAACGTCATATTATTAGAGCCTGATGGCTCTAGGCTGTTGTGTTTATGCAAATTGACCAAATTCCTCGATTGAGCAGAAGAACTAGAGCTAGTTTTGTGAGGGGAGTTTGAGACGACAAGTAATTACTTGAATAATTATCTTCCCATGCAGAAAGCGAGGGCAATGGTTGCCTATTTGTTTGGCTATAGTTTACTTCAAGACCTAAGAGAGGTCTACCATATACATCGTATCCTGACATATTCGGGGGGTATATGAATACCCGTAGAATAATGGGAAAGAGCGAAGGTGGATAAGAGAAATAATAAAAGGAAGAACTATTTTTTCACATCAGGTTCACCAGTTTTGTAAGATGGAAAAGAGACATGCGAACATGGGAACCTACAAGTACCTCTTCCTCATACCTGACCTCCCGAGGTCATGTCGAGACAACCGGTGGATGTTAAAATGTGAATGTTAAAATGTGAATGGATATGACAAGCTAATCGGAAATCTTATATCCTCAATATGCAATAATGGAATATGGGAATCTAAAGCGAAGAAGGCCCTCCTAACCTGAATTGGTGTAATGGTTCATTCAGATATAATGGCCATTCGGAGGTTCCAGTCAATGTCGAGCTCTATCAAGACCCTGTTTCTTGGTTATTGGATACATGGAAAGTGACCTATGGGAGCTTCACATATGTCTCTAGACAAGGTCATGAAAATGGTGATGGGCGATTTAGTGGGTTTGTAATGAACTATGGGTAATTTTCTGGTCTAGCCTAGAAGATGTTAGATTGATCGTCTTTTATGTTTAAAATGGAGAACTGTACCATAATATCTGGTGGGAGTGGTGAGGATCTAAATACCAGCGTTTGCAAAGCTGGTGTCAATGCTTAACCGATTTGTAGGCTCGTTGGGTTGTGTGACTTGGGGATCACAACCATGAATGTGTGGTTATTGTGGACTGTTATGGTCATGTAAAGAATAAACCTCTTCTTCCAACTATCCAAGAATCATATGCCTTTCCAACCTCTACGTTTAGAACTAGAAGTTGTATGATTTTCTTGGAGTACCTAACAGTGTTCAGCAACTTGGATACGTAAGCTAGTGTCTATGTCAACAAGGAGGTCTCTGCGTTAGGTGCACAGAACCAAAGGATCGCAACCAAATGTTTTCTCTCTTTCAAATCCTTGTACGGTCATTCAGATGTTCTATCAAGGCAATCTATAATTGGGATGATTTGACCAAAACGTATATGCCTTGTTGTCTTTAATGTTTAATCCTCTCAGTTGCTCACTAATTACTTGTAAGTTTTTGTTACTCGAAGACCTATATTCTAAGGTCCTGATTGATATCAGCTAATGTCGTGGGTAGATTTGGTTGAGGTACTATTGGCTCAAATATATATTCTCTAGGCTCTCTAGGTCCTGTGATTGTCATACAAAATGATTCAATTTTTAACTAACATTTAATAAACTGATTATAAAAGAGGTATTTACACTATGTAAGCATCCTTCTATTTTTATATTTTTTAATGACGTATTTTAGTGAAATTAAAGAGCAGCTACTCTAGTATATTTATAAAATGGACAACTAATCTAGAAACAAAATAAAACAAGCAACGTAGCCTGGTATGGCTATTTGCCTATGCAGTTGTGATTTTATCCTAAATATCTAAGCAACTATATATTCTAAATTATAAAGACTCTCAATCCTACCTCAGAAGTGAGGAATGAATCACAGTTTCTTAGAAACTATCAATCCCCACAACTTCCCTGGCAATATCAAAAGATAGATTTAACTGAAATGGAATGATTTACTACTCTATTTGATATATTGTAACTAGAACTTTGATAGCTCAAACCTAGCATTTACAAAATAGTGGTAAATCCAGTTTGTGTGATTTCGTCCCCTCAATGTGATCTCCTCGTTCCTTCGTGTCATCATGAATCCGAAAGTGTGTATATGATAGTATCAATAGAAGATATCAATTGAACAATGGAAGATTTGGATATAGACCGAATATAATGCGAGTAGGAGAGGGATAGTGCAAGTTAACAGAGCTTGACTATGCAATTCCTAGTGGGATTTACTGCAGGAATACAACACAACTGTACCAAGAGTTTAGAAATTATCCTTGTGAAAAAACAAAACCTGCAACTTTAATGGATTCTAGTCTAGAAATGAAGCTATTCTATGTTTTAAACTGACTGTATGCAGCAGCAATGAAACAAGACTTGAAACAAGAAGATGATATGACCTCCAAAGTGCCAACAATGGAAGAAAAACCTGAAACTAACAAAATTCTAAGCAAGAAATTGAAAAACTAAACAAGAGAATTGAGAGGATGAGGGGCCATTTGTTTGAAAACAAACTAGCTATTTTATAGAATTCCCATTCACCAAAGGGTAACTTGGAATGGAACTCTTTTACCATTAAACAATGGAGAAACACTATTACAGGGAACCAAAAACATAAATACAAGCTAAGGCGGTTGAGAAAAGATGGTAAATGTTGAAAATTCATGCAAGTCATGATCAAAGGAACATGCTGGAGAACGCATGAAGGACCGTTGCCCTAAGCAAGGCGGTGATTACAGGACCACCGCCCTAGCAGGCGGTCATCACTGAAGACCACCACCACCAGGGGCGGTGATTTCATTATCAAGGTCAAAAAGCCAAGAAAATGGGGGCAAGGGATAAAAAAGCATGAGTAACTTGGATAAAGTATTTGGGATGCTAACATATACTTCGCGAGCTTATCTCGGATCCCGAGCACCTTGCGAGGTGACTGTATCGTCATTGGGGCATGTGTAACATCGTTCCAGGGGTGCGAGACCCTACAATTTTGGGTACATAGAGGTTCATTGAGGGTTTTTTTCTATTTTGTATGGCTTGAGGCAAGGAGACCCACTTTACTATTTTATCTTTATCTTAATGGCGAAGCTTTGAGCTAGAGATTAAATGAAGCTTCTCAGATTAGATCTATAAAAGGCCTTTCCTCATCCTTGGGTGTGGAGAATTTCTCCCATCAGCATTTTGTGGATTACACAATCACTGGTGGGAGAAGCCACCATTCTGGAATCTTACTCCTTTAAGAAGTTTTTAGATGAATATGAGTAATTTTTGGGATAGTTGATCGAGTTATAGAAAGATATTCATTTTTTCCCTTAATACTCACGGTTGCATGGAAAGGAAATTTGCTAAAGTGCTGGAATGTGATATCAAATTTCTTCCCTCCTTTTACAAAGAAGTGAGTGGAATTTCTTAATAGAAAGGTTTGAAAGGAAATTGACAGGATGAAAAGAGAATATCCTCTCATACGTGATCAAATTCACTCTTTTAAAAATTTTGTTTCAAGTCTTTTTGTGTATGTTATGTCTCTTTATCACTCCTTTGAAAGTAGCCAAAAAACTTGAAAGTATTAAAAAACACTTTCTATGTAGTGGAAATGAAAGTAAAGACCGCATTACTTAGGTGTCTTAGAAAAGGGTGTAAACCTAAAAATATGTAAGGTTTAGGACTTAGGGATTGGACTAAAATTAACAAATCCCTACTTACTAAAATCGAATGGAGGACAATTAAGGAGGATAGTGTTTAGACTAAAATCCTTAAACATAAATATTGGGAGGATGTTAATGATGAAAGATGGATTTTCAAACCTTCTTCCTTCAATGGGTCAAGAATTTGGAAGGCTATAAATTGGGCTAAGGAAATTTTGGGCCAAGGATGTAGATGGAAAATTGGAAGTGGCACAAAAACCTTATTTTGGAAAGATAAGTGGGTAGGTAATTTGAAGTTGGAGGATAAATTCCCAAAAATATCACTACTAGAAGGAAAATATGGTGTCTTGGTAAGAAACTACATGAGGGAGGAGGGTATTTTTAAGATTTGGAAACATTTAGAAATAAATAGGAGGATTTAAAAATGTAATACAAAAGATTAAATTATTTTCTTCAGAATCAGCTGAGCTATAACAAAAAAGATTAAGACAGAGACTTGTATGGGACAATAAAGAAATGGGAATTTTCTCTCAAAATTTGCATAAGCTCAATTTTTCAAAAGAGAAATGAATTCTAAAGATTTATTATTTGTAAAAATATGGAATAAAAAATGTATTCCTAAATTTAATATGTTTAGCTAGCTTAATGTGATAAACAAGATTTTGACAGTTGACAACCTCTCTAAAAGAGGTTTCCATATGGTTAATAGATGTGTCTTATGTGAAAAATCAATTGAAACTGTCAATCATCTCTTTATGGGTTGTGTTTTCTCTTTTCAGGTCATATCCTCTATCCTTGCATTATTCTTGGTAAAGTGGGTTAGCCCACAAGAGGTCACATCATCCTGGGTTCAATGGCATTGTCCCTTCCACAACCAAGGCCTTAAAAATCTATGGATCTTGAGTCTTGGGCATTTATGGTGGGAGGTATGGAAAGAACAAAATAGGAGGATCTTTAAGGGGAAGAGACTTCCTAGTCATCTTATTACTAAAAGAAGCATACAGGCTGTTAAAAAAAATTTCTCTATCCTAAAAACAAAGAAGTGGAAATTATGGAGGGAGAAAAACATATCTTCAGAAACTAGAACCTCATAAATGTTGAAATGACAAGAAAAAGTAATCCAAGGGAAGGAGTAATATGGAGTAAGAAAAAGTAATGTTGAAATTATGGATTTTTTTGTCAAGATAAAATTTGACGGAGCTGCGAAACGTAACCCCAAGAAAGCGGAGGTGGAGACATTTTCAGGGACTTTAAAGGTAAGTTTTTGCTTGATTACGTTTTCAATTTGGGCACACAAACTAATCATGTGGCAGAGGCTGTACTATGTTTTGGGGGGTGAAGTTAGCAGAGGATAAAGGCTTCAAATCCTTGATTGTCGAAGGTGATTATTTAAATATAATCTCCAGCATGTTGGGAAGGAACATTATTTCAATGAAAATTGAATATTTTATTAAGTGTATGAAAATTATACCGCATTATTTCACATTTATAACTTTCTAACATGTATTTTGAGAAGGAAATGGTCCAGTGGATAAATTATCTAACATGGTAGTTTTAACAAGAGACTTTATAGTGGTGGAGAACTTAGACAATCTAGATGAACAAACTATTAGACTTATTAAAGGGGACTCACTACCCTAAACAATGATTATGTGGATGGAATATGTTCTGGGGTAATGATATAATGAAAAAAAAAAAAATCGAAAGGTTCCTTATATTTTAATGGATTATGATGTGTAAAATAAGGTGATTGGTATTATAAAGAAAATAAATGATACATTCATGCTGAATATTGGCTTTCATAACTACAAGGATTTTCAAAGAGAAAATCACACTTTTAATTACTTGGTCCATTCATTTCTTGGAACAAACGATCCAGGTATTGAGAAACCTCTATTTTGGAGTTTGAGTTTAGGAAATAGAAATATCTGCATAGACAAAAATAAGCTCTATACAAATAAGATAGGAAAGACCGAGTGAGAATGGATCGATCCTCGTTGGAAATTCTTGAAGAATCCTCTGAGCATTTGGAGAAGATGGGACTCTTGATTTTTTAAGAATTTTGATGGCCATGACAAGGGTATGAGCATCCATATTTTCAATTCATTGAATTAAGGATGGATTTGTTTGAAGAATGCTTCTTTCACCATAAATCCTAAGATGATTTCCAAAGTGATCGATTTGCCTCTGAGAGGCGGATGTGTTTTTAAACCTAAATCCAACTACATCCTGAGGATAATAACTTCATGCAAGGTAAGGGTTCTCTCAAGCAACATTTCAATGGTTTTGATAGAGAGGACTTACCACCTCCTTATGATGAAATTTCCCTTTTATTATGTCTTATATTACTCTTGAAGGATGCCATAGAGTGGTGTATGGTTACCATTTCCCAATGCTCAATCACATTAGAAATGGTAGACAATATAATTTTCCTAATTTTCTGTATAAATCACTGGAAAAATCCATTGATATGGTTAAGAAAGGCACTTTCATTGTTCCTCTCCACCAAGGCCTTCTCAAGGAATTCATCAAAACATGCATCCCCAGAATTGACATAAGTGTAAAATTTGAATCCAATACTGAAAACCCTATATTAGAGGATGAAGTTAAATCCGTGGAAAAAATAACGAGGTCTCGAACGGTCAAGGATAATGCCAAAAATAAAATGGGAAATGAAGATGAACAAGGTAAACAAGAGAATATAGATGTTAGCTCTAGTTCTAAGAAAAAGGATGCATATAACTTTGACAAGGGTGATAGTGACAAAGAGGTTCAAATGGAGTTTAGGGAGACTTACGGTAAAAAGGAAGAGAGGAAGACTGATAATCCTCCCAAAATGGATGATAAGGATGAGATCTCATAAACCCCCACCCAGAATATGAAAGATGTCATAGCAAATCTATGGGTTCTTAAGATTTCTAAGAAAGACTTTCTCTCTTCCCAACAAACAGGAATTAAGGTTAGTGACTTTCTAAAGGAATTTGAAAATTACAAATTAGACACTGACATTAATAGACATAAAATTAGTATGATGGCCATTGATCTCAGGGAGCTTCAAGAGAAGGTGGAAAATATCACTGCCATTGTGGTGAATGATAACTTGAAAATGCAAATGAAATGTGTAACGAATGGAGAATGAAATTCTTATTATGAAATAAAAATTGATGCATATGAGAGAAATTCACCTATTGAATATGAAGAGTTATATCCAACACATTAAGATGTTGGGAGAGTTGGTCTAGGCCATGCGAGAGAGCCAAACAACTGGAGAAAGATGGAGTCATGCCTAGAAGGGAGATGATTGAGCCTAACTATGAGGAATGGAAGACCACCATAGCTGGCTTGGTCAAGGAATGGAATGAATGCATTCCATCTGTGAAATAATTGATCTAGGATTGATTTTTTTGTTGATGTCCTTTGGTCATTTTTAACTTTTTACTTTTTTGGTATGTTGTTAGTATGGATGTTGTTATTTCTAATGTTGTTATTATGGTTATGGCTTACTGTTAGATCATATATGCTTTTGTTGTAGTTGGCTTTATACCCTTGGTCATATTTCTTGTTGTTTCAACTCGGATTTCTTTTTATGGGGTAGGGTCCCCTCAACCCTTCTTTACTGTTAATATATATATATATATATATATATATATATATATATATATATATATATATCATATGTCTCATATGAAACACCAAATTGATCGGATGAGTAAAAAAATCATTTGAAGAGATGGAAAAACCAATGTGCACTACAAATATCTTGATTTTTCCCCCTTTTTATTATCTATTTTAAGTGTATCAAGTAATGCATTTATATTTGAAATGACAACTCGAGATTGAGATTGGGTATGAAGATGCTTACAATTTTTTTTCAAGAATTGAATAAGGGAATCAACTTGTGATCCTTCACTGTCATCGAAGAAATGATGTGAATATTTCTTTATTCCTTTTTGTGTTATAAAGGTCTATTCTAGTTCCTCATAACATAGGTTAAAAAAATGTTTAAAAAATGTTTTTTGATAGATCAGAAAAAGTGGCTATTGATCCTTTAGGGAGGTGTAGAAACTAATCTAAAGCTTATCCTCCTAATTTTTTTGGAAAAATATTTGAGTGGTAGATGTATTTGTAAGATACATCTTGGAATTACATGAATAACTATTTGATGTGTTCTCATAGATCATTATTTCCAAGCTATATTAGTTGAATTTTAGGGTTCTAAATGATGGAGGAAAGGGTACATGTAATATGTCTTTATAATATGGATAAGGAAAAATTTCCTCAAAGTTCAACTATTTAGTTTGTTTTTACATCCCCATGATGGTTTCTTTCATGATTTTCAACTCTTCGTGAATGGAGAGTTTGTTTGAGGGATTTCTATGATTTTGTTTATTTTTTTATTTAGTTTCTCTTTCTCATCTTTCTTTGAATTTGTGGAAACTTTAGAATCCATGTGGAGCAATTGTTTTGTCATTTTATTGATTTTTTCTAAGAAGGCTTCATTGGGTGTATTTTTCTATTTTATATATTTTTATTTTTGTTTCTAGACTCTAATTTGTCTAAAATATGTTTCAAGTTCTCATCTCAAAATATTAAGGTAGTTTGGCTCTCATTTCTAAGATGTAAAGAGGATAATCCATTATTTTTTGTCTTAAAATTTCGTCAATTTTCTCCTTTTCCTCTTTAGTGATCTCAGGTTATTTGACTACAATTTTTCATCCAAACTACTTTGAGGGTTATAACAAATGTTATGAATATGATTTTGATTAACCATCATTTTGGTAAAGATAGGAATATGAAAGTGGGTTTTATAGGAATAGTCCTAGTAAACTAAGAAAATGTATAATAAAGTCAAATTTGGATTAAATGCTCAAATTTTGTAGCCAAATGGTAGGACTTTTTGATAGGATTGGTTAGATTTGTTGATGAAAGAGGACTTACCTAAAAGGGTAGAATTTTTTTGACCGGTTATGTTATTTTGGTTGGATTGGAGTTAGATTTGTTTTATTTGATTACGTTTGTGAAAATAAAGGTTAATTGGTTGATCTATTATAAGAGCATTTTCAAACACCAAGTAAACAAAAAAATAATTGTTTTTTACTTTATAGGTAAAATATGATTAGGTAATCCAATGCTTTATGATAATTCAACAAGAAGAATGTCATGTAATTTATAATGTAATTTTATTATCACTACAAAAATATATGTGTCTTTCTATATATCCAAGATTGATATACCAAATCTTCCACGGAACAAAAGTGGTATAAAAACCCTTATAATACTTGAAAGATACTCAAAAACTCCTTACTATCCCTCTTAGAGGAGTGAATAACCAATCTAATGATGGGTTTTATTGAAAATGTGGTAAAGAAATGAAGGAATGAATACTTTTATGTTTTCCTTATATCTCCACAAATATTTATAGGGTTGATGCAACAGACTTTGTTGTTACAGCTATTTTAGGCATATGCTCGTAGTAACCCTAATCACAATAAGTAACTCCGATCACAAAAGCTTGACCCGTAATCGAGTACAAGAGGTGATAAATGCATTAAACATATTTTTATAGTAATTTTCAAGTTAAATGAAATGCACATGAGTGGCGTGTGGTAGGCAAGTCCATGTAACCAATGTAGCTAAGTGGTGATGAAATCCATGTCGCTACATGCAAATACAAGTATGAATGGTTAGAAATAGTTTTTTTCCAAATTGAAATGCATAATTATAAGTACAAATGAAATTATACCATAATTTTAGAAAAAATTCAGCAAGTTTTAGTTTTCTTTGAAAAAGGAAAGCTTCATGTAAATGAGTTAAAATTTTGTTTCTTGATTTTCATTTTGATTTTCTTGCAACATCTAATTTTCCTACAAAACAAGTTAGCAAAAAAAGAAAAGAAAATTTAAACATTTTTTATCATCAAGTTAACCAAAATGATGTGAAATAAGAGAATATGTGGCTTGGTTTTGAAAACCTAAGAAACATATAAAATCACCATCACTTTTGATTCTCAAAGATCCCCAAAAAGGATTCAAGAGAAGAGAATACATGATTGTGATTATAAGGAAATAGATATATGTTAGAAATAAAGGAAAGGTATGGAAAATAAGGGATTAAGAAATTTATTTTAAAAAATATATTAGAAACTCAAAATGATGTGAAATGAAATACTTGAAATTTTAGTTTTGACAGGGTACCTTGCGAAGGCATAACTTTTGGTCGTTACTCCATTTGAGGTCTACTTTATATCTTTAGATATCCTAGGATGAGATATATCATGTGAAATGACAAAAACGTTTTTCATGTATTTTAGATGCTAGTTTTTTTTTAAAAAAATGAGATAAAGTTGCAATTAAAAATTTCAAATATATATATATATATATATATATATATATAGAGTCAATTTTCAATTTTTATGAAATAAAAAAATTGAAAGAAAGAAAACGAGAGATAATGTATCTTGGATAGATAAAAATTATTAAGAAATGAATTATGTTTTTGTCTATGATATCCTATAGGATATAGTTATAAAATTAACATAGAAACAGTAAAAAGTATTAGACAAAATCTATAAACTTGATGGAAATTTTAAGTTAAGAAGCGAGAATGACACCACACACAATTAGAATAAAAACACACCTAGTATATACGCAAATGCTCATATATCAGCATAAAAATGTAGGTATGAATAATTATAGTTTAACTTTTTTAAATAGATACAAGTCAAGTAACAAAGACATAGATTGTTTGATAGAGAGGTAGATCTAGTTTTACATGAATGCATCCAAATTTGATGGAAATACAAGCTTTGTGACACAAATACGGGAAGGTTGATTCGCTAGAATAATTATGGTAATGGTAACACAAGGAAATTTATGGAGATTCATAAATTTAAATGATATCATATACCACAAGAAACAATAGTGTAGGAGAGATGAAAAGACACAAGTCTCCCATACATGCGAAAAAAATTAAAATACGGCCAAAAATATATGATTTTTACAATTTGTTCGCAAATTTGAGTAAGAAAGCACTCTGCACATTGTTCAATGACATGTAAACAATAAGAAGAACATGAAAAAAATGTTAATATTATAAAAATATGAAATAGTGTGGGTTTGTCCCACTTTAGGGAATGTTAGAATGTGTACAATTCAAATTGCTAAAATGAGATTAGTGTAAATAATAAACCTAAATAACAAAAATTTCTCGAAAAATTCCTTTTCCACCTATGATTTTGAAACTAGTGTGGAGGGTGGAAGATAATTTATATTGTATGAATTCCAAAGTGGTAGTGCTTCGTTGCATGGTCTATCCAACAATTTAGCTTTACATTTTGTCGGAATGGGGAAGAGGGATGGATTATGGATATATGGATAATATATTCATATGGGAATTACGAGGGTGCTTATGATATTATTTCAATACAGAGAAAAAAAGAGTGGAATTGAAATCTCACTTATTTCATTCCTTTTTTAAAGGAAGGGTAAGGACTCTATTTATAGTTTTTCAAGGTGAGATTAATTAAGATAACTTAATTAACCATGATTTTGATGCGGGAGCATAACTTGCAGAGGCCATAACTTTTGATCCGACCGTTGGATCGTCCTGAAATTTTACAGGGTGGTAGATATACATTAGTACTATGCTGGGGTCAACATTGCTTGCAAGGTTGTGCTCATTTTGGCACGTTTTCGGGCTCAGATTCCGTCATCTAGTGGCCTAAAATTGGCTCCGAATGTTTTTTCCACTTTTGACTAGGTCTTAGAACTTTAATAACTTTTGTTGTGCTTGTCAGAATAAGTCCAAATTTCGCGTGAGCCCTAATTTATGAATGCATATTTGGCACGCAAATTTTGGGGTCAATCTGAGTTGTTTTACATTTTAGGGTTTTTGGCATTTTAGGGTTTTAGAGTAGTCTTGAAATAAAAGGAGAATGGTAATGATGTAATAGATCAGTGTGAATTCCAGAATGAGAAGTAAGCTATTTTGAAACTCCTGGTTTTATTTTTAAAGTTGTTTATGTGTGTTTTGGAGGTATTTCAACCTCCTGTAATGGATTCACATCAAATTTATAGAAATTCATGTTTTTGAAAAGGGATAATTTATTCAAATTTTTAATTTGAATGTGGGGAAATGGAAGGTGGATGTGAATAATCGTAGAATTTATTTGAATATTTAATTTGAAAGTGGGGGACATGGAAGGTGGATGTGAAGACTTGGAGAATTGATTCAAATATTTAATTCAAAAGTGGGGGATATGGAAGGTGGATGTGAAGACTTGGATAATTGATTCGAATATTTAA
Source organism: Taxus wallichiana var. yunnanensis (assembly GCA_018340775.1). NCBI lineage: Eukaryota > Viridiplantae > Streptophyta > Pinopsida > Cupressales > Taxaceae > Taxus > Taxus wallichiana. Next base: position 840,685,063 of record CM031243.1, on the reverse strand, counting down.
TTTGAAAGTGGTTCATGGTGGAAAATTAATGTGACATGTGATGTGGGTGATGAGGTAGAGGATTTAATTAGACAATGATGAAGGTTAAATTAATTGATTTATATCAATTAGTTTTTCATAGATTTTATGGGAATGATGTGAGGAATAAATTGATTAATGACGTGTATACACTTTTTATCAACACATAACCAATACAACAACCCTTACAACAAGGTTATTTCTTACATGCTAACCCATGAAACCTTCTCATAGGGTTTGACACACTAGGGATAGGTCCTTACCTCTCTTATGATTACCCTAATCAAGGACCTATGGAGAATTGTTTTCCATATGCTACCTCTATCAATGCAAGTATTCATAACCCAATTCCCATGAATGTGTTCTATAGTGTTACTCCTCCCTACATGCACATGCAAAATATCCACAACTAGATGTATATGTGTTTCTTGGTTAATTTACATAGTTTTAAGATACCCCATATTCCCCATTTAATGTTTACGCCACAACTTACAAAAAAATTCCTCCACCTTCTCATCGAAAAACATCAATGGTAGAACCCTAAACAATGGGAAATTATAATTAATAGTTGAATGAACCTCTTTATTTTACTACACAGGGTGTCATGCTTCAAAGCCCGTTTCTAGAACTTATTCAATTCAAAGGGGACGGAGAACCAAACTCTAACATCAAGGCCTATGTCATTGTAATTAGGGAGTTAATCCGATGGTATGTAGTAGTGGAAAAGATATTCCAAAAGACCCTTGAAGGTATTTCTTTAGATTGGTATTATAAAATGCATGAGGCCTCTATAAATTCATTCAAACAAAACATCTCCAAATTTATCGAATCCTTCCACATGAATAAAATTTTACACACATGAATCAGTTAATTCCTACACATTAAACAATAACAAAATGAATTTTATGCCCACTTTACTCGAGAGATGGCATCGGGTTCTCCATTGTTCTACGAGTGCACCTAATATGAATAAAATGGAAATATGTGAAATTTTCCTTCACTTAATCAAGAAACCAATGAATAAGTGTGAAATTTTTATTTTCATAGACACGAGGAAGTTATAGAAAGTGTTCTTTGCATTGACCAAGCATCCATCAATATCGGGCATAAAACTTACAAATCCGATGGAAAGTTGGTAGTTCCTAATTAAAATAATGCAACCTATCAAAAAAATGTAAACAATAACCATGAGCCTAAATTCTTGAATCAAAAGTGTGGTGTTGCCACATATGGTGTTATCAACTAAGCAAGGAATCGTAACATTATAAACATTGCTAACATGAATGACAATAATAGTAACATGGGTAATTAAAAAAATAACAACTATATCCCCTCTATCAATGCAATTGATTTAAATTTTCCTCCCCTAATACCAAAACTCGCCAATGGCTTTTTTTTCCATAAGAAATAACTAGCATTAAAATTCCAAATTTTGAATCATGACAACGAAGCCCCTAATTTAAAATTATGCTTCACAATCACTATGTATCCTTCCTCTAGCTAGCTTTCCTTTAGTACAAAATTTTACCTGCTCAAAGGAAATTCTTAAGAAATCTATTTATTTTGGTTCAATGTGTAGGAATAAGCACTTGAGGTGACAATTAAATTTAGTTAGATTCAGTAAAATACTACTTCCTCCCGAGGCCTAAAAATGTCATTTTGGCCATTTTGTAATTGGTAAACACCCTATGAGAACATTCAGGGAAAATATAAAGAATATAGAGGTTGTTTTGGAGATAATTAACGCTATTAAAGGTAATTTATAAATATTTAGGAAATTAAATGTCATTCGGAGCAATCTGTTTAAAACTAAGTTTCTAGGTGCATGGAATGAATGTTAGAGTATGTATTTACCTTAGCTCATGTTCACCTAGGTAATTTATTTACCTTTATTGTATTTATCCTCACCCACTTAGTTGTGTGGATATTTATTTTTATTTATTTATATATTAGGGGATAATATCTAGTTGTTTGGTAAGTTATTTCCTTGATATATGCTATTGACTAGATCCTTGATATCTAGTTCTTTCCTAAATCTATGGTCTTGACTAGTTCTTTCCTTAATTTATGGCTTGATCTATGACCTTGAATTATTCTTATATTTTCATTCCTTTCCTATATAAGCAAGGCCCATTCTCATTGTATTTCATTGACTTCCATAATAATATATGATATTGTTGCTCATTTGTTTGTAAAACTTTTATTAAAGTTAATCTAGTGAATTGATTTTATCTTATTGATCATGGTGTTTGATTAGCAACTGAGTTCTTGGCTTGGTATGATCTAGTTATCATTCCTTTCATGGTATTAGATAGATATATGATGTATACATCCATATGTAAGTTTTTCTTTGGAAGAAAGGGTTTATTATTTTCATGTATTTTGAATTTGTTAGCACTTTTCTACAGCATGCATTTTTAAGAAAAACATAGTGCACCATTGGATTTAGAAGGTGCCAAAACCCTACAATCAACTATAAACTGGACCATCGTTTGGGACAGTCAAATCTAGACATAGATTTGTACCGTTTGGGTGCATTCTTTTTATCCATTAGATATAAGTGTGTACCTTTTGGATGCATTCTTTTACCCTCTAGATATTTATGTTTTGGATGCAATATTTTATCCACTACATGTAGATCCTGTACTTATGGGTGCATTATTTTATCCATTTGGATATAAGTGTGTACCTTCCGTATGCATTATTTTATCCTTTGGATATTTCTATTTTGGATGCGATTTTAATCCACTGAATGCAAATTTGTACCCTCTCATTGCATTCTTTTATCTATTGGATATAAACGTGTATATTCCAAATGCATTCTTTTACCCTCTGGATATTTTTGTTTTGGATGCAGTCTTTTATCTATTGGATGCAGCTTTGTACCCTCTCAGTGCATTCTCGGATGATAATAGCACACCACATTAGATTTACAAAACATAAGAGAAAAAGTACCATATATGGAGATCCATCGTAATCCATAATTCTCAATACATTACAATACAATGACTTGAATTATTCAATAAGAAATATATACATATTAAAAAAACATCAGCATTAAAATAATAATTTAATAGCAAAATCTTCTAGAGCTCATAATTTTTGATCTCAGTAGCTCATATTAAGGTGATTTTTTTATGAAATTGTGTATTTTTTCGAGATCTACAAAATGGTGAAATTTTTATACACATATTTCAAATTTAAAATGTAATTTTACTCATTGTAATATTTACATTCACTCAATTATAAAGTTCCAAATTTGGGAGGGTGTTGTAATCACTTGTGGATGCATTTTTAGTTGAGCCCAATGTCCTACATGTTTAGGTGTCACATTCTTATATGTATGGGTGTATACATTTATATCTATCTTGTTTGTTGAGATATTTTGGATCTGTATTTTTACACTTTTTTTTGGCATGTTGACAATCTTTCTTATGGGGAGCTATTATGGTGAAACTTAGTGTTATTTTGTAGAATCATGTTAGAGTAGTTAATTTTGGTAACTCATAAATATCTGTGGTATCACTCTACTCATTTAGTAGTATGGGAGAGTGTGGTGTTAATATTGATTCTTTTGGTTTTGTTTCCTTGCCTTGTTACGTGTTAATAATGTTTCTTCGGGTTTGATGTCCTTGCCTTCTTACCTTATCTTTTCTTGGATCATGTCACTCTTGTTTATTTGGATCTCGTGGCCTTTCCTTGTTTCCTTGGTTATTATTCTTGGATCATGACACACGTATTTATAGCGAGTTGATCTTTTTCTTTATATTTTGCATCCTTTCCTTGTTATCTTGTATTTTCTTAGATCGTGACACTCTTATTTATTTGGATCTCATGTCCTTGCTTTGTTTCCTTGGTTGTTCTTTGATCGTGGCACACCTATTTGTATCAATTTGATCAAATTATGTTTAATATTTTTTTACACTTTGGACATCACACCATTAATAGTCTCTTTGCATGGAGCTATTCCAATGAAGGCTAATTGTCTGTTGTTTTGAGTTTTATGATCGAGTAGTGGATTTAGACCATATTTGACACCATACTTCTTTAGCATTATATGAGTTTGTGGAGCCAAGATTCCTAGGATATCTTGCAGCAATATTTTTCTCTCTCTACTTTGTTATTACTAGTTTTGGTACCTTGCAGGTGTCCAAATTTCTCAATTATTATATGTGGGTATCTCATTAGCCCTTGTTGTCAGGACCCACCTTATTTTTCTTCCACCTAAGCTATGCTTTTAGGAGGGTGTTAGTGTAGGTTATAATCATCCTTTTATTAATTTATTAGGATAATTTTTAGACTTTTGTTATCCTCGCACTTGTTGGGTTAGCTTGTTTAGGTGTTCTAGTTGTGTGGAGTTATTTTACTAGTTTTATTGAATTAGATTCTCGGTTATGTGGAGTTAGCTTACTAGTATTTTGGAGTTGACTTAACTACCAATATGGTTTAGTGGGAATTCTTCACCATTGATTTAGGTAGTAGTTTCACTTCCCTCCTCATATATGTATATCTTTCTTATTGAGTAATTCAAACCATTGTATTGTAATGTATTGATCATTATGGATTATGATAGATTTTCATATATGAAATTTTAACTCTAAGACCATAAAAGGACTGATAAGAAGAATGTTCCAAGTCATGATCTCGATGATAATAACACACCACATTAGATTTACAAAAAAAAAAGAGCTAAAATACCATACATGGAAATCCATCATAATCCATAATGCTCAATACATTACAACACATTACAACACAATGAATTCATATTACATATATATATATAATATATATATATATATATATATATAGGAGGGAAGTATACTACTACCTAAATCGGAGGATAAAGAACTCCCACTAACTGATAGTGGTAGTTACGGTAACTCTAGAAGACTAGTAAGCTAACTCCACATAACTAAGAAGATAACTCCACACAACTAGAACACCTAAGAAAGATAACCCAAAAAATGTAATAATTATTCTAATAAATAAATAAAAGGATAATTATAACCTACAATAACAATGAATTTACAAATGATAAAATCTAACTTCTCCGTGATGATCCTAGATTTCCCAAATGAGTTGGGAGGAAACAAAATAAGAATTAGATAACCATTATAATTATATACAAGGTGGAAATATCAAATTTTATCTAAGGCTTAAGTGTTTCTGATATATTTCAAACTTCCATAACTTCCTCTCTCAATTATAGATTAAAAAGTCCATAAATTTGGATTTTCAAAAGTAATTGTATTTTTGAATCCTTCCATTGATATTTCAATGTTATTTAGAATAAAAATAATATAAGTTTTGACTCCAAAAACTTTTTCATGCTCTCAAGATGAAAACCTCACTCCTAGTGTCCCGATTTCTCATAGTCAATTTTTAGCTTGCCATGTGTCACCACTAGGTGAAAAGTGAGCTTTGGTCTCCTACTAGTCCCCTTTATCCCCAAGGAACAAGGGGGCATAAAGGTGTTCCCCATATAAAGTTTTAGCACCTACACCCCATATGACAATCTCCACTCCATAAGTTCCATTTTCCAGCCCCTGCGTGCTTTTCCCAACTCCTTCATCTCACTCATATCTCTCCCCATGCTGCCAATCATCATGATATTTATCCAAGGAACACTTTTGTTTCCCAATTTTCCCAATCGCACCATATTAAAACTTCATTTTGACCTCGATTAAATAGTGGAGTTATAGGTGAGTTAAGAAATATAAATTCACTCTCACTCAACACAACTCAAAATTATAAAACATGAACTTAAATACATATACTGGATCCTTCTAATCCATTAATTAGGTTTTAAAATCTGTTCACTGCATTAAAAAATAAACAAAAAAACACTTCTTTTGTGCCCTAGTCACCAAAATCTTGTTTTTCTCATAACTTAAAACCCCAACTTCAATTTCCATAATATTTTGACTGTAGCTTCCTCATGAAAATTCCTTTGAGAAGCATGTTTAATTTCCTCAATTTATTCACTCATACATTTTTACATCCATCTAAAATTTCAATCCAAAATAACATTTTCTCACATATACAAAAAGTCAATGAGTGAAACAACTTGAAAATTGGAGCAAAGCCTTGAAATCCATAATGAAAACTTCTACAATTAATTTAATTTTGATCTCGAAACCCGGAAGACCAATTTATATTTTTATTAAGTCTCTATCATGGTATCCTACTAAAATAGTAACTTTGACAAACAATTTACTTCCGATTGCCTCAAGTCACTCCTCCAAGCAAAACAATCAAAAGGGTAAAATTTTGTAAAACTGGTTAAGAACTTAGACACATAGGTATGATTTACAAAAAATATTAAGTGTTCAAAGAAATAGGTGTCCGAAAATAGTAATTTTTCCAAAATATGAATTTTGACATCATCAACATTCCAAATAAGTTTAAAAAATAGTTTGCAAGCTCTTAGAAAATCAATTTTGAGGAGATCTCTGAATGACACAATTTGGTTCAAGAAGGTAGATGGTTCAACTATTCCCAATTTCAGCCAAAGGAGCCATCCTAATTGAATTCACTCATGAAAGATACATAATTTGGATCGCATTGTGTCAAGAAACAACTCAGAGATAATCACTTGACAAACAAGTTGAATTGGTAACATCTTGATGTCTTTGAGGGATATGAAACATCTAGATCCCCTTTGAAATTTAAATTCATCAATAAAATTATCATTATGAGCATGATGGGAGGATATCACCCCAAGTGATTATTTTAGTAATCTCAAGTGATGCATACCTCAAGAAGTGTTTCTAAACACTTGATCCATGCTTGATAATGAGTTCATATCTTGCAAGTCATAGGAAGTGGAATTTGTTGTGTTTCAGTGCAGTGTGGAAGTCAAATAACATGGATCTCATTACCATATATTACTTTAAGTTCCTTCTATAAGGAATAATAAATCTATTCCCATGAGAATCAAATGAGAACTATGGTGTATGAGTTGATTTTATTTAAGGAGGATTCTAGAGTGAGGAAGGGTAGGTAAAGGATGATCTTCATATGGAGCATCATGTATGTAGGAATGAGCATTCATATCAAGTTTCACTTGATTCCATTCACTTGGTAGTGTTCTTAAACACTTATTCAAAACCTTGTGGTGTGATCATACCTTAATGAGGACATCTTAATCACCTCATTTTAATCCAATAGGTGTCTCGTATGACAATATTTTTAATCGGGGGCAATCTCTTTACCCGCATGATGAATATCTATTTCAATAAGGTAAAAAAATATGATGAGGTTTTCTAATCATAGATTTGATTTTTGATCACTAGGGTGAAATGTGAAATACTAAGATTCAATAAATTTATCCTTGCTCTCAATGTTAAGTCAAGAAATAATCATCATGAGTGATGCCCATAGTCATCCCGAGATTTCACTATAATGGCTCATAACATTGTTTCTAAACACTCATTATGGATTTTAGAGTTTTCATGCATTTCGTAGAAGGAGGATATTATGATCACCATGCTTGAAATCATCCAAATCTTCATCAGATTGGTCAATCATTCTCTCTTGATATCTCTCTTGTTTCTTCTCTCTATATTCTCGATTCCTCATTGAAATTTTTTTTTCCCTATTATTTCTTATTCTCTTAAGTGACCTTCGATTCAAAATTGTAAATTTTTAATTCCATCAATAATAAAAAGACTCATTTTTCATTCCTAGGAATGTTTAAGGTCATAAGTGATGAGCGAAGGTGAAAAGTCATGTGGGGTCACATGAAAGGACAATTTGTAATGATATAAATTGGAATGGATTCTCCATTCCAAAGGGGTTGGAAATTTTTGATTGATTATATGTTGTTGAGATTTACCACTACAACATCAAGCAATAAAATTTACATTTCCTTTATGTTCTATTCTTGTATTCTTATATTCTCCCTCTAATTTCCAACATCATAAACATAGTAATCTTACAAACCAAGAAAGTTGTTTGTTCCATTGATGAATGAATCAATAGAACTATGTGTCTATGATTTATTGCTCTTATCATTTCTATCATTTTGGTTTTTTTCTAATTGAATGTGGACCTACTCTAGTTGATGTATGTGAATTCATTAAGCCTAAGCACAACATTTGACATCTTTCTCCTTATCTCCATAACTCCCCTTTGACTCTCCTCACCGAAAATTCCTCCTTGTAATATGTACAAGAAATATTCCATAGGTTTAGTGGAGTATTTCTATGTTATCATTGGCCTTATGGCCACTACATAGATTTAGGTAGTTTACATTTAATAAGGAAAGCCTCCCATACATAAGAAGTATGGGATTAGCCCCATGACCGTTGGTGAAACCAATAATTTTCATTGCAAAAAAATTCTTCACCAACTTATTCTAGTGACTCTACTAAGGAATATATCCCCTTTGTGCACCCGTAAAACATGTATTAAAATACAAAAATTCGGATATTCAAAATCCATAAAATTATTAAAAAAACAAAAAAATACCAAAAATTCCATCTGAATGTTCAAGATTCTTGCTTGATCCTATTGAAATATCTACATTTTCTAATTCATTCCTTTCTAGTTCTTTAAGACAAGCTGAAAAAAGAAGATACACCTGAGATAATCATGGAGAGAGCATTATTGACCCCGCATTTGAGGAGAAAAAAATGAATGATTTCATGCTTCCCATTATATTGGTAAGAAGGAAAGTTCCTAAAACTCCACTTGAAGGTCATAACAAAGATCCAATTTTTGAACCAATAGTCCTCATTCCTCTGGAAGAAGAAAGAGAAGAATAACCAAATGAAAAAGGAGAAATGATTGATGTTCCTCTGTCATGGGGAAAAAATACTTGTCTATTGGCCTTAACTCCACCACTTCATGAATTATCAAAAGGATCAAAAAATAACTTTCCAAAATTCGATGGAGATGGTAAACAATAATCAGATAATTATATTACAACTTTTATCACATCATGTGGCATTCTTGGAGTGCATCCTGAAGATTTTTTCATGCAATTATTCATGGAGTCATTACATGATGTCATTGCAGCTTGTTCTACTACTTTCCATCATTCGCATAACTAATTGGGATGATATGAAAACCAAATTTGAAGCAACATTCAATACCGCAGAGAATATTCTCATGCCCTCTTTACTCAAATGATTTAGATAGGAAAGAACCACAAGATTCCATGCAATATTTCATATAAAAATTCAATAAGTTGATAAAACAAGTTCTAATGATGCTCGACCTCATCAGTAGATAATCACAAAATAAACTTTGTGAATGCCCAATTTCTTGAAGTTAGTTTCATACTATGGATATTTCAAAATAAAAATTTGGAAAATACTCATGAACTTTGCATTAGAGTGGAAGATGACTTTATCATGTCGGAAGGATCAAGAAATATTAAATGAATGATAAATCCTAGAGTTCTAAAGATGAAAGAGTTGATCCATTGCTACATATTTTGGCTAATGATTTGAAAATTTTGAATAAGGAAGTTTTCCAACATGCATCATAAAAAAATAGAGAAAAATCATATTGCAGAGCACTCTGAAGGATTTCCTTGGAGGCTTCAAATGGCTAGTGGAACTTGTGAAGATGAAGGAGAAGGAATTGTTGAATAATAAGATGAAGAATAAAATGAAGATGGATGTGCTAGGATTGGGAATTTTCAATACTCACCAGATGAATACTTTTAAGAATCCATGGATAAGTACTCATGTGCATTGTTCACATTATAAAAAAATGGGGAAAGGAACCTCCTCTTATATTATCCAAGCTAAATATTTAGATCCTCAAATGGTGACTCTATGAAGAAAAGGAAGTATCCTCACATTCTACTTCCATAGGGACAACCAATAATAATCTTGAGACTACCTCAATCATTACACCTTTTTCCTCTTTAGTAAAGTATCATTCACCTCATCTTGACAAATAAACTTTTGTTTCTATTGATTCCAACTGTAAAAATATGACTCATGTCAAGGATGTCATAATCACTTATGTTCCTACAAGTTATACACCTTTTGACATCATTGACCATTGCAAGAAAACCAAAATTTTAATTTCTTAGTCTAAATACTTGAAAACCCATCTAGGGAAATTTGATAGCCTAATCCAGATCATCAAAGGAAGTAATTTAGTTTATTTTCCCAAAATTCTACTGCTAAATAACTACCTCCCACCACTCATACCACTCCTCATAATATTATTAATTTTACAACCTCCACTTCTAGGAAATTAGAACCTTTATATCTATCCTTGTTGGTCAATGGATATAAATTGAAAAATTACATTATTAACTATAGTGCCTCCAACAATTTCTTCCTATAAAATTTGATAAAGATTTGGATATCTCTCACTCCTTTTAATTCTAATTTATATTCCATGGAAATAAAATAATTACCTCTCATTAGCCGAGGTAAGATATTATCAAGTAGCATTTTCATATTTTCCTAAAATAAGATCATGATGAAGATACTAGTAGCGGAACATGTTAGCCTCATATGGTATGTTGTTGAGCCAAATTTTCTAAAGGGATTTAGGTGGATATATACATATGGATTGGTCACATGCCACCATTCCAGTCAATGATAAGATGAAGAAAATTTTTCCCATCGGAAAATTAAATACATTATTGAAAGGAAATGTTGAGCTACGCATGTTGATGTAAGAATAGATATCCAAGGGCAAATATCCTCTTTCAAGATTCAAGGTATTATAAATTTTTAATATCCTCATAAGGATATGTTGAGATTCCCATGTTGATGTAAGAAAACTCGGTGTGATGGATCCATTCGAAATCATCATAATGATCTGATAGAACCAAAATTTGAAAACATGTAGTTACTTCTCATTGGATGGGAACGTGAAAACAATCTATCTACTAAGTGCTGATGATGGTAATGAAGGTATTGACTCACAAAAAAAAATCATGAAGTGAGGAAAATTCGAGTCATGAATGTAAAATTATGGTGAAAAAATTCTTGGTAGGTGATTACAATGTTTCCAATCATATTCTTAAAACTCATCATGAAGATTTGTTTAATAAGGATGATTGTGAATACAAATATTTTTATTTCCTATCAGGAGATAATGGCTCTTACAATGAGAAATGCATGAAAAAAATAATGCTTCATATTATATAATTTGTCTCTACTCAAGAAGAAGATGAATTCATCATGGAAATGGATTCCCTAGTTCATGGTGTTCAAGATTGGGAAAACACTAATCTAAGTGTTTCTGCCCAAATCTTGTGCTCATTCCCCTTTCATGAAGATGGAGACCTTTACAAAAAAGAGTGGATAGATGGAATTATTCTTGATCTCAAGGTTGATTTTGTTCAAAATAAAAAAATTCCCCAAAAAGGAATGTATGAACAAGAATATGCTTATATCTCACAATATTGACTCCCTTAGAGGAAGGATGTTTTTTTCATGAAGATGGATTTTGAAACTCAAAATGGAAAATATGGAGAATATTATGATTTCCATGTTGCATGCCCAACCTTGTGCTCATCCTATTTCCAGGATAATGTATAAAGATACACACCAAACTATATAGATCATAAAGTCAACAAAGAGTTGATGTTCTTAAAATAAGGTTACTTGGAGAAATTGAGACACGTAGGGAATCACAAGGCTTTTGATAGTGTCGAAATCCATAAAACATATGTCAAGAACCAACTCATGAAAATAGTGGCCATGAAGTAAATGAAAAATAAATAAGACAGGTATATCAAGTATCAAAATCCTTAGTGTGAGAATAACAGACATAGTATGACCAAGACTCCTTCTCATAGCATCGAAGGAAAATAAACAATTGCAATGATCATGGGAATTAATGAGTATAAGGAATTAATGTGTCCAAATTAAAAATTCAATGGATTGAATAAATGGATCCTCAATCACAAAACCATCATGCAAGTTTTCTCAAGAAATTAAGGAAGGGTTTATATTTCAGTGATCCTCTTATTGGATTTGCAAAAGAAAGATATTTAATGATACCCATGTACAAGTAAACATTCAATAAGAATTGGTTCTTCCATGAAATCAGAATATCTCCCACATGTAACATAGGTGATTTAGGGTTTTTCCTCATGTTTCTTTTTTTGCATGCTTCCCTTCCCATTTTGTGTTTCTTTTCCCTATTATGTGTTGTTCGTGTTCATTGTGTTTGTAGCTTTTCTTGTTGTTTAGTGTAATGAATTTATAACCCAATGAACAAAGAACATATCTTATATCCCTTGATATACATGAGTTTCACCATTTCCACTTACATTCCAATGTCCCCAAGCTAGATCTAGCTGTTGTCATGCAAAATAGCTAGCATGAAAATTGAAAATTTTAAAGCATGACAACTAAGCCCTAATTGAAAATTAGGATTCCCAGTCACTATGCATCCTTCCTTGGTCAAAATTCTCTCAGTTAAATATTTTCCCTAGATCATAAGAAATTCCTAATAATTTCATTCAGTTTGTTTTAGTGTGCAAGGAGTACTTGAGGTGACAGATTGAAATCATTCATATTCGATAAAGACTACTTCCTCTAGAGGACTAAATATGACATTTAAGGTCATTTTGTAGTTAGTAAACACCCTTCGGGAATGTTCATGGAAAATATAATGAATATAGAGGTGATTTAGAATATAATTTATGGTATTTAATGTAATATAACAAGATTGAGGAAAGAAAATATCATTCTATTCAAAACAAGGTTTCTATGTGCAGGGAATGAATGTGAAAACTATGAAATTTGACTTCTCTAGATAATCCCGAGAGTTCTGAAATATTTGGGAGGAAAAAAAATAAGAACTGTGGATATATTTACATTATATACTCGTTGGAAATATCAAAAAAGAATTAACGCTTAAGGGTTTCTTGAGATATTTAAAATCTTCCACAGCTTCTCCTCTCGGTTCTAAAAAAAAAAGGCCATGAATTTTGAATTTCACTAATAATTTACTTTTTTGAATAATTTCATTGATATTTTAATTTTATTTAGAGTCAAACTCATATAGATTTTGACCCAAATACACTTTTTTGTGCTCCCTAGGTGGAAAACTCACTCCCGATGTCCCAATTTCCCATACTTAGTCAATGTTTCACCTTTCGAGTGTAACCATCATGTGAAAGGTTAAATTTGGTGTCCCAATTGTCCCCTTTTTTCCCCAAGGGACAAGGGGATAAAAAGAAATTCCCCATGCAAATTTGTATCCCCTTGACCCCATATGACCTTCTCTCACTCTAATGGTGCCATTTTCAAGTCCCTAAGTGCTTTACCCAACCCCTTCATCTCACTCATATCTCTCCCCATAATGCCACTTGTCATGATATTTCTCTAAAGTGTAATTTTTGTCCCAACTTTCCCAATTTCAGCATATTCAAACTTAAATTTTATCTTGGGTTAAGTAGTGCGATTGTAGGTGAGTTAAGAAATATAAATTCACTCACTCTCACTCACCACAACTCAAAATCATAAAACATGAACTTAAAAACATAAATTGACTCCTTGGAATACATTAAATAGTTTTTAAAATCTGGTTCACCACGTTCAAACACCAAATAACTCCTTTTGTGCCCTAGTCATCAAAATCTTGTTTTTCTCATAATTTGCAAATCCTAACTTTGATTGCCACAATATTTTGACCGCATATTCTTCATGAAAATGAGTTTGAGAAGATATTTTTTTCCTCCATTGATGTAGGAATCCATTTTTACATCCATCTTAAATTTTAATCCAAAACAACCTTTTCTTACATTTACGAAAACTCAACGAGCCAAACTGCTTGAAAATGGGAGCAAAGCCTTGAAATGCAAGATGAAAACTTTCATAATTGTTTTTTCCCAAAATTTTGATCCGAAACTAGAAAAATAAATTTATATTTTCATTAAGTCTCTACCATTATATCCTACTTTAAAAATTAAGTCTGAGAAATAGTTGGATTCGAATTCCACAATTCACTCCTTCAAGATAAAAATACTCAAAATGGAAAAATTTGAAATATTACAAAAAAAAAAAAAAGAAACCAAGGTATGAATTACTAAAAATAGAAAGTGTTCAGAGAAGTAGGCTTATGAAAATAGTTAGTTGTAAAAATTGTGAATTATCTACATTAACAACATTCCAAAAAGGTCGGGAAGCACTTTGTAGGCTCCTAGAACATTCATTCTTAGGAGATCGCTACATGACATAGTTTAGTGCAAGAAGGTGGATGGTTTGAAACTATTCATAATTATATCCAAAGGGATACATCCTGATTGAATCCATTCATGAAAGGTACATCACATGAATAACATTGTGTAAAGTAAAAATTCATAGATATTCACTCGAATAATGAGTGAAATCAGGAACATCTAGATCCCCTTTATAATTAAAATTATTTAATAGAATGATCATAAAGAGAATTATGGGAAGATCTCACCACAAGTGATGAAGGTATTTATATGAATAAATTCATTCCTCATGAATTTTTTCTAAACATGATCCATTCTTGGTAATCAACTCATATCTTGCAAGTTAGAGGAAGTGGAATTTCTTGTGTTTCACTGCAATGTGGAAGTCAAAGAACATGGAGCTCATTCTCAGATATTCATTCAAGTTCCTTCTATCATGAATAATAAATATTTTCTCATGAGAAGAATATGAGAAAGACGGTGTATTATTTAATTCTATTTAAAGAGAATTGTAGATCTACAAAGGGGATGTAGAGGATGATCTTCATATGGAGTATCATGTATATAGGAATGAATAGTCATCTCAAGTATCAGTTGATTCCATTCACTTGGTAGTGTTCTTAAACACTCATTCAAAACCTTGTGGTGTGATCATACCTCAATAAGGAGGACATTACAATCACCTTACTCTAATCCAACCAATGGCTGCATGATAAGAGTTCTAATCATGGGGAAATATCTTGTCCCGCATGGTGAAGATACATTCCAATAAGGTAAAATAAATTTTCATGAGGTTCAAGGATCATATAGTTGATTTTTGATAACTAGGGTGAAATTTGAAATCCTAAGTAAGAAGTTAATCCTTACTCTTATTGTTAGGTCGGAAAGAACCATAATGAGTGATGCCCGTAGTCATTCCAGAGCTCACATTTTAATTTCTCATGACAATGTTTCTAGAAACTCATTCAGTATTTTGGAATGTTTGTTCATCTAAGAGAAGGGGGATATTTTGATCATCATTCTTCAAATCAAAAAATATTCATCTTCATCAGATTATTCAACCCTTCACTCTTCCTCTCTATATCTCTTCCTTATTATCTCTCTCTCTCTCTCTTCCTTATTCTCTCTATATTCTAATTCCCCACTAAAAATGCACTTTTACCCTATTTTTTTGTATTCACTTAAGTGGCCTTGAATTCAACATTGTAAGGGTCCTTTTTCATCAAGAAGAAAAGACTCATTTTCCATTCTTAGGATTTTGGTACGTCACAAGTGATGAGGGAATGTTAAACATCATGTAGGGGGGATGAAAGGATAATATGTAATGCTATAAATGGGAATGGCTTCTCCATTCCAAACAAGTAGGAAATTATTTATTGATTGTATGTTTATGAGATTTACCACCACTATATCAAGCAATGAAAGTTGCATTTGTTATATTTTCTATGCTTGTTTAACTCTATTCTCCCTCTTTACTTTTGAACTTTGTAAACATGGTAATATTGCAAAACCAAGAAATGTGTTTGTGCCTTTGATGAATGAATCAATAGAATTTTATGTCTATGATTTTTGGTCTTATAATTGTTACCATTTTTTTGTTATTGTAATTTAATATTGACCTACTCCAGTTGATTTGCGTACATTTCGTAAGCCTACTCAAAAAATTAACCCTATCTCTCCTTATTTCCCTAACTCCCATTTACCTCTCCTGACTGAAAATGTTTCCATTATACTCTATACAATCAATTTTCCACCGGTTTACTAGAGTATTCCATTATGATCCTTAGCCTAAGGACCATCTCATAGATTTAGGTAGTTTACATTCAATAATGGGAGCATTCCCATGATTGTTGGTGAAACCAATAATTTACGCTTTGATATATTATTTCACAAAAAGGTACCAAACTAAATCTGTTACAATCTACCCTATAACAATAATCGAGGATTCAACAAAAAACAAACCAAAGGGTAAGGGATTATAATCCCAATTTATACTATGGTTTTCATAGGTTTATTAGTCACAATTCACAAAATTGTAGAGATTATAATAAGTTCATCCAGATAATCCAAGATAATTAATGAAAATTATGCATATATATGTTTCTACGAATTCCCAAGGTGTCCCCTCAATCCAATTATACAAGTCTTGTTGTGCCCCAAAATACAAACTTGGGAATCTATCGGGATCCATTCCCTAAGTGTCCAAAAAAGGAGAAAGAAAATACTCAAAATATGAACAAGGTTATTCTCATAGGGACCCATTAACATGAAGCTCGACCTCTAATAACTCTCGAGTTACTCCTAACCTAGATTAAGGAAATAAAACAAATATCCTAGGACTAGTCAAATTACAAACAAAGTAAAAATGAACACGATGAATCGGAAAAGAGAGTATAACTCAAAACATATCCCCACTCACTCCCTTTTGTAAGATGATACTCCTATAGTCCCCAATAATGTATGAGAATGTGACTTAATTATAGACCTCAACAAGACATTTTTCATATTTCATTTCTATATTTGCTTAAGAATTTTTTGGCCCATAGTTAATTTTTAATATAAAAACCTTTTGAACCAATTAAATAAAACCAACTCCTTAAAATTAACTGGTTATGACCACAAAGTGGGTAAAAAAATTAGTATGATAAGCCAAAAACAACTAAAGTTGCAAAAAGAGTGATTGTAAGATTTATGTGGTATAAATTGTGTCCACAAAAACAACAATGGATATTGTAATGCTCTTGGATAATGAATCACCCATTACCTTCCCCTTTGACCCACAAGGAATTGGAAATATTCTCAGTCTATTCTCTCTTCATGTTGATGATATCGTAATGGTGAGAAGATTTCCAATTCCTTAATGGGTCAAAGGGGAAGGTAATGGGTGATTCATTATCAATATATATATATATATATATATATATATATATATATATATATATATATATATATATATATATATATGGGAGAAGTATCAAAGGTACAAGAGGAAACACCCAATGATAATGTGGCTCCACATTCCCATTGATTGTTGGAAACTCCATTACTGATGGAGGAAAAATGTAGTACGATGCGAGGGGAGGGGTGATATTAACTTATCCATAAGAGAAGAGCATACTTTTTAATTTCAAATTGGACTTTGAATGTAAAAAAATGGTTCATAGTATGAGGTGATGCTTGTAGGCCTCATTTTTTCTAAGAGAATAGGATTAAAAACATTAGCATCCTAGGAGATTCACAAGTGGTAGCCAATCATGCATCTGAACTTTACAAAACTAGAGTATAACATCTCTAACTTTGTAAAGTATATGTATGTAAAATAAACAAGGATTTTCATTTATCTCCATCGAAGCAATCCATAGGGAGAGGAATAGACTAACTCCATGACCTCTTCCTATTCTCTATTCTTCCCAAATGATAATTTAATGGAGACCAAGTTCCTTGTATGTATGAGACTTGAACCCTAAGTGCCAATAATGTTAAATGCAACCATACTTCCCTATGTTGAAATAAGCGTTGGATTGTTACCATAGATTTTACTAATAATGATGAGGAAATTTTATATTTCTTGCACACATACAATGACCTCCCACCAACTCATCATAAGAAATGATTTTCTCATTCCCCATCCTTCATCTTACTTTGGAGAGAGCACTAATCCTAGTTCTCCCTCACAAGAATTTGAAATCTAAGAAGTAGAAGAAGAACCTATCAAACTTCCTACTTCTCCTCTAGAGTTTAAAAAATAAAATTATTTTTTAATAGAAAACACAATCGATATTAACATGTAAATGGAAAAGGATCCCAAGATATTTAAAATTAGTTATTTTCTCTCCACACAAGAGGTATAGGAACATATTAAGGTCCTCAAAGATCATTCTCAATATTTTTCATTCATCTATAAGGATATGTGACAGAGGCAAATCCTTTCTCTTCAATTTGGAACCTATTCTACCTTGAGACATGAAACTCCCTAGTCTTCATGTGTCATTTCAAGATATATTAGATGAAGATGGGTAGTGAAATGTGTGGTTACTTGACTTAGAAAACCTATATGAGAGAATAAGAGATGAACAACATGATTATTTTTATGTAGACATTATTTTTTGGTAACATAAAAAGAAAATTTACAAATTCCCAATTCAAGTGAGTGACCTTGTACTAAGACTCGTTATTCACATAAATAAATATATTAGAAAAGGTCACAAATTTAGACCAAAGTGTATAAAACCTTGCTAATGTAACAAAGTATTTCAAGAATGGAACTTGCCATTTGTGTACTATATAGGGTAAAGATTTTATTAAATCCCTCAAATCACTTAACCTAAAACATTTATATATATAAATATTACATATCCATGCCATCTTTATTATGTTTCCACCCTTTGTTTCATTCACATTATCATTATGTCTAGATTGCACTAGGGATCTACTTATTTTTGAAATGATTTTAAACTTTCATACATTAGCATATGTTTCAATCATGATATATCTATATTTCATGACATTATTTAAAGATATACTATCCACATTACCAACTTCAATCATGAAAAAAGATTTAACTTTGATCATATAAGGTCTTACATGTTTCATCCCTATTATCGTTTCTCCCAATTTGGATGTTTTCACATATGGTATTGTCTGAGACTCGACTGATGGCAAATCATCCTAACATTAATAAATTGTCAAAACATTCCTTCTTCTTTCTGGTCACACTTTTGCAACAAAAATATTTCACTTTGGTGACATGATTCATTGATTGTTTCCTCCTTTCTCATGACCTTTTTTACCCTAGTGCCGTGTTGCATTGGGGACAATGCTCTTATAAGGGGGGAAATTAAATGCCCCGAGAATTAACCCATAACTGATTTCCGTGAGATCAAGTTACACGATGAATTGTTGGAGTAAATATAATTACTAACATTCGTGAGGTTTTAATGACAAAGAAATCACTATTTAAATAAAATAAATAAACTAAGAAAAATATGTAAAAGTAATTAAATATTTATTATTATATTAAAAAAGAAAGAAAGAGAATAAATAAATAAGTAAAATGAAAGATTCTTAAAACTTATAGAAATAAAAATAAAAAATAAAAGAATGAAAGTGATGGTGAAAGGGAGCTAAGAGGAGTAGGTGAAATTTAAATGAAATTGGTGGAGGAGGATGTTCTGTGTTAGGTGGTGGAACATGGAAGAATATATGGCGAGGTATGGGCATCCCTTATGTCTTTCAGACCTATTATTTTCCTTGTATATTAATACATGCAATCTCTTCGAGATCTATAGGCATCGACCATGAGGAAATCCCAGGTAACGTTGTGAATCTAGTAGTTATTGGATTGTTCCAGTGAGTGCAAAAGTCAAAAGCTCAGCTTTACTAACAGTGGTAAAGTTGAACTCTCAAAATTAGATAAACAAAACATGACAAAGAAATTTTCTAAAATCGACCTCTCGCATATCCATCCTAAAATTAGTACATTGTGGGTTTTGGAAGTGATACACATGGAGATAAATCTGTAACCCACATATCTTATCATTTTATTTTATACAAATTGATTGATCTGAATTTTTATTTGTACCTAAAGTGGTTTCAATTTTTTTGAGAGGAAATGAAACTATGTTCCTGCTGCCATTTTTTTGTTGTGTGTAGAATAAAAAGAATATTGGCGTTTAGGAATAACTTCATTGGGGTGTAATCTCTTTCTATTTTTATGTATGCTTCTTATGCTTCTAAAAACTTGTGCTACGTGCACTATAAACTTTGCAGCTACCATTTTATATATCTCCCACTCTTTATCTTTTATCTCAAGTAGTTTCTATATTGATTAAGTTATTGAAAGTTCCCCTTTTTTTCCCACGTATATCTATGCAATATTTGTCTCTTTCACCCTTCCTCTATGTGAAACCCTTTCTTTTTCCACTCTCAGCATCCTCTTGGCCATGCCAGCTAACTTGAGGAAACTCTAACCCTTCCTTCAATAAGCCAATATAATTTGGGGTTGTGGTATAAAATGTGTTTGATTGGCCATGATATGTGGAGTAGTATGAGGAACAATGGTTCCAATAAACTTACCATTTGTTTGGAGTCCCATACATCGCTGCTTCAACAAATGGATGAAGGAGGAACTGGTAATTCTATGGAAGGAATTCCCTTCTAGAATCGAGTTGAATGGTCTTATCAAAGATTTGGAAGTTCTTGGTTCACTACACTCAGGAGTGTTTTGGACACCAGTTTTATTCAATTATGCACAATGTGAGAGTGTGGAGACATTCTTCTCTCAGTCTATTTCAAAATTTTGATTTGTAATAAGGTATGTGTAAATAATATTCTTGAAGAGATTTTGGGGTTGTTTAGAAAAATGCCTCAACGAGATGATACTTCATGGAATGAAATTATACTTCAGATTTTCTCAAGATGGCCACTATTATTTAAAGAAACAAAGTTATTTTAGAAATGTGATCGAAAATAATAAAGGTAAAACTCAGTATCATTCGCATGTATTCTCCCAACTTTTACTAAAATGGGGATCTTTGGAAGAAGGATTGGAAATCCATAACAAAAGAATGCGAATCGGGTTTTTTTCGAGCTTGATTCTAAAATGCCTTTAGGAACCTTATACAATTCCTTTAATAAATTTGAGGTATAGAATCATGGAAGGGAAGTCATGTTAGGTGTAACAACTTTAAGGTTTTTGTGAGTGGTTGATCGGAAGGGTGAGGACATCTAAGGCCCACTCGTCTTCTTCCAATCATGGTCTCCCTTACCTTCATATTTTATAATTATCATATAATTTGGTTATTCATTTGAAATATAATAGGAGTATTAAACCATTAGATACTTAAAAATTGGATATTTTAACCAGACTGTTAGTGTGGAACAATAAAACTCCACCTTGTAATTTACACAATTGATTTACACTTCCACCATCAATTGTGGTTTGTACCAAAGCCTTATACGTTTATAACTAGGGTATTAGAATTAGGTTCTCATGCCACTAGTCTCGGAAATATTTTAGATGGGTCATCAACTAAAACAATCAATTTTTCTACCATGTAAAGTTGGAAGAAAATGCAATCTTTGGATACCCACAAAATAACCTTCTAAAACCCGAAAAAGGGATGTTAAGTTTCATCTTTGTCCCTTGTTATGTGGGGAGTCACATAAAGTTTTATATTGACCCTAATTTACCATTTTTATCTCATCCCTGCCCCTCTAAGAGCCCTATTACCCCATTTTGCACTTTTAGGAAGCTGCTAAAATTGAAAACTTGGTTTTCGTTTCGTCTCACCATATGAACTCTAAGTGAAGGAACACTTTTGCATCTTCACAAACCTCTAGTATTTCTACTATAAAATTTATTACAACTTTTGGTTTTAACCAAAACATATTTCAAGCTATTTTTCCAAATAGGTTTTGTAGGCCTCTAGTCATTGTTTGACTAGGTCAAACTAGACCAACTATGACCAGTGGCTCTAGAAAACCCATTGTCGTTGTAACCCATTTTCTAGTTCTTAGTTCCGTCAACCCTAATGAATTATCCATATATAGGAGGGCATGTAGGAATATTCCCGTGGAGATTTCATCCATTGAAATTCAATTTTTGGATGAGGTTTCTTATCCCTCAAGCTAAAATTGGTTAATGTTGCAACTAGCCAAATTACAACCGATGGCCCCGAAAAACTATCTACCAATTGTAAACCACTCACCAGTTCTAAACTCCATCAGTTCTTGTGAATCCTTGGTATATAGGAGTACATGTAGGAACTTAACCATTGTGCATTTTCCCATCGGAAGATAGTTTTCAAATGTGGTTTCTTAGCCTCCGAGCCAAAATGAAACGTTTTTTAAAACTAGTAGATAAATGTAAAATAGGGTCAGGACCTAGTCAAGAAAATAAAACATTGTGAAAAATTATTGACACTTATAAATAACTATATGAAACTCTCTTGTGGCTTGTTCTGAAATCTAATTTTTAGAAAAACAGTTCTTCTCTATTCTCTCTTCCCCTATCTCTTTCTCTCTCCTCCTTTAGTTAAGAAATGAAATGAATATATGGCCCTAACCCTCTCTTGTTGCGTGTATATTATTATTATTATGTAAATAGAAAACTAAAAATGATAATTATGCTAGATTAGGGTGGATGCCAAGCCAACGATTTTTGTTGGTGATGCTCACATGGTTGTGTAGAATGCATACTAGATGGAATATCAACGTGGTCATAATTCATTGTGTATTATTGTAATTTATATATGTTAATGTAAAAAAAAAAGATATGTATTTTTATGTTAATAGTAAAGTGTCATATTCCTATCTTATTTCAAATAAAATATTGTCCTTTTCATGCATGAAGTTTAAATAAACTTGTAATTGTTCCTTGTTGTCAAGTTTTAAGAGTTAGCCAAATATTACTTAATGCTCTTCTTGACTTCATTTATAGCTATGTTGTGAAACTTACATCATGTATGGAAGGAAGAAGTATCTCTTTATAAATTAAAATGTAATTTTTCTTTAAACCCCTTCAATTCTTCATCTTCCCCCAATTATTGCATGACTAGTAGGTGAGATTTAACATTATCCAGTTGAGAACTACTTGAGATTTTACTCTAGATTGAGTGATCCCCACTCTGACCATGACCATCCTAAGTACGGTGTTAGTGTTTACTAACTAATAGTTCTTCTCTCTAGTGTCGTGCTTCGATAGAATCTCATGATGATGGGTTGTGCCCTTTTGTTTCGCTTGAAAAATATCGTATTTAGTATAAACCTATAAACATGGTCCTAACGAGGTGTTAAACCTAGTGTAAATAAAAGATCATGATTCATACCATAGACTTAGCATTAAGCATGTTACGTACTTTTGAAATGTGGATTTGAACCATGAGTGGAATCCATGTCATAAGATACATATGCATGAAACCTTTGATTTTGAAGCCTTGTCTCTTCACAAATAGGGGTGTTATCTTGGCAGGAGTCCCTCTAGTTGTGCATAAGCTGCAAGGTAGGAATAATTATTTTATCTAGTTTTTGTATTGGTTGGTGTAGGTATCTTTTAGGTGTTGATCAAAATTAGTAGGATGTAGACCTCTTATGAGAATTAGGATGGATCACACATCAATAAATTTTGTCTAGTGGCAAGGATAGTCACTAGAAGATCATAGGGTGTATAAAAGTTTAATTGAATGTCTCCTTGTAACACACATCTAATATTTAAATTACCCAGAATTATGTAAACTTGGTTAAGTGTGAAATCATACTCCTTAGGATCTTAGTGATTAAGTAAAGGAAAAATAGTATATGAACTATAGTTGATCTAGAATGAATTCATCATGAAGTCAACGTAAGGACGCAAGGGTTAGAAGAACACAAGAGGATATTTTGGAACTGTTGTTAAATGTCACATACAGTTGAATGATGTCAACATTCTATGACAATTAAGATGATTTTTATAACAAATAAAAAGTAAAATAATGTCTCCTTAGTGACCTTTTAACCTAGTAAATAGCATAAATGTGTGGTAAATAAGGGATGAAGATAATCACCACACCTATCAACACAGTTTAAACAATAACATTAAATAATTAAAATTAAGAAAAAAATAAATTTAAGGATTGACCATTTTGACTTGAGGAAAAATATTGTCTGTTTATCATGATCATTGAAAACTAAGTATCCAGGAAGTACTTAGAATATACGGTTAACGGTAATAGTTTAAAACAAAATAGTGTAACCTAGCGATTAAATACTAATATGAAGGAACACATGATCTATTTACTATTGAACTAATAAACTCCTCTGGTTTCATGTGAACATCCTTTGTTACAACTAAGATTAATTGTAAAACCAAGAATCATGCCTTTAGAAACAATTCCTAGGGATAAGACCTAGTAACATTATGTTAATATAAAATCCCTATTAACAAATGTGTTAAATAAGTAATTAAAACAATGTATTTGAGCCATATTCAATGAAAAACACCTTAAGTTAAATGTTAAAAGATATAAAGAAAATTTAGAAAAAAGGAAAAGAATTTTACTGTCTATCTATCAAGTACTCTCTAACCCATTAAGATTGATTATGGAAGCATGGTTGTAATAACTAAATATTCACAATAGTGTCGCGTCGTGGGAAGAACCTATTAGTAAGATTATATCCTAGTGGGATCATTGTTGTATTTTTCTATTTTGGGAAACATGGATTTGATGTGCATCATGTGTTTCATGTTATATGTGGGTTCATATTTGGGTAAATGTCTCATGTGTTGTATATTAACCTGATTAATCATATGTGTTGTCATGTATCAAACAACGTATGTCAAAAATAAATATAATTATTTTGGTATTTTTACGATCGTATTTGTGTGTCAAATTTGTGTGTGTTACCATTCCCTAAATAGAATGGGATTGTAGAAAGGAAAAACCACACTATTTTGGAAATGGCTAGGACCATGATGCATTCTACTCAAGTTCCTAAGTTCCTTTGGGTAGAAGCTATGAACATTGTTGTTCATATCTTGAACAGATTTCCCACTAAAGCCTTAGTAAATTCAAATCCTTTGGAAAAGTGGTCAAACCAAAAACCTAGTGTATCTCATTTGAAAATATTTGGTATCCCAACTTCCCTCTTCATTTCAAAATAAAAATGGAAGAAGCTTGATCAAACCTCTTTTCCTTTTATCTTTGTAGGACACGGTGGGAAAATTAAAGGTATTAGGATATTTGATCCATAAAAAATAGGAATGTTAAAATATTGGAAAAACCTTTTTTCTTTTTTCTTCATCATATTCTTTCATTTATGATAATTCTAATGAAAAATAAAATCAAATTGAAATTGAAAATAATGTATATAATGAAGAAAATAGTAATGAACCTCTAATTTAAAATGAGATTGTTTTTGTTTCCTCTCTGTAACAAAAATACCTAGATGGGTTGAATTTATTATTCAAGACTCTAATCCTAAAAACCTTCATAAAATGATTAGCAGTCATCATACATATGATGCTTTGATGAATTTGTAAGAACACGAACCCTAATATTTGAAGAAGATTTTTCTCGACGAAAGATGGATAGATGGTATGCTTTGATTAAAAATCAAACTTGAAAATTAGTCCCTCCTCCTAAATAATGAATTATAGTTAGATCTAGATGGCTATACAATATTAAATACAAAGTAGATGGAATTTTAGATAAATTCAAAGCTAGGTTAGTATCTTGAGGGTTTACTTAAAAACCCAATGATCGACTACATGGAAATAGTTATATCGATTGCAAAAAAATAAGCATAGTAAGGATTTTGATTGCCTTAGTTGCTCAGTATGGTTGGGAAATCCATCAAATGGATGTCAAAAATGCTTTTTTGAATGGTGATTTAAAAGAAGAAAATTATATGACCCAACCTAAAGGATTTTAAGAACTAGGTAAATAAATGTATGTTTGTAAATTGAAAAAATATTTATATGGTTTGAAACAAGCTCCTAAAACTTAGTATTCTAAAATTAACAATTTTTTAATGAAGTTGGTTTTTATAACTATTCATCGACAATGATTTATTTGTTAAAATTGAAGAAAATGTTATTATTCTCATTGTCTTGTATGTTGATGATTTACTTACCCTAGTGATTCTAACAATTTAATTTTGAAAATTAAAGAAAATTTAATGCAATATTTTGAGATGGAAGACTTAGGATTATTGCATCATTTCTTAGGCGTGGCTATATTTCAGGACAAAAATTCTATTGTAGTATTTAAATCACAATATACAACTAATTTTCTTAAAATATTTAATAGGCTTGATTGTAAACTAGTTGTTATTCCTATATAAGTAGGATGTAAACTCGATCCTAAACTGCATGTGAAAAAACTAATCCTACTTTATACAAAAGACTTGTAGGTAGTTTAATTTATTTAACTATTACTAGACCTGGCATTGCTTATGCAGTAGGGATTGGTTCAAGGTTTATACAGGAGCCTTATCAGGATCAATGGAAGTTAGGAAAAAAAAATTGTTATATAAAGGGCACAATTAATTATGGTTTACATTATATTTCATCTAACAATGCATATTTATATAGATGTTGTGATTCTGACCATGTTGGTGATGTGATAGATCATAAATCTACAACTAGATATGTATTCAAGTTTGGTGCATGTGTCATTACTTGGAGCAGTAAAAAGTAGCCAATAGTTTCCATTTCTTCTATTGAGGAAGAATATAGAAGTGCAATGGAAGCAACAAAAGAAGCCATATGGCTGAAGAGGTTGTTGGAAGAGATGCACATGGAAGCTAAAGGAAGTACTCCTCTTATGTGTGACAACAAGACTTACATTTCTTTCTTTAAGAATTCAATTTAACATCAAATAATGAAGCATATTGAGATACATATGCACTTTATTTGTGAGAAGGTTCTCAACGGTGATATAGATCTCTAATACTTCCCGATCAAGATCGGGTTACAAATTTTTCATGAAGCCATTGTGTGCTGTAAAGTTTTGCAAGTTCCATGCAATGCTTGGCCTTTAAAAGTTTCCATTGAGTTGGATTGTTCATGAAAATTCCAACTCTTAATGGCTAGCCAGATTGATTGACTCCTTCTCTATACTTCTATTATGGTTTAAAAGCATTGTAAAAGTTATTATATGATCTATGTAAGATGATAAATTTTAAAGGAAAAATACAATCCATTGTGAATCTATTTGTAAAAATGTCCTTGTGTTATAAAGGGATCCTAGATATGTGTTATAATAATATTTAGATGAGAAATGATGAGATTTAGTCTCACAAATACATGTGTTAGCCTAAACCTTTAGGGTTTATGGATGTGTAAATCCTATTGTACAAACAAGCAATATTGGCATATGGATCCCCACTTAATATTAAGAGGGAGTGTTAGGACTATAGTATTAAGTGTATCATAATATATAGTTTATATTTAAATAATATAGAATAAAGTATATTCTTATTATTTAAATCTAAAAATTTTATTAGTTGGTTGGTTAATCTAATTAATTAACTAAATCGGGTTCTTCGCATCACTTAAGGACATAACCCTTCGAGTTATTTAAATATGACCTTAGGCCACATATTCAAGATATCAATTATTATATCAAATATTGATAAAATAATATTCTAAGGGAATATGAAGGTAAATCCTAGTAAAATACATGGAATAGAAGTGAGGAGGGAGCTACTAAAGCGGTTGATGTCAAATTTTCTCAATAGTATATTTATCCTTTGTGGTTTTTACCCATTTATGGGTTTTCCACGTCATATATGGTGTTATGTGTTCTATGTATTATTTAATGTATTTAAGTTGTATAATTACATTTACATTTATGTTATAATGTTTAATTTTGCATTTAATTAAGTTGGTGAATATATTTTTCACCCTCATCCCGACACTTGTCTTCACTTGAATCCAAATATCTTCATAAATAATATTTAATAACATGCCTTACACAAATTGAAAACCACATTATCACATTCCCAATGGCCATTATAAGGGTAACAGAGTGACTGAGTTGGTAGGAGGATAGGTTTACATTGATCGGGAGAAGGGTTTTCAAATGTGGCTTAGGTTGTCATGGAATTTTTATAAATTTTTCATGCTACACATTTTGCATGATTACACATCATCAATGAAATATTTTCCCAATAAAATGGAACACTTAAGCATTAATTGAAAAATAAGTTTCCTAGATATAATATGCAACTTGTGTATTTATATATCTCATTTTGTTTACCATAATACACTATCATCCATAACATTCATTTAAAATCTAAAAACATCAAACATTCCTAAGCTGTAAAGTGCACAAAAGAAGTAGATCATAAATAAATAAATGTACAAACAAGTTTCAAACAATATATATATATCGGCCAATGTTTTCCTATAATTTCATCACACTAAAGGACAAGTGTTGTTGAAATGCTCAAGTCATGAGAAAAATTCAATATATATATATATATATATATAAAAAATTATGTAGATCAATAAAGGTACTTGGTCTATCCATCTCTCTCGAGACCCCGAGAGGTGAAAGGTTGAGGGATCCTACTACAACTCCCGTGATAAGGTTCAATAGGTCTAGTGTGAGAACCTCCATGTGTTGAATGGTGGGAGTGTCTATGGGATTTCCTGTGAGAATTTCCATGTAAGTTTGTGGTTTCATTATCCCCACTACGAGTAGGTCATCTTCCTCATAGTATCTCCTAGTAGTCCTCAACCTACCATGTAAACATTGCAATATCGGTCCACATCCAAGAAATTTCTCTTGCCACATGACAAGATAGTGTACAAATATTAGTATGATAGACAACATGGGTTAGGATTCCTAGTTCTACTAATAATACAACTCAAGTCAGACCAAAAGTGATGGAAAATAAGTCTAGATTGGTCTTCCTGATGAGCTCTTTCCATTCTTCAATAGTAGCTGAAAAATACATGGACACATAAATGAATTAGGAAATAGTTTTTTTACTAACATTTAAGATTGTAAATATAATTTAAGAAGTAAGAGAAATAAAGTATCAAAGTCACTCACTAGGATTTCCCTATAACAAGTCAAGATGTGGTTCTCCTCTACCTTGGTAGACTTATCCTTCTTTGCCTCTTCCATTATTTTGGCTTCCTCCTTCTCTCCATTACTATACCAATTAGAGTTTGATACCTCCTCTAATCCAAATTTTGTCTTTTCCACCTCCTCATCACTCCCTATGGGTGCTTTGCCAATCTATAAAACCACGGGTACCCCTACCCCTCCTTTAAAGGATTGTATAGGTGTAACTCGGGTGTCCCACTAGGTATGTTAGGAACTACTACCTCTTACTTAAATATCCATATGTGACGGGTATCCACCTCTCTGGTACCCCTAAAAATAGTCCTGATTGTAGAAATCACATCGATATATGACCTACCAAACTAATGAATCACCCATTTCATTGGATGATTCTCCTCTGCACCATTATAGTCAATTAACTATTTGGTTGTTGTACACATAGCCAACATAATCACCCCTCCCCTAGTAATCCTAACATGACCTAGTATAACTTTGTTACCATGTCAATTTTAGCCAAGAAACCTACCACTGTGGAGTGGCTCGATGGGTTCAATATCCACCCATCACACCGACTTGATACTAGTTAGGTCTCTAATCATTACACCTCTCTAATAGGATATCACCCTCTCATACACCCATGACATCACATGTGTAGGATGACTCGGTGACTTAGACCCACATCGACCATCTAGTAGATTTCATGGTATGTAGTCATTATTATGTCCTAGTCCCATGTAAAAACTCATCCATGTTATGTTATGCTCTATACGATAGGTTCCGAATAGAATAAAAACTTGTTTTCCCTTATCCCCAATCAAACACGAGGCCAATATACTATTAATATCCTTGAACATAGTAGGAATATTGGTTGTGTTCACTTCGATACCAACCTCATGTACTACTTGGCACTTTTAATGCATACCCCTATAATCCCCAAATATGTCACCCACTAATAGGCCTCATTCAATGGAATAACACATTTTAGTACTATCTTCCTCCCTATAACTAGATTTCTAAATATCTAGTAGACATCCTCAAAAGTAAAATTCCACTTTCCGCAAAGACCATGGAATTAAACGATGTTCGATCAGCATTCAAATAAGTCAAGAAATCATAGTTAATCTCGTTAGTTGGGGAACCATTCTACTTTTGATTATCCACCATATCCCTATATAGACACCTAAAATTAGCAACACTAATTTCCTTGACCACATACACCATCTTTATAATAATGTTAAATCAAACAAATCATTTAATCACATTATTTAATCTATACACCACCTATCCTAAGTCTAAAATCATTTGTAATATTTATTTTATGTAAATATCTTCCCACACCCCATAAAATACTACTTCATAGATGTAAAATCTTATTCTAACTTCCTACAAACCACCTAACCACCTAAATCAATCATAACAATTTCTAAACCATTAAAACGTATTTTATTACTACATCCTAACCTCTAGACCTTGTCCCCAACCTCCCTAAAACATCTAACGGCATCAAAAATCAAAAAAATATTTGGAAGTGGTTTTAACCACTTTTCAAGCACTTTCCTTGAAAAAGTGATCACTAGTGATTATACCTAATCACCAACTGTTATAAATAACACCTTTGTGCTCTTTCTCAGGGATATTCAATCTTCAATCTAGGACCCTGTTTCTCAAACTTTATTCTTGCGTTCGACATTACAAAATCCAAGACATATTTAGACATCATCATGCATCAATATCAATCATTTACAACATTTTTACAACCATTTCCATCACTCAGCTTCCAGAAACATGACGAGATAGAACAACAACTTTAATCATCCCCATTAAACATTTGAGGCATATTTTATCTCTTTGTCTATTCAAAGGTACTTTTGTATCTTTTTTTCATTTACAAGTCATAAGAAACATTAAAAGCAATCAAAAACATAATTTTAGAGCTTTAATAATTGTTTTTAGCAAAACTATGAATTTCACGGCAATCGCTAGCGATTCACCTAATTGCTAGAATCGGCCTAAATTGCCAAGGTGATTTTTGTCAAAATTTATCTTTTTGTCAATTTACCAACTTTACATCTTTTTATAAATCTATCTAATTATAACATGTTGTTTCAAAGTATGGATCTTTATTAGATGGCAATTCTTGGTCATTCATATCCAATTACAAGCATTTATGATCTCCCCATAGTCTAACACCGCTTTTATGGGAACAATACAACATCTTACATGAACTCACACTTTGTGCTATCTAGTTTGCCATTGAAAAACAAGACATTAAAGAGAAGTTTGAATTCCTACATGAGATCGAGAAATAGACTAATTTTTTCTCGTACGATTATTTTGAATGTGTTTGATTGCATCCACTCTTTCTTGTACCACCTTCAAAACCACATAGGACCTTCCTTTCAACCTTGATTTTTAGATCTCTACACCCATTATCTATATACTATTATTTATTTTTATCATTATCTTTAATAATTCACTTAATTCTCTAAAAGCAAGCTAATATCCTCTAAGGAAGTCCATTTGGATTCTTGGAATCAACATTTACTTGAGAAGTTTGTTTATCCATTTATCTAATAATCTCCATTTAGAGTCTTTGATTTCATATTATTTTTTAGGACATGAGGACTTTTGTATTCATTTAGAATCGAAACTTCAATCAACCATCAAAATCAACATTCATCCTCGTGGGCATCAGTAAACCCTACATCTTCTGAGGTTAGTTTTGTTTTTATTATTTCACTTCATTAATTTAAAGTAGGAAAAAAAAATCTGAACATTCTAGCATGATCAGTGGAACCATGTCCCCTTTATTTCATTTCAATTTTATTAATAAAAATTCATCTTTAGGTTATCTACTTTTTAATTGTCAAAATCTAGTCAAATCACTAGCGATTGAGGTGAATCACTAACAATTCCTATCAATCATTGATGATCTCTGTGACTAATTTTGATTACTCACACAATCGGCCTCTAACATCATTTTTGTTGTTGTTTCCTATCTTCTTGAACCCTTGCAGTTTTCTACTCTAGGGGATTTTTCTCACTTTCCTTACTAAAAACTATTAAAAAAAAAAAAAAAAGGTTTATAAGGTGATTCATCTTCTTTTCTTTTTTTATTTTCAAAGAATTGCATTGTTTTGTCTATCCTCATCAAAATAAATTGTTCTTTTGAGATTAAAATGAACCTTTTATCCTAATTTATCACATAATTTAATTAGGAGGTTAATAGATTACATTCACTTAATCTCCCTCACACATAACCAAATCACATAAAACACAAATATTCATTGAAACATTTCTACCCAGGTGAAATTATTGTGATATTATCACCCAATAGGGAAGCCAACTTGGTGTTCTATGCGAGTATGAAAAACTAGTTGTCAGTATAGTGGCTAAGCACCCCGAATTCCTTATATCTGTAGGACTATGAAGTGAGGTTGTAGGCCAAAAACTAGGCCCCATATCAAAACCAACACATATTTGGGCCTCATTTACCTTCAGTATATCAAGGACTCCATCCTTAAACATTACCTGAAACCATCCTTAGATGACCATTTCTTAGGACCTTATCAGTCATTTTACACATTTAATTTTTCTTCTAAATTAATCAAGATATTAAAAATTCTTCTGCCTGATTTTTCTGTTGTTGTAATCAACTATCTAGTTTATTCTTCATTAGGTGATTGTTCGTTTCCATGGTTCTTACAAAAAAAAATCTTGTATCAAATATTCTAAAAATATGGCCAAAATTCTCCATAGATCTATTGAAAACCTCCAAACAAGCATCGAAGGTGCCTCAAGTTTCTTATAAGAACAACAAGCTTCTCTATCACCCGAAATAGAAATTAAAGAATAATCACATTCTCCCAAGAGTCAATATAATTCATCTAAGATAACTGATCCTTTCAGTCCACGTTTCTTTGATAGTGGGGATCCTATCTTTTCAAAATTATTAGACTTAAACCCCATTACTCTTAATATTTACTTTATTTCCAAGGGTGTTCACCTTTATTCGTCGATATCCGAACCACAACCTTTTGTCCTAATCCATCATATAATTTTTCCCATCTCATTTATCCAAACCATGAACCATTCATCCAACAAATATATTCCTATGATATTAGCACCAATCGAAGCATCCAACATTGTGTCTTTAGTTCCTATAATTGATTTCAACCTTACCATGATTTCCTCATAAGACATGACCTCTCAATATCCAAAATCTTCACCAAACCCTTCGAATAGTTCCACACCACCTCAAAACAATACAAATATTTATTCATCCGCACAAACCCTCCAACTTCCTCTACCATCCAAACACCTCCCATGAGTTCTGCCACTATTCCTACTAGTGTATATAAACCACCACCCTCTCAAAAAACCATGCCACCTATCCAAAACATTACCATGTTCATCCCTACATCTATACCCTTAATCAACACTAGCGTTATTTCCAATACCCATCCAATTTCACAACAATATTCAACCCCACTTATTTCACAACACGTATCTCAACAATCACAACCACTTGCTTCCTCTCAATCTATACCATAATAATCACAACCTCTTATCCATACCTCTATTCCCTTTCAGAACATCCCACAATAATCACAACCCTTGTTTTCACTTACATCCCCTTCCAACAGAACCTCAATATTCACAACCTCTTATCCATACTTTATTCCTTTCTAACACATACCACAACAATCACAACCTCTTCTAAACACATCCATCCCTACCCAAGTATCAATATATCCAACCATCACAACCATTAGTCTCACATCCCACTTACAACACCCTATGAATATTCCTCAGAAAAACATTCCTTTCTAGAAAAATATCCCTCAACAATATCAACCATATCAACAACCTAATCAATTTTCATTTAATCAACCTAGTTCATCCTCATCCACCACACGAATCCACCATAAACTGACCCCCTTCAGATTTAATGAATAGGATATCCAGTCTTGAAGCTACTTTCATTAGCCCTAAAAACACACTCTCATATGAAAAATATGCAATGAGCCTATTCATCCATGTGTTTCATACAAATATTATCCACCTTACGGGAGCATTCAAAATTCCTCAAATTTTATATTAAGGAAGACCCTTAATAGCACATCTAGGATTTACATCATGTCTCAAGTTATCTTATAGCTCACGACTAGGATCTTATGTTGAGAACATTCCCCATGTCCTTGGGTAGTTCTTCTTTAGGCTAGTATAATATAATTCCGTAGTGTTCCCTCTTCTCATTCGTGTAGCTCACTCAACTCTTCCTTGAACACTTTTCGATCAATGTCACCATAAAATCACCATTATAGACCTCTATGAAATTAAAAAATTTGAAGATGAGTCCATTGCAGAGTTTTCTTACCTCTGTGGGGGCATTATTAATCATCTATCATTATCTCTCCCACAAACCGAGTTGATCAAATTATTTTTCCATTCATGTGTTAAATACATCTCTTTAATTATTACAAATCCAATATTTTTAGATGTTTGACGAAGCTTGTAAAATGTCATGTAAGCTTGAAATTAGAGCTCTTGAAGAAAGAAGAGTCAATCTTAGACAAAATAAATCAAAATATGAATTTCCATCTAAACCATCTTCCAATCAAGATAAACCCAATTCATCATCCAACGTAGTAGTCGTCAAATCCACTTCTAAGGAACATTTGACAACTGAAGAATCCCTTCCTCAATGTAACTATACCCCTATTGGAGAGACTTTCAGTTTAAGTTTTGATAAAATAGTTTCCGCTAATATGTTCTCCCTTTCACCCATCCATCCTAGCAATACCTCTACTTAAAAACCTTCTTGGTACATGGATAATGACTATCGCAAGTACCCTAAGGTCAAAGGTCACGACATCAAAAGTATTGTTCATTTTGAAACGTCCTTCATAATATGATTGATAAAGGTGAGATAAACTTGGAAAATCCTAATGCACCTCAAAATAATATTCTCTATTTTTATAAACAACCATTTCCAAACCACTCTCCATCAACTAGTCAACCACAAGCTAACTATGATCAGGATCATCATACCATAAACACCATCAATAAGACACTGCCTATCACTGAATCGAAACTCGTATCTTCCTCTAGTAATACCCCAAACCAACATCGGATAAGAAATTTGAAATATCCATAGAACCTACCACTAAAAATGAATCTTCTTCATCTACCATTACCACCTCTTCACCTAGTTCATCTATGAAATCTTCGCAGACATCTCAAAAACAACCCATTCTCCAAATTGTGAAGAGATCATATGATGATTTTGTGGCCCAATATCACCCACGTAACCTTTAAAATCTTATCCTACCCCCATCTAAAAAGGTTATAATCATATCTCAAAATCATTCAACTAATCTGATGTAAAAATCAAAATAACAACCCTCTATCCTAGGGCCACATCCTTCATCTAAATCACCTATCACCATCATGCAATGAAAAATACTCATCCATAAATAACTAAAGAACCCACACCAAAGGTAACATCTCTCATAATCTCCAAATTAAATGAGACATCAATGCCTTTGACATCCACATCAATAGGACACTATGCATACATTCTAGAAAAACTCCTTCAACAATTAGTTATAGTGTTTCCTCCTCTTAAATCATCCAACTCTCAAGGTCAGTAAACCCTCCTGGTATAATTTTGAATCCTTCTATGATTACCATCAAATGTTAGGACACTCTATAGAATATTGTAAAGCCTTTCACACTTTAATCGTTAAAAAATTGAAAGTAAAGGTCTTCTTCCCTCAAAGTTACATAAATCAAAGAAATCCCACACAACATCTACGACCACTACAACTACACCATCACTTTCACCTATCACTATTTAATAATCTTTTAGTAAAATTATTCCCCAATTTTTTTCATCGTTTACATTACTACTTGACCACGTACTCACAAGCCTAATCCTTAACAACAAAGTAAACCTAAAACCTTCGTCATTATCCTATCACCTCCGTAAATCACCTCTTCTTCATCAAAATATAAATATAAGGTTTATTGCTCTCTCACTCTAAGAGTTATAAATAGACATCACAATCCAATACTAAAGTTTCCATTCTTTCCACTCCACCATCATCCACCGCAGTAGAAAAAGTATTCATTAAACAATTTGCCAAACTCTTGTCAAAATGTCACTTTATGAGTTGTTTCATACATCACCTTCACACAAACAAGCCACGATCAAAGTCCTTCAAGATATATCGTAGCTGCAGATGACCATCATTCTTTTACATATTTTGTATGTCCTCTCAAAAAAATTTGTTTCCATCTCCTTTGACTCATAAAAATACTATCACTCTTGCTTTAGAGGATCGTGACTTGTCTCTCTTCATCACTACCCAAATCAATGATGTCCTTGTCAAGAGATTCATGGTTGATGGTGACACTACAATCAATATCATATCATTTATTACTTTCAACAAAATTTGAATACCAAACACCATCATCACTCAAGCACCAATTTTACTATGGTATTTTAACGATACAATCACTCCCACGTTGGGTATGGTCATTCTACCTCTTAAGGTAGGCATCAAAAATATTCCTAAAATATTCTATATTATAGAGGGGGAATTCCAATACAATATGTTTTTAGGAAGACCTTGGATATGCACCATGCATTGTGTCCCCTCCACACTCCATTGATACCTTAAATATGAGCATGAGGGTAAAAATTCATAGTATCTATGGATCTCAATCGCATCTTTGCAATATTACATACATATCCAAATGATGTCCTTGTACCTAAATCAAAATAAAATCCTCCAATAAAGCATATACTAGCACATCTATCCCATCATCCAAACTATTGGATGACTCTTCTCTCGGTGACATTATTAAACATCTTTCACTGGAGGATTACCATCTCCTTGTGCTTAATTCACTTCCTACACCCAAAATGTATGGAAGACCATAAAATCAATCTATGTATGAGCCTAACGTTAGATATTTTATCTCATAAGGTCCCATATATATAAAAATAAATCTCATACAAATAGGGATCAGTTGTCCCTCCTCACAATATATTCATCAACACCATGTTATTTTGTTCATGTTAGACTTCAAATGTTTATATAATCCAACCTTTATTCAAATGTACCTCCATCGCTGCACATGGAAAATATTTTGATTTGGAAACTATGAACAAGGAATATATGATTTAATTACCCAACATTCCCTCAAACCACATGAGAAATACAAACTAGGGTATAAAATACCCACTATTGAACCATCTTCTTACATCACATCCATACACATCACATAATTAAAACCATCATCCTCAACAAAACATGACAATCCCATGGACACCAACGACACAATATCCATCGCAAAAACTTTTTTAGTCAATACTATCTCCTTAGGTCCATTAACTTATCAAACTAATCACGTCACTAAAACACTTCCTCTCATCTGGATAGAAATGATTGAAGAAGACTAGCCACCATCGATATCCTTCAATGTCATACCAACTAATATATCATCTCCCATATCAGATCGGAGGATAATTTCCTCAAAATCCCTACCACCCAACACATCAACACTTCTCAATGAATCCACCATCGATGTTAACATAGTCATACCTCAAGAGCCCCACGTAGTTAAAGTCGGCCAATCCTTAGAACCATAAGAATTAAATGATTTCACCAACTTCTTATCTAAGTATAGCCAAGCATTTTCCTAGTCGTATAGTGATATGTCAGGTATTGACCCCAACATCATCACCTATCCCAATGCCAAGCTAGTAAAAAAATCTACGTAGAATGCACCATCGCATAGATCTTCTCCTCGAAGAAGAGTTACGATTCCTACTCTCTGTTAATTTAATCATACCCATTGACTATCGAAAATGGGTCTTTAACATCATACCCATAACCAAGGCCTCAAGAAAATTACACATCTATATTGACTTATGGAATCTCAATCTCTCCTATCCCAATGATGATTTCCTTCATCCAAACATCGATTAGCTTGTCGATTTAACAACCAACCATGAAATGCTCTCCCTTATGGATGAAGTTTATGGTTACAATAAAATCCTCATTGCCACTAATGATAAACCAAAAACATCCTTCATTACCCCTTGGGAGACCTTATATTACAACATCATGCCCTTTGGAATTAAGAATGTAGGGGCCACTTATCAATAAGTCATGACATATATCTTCCATGATCTTATCCACAAAACCATAGAATATTACGTAGATGATCTCGCTAGGAGATATTAAAAGTGCAGAGATCATCTCACCATCCTTGAATCAATATTCACTCACCTTATCTAGTACTTTCTTCATCTTAACCCTGGTAAATGTGTTTTGGTGTTCTCACCGGAAAACTCTTAGGATCTATCGAGAGGAATTTAAGTAGACCTAGCCAAAATCAAAGCAATTATTGAAATGCCTCCCCATCAATCCTCAAACAACTGCATAGCCTTCAAGGAAAATTGTAGTCTATTTGGCGCTTCATATCCCAACTCTCATACCACTTTCAATCATTCCACCACCTTCTCTTCAAAGACATTGAATTCAAATGGGGTCTTAATTATCAAAAAGGTTTCATGAACTCAAACAATAACTTCTATCACCACATGTAATAACTCCTCCTTGAGAGGGGGAGCCATTCTACATCTACATATCCACTACATATCATGCTCTGGATGATATTATTTCTCATCGAGATGAATATGGTCTGAACAAGTTGTATACTACATAAGTCGTACCCTCCATGAATATGAAACCCATTATACTTTGAAGTTGAATTTTTTTTTTGTGCCCTTTACTTTGTAACTTCAAAACTATGTCATCATCTACTCAATCAAAAAACTTACGTTGTCACCAATTTTAATCCACTCAAAACTATGCACTCTAAGCCATATAAAAGTGATGGCATAACTCGGTGGCTAATGCTTATGACCGAGTTTGATCTAAAATTCATATCACAAATATATATTAAAGATCAAGCCATCACAAATCAACTTGTTGAAGTACCCTTCCCAAAGCACTCAACTTCCTCATGAATAATTTCTTGATGAATCCATCAACACTATCGACAATCATGAATTCACCCCCATCAAAATGACCCTATTCTTTGATTGATATAAATGCCAAAAAGGGGAAGGGGTTGGTATCTTCATCAGACCTCCCTGAGGGACTCCTATTCCTATATCATTCAAACTTAACTTTGAACATGTACTAAAAACATGGTTGAATACAAAGTATTAATAATGGGTCTTCAAACTGCCATCATGCTAGGCATTCAAATATTATAAATTTATGGAGACTCACAACTCGTCATTAATCAAATAAACAAAGATTACTAATGTCAAATGGAATCTTACAAAAGTATAAATCTAATGTTGAATTTATCCTCAAAGCCTTTGATCATTACACCATTCAAATAGTTCCATTTATCTTCTAATAAATTTGCATACACCGTAGCTTCTTTAGGATCCCTCATTCCTTAATCAAATGAATAATCAAATGATCATTCCAATATTTTCATTGTTCACAGATTAGATGAAACATCTCATATAAATTAAATCCCCTCTATCAATGTCATCAAAAATAATTCAACTGATCTATGGTACACACAAATATTTGATTACCTTTCAGAATCTAAAATCCCATCCAATCTATCCCAAAATGTTAAATGATCTTTTCTCCAACATGCTACTCATTACATCATTATAGGTGGTATCCTTTATAAAAACATATTTGATGGTCTCTTACTAAGGTGTCTTTTAAAGCCTTTTAGGAAGTCTATGATGGTATATGCGTGGACACTTTAATGGTACCAATTGCGTTAAACATGTCTTATAACTAGGTTATTATTGGCCTACCATCAACCAAGATTGTTGCACATATGTTAAGAAATGTGTCAAATGTCATCAAAACTTAGATCTCATTCATATGCCTAGTCAAACCTTATAGCCACCTCATGAATTATGGACCTTCTCACAATAGGGTTAGACCTTATTGGCACTATCAATTCTCGTTCATTATAATGACATCATTATATCGTCATATCCACTTTGAATATTTCACAAAATGCATAGAATCCATTCCCTTAACATAAAATAAAGAAAACAAAATCATCAACTTTATTTATCAACACATCGTATGTCACTTTGGCATTCCTCACAAACTTGTCACAGTATCATGAAAAAATTCAAAAACAAGCATGTTAAGAAACTACGCGACACATTCAACATCAAACTTAGATTTTCATCACCATATTATCCTCAAGAAAATGGACAAGCCAAAGCTTCTAACAAAAGACTTAATAAAATCCTTATCAAAATAGTAGATGATGTAGGAAGGAACTGACATCTTTAGACTCAAGTCACTCAATAGGATTATCGAACTAGGATCTATACTCCTACAAGTTTTATGCCCTT
This sequence comes from Taxus wallichiana var. yunnanensis, assembly GCA_018340775.1. Lineage (NCBI taxonomy): Eukaryota > Viridiplantae > Streptophyta > Pinopsida > Cupressales > Taxaceae > Taxus > Taxus wallichiana. The sequence continues at coordinate 840,644,907 of CM031243.1, read as the reverse complement.
CTCACTAGTTTATGGATGTGAGGAAGTTCTACCCCTTAAATTCCAAATCCCATCACACTATGTATCTCTCAAATATTTTATCCCCGATGAAGAATATTGACAACATATCCTAGCACAATTATATTTATTAGATGAAAAATGCTTGACCACTATTGAACATCATCATGTCTACGAAGACCGAATCAAACACATAAATAAAAAACATGTAAAAGAACGTGACTTCAAAATAGGTGATTTTGTTCTCAAAGAAAACTAAAATGTCACTAATTTAGAAAGTATTAAATGTGGAAAGTTTTCCCCCAACATTATCGGTCCATACGTCATTACTCACAAGTATGGGTCGGGACCATATCGCTAGCCTCCTTGATGGTACACCTAAAAGGAACCTTTTAATTCCTTTCACTTACAACATTTATACTATTAACATTTGACTTTCAAAATGGCAGTCACATCAAAGATATTATTCTACCACCAACCAATCATTTTCTCATCATAATGATTTGGAAGTATGTGGTTTTCTATCACTATCCTCATAGCCATAAAAATGAGCAACACGGATTTGTTCATCACATCCTTCACTTGGAAAATTTACCCCTTAAGGGAACCCTATAATTGTAAAATTCATTAAATATTATCTACCAACCAAAAATGTGTCATGGGGCACATATGTGTACGTTGTGTACACATTTCTTCTCCCCTCCTTGAAATGGTCTATTAGGGTTTTCCCTCAACTTAAAGATAGTAATATATATATATATATATATATATATATATATATATATATATGGATGCATCTTGTCAAGAAATAATAAATTGATCCCTAAAAGGAAAACTATTCAAAATAATCAAATCATATTGTCAAGAAAAAGTAAACTAGTCCCTTACAGGACAACCAACTATTTAAAATCATATACTAGTCCCTCAAAGGATGACTATCTATCAAAATAAAAAAGTCAGAAATATAAAATTGTAGACCACTCCCTTGAATGATGGATACCCCTGTAAAAAGGATTCCCACATCAATCATCCTTTAAAAAATCAACATATTAAAGCATCCTAGGAAATATTCCCACATTGATTAATTTTTCTATTAAACTAAACTTCCTACATCGATCAATTTGCATCGGAAAAGTAAAATATGTAAAGCCAGGGCATCTCTCTATAAAAATGTTGAAATGGAGAACCCTCTTCCCCCACACAAACCTACACATATCAAACCCTTTCACATTATAGAAAGGTACATCTTATCAATTCATCTCTACATCTAAGATCCCATGTGTAACTACCCACTGATAGTCTCATGTTAATATACATTGTTATGGCTAAAAGTTCAAGTTCCTTCACCACTTTTTTACCCATCACGTATGAATCAAATATATTATTAAAAACAATCATTTCATTTTTATTCCCATTTCAAAATTTTAGAATACATTTTGATAAAAAAAGTTATCACATCTAAGTCAAAATAATATTAAGACATCACCATTCCATCACCCTATGATGAAGTCACTCGCATGATGATTCGATTCATCTCCTTGGAAGATAGGTTTGTCACTATCCTGCTAAGTATCTCATCTTTTTAAAACCATTCCGTAGGAATAGATTGGTTTGCTTCCTCATTATCTCATTAAACTCCTTGAGCGCTCCATTTTGGAGTTCGGAAGCACACCCAGGCGGTTCCCTTGCATCGAGGGCTTATTTTGTTAATTCACAAATGCTGCCTTCTTAAGTACCACCCCTGGTCTTCCTTCCTCTCCCTAGCCCGGCTCCCCCTTTGATGGGCTCTGCTGCTGATCCTGTTTCCCCTGCTACCCTTCTGCTGCCCCCACCACCGGTCTGCTCTTCTTTACCCCATGCCAGTTGCAAGCTTCTCCTTCAATTCCTCCTGTTGCTGCTCCTATCACCCACCTCACCTCTACCTCTAAAAGACCAATCACCGGGGCTTCCAGGGGAGACTCAACCTTGAGACTCTTCTTTGTGGGGAAGGAGCCTATTGAACTTGACATTGCATGTGACCTGTTTGAACATTAGTAGTGCCATCACTGGGAAGTACGGATGGATAGCTCTTCTAAGAGGTGGAGGCCTTAGAGGTGAGATAAAATTTACGAAGGATGAGGTCAAAAACCTAGCTAAGCAAAAAGGTAAGAAAAGCATGGAGGGGGAAGGGAGCATTGATAACAGTCAGATTGAAGACATATACAAGAAGCTGACCTCCTTAGACTCCCGCCTAGGGAAGGCTAAGACTAGACATGATTACAACATTTCCGCCTTTAGGGCCATCGAGGAGTTCATCGAGGGTCATGCCAAAAGTGTTTCCAACCTCAGCGGTGTCCCGGCTGCACTTTGGGGCAATGAAAAAGAGAGCAAAAGAACCATCGAGGAGCTCGATAAGACGGATGCTGCCCACATGACTGCTTTGGGTATGTTTCATGCCTGGAAAAGAGTCAAGATCAGTATCGATAAAGCTGCCAAGAAGTAGTCCTGGATGCTTCTGCTGCTTTTAGTTGTTATTTTTGCTTTGTTTCTTGGCAGTCGGCTTACTATTTTTTTGCTGTTGTTTTGCTGTTATGTCTCGTTTGTGTAGCTATTTCTGGGCTACGTAGAACTTCATTGTAATACTTGGACTTTGTTCCATCAGCTCTGTTTCTCACTCTTATTCCGCTTTGAGGCCTTCTTTTTGTATTCAAGGTATAGTCCTTTCAAAAAAAATATTTTCCAATATTAAAAAAATATTAAGACATCACCATTCAACATTCAAATCATATAAACATTTTCACATTCCAATTGCATAAACATTAATTGAAAACAATAACGAGAACATTAAAATGTACATATAACCATCCATCATATTCCAAATGTCACATGGATCATAACCATGTCATTATATATATATATATATATATATATATATATATATATATATATATATATATATAACCATAATTAAAGTTTCAATACATCATCAAGAGTCCATACACTCCTTGTATATCAAAATCTATACATCGAGGCTTCATAAAGAGCCATATACATATCATATTATCCAATAAAATGGACATCACCAAGAAACACACTAGAAAAAACAATACTCCCCTAACCATCACCTCCCTGTGTACCTCCATCACCATCATCACGTCTATTAGGTTCTTAAGTTAGGTGGCCCACACTCATTACACTCGTCTTTAGGAGTTACCCTCGGTCGCTAAATGATCAACATAGAGAACTACATTGGGAAAGCCTCATATCACTAAGTCCTCATAGTAGGCTAACTCCACTCATAGATAATGATAGTGGGCATATATAACCATGCCATGTGTACTCATCTAACTACTATCTTGAGCTTAGGTTGCCAACTCCGCACCTAACACCGATGACCCTATAATCTTGAGATCCCATTTCACGGTATCTCACTATTGGTTAGATCTATCTCGATTAATCACATCCTACACTTTGAATGCTTCTGAGACTTTCATGCTTAGCTATAAGACTATCCATCTCACCAATCAAGTAAGATCTCACACCAATCAAACAATCCCACTCTATGCAAAAACCATCTCTCTCAGGTCTCCACTAAAACATTCTCCAATGTCAACTGTTCAATAGTATCCACTAGATATCCCTCATCCCCATCATCCTCCTCACCATCAATAATATCAAAAATATATTATGCTCCCAATACTCAAGCATGTACCCTCCTACCTCTCCAAAATAATTGTATTCTCTTAAACTCAAACTAAGAATCATTCTACCACTTCCAATAACTATCGAGTCATTTCAACATCATCTATATGCACTCACTCTCGGTGCTCATCTATACCCATATATCCCTCCTTATCTGGTGTAATAAGAGGTGGTCCCATAGCTACCTTGGAAGTATCCAAATCTCCATCCTCTTATCTATACAAGATACTAGGGCATTGGGCACATCATGAGTCAAACCAAATTTTTGTCAAACATGGCCAATTCTTACAATCTCCCACTCTCCCCCTCATCTCCCCTACACCCACATCTTATGGTGAATCACATTGAGTTCACTCTCTAACCCTGGACACTAAAAATCAACATATGGCCTCCAAAATATGTCTCCCACCTATAAACTTGTAAGGAGATCCCTATAATGATCCTCCTCTAAACCCTTCTTGATCATCCCTCATCACCTGGTAATCTCATACAATGAGTAGATCTATCAATCATGTACACACCCCCTGCAGTGTTAAGCCATGTAGATGAGCCACAAAAATATGCTTGAATTCCCAACACTATAACAAAAATGCAACATCTATCTCAAATACCTTGTCGAATCTCCAAGCCCACAAATCCTGTATTTATGCGCCAATAGTGCGAGGGCTAAAACAAAGATAGTTCGAGTGTTCCATCATCTCAGAAACCACTCCACTCATCATCTATGGAAATCTACCACCTCTAGAATCAGGTAAATAAAAACACAAAATCCCCATCATCAACATCGTCATTCAGGTACAACCCTCCCTCTCTATAGAATATCAATACTAATAATAAAACCCCTTGACATGTATCTTACATCCTCAAAGGCATTCCCCCATATAGCCTCCTCATAACATCCTCTCTATCTATCTTATAAATATAGTATATGTCCTCCTCTAGACTAACATCCTCATAAACCCATGGAAATCCTCCACGGTGATAGTGATCTCACCTATCAATAACCAAAACGTATATGTGGCTAGATCCCATCTCTCCATCAACACCAACAATAATCCTCAACATATGTGAATGTGTCTATAATCACGCATCCCTATAAACCCCATTGCATCTAAATGTATCCAATCCTCATCGACATATCCTCTTGTACCTCTCTAGGATAACTAAAATTTTATTCGGATAGTCATCCTAGCCTTCACCTATAAACACAACACACAAAAACACATATTAGAACCCATATTCATCACAATTTTCATCAAAACTTCATCAAACAAGTTGGTCACTAAACAATAAACCCGATCGTAGCTAAAATAGACAAATCACAAACGATTCACATGAATGGGTGGCAATCCTCTTGAAGTGCGCGATGATTCTCAAGATTCCTAAATAAACCCTCCGTACAAGTCCTAAGGACAAAAGAATAAAAAAACTAGCTAAAAACCAAACAAAAGAACAAATTTAATTACCTACGTCTTCTTACGTGGGCTTCCTTTGTCTACTCAATGACACCATTTCTTCCAAACCAAAATTTATCACTCGTTTAAGCTCTCCAACTCACAAATCAAGTCGCATAAATGAACTATTCATTGTCAAAAGAGGTATTTTATAGCCTCCCAAAACATTCATAGGAATTATCGATGATTCCATGAATTTCCAACAATTCACCAAAATCGTGGGCAATCATCATAAATTTCTAGCAATTTGTAACTTTTTTACCCTTATCATTTTTATATCAAAATCACCTTATCACATTTTTCGACAAAAATGTCTCATTTAGACACCCCAACCCTCGAAACTTAAATCCTTGGTAGTATCAACTTGACACGGAAAGTCATATGTCTATGGGACATGCACCCTTTGGCCCCCCATCACTTGAATTCCTCATCCTTCTAGCATACCCTTATGAATCATATGTCCATAGGAAATGAACCCTTTAGTTCCCCTATCACTTGATTCCATGGTAGCACCTATCATTTCAAACCCAATATTGGGGAAGTTTCCAATAAAATGCACATCAAACTTATCCAACAAATAACTTGTCAAACTGGTGTTCCTTGCACTATGTTGTAGCCACCCCAATTTGAGGAGATCACCCATAAAAAACAAATCAACCTTTAAATCATTTTTCTAGCACTTTTCCTACACCAAACTACTCGAAAAAGGGGCAAATGCAGACACCTAAAATTAGCACCACTAATTTCCCTAACCACATACAATATATTTTTAATAATATTAAATCAATCAAGTCATTTAATAATGTTATTTAATCTATACACCGTCTATCCTAAGTCAAAATCCTTCATAATATTTACTTCATGTAAATATTTTCCAAAGACCCTATAAAATACTACTTGAGCTATAAAATCTTATTCTACCTTCCTAAAAACCACTTAACCACCCTAAATCAATCATAACTATTTCAAAACCATTCAAACCTATTTTCTCATTACATCCCAACCTCCCATTAATCATCTACCTACATCAAAAACCAAAAACATTTTTGGAAGTGGTTTTAACCACTTTACAAGCACTTTCCCTTAAAAAAGTTGATTGGCAATGACTATACCTAATCATCAGCAATTATAAATAACACCTTTGTGCTCTCTCTTGGGGATTTTCAATCTTCAATATGGGACCCCTTTTCTTGAATTTACTTCTTGGTTTCGACATTAAAAAACCTAATACATATTCAGACATCATCAAGCATCAATATCAATAATTTACGAAATGTTTTTACATCCATTTTCATCACTTATCTTCCAAGAAATGTGACAAGATAGCACATCAAATTTTATCATCCCCACTAAAGATTTTAGGCATATTTTAGCTCCTCATCTATTCAAAGGTATTCCTGTATCTTTGTTTATCATTTACAAGTCATAAGAAACTTTAAAAGCAATCAAAAACCCCATTTTAGATCTTTAATCATTGTTTTCAAAAACCTATCAATTTCATAGCGATCGCAACCGATTCACCCTAATCGCCAATGATTGTTCTAAATTGTCGGTGATTCTTGTCAAAATTTATCTTTTTCATTTAATCATCTTTACATCATTTTTATTAATCTATCTGCATTTAACATGTTGTTTCCAAGTATGGCTCTCTATTAGATGGAATTTCTTGGTCTTTTACATCCAATTACAAGAATTTATCATCTCCCATACTCCAGTACCCATATTTTCGGGAATAGTTCAAAATCTTACATGAAATCTAATTGTGTGTTATCGAGTTAACCATTGATGAACAAGAAATTTAAGATCACTTTTAATTCCTCCAAGAGATCGAGGATTTGTAGTATGATTACTTTAAACATGTCTAGATTACATCCACCCTTATTTGTGCCAATTTTGAAACCTCACAAGACCTTCTTTTCTACCTTGAGTTTTAGATATCTACACCAATTATCTATCTATTACTATATTTAAATTTATCAATTCACTTAATTGTATAAAAGTGAGCTAACATCCTCTAAGGAAGTCCCTTTGGATTCCTAGAATTAGCCTTTGCCGAGCAACTCATTTATCCATTTTTCCAATCCTTTCTGTTTAGTATCTTTGATTACAGATTGATTTTTAGGATAGGAGGGCTTGTGCATTCATTCGGACTTGGAAAATTTAATCAACCATTAGTATCAACATTCATCCTTGTGGGTATTGCTAAACCTCGTCATCTTGTGAGGTTTTATTTTGTTTTGTTGTTTCAGTTCATTAATTTAAAGTAGGAAAAAAATATTTGAACACCCTGCTCTCTTCATAAGTTGTATCTTAGCATGTGTCAATAAACGGAACATTCATATAAGGTACTTCTTCTCTCGATATCTAATCCATCAAACATAAGCCCCTACATAAGTAAAGAAGTAAAATAAGAGCTCTAGGTGTCTTCTAATAAGTCATAAATTTGTAGGAAACCCAAAGAAATAAGAAAAAATTCACAAAAATCCATGATTTACTATTTTATCTTTGGCATTTGCAATAGTTATCAAACATCCCCTTTATGTAGAGAGGTAGTTGTGCAATCTTCATGGAAATTATGAAATCACCATAGTGGATGCACAATTATTGCAGTAGTTGCATAATCATCACTTTATATTTAGCGAAGACTACTTAAATGCCATAACAATCATGTCACTGACCACCATGTCATTCCATTCTATCTATAAATTTATTAAAAACTTGAGAAATAACCAAATTTATTAAAATAAAATAGATATTCTAAAAAACATCCCTCAATGGTCATTTTGACTATCAATTGTTTAAAATCTTTTCCTAGATCTCATTTTTAGAGAAATACATTATCTAGGGAAAAAGATAAAAATTCTTATAACTTAGTTATCCTTGAGCCTTGATTTATTCCACTAGATCTATTTCAATCATATTCAAATCCCCATAATTTTGATTATACTTATGCAAAAATGGTCACGAAAAATCTAGAGCCCCAAAAATAGCGAGGATGTATGTGACAAAGGATTTCTAAAAATAGAAAATTGTGATATATATAGTGGTTTATATTTTTAATGATGTTTTGGGTGTGAGTGTGCAGCACTCACACTCATGGATCATGTAGACTTCTAGCCCCGACATGAATTATAACTAAGTTTATCCATTTATTTAAAATATTTTTGCTACTTTTATTTATTACTACACTTGATTCCCGTATCACTTTTACAAGTGGTGGGAAGTCTTGGATGGCTTGGTACCAACACATGGTAAGATAAAATTCTCTAACCCACCCATTTTAGGAAACTCCATTATCATAAACAAATTTTAATCACATTCATGACTAAAATTCTCTTCTAAGGGGAAATATGTATGCACCTAGAAATTTCATTTTACACCATG